>CM022764.1:3663850-4263850 GCA_012411365.1 Ameiurus melas
GTGTGTGTGTTTGTGTGTGAGTGTGTATGTGTGTATGTTTGTATGTGTGTGTATGTGTATGTGTGTAGTATGTTTGTGTGTGTGTGTGTATGTAATGTGTGTGAGTGTGTTTGTTAGTGTGTGTGTGTGTGGTATGTTTGTGTGTGTGTGTGTGTGTGTGTCTGCCATGGTCTTGTTTTGCCCCACAGCTGTTTATGCTCCACACTAACACACTGAAAGTGTGCCTTATTCGTACTACTGTTACGGAATCGGAACACCGTGTGGTGTGACTCTGTGGAACTCGGTGAAACCCAGCTGTGGACTTTCCTTCCATTCATCTTTCAGTTTCTCTCATTTCCACCCTGTACGATCACACCTGAATTACTGAACGATCAGGTTCAGTAGGTGTGTTACAGGATGGAGACTCCAGATGTAGGAGCACAGGTGGGCACCGCAGGTGTAACGTGGTAATGATGGGGTTTGTGTTTTTTTTTTTTTCTTCTCTCCTCCCTGGACAGATTACGGGGGAACGTCGTCCTGTGGCCGCTCTCGGGGAAAGAAGAGAGGTGTGGAGACCTCATCTTCATCATCGTTGTCCTCCTCGTCGGCCGGTGGGGAAGGTCACTCCATGCGTCCGTCCCGACAGACGCCCAGCGGCAGGGGCAAAAGAAGCAGCAGTGTTTCTACAGCGCAGGCAAATGTAGGAAGTTTGACTCGGTGGCAAATTAGACGCGTATCGGACCGTCTCGGGTTCAAATATCTGTCCTTCCATCCTTCTTTTCAGGATGAATTATTCGACTATCTGTCTATCTCAGGTTCATTCATTCGTCTATCAATCCTGGGTTTAATTATTTATCCGTCTGTCTATTCGTTCACCTTCCATCTCAGTCCATCCATCCATATATGCCTCCTTTCTTCCCTTTCAGATCCATCCATTCATCCGTCCATTCCTGAGTTCAGCCATCCATCCACCCATACTCCATTTCTTCAATATATATTAGCCTACACGTCCATCCGTTCTTGTCTCCCTTCTTTCCTTTTAAGTGAACGATTGGTCTATCTATTCATTCATTCATCCTTCCATCCACTACACATCCATCCGTTCTTTTTTTCCTTTTAGGTGAACGATTGGTCTATCCGTCCATCCGTCCTTTTATCTATCCATCCATTTTGGGCCTTCAGTTGTTGGTTGATTGGTCCATCCATCCATCATTTTGTCCTTCCACATCTATCCTTCCAGTTCTTCATTCCTTTCTGTCTGTTTCGATATCGGTTATCTATCTTGCCTTTGGTGCCTTCCATCTTTCTTTCCTTTTGAAACCTGTCTGTCGTGTTGTCTGTTCATCTGTCCATCCCTTTGCCTGTTTGTCTAATGCTGTATGTGGTCCCGTCCGTTCGTGCTTGGACACCTCGGTCAGAAAGCTTTTACTACACTTCCGTTATTCTTCGATCGTGTTTGATTTGTGTGCTCTTATTTACTTTATTATTATTATTATTATTATTAGTAGTAGTAGTAGTAGTAGTATTTGATGTCTCCTTCAACATCCTAGCCCAAAAAAAAGATGGCTGACATCGAGGAAGAAGAGGAGCAGGTGGAGAAGAAGTTCCGGAAGTGCGAGAAGGCAGGATGCCCGGCGACGTATCCTGTGTGTTTCGCCAGTGCGTCAGAAAGGTGGCTCTCGTGGTTTTACTCGCAGCTTGGCTTTGATCTGATGTTGTGATGATGCTGTTCCTGATCTGTAGTGATCTGACCGCTTAAAACACGATCTGCCCCAAAGGTGTGCAAAAAACGGCTACACGTCTCGATGGTACCACCTATCGTGTGGCGAGCACTTCTGCAACGAGTGCTTCGACCACTATTACAGAAGGTGAGTGCCGGGGAGACGGATCAGACTCTGTGCTCTGATTACTCTCACACGACGATGATGAGGAAGAAGTATTAATGTGCTCTCTGCCTGTGTGTGTGTGTGTGTGTGTGTGTCAGCCATAAGGACGGTTATGAGAAGTTCTCCTCCTGGAAGAAGCTGTGGACAGGAAATGGGAAGAGTGAACCAAGTCTGAAGGCCTTCATGGCGGATCAGCAGCTTCCTTACTGGGTGAGACGTGTCTCCTCGTTGAGCTTGAGGAGCACTGGGGTCCGATCTAAAACATTTAACACACACTTGTTTTTCTTGAAGCTTACATTGCTGGTCTCTCTCACTCCGGTCTCTCTTTCAGCTCAATTTTTTTTATTCTTCTGGTCTCTCTTTCATCTCAGGTTTTTCTCTCTCTCTTTGTCCTCACGTGACCGTCTCCTCATATTTCTCACGTCTCCTTTTCCCCCATACATTTCTGGTCTCTCTTTCACACAAATTGTCTTGCTTCTCTCTCTTTTTAAAGAATATAAACAAGTTTTTGTGTCTCACTTTTGCCCATCTCGCTTTATGGTCCCCGCCTCGGGGGGGGGGGGGGGGCGCTTTCCCCCGGTTTTTTTTTTTTCGGTCATTCTTTAAATACGGTATCTCCTGCCCCCTCTTTACATGTTGTATCTCTCCTCAGGTGCAGTGTACGAAACCCGACTGCGGGAAATGGAGGCAGCTCACTAAAGACATCCAGCTGACGGCTTCTCTGGCTGCGACGTACCGCTGCGGGATGAAGCTCAACAACGTTAAAGTAAGAACGTGAACCAGGCCTCACAGGTCTGATGTTCTCTCTGCTTCCTGGAGTCGGTTGTTTTAGATTGTCCTTGGTTTGGCCTCGTGCCAAATTTCTCCTGTTCTTCATATCTCACTGGCGTAGTACACTGGCTGTGATTTTGTAAATGTGATGGGATGAAAATAATTACTGTTGTTTGTTCATTATGAAGAATGAAGGACCGGATCAGTGTTCTCAGCCTGAGGACATGGTGAGTCGGTGAATACACCAGATTATGTTCATTTCATTCAGAAATAATTTGATTACATGTATTTCTTTAATTATTACTATCTCTAATTTTGCTAAAGCGATGAAATCTTGAATCATTGCATATGAACGCATTCCCCCCTCCCTTCTCTCTCTCCCCCTCACTGTCTGTCTTTGTGTGTGTCTCTCTCTCTCTCTCTCTCTCTCTCCCTCTGCTCTTTCTCCCCCTTGTCCCCCCTTATCTCTCTCTCTCTCTCCCCTCTCTCTGTCTCTTTCTCCCCCTTTCCCCCCTTATCTCTCTCTCCCCCTCTCTCTCTCCCTCTCCGTCTCTTCCCCCCCTTATCTCTCTCTCTCTCTCTCTCCCCATCTCTGTCTCCTTCGCCCTTATCTCTCTCTCTCTCCCTCTCTCTGTCTCTTTCTCCCCCTTGTCCCCCCTTATCTCTCTCTCTCTCTTGCTCAATCTCTCTCCCCACCCTCACTGTCTGTCTCTCTCTCCCCGTCTCTCTCTCTAATTCACTCGCTGTCTCTCTCTAACTCACTTTCTGTTTTTCTCTCTTTCTCTCTCTAACTCACTCGCACGCTCTGTCTCTCTCTCTCTCTCTCTCTCTCTCTCTCTCTAACTCACTTGCTGTCTCTCTTGCTCTCTGTCTCTCGAACTCACTCGCTGTCTCTCTCTCTCCCTTAAAGAGAGTGGCAGGAGTGGGAGACAGTTGGTGGTCATCCATGTTGATTCTGCCCCCTTTGCTAAAAGAGAGCCCGGCAAACCCTTTCCTCACGGCTTATTACCCCGACTGCGTGGGCATGAGCCCGTCCAGCTCTCACTGTGATCTACGGCCTGAGCAACGCCGCAACATTCAGCCACAGAGTTAGTTAGACCTTTTATGTTGTTTTTTAAGTATGACTGGGCTTGTGTTATAACTCTTAACATTTAAATTCTCCTTTCCACATGTAGTGAAGCAGCCGAGACATGTTTGGAGTCTTAGTGTAACTAACATGTAATAGAAGTCTAGATGACTCAAAATCTTTCTGCAGAAATACGAACCCAGATACTCTTCTTCATATGCGTGTATCAAATCTACAAAATGGCACTAAGCTCAGTATAAAGTAATGCATGTTTATGTCCAGTAGCACTGACTCACAAATACCAGACAATACCAATACCCTAGTCTAAATATCAGAAGGCAACTGAACACACGAGCAAATAGATGCAGAATATCAAATGCAAGTGAACCACTGGTTCTGCACAGCCCTGATGTGTGTGTGTGCGCGTGTGTGTGTGTGTGTGTTTAGTCCCAGGTTTGTGCCCGTACTTCCAGCCCTTCTACCAGCCCAACGAGTGTGGTAAAGCCCTGTGTGTTCGTCCAGACATGATGGAGCTAGATGAGCTCTATGAATTCCCAGAATTCTCCAGGGATCCCACCATGTACCTCGCTCTACGCAACCTCATCCTCGCCGCTTGGCATCGAGACTGCAAGGTACGAGAACATTTGTGCTTACTCGTTCACTGTGTATTTAAGGGCATATTTTTATGTATAAAGTGTCGATGTAATCAATGTAGTCCAAAAGGATAGATCAGTATGTTTAAAAAAAATAAATAAAATTTATTCTTTAAGTAAATTGTTGATGATTTGTTTTAACTGACAAAAAAGAAAAAGCAGTTTAAAAAAAATATATATATATTTTAATGTTTAGTCCCATTATAAGATAACATGGAATGGAATATACAGTGGGGGGATAAGAATTGGTCACATCAACATTTTTTACAGTAAATATATTTCCAGTGAGGTTATTCACATGAACCTCAGTATTAACTCAAGAAATTTGGAAATATAATGAATTCACAATATTAAAGTCTAAGTTGTGTAATAAAGTGGAATGTTCATGTGAATAACCTCATTAGAAATATATTTACTGAAAAAAAAAATATTGACGCGTTCAATACCGCTTTCCACCACTGTGTATTTGTATATAAATACCAACAATACGCACGACACTTGTGACAATTTCAGCATTATATCATCCAGTTACTCAGCACCTTTCTATCCACACACCAGGAGGACGGTTTTACGCATCACATTCCCTCGAGTCTAGCCCTAACATCACTAGCTATTAGGCGGAGTGGAAAGTGCAGATGTGTGAGTTTCCATAAGGCGAGCTCCCTACTGGGCGCAGGCTGGAACAGGACCGGGCCCGTAACACATAGAGGAGAGAGAGCGCGAGCTTCAGCTGCTCTAACTGTGGGGGAAAATTCTCACAAACAAGCCTGCTAACAGCACCGAGGCGGCTTCGTCACTCTCTATTCGCTTCACACGTTGAAGGAAGAGAGTACAGAATATGCTCCATGGTCGAACTTCTTCGTGTGCGGACTAGGGAAGATTTTGAAGTTAAATATAGTTTGTAAAATGATGATACCGATTTATGAGTCAATTAGATCAGGCGCAACGATTTGCCATCAGAAGTGACATAATTCGATGAATGGTGTCCACCAGGGTGCAATTAGTGTCACACGATCTCTATATAAATAAACGCCTCTTCCTGAGTTTCTTGAACACACACATAAGCAAACAAACATCACGAAGACCAAGGAGCTATCGAAGCAAGTCCAGAAGAAAATTCTGGAAATCAGGGATTGGTTGTAAGAATCCCCCACTTTTGGAAAATATTGTGGAGCAGCATTGAATCTACGATTGATGAATGGAAAGGACTGGAAAAAGCTGTCGATGACCAGGTAAAATAGTCAGGGAACCAAGAGGCCAAGGATAATGTTCAGCGTGACGCTACCACCACCACCACGCTTCACTGCGGCGATGCTGTTTTCTAACAAAGTCCTCCCGTCGGAATACCCTAATAAAAGAGCATCTACTGTAGTGTGAACACCTAGAACACTCTAGAAACAAACACTTCAAGACTTAATAGTGTTTTTTTCTTCTCCCGATTATTCAGGAGGCTCTGACGCCGCAGAAGTGCGCTCCTCACGTCATCGTCCGGGGTTTGGTGCGAGTGCGCTGTGTGCAGGAGCTGGACAGGGTTCTGCACTTCATGACCCGCAAAGGTTTGATCAACACCGGAGCTCTTCTGGCCAGACAGCCTCTCCTCCCGGAGCCGTACCGCGACGTGAGTCCTCCTCTGACGACCGCTAATCCGAATATCTGTCGGCGATTCCAAGAACAACTCGGTAATCTTCGCGAACGATGCGTCTTTGTCTCTCTCTGTCTTCTTTGCCGTGTATAGAAGAAGGTGTTGGTGATTGGAGCAGGAGCTTCAGGCCTCGCTGCTGCCAGACAGCTGCACAACTTCGGCATGCAGGTCAGGGATAAAAGGATTTCCTAGTTCAAGAAGATCGTATCAATTGGCTAAAAATGAAATAAATAAATAAATAAATAACAAACGTGCTAGTGATGTGGGGATACGAAATGACCCCTAGGTGCGAATGAGTTTGTGATTTGTGCGCATGTCCTGAAATGGACTGGCGTCCCGTACAGGGCGCAGGGTGCGTTCCTAGGATAAGCCCTGGATTCAGGATAAAGCGCTTACTGAAGACGAATCATTTGAATGTCCTGGCCTATCTCGGCTCTTGCGATTGTGCGCCTGTGATTGGTTGTTAGGTAGTGGTGTTGGAGGCGAGGGAGCGAATAGGAGGACGGGTTTGGGACGACACATCGCTGGGCATCACCGTGGGTCGAGGTGCACAGATCGTTAACGGCTGTGTCAACAATCCCATCGCTCTAATGTGTGAACAGGTGAGAGTGACGCACTCGCACACTCTCTCTCTCTCTCTCTCTCTCTCTCACACATACTACAATTTAATAAAACTATAAAATATCGACAGTCACATATTCAACCAAATCGCACCAGAGACATTATTCAGGAGGATACTAACGGCGCAGTAAGGTTCGCGAACTAACTGGCACGTTGCAGTAAGAAAACTGCATCACAAAATGTTCAAGCCAATCACGTTGCAGTATGCAAATGCGGATGGTTTTTGCTCTGTTTTTTTAGCTGGGAGTGAAGATGCACAAGCTGGGCGAGAGGTGTGATCTGATCCAAGAGGGCGGTCGAGTCACCGACGTTGCCATAGACAAGCGGATGGACTTCCACTTCAACGCCATACTAGATGTGGTCTCCGAGTGGAGGAAGGACAAGTCACAGCACCAGGACGTCCCACTCGGGGGTACTAGGAGTTCCTAACAAGAAAGGAATCTGTAGGCACACACAGATCTATGCCGAGCTTGAGTATTTACCCTGACTGGTAGAGGGAAGGATCTTGCGTTATTCTACAAATGAGTTTTAATTTGTCCTTTTTTTTGCATGAGGCGTCGACAGTTTCAAAAGCTTCTCCGATTGGTCAGGATTCGTCTGGTTTTGTGATGCTGAACATTTCCGTGTCAGTCTGTCCTGACCACGTCTTTGTTTGTTTATTTATTTATTTGTTTATTTCAGAGAAGATCCAGGAGGTCTATAAGACGTTCCTGCAGGAGTCAGACATCCGCTTCAGTGAGCTGGAAGGGAAAGTGCTGCAGTTCCATCTCAGCAACCTGGAGTACGCCTGTGCAAGTCCACTGGACCAGGTGCGTGCGTGTGTGTGTGTGTGTGTGTGTGTGTTATTCCTCTAATTATTCCAATTCCAAACATTTTTTAATTATTATTTTTTTTTACAATTTTTATTTATTAAAGAAAGACATACTTTTTTACCATTTAAAGTTGAAATGTTCCTGAGAACATGATCACTTTTCGCTCTACCTGTGATGAAGCCTTCTTCCATTAACATTCAATTAAAAGACTCTTTTCACCATATCAACGACCATATGAGCGAATCTTTATTAATCACATCCACATTACAGCACAGTGAAATTCTTTTCTTCGCATACACCACCATGTCAAGATCCTGGGGTCAGAGCGCAGGGTCAGCTATGATACAGCGCCCCCTGGAGCAGAGAGCGTTAAGGGCCTTGCTCAAGGGCCCAACAGTGGCAGCTTGGCAGTTCTTGGGCTTGAACAACCCGACCTTCTGATCAGTAAACCAGAGCCTTAACCAGCAAGCCATTACTGGCCCAAATATACGTTTTTCTTTGTAAAATGATCCATTTATTATTAGGGATCCACCATACAAGTTCCTGTGTAAGTTGTTACTATGGAAACAAATTCATTCTCAAATAGTGATTACAGATTACATAACGAAACAGAAGGTTTGAACTACTTTTGGTCGAATTGGGTTGGTTTATTTGGTTTAATTAGACTTCCATGTAGAATAATAGGAAACTGTTTTAATTAAATTTTAATTAGTTCTTGGGGCGCAAGGTAGTGGTTAGCACGTTCGCCTCACACCTCCAGGGTCCGGGGTTCGATTCCTGCCGCGTGGGTTTCCTCCTGGTACTCCGGTTCCCTCCCCCAGTCCAAAGACCTGCATGGTAGGCTGATTGGCGTGTCTAAAGTGTCCGTAGTGTATCAATAGGTGTGAGTGTGTATGTGATTGTGCCCTGCGATGGACTGGCACCCTGTCCAGGGTGTACCCCGCCTTGTGCCCGATGCTCCCTGGGATGGGCTCCAGGTTCCCCGTGATCCTGAAGAAGGAGTAAGTGGTAGAAGATGGATGGATGGATGGATGGATGGATACAAATTCAACAAATTGTTGAATTTTGACAATTTTAAATTGTCTCATCGTCTCAGACAAGACATCCAAAATAATCTTAAGGATGATTGTCTTTAACAAAATTGTCATTTCTACCTGTAGTGTCTCTATATGCTACTTATTTTCGTCTGGTGTGAGTTGACACTGGTGTGTGAGGTTTTGTTTTCCAATATTCTCACGGATCCACTAAATGGGTTGCCATTTTCTAAGATGCAAGCAAAGCATCGCACACACAAATTCCACTGTGGAAGATTTTTCCAGCAGCTGCTGATTTGTCCTGATTATACAGTGACTTCCTAAACAGAAGACCTTCTTCTTTTTGACTTCCTGTGCGTGTCCTGTAGGTTTCTGCTCGATCGTGGGACCATAACGAGTTCTTCGCTCAGTTCTCAGGGGACCACACACTGCTGACTGCAGGCTATTCCACTCTGCTGCACAAACTAGCCCAAGGCCTCGACATCCACCTCAACACTGCGGTGAGAAGCACACAACACACCTCCTGCGCTTCAACTAGTGTCCTAAAGTAATGAACAGTGGAGTTCACTCAGGAGGGGATAGTTCCATTCCAGCTGATGTCTGCTGTCAACGCGCGCCTCGGCAGATCCGATGGATGGATGTGGAAAAAATATTAGTTGAATAAATGGATGGAAGAATCAGATGGCTAGATGGATGGATGGAAAAATTACATGGATGGATAGATAGATAGAAGAAAGGATTAAACAAGAGGATTAGTTGTAAGAAGGGATTAGACTAAAGGATTTGCTCTAAGAAAATTTTAGACCAAATGATTGGATGTAAGATGTGATTAGATTAAAGGATTGGATGTTAGAAAACATTAGACTAAAAGATTGGATCTAAGAAATCTTCAGAATAAAGGACTGGATGCAAGAAAGGATGAGATGAAATAATTAGGTGGATAGATTAGATCTAAGTCAGATGGAGATGAATTTGTTGGAAAAAATGAGGTGGACGACTGTTTTAGATTTTTTTTAAAAATGGATGGATTAAATGGAAAAATTGGAAGGATGGACTAGATGGAAAAATGAAATGGATAGAATGATGGAGCGATTACAGAAAGAGAAGATTAATTGATGGATAGTAGATGCATGTGAATGTGAAAGATTAGATGGAGGTATTGATGGATGGATTAGATGGAGGTATTGATGGATGGATCAGGTGGTTACAGGTGCAATCAAAATTATTCAACCCCCATTGCAAATCAGGTTTATTGTCAAAATTGACAGACTTTCAGCTGTTTGCAAAGAACTAATCAGATAAAAGCAACTGAAATAGTTCAACACAACCAATGCTTCGTTCACTACAGTTTGGACAAAAAACCTGATTTGCAAGGGGGGGTTGAATAATTTTGATTACAACTGTAGATGGATAGAAGGATTGATTAGGGGGATATTAGATGGCTGGCTTAGAGGATGGATGTGTAGCTGGGATAAGGAGACAGATTGATAGAGGGACTGATGTTTGGGTGGGTGAATAGGCAGATTGGATAAATGGGTAGATGGATGAATTGGTTAAATGGATGGATGAACCAGAGAGATGGACAATTTGGATGTATGAATCGATTAGATGGGTAGATGGATGGATGGATGGAGGGGCTGATGGGGGAATTGTTGGGTAGGTGAATGGATGAGTGTGTAGATTGGAGAGATGGATTAGGTGGATAGATTTATAAGTAGGATGGATGAATGATTGGATAGATGGATGGATTTATGGATGGATGGAAGAACTGACATGGATTTATAGATGGTGGATAGGGGAGGAATTGATTGATGGATTTATGGATTGATGAATGAGTGGAGGAACTGATGGACGGAATAATAGATGGATTGATGAATGGATGGAGAAACTGATGAATGGAGAAACTGATGGATGGAATAATAGATGGATTGATGAATGGATGGAGGAACTGATCGATATATTTATGGATGGAGGAACTGATGGGTGAGCAGGTGGATGGAGGAACTGATACTGTTGTATTTATAAGTGGATGGATGGAGGAACTGATTGATGGATTTATAAGTGGATGGATGGAGGAACTGATGGATGGATGGCTGGAGGATCTGATGGATGGATTTATGGATGGATGGGTATATAGATGTAGTGATGAATGAGATGGATGAAAAGCCAATGATGCAGTGCCTGATCCCGTGTAGGTGCAGTCTGTGGATTACTCGGGCGATGTAGTGAAGGTCAGCACCACCAGCGGAACCCAGTTTACTGCTCAGAAGGTACAGATTCAGACCCTGTCGTTAAAATATCAATCATCCACACAGATCCTGTTCCTCTGACAGAGCGGGAGAAAAGCTTCTTATTGTGTGTTGTGTTGTAGGTGTTAGTGACGGCTCCTTTAGCTCTTCTGCAGAAGAACGTCATCCAGTTTAACCCTCCACTTCCAGACAGGAAGCTCAAAGCCATAAACAGCCTTGGGGCCGGAGTTATCGAGAAGGTAAACGTTAATACTCGGCGTGAACTGTAACACGTGGCGAAGTGATCATCTTAGCAAGCAGCGAAAGATATCTGAAATATAGCTACATTTACATGATGAACTGTGTGTATAAGCGATGATGGCTTTTTTTTTTCGGGTTCCAGATTGCACTGCAGTTCCCCTACAGGTTCTGGGACAGTAAGGTGCAGGGAGCGGATTATTTTGGTCGCATTGCCCCGTGTCCGGAGAAGAGGGGCATGTTCAGTGTGTTTTACGACATGAGACCAAAGGTCAGACCGTTCAGACATAAGTATTTATCTTATTTAACTCGGTATCCTTTATTAGGTGTGTTTCCACCACAAGAACTTTTGTCAATACCTCAGGAACGTTTTTGTTCCTGAGCCTTCCACCATTTATACATTTTGCCTAAGAGCTTCGTATTTTAACTTCGGCGTACACTATTGCGTGCGTTATCGCTCAGAAATATTTGCAGCCTTTTTATTTTCTTTCTCCCCAATTAAACAGCAGATCAGTACATCGACGTGTGGCTCTCGAATGACTGACCGTCGTGCAGGTGCTCTGAACTCTTCGATATTAGCTGACGCCCTGGAGGCCCCGCCCCCTCCCGTCGCACGTTCGTGATCTGTCGCCTCGACTCGGTTTTTCCCTCGACTCGGTGCCCTTGCGTAATGTCAAGCTAAATGGAGAATGTTTCGCGTACGTTAACGTGATATAAAATCTAGTAGTGTACAATCAAGTGTAAACAATTAAGTGTATCCCCCCCACCAAAAAAAAAAAAAACACTACAGTTTTGCCAACAGTTTTATAGCAAACTATAAAAACTAAATATCATGAGGGATATCACATGTCGCAGAGATGTTCCGATACGATATTTTTGCAATAATCTGTCCCTAAAGGATTTTTATTTATTTATATGATTGTTGCAGTTGTTGCAAAAATGCTTTGACTTTGGGCTTTGACTTGATGCACGTTGTGATGATGTCACATGACGGCTAAATCTGTGGTCATTTTGAAAAATTGCTATATTCGGATACTCCCGATATAGCGAAGTTTGCTTGATTTTGCTTCCATTTCTGCAATCGCAAAATCTCAACATCTTGGATGGACTGCCAGTCTACGCCTACTCATGTGACTGGACAGCGTTTATTTCGATTTAGACCACTCTATGCAGCATAGTTAAAGTTGACCACATTAGTGCTTTTATCTTGGTGCCCCCTGAGCTGCGACCTGATTGGTCAAGAGCAAAAAATTAAATAAATGCTCGTTATGTCCGTCACGCCACACTTTTCTAGGTCAAAAAAGAACCAGCTCCATGGGTTGTTTGTTTATTTATTTTTGTGTGTGTGTGTATGAACATTTTAGACCAAACGTAAAAGGTTGACCTTTTCAGAAACCGAGTGACCTCAGCCAACCAATCAGGTCGTAGTTCGGGGTGCAAAGAAAGAAAAAACCCAACGACATGGAGGACCGATTGCAAGCGGAAAAACGTGTCTTGTTAGTGAGTGAATTTTTGAGCAGATTTACGCCACGTTAAACACGTCGCGGGACGTCACGAACACTCGATCTGCTCCACCACTCACAGTACACGATGAGGATGAAGCTTGAGAGGCTCAGCGTGTGTGAATCGATTCTCTGCAGGGAGAGCAGTGTGTGCTGATGTCTGTGATCACAGGAGAGGCTCAGGCCATGGTGAGAGATCTGGAGGACAAGGAAGTGGTGGAGCTGTGCATGACCGTCCTCAGGGAACTCTACAAGGAGCAGGTGAGCTGAGCAGGAGACGTATACGGCCTGTTAGTTACGGGCAAATTGGGGGGGGGGTAATTGAAAACTTATACAAATAGTATAGTCCACAAAATGTGTGTGAGTTAATAGCAGGACTTTATTTAGAAGAGGCTTTAGTGTGTGTAATGTGATGTTTGCAGGAGGTTCCAGACCCGCTGAAGTACTTTGTGACTCGTTGGAGTAAAGACCAGTGGTCTCAGATGTCCTACAGCTTCGTGAAGACGGGCGGCAGCGGGGAGGCCTATGACATCATCGCCGAAGACGTGCAAGGGAAGATCTACTTTGCTGGCGAGGTGAGAACGTTTCACCTGAACAAAATCAGGTGTAAATCAACAATGATCGGCGATCGTTGAGCTTGCGCTTAAAGTCGGGTAACGATATAGAATAAACAATGGAGCGGCTTGGGGGCGGGGTCATTTGATTTCATTGCCACGACGACAAGTCTAGGAAAGCATGGCCGGGAAATAGATTCAGTGTTGTGTGCAAAGATGCTAAGACTGTTCACTTGGTGCCACCCGAGGTACCAAGAGAGCTGGCTCTTGGGTCAGTTCGCATTCTCTTGTAGTGCAGAGACGCTGTCAGTCCCGAACCAAGAACTGGTGACATCTCGGGCTTGATGGCTGAGCCGTTTTATTACCATGGCAACAATTCAAGATGGCCGCCTCAATAAGATTATACCAGATGTAACTGTGCGTTCAAGTAGTCCTGGGAAGTTCGTATTTACGAGTTGGGAAGTCGCAATTACGACATCAGGTGCATTTAAGTCACTTCGGTCGGAGCAAGACGGCGGCGTACCTTCGCCTGTCGATTCCACCGTGGCTTCTTACTGACGTCCCCCCGGACTCGGAAACTCGGCGCTCAAAGAAACTCCCGAGTTTCCCCGCTCGTAATTACGACTTTGTGGTGCCATTCATGTACGATCAACTCGAAAATACGATCTTTCCGACATGACGTAAAATTGTTTGCAGCAATGAACCGATAGCTAATGAAACTTTCTTCGAGCAGGTACGCGCTCAATATAAAAACGAATAAAGGAATAAATAATGTCGGCGCAACGCTTAATCGGCACCGATGTCAGTGTATGCTCCAGGATTGGATTTTGATGATTCAAATATCATCCTCAAAAGCAAAAATCCAACTTTTGACAACAAATCAAAACACAATTCATTGGAATTGCACAATTCAACAGGAAACCGCTTGTAATACTTTTTTTTTTTTTTTTTGGGTCTCTGATAGAAATGGGGTCCCCCTCCCGTTTGAACCAGCACCAACATCAGTCAAACAGTATAAATGTTTAGTCTCCATGACCACGAAAGCAAAGTCAAGTTACTTCTGTGACCAACGTTAAAATAAGACCGTGGGAGCACCGATATCACTGATAAGCATTTCACTGGGAATGATGATGAACCGAATGGGATGTGCAACGCCAGCACACTCGGATCAACTGTTTGCATAGTACTTGACTAGCATGATGACGTTTGAGGATGCTCTCACGTCTGACCCTGTAACGTGAGAGCCAGGTTTGGTGGACTGGATCTCTGAAACAGCACTTATTCGTTGTTGCTGCTGAAATCTTGATTCTGATTGGTCAGAAGGTGCTGGTTCATTTTCTATAACGGCAGCTCCGGCAGTAGTTGCAGCCGCGAGGCAAATGACCGGTTTCTATTAACGCGCTTATTCCAATCCAACACGTTGTTGTTTTTATGGTAACCGTTCATTCACAGGGACTCCTAGCGAACGCTCAACATAAGTGGATGTAAAAAAATGTTTTCGAAAACTGTGATCATTGATAAGGTGAGTTTAAACATTTTCTTTATAAGGAGACGTTTATATAACTTTATTGGAAGGAGTCTCCAGTTTCAGCACTTCTTTTTATTGTCCTATTAACTTCAAGAAAGTGTGTGTGGGCGCGGGGGGGAGGGAGGAAACAACAAGGGTTAATATCTTTTATAACGCATGTGACGATAGGAACAGGACTTGTTTCATTGACAGTCCACACTGTTAAATGCAACTATAAATGGATAAAAAGTATGACGTAGTGTCCTTCAGTAAATAAAAGAATTTTTGACAAATTCGCTGTGGTACAAGAGGAAGAAAATGCATCAAGACATTGTTATTGGGGTAGTAACGGTAACTCCTCGTCCAATCGTCACGGATTATTGGACAGCAGTAATCTAATTATTGACCTTATTCTGAATAAGACAATATTGTGATTCAGGTGTTTACACGAGTCGCTTTTAGAATATTCCTTTCATGTTCCCGTTGTACATGTTATTAACGCCACACGTCATTACGTCCCCACGGCACGCCGTCCGACGTTCCATCCAGGATTTCACGAATCTACATATAGTCGGTCTCCGTTCTGGAACCGGATACAGTTTTTATTTTTTATTTTACGAACGCTTCGAATTAAGGATTTGTCATGCTGTACGTGCAAATAGAGGACTGTTTGAAGCCGTGGGCAGCGTCTGAAATCTACAACTATATAGTAGCTGAGATACGTGTATTTCACGTACCATATAGCAGGTAAGTACGCGGTTTGGGACGCAGCCGAACTCTCTCGTTTGCCGTCAAACGGTCGAGCGCTGCCGTGTGTGTACGTGTCCTGTCACAAAACGCGGTGAAAACTCCCACACGACGTTAATAGTGTGATTAAGGCGTGTACATGTCTGTAACGCACTTCCATAATGCGACTAAAACAGGAACACTCCACACGTCATAATTCAATATGTGTTTACTTTGAGTATGACTTTAATCAGATTAAGGTCCTCAGTTTACATGCTAGTTTCTTAATCAGAGTATTGGGTTAAAATCAGATTAGTGTGTCTCCAGTATTAACTTCTTTTTTTTTTTTCCTTTTCATTTGGGTCCGTCATCTTCCAGGCCACAAACCGACACTTTCCTCAGACGGTAACCGGCGCGTATCTGAGCGGCGTACGAGAGGCGAGTAAGATCACAGCACTGTGACGCAACCCGAAGGACCGGGACGTCCAAACCGAGCTTCCACGACTCCTCTACAGCAGGCGTTTCAAACTCCAATCAGGAACTGTTACGGGTGTGGCGATTTTATTTATTACTGTAGCAAGATCGCACGCAATATAATGTACCACATGTACATTACCCCACGGCGTCTTCATCTACGGAGGCTTGGAGGAAAATACGATGACGTTTGTTCAATCTCTGAAAAATGACCTGTTTGTTGTCATGGAACTTTTTCGTTATCTGGTGAGAGTTTTGTCAGTGTTTCACTTCTTCTCCTACTTGCGTTTTTGTTTTTGTTTCTTTGTGTGACTCATTACTGCGTAAACGTGTCCGCACAAATGACACGTCGATTTTCCACATGAAACAAAACCAAACGGAAATATTCCTCCTGAAGGGGAACCCAGTCAAGCATTTAAACACGTTTTTATTTGTGTAAGAACTGCTTTAGGAAGTTACGCAATTGTAACAGCATTGTCGGTTGTAATGAGTGGAATCTTTCTGTGCATCGATCTGGATAATGTACTGTACTTGCTCTGAAAATAACTGACTCGTCATTTCCGTATGAAGAAAATTGTAATATATACATACTGTAAATTATACTGGTACTTGTTTTGATTATTATTATTATTTTAATTTTTTTTTTTTTTTACATAAATTATCTGCACAAACCAAAACACTTGGATTTATTCGTCTGATCTTGCGTTCACACGCGCGTTCGATTGGCACCGGTCGAGGGGTCGGACGCGTCCTATTCGACAGCGGGTGAACAAGTCCGTTCGCGAAGTCGACGTGTTGGAAGCAGGAAAAATGGGCAAGCTGACCCGATGATCTTGACGAGATTTTAACATGGGCCAAATTCGGACGGCTAGACGACTGGGTCAGAGCATCTCCAAAACAGCAGGTTCTTGTGAGGCGTTCCGGTTCGTACCTATTATTAAAAGTGGTCCAAGGAAGGACAACCCGGTGACCGCGTCATGGACACCCGAGTCTCGTCGACGCGTGTGCGGAGTCTATCCTGCCTTTGATCGGACAGAAGAGCTCCGGTTGCACAAACTGCTGCAGCATTGCGTGAACACCAGCACCGAGTCCATGCTCGGACGGGTCACAGATGTTTCGGTGGCCCGAGAAACACCTACACGAACATCAGGTAGGTGGTTTTAATATTACGGCCGGTCGGTGTGTATCTGCGCAAATGTTGCGCGTTTGTAACGCGCACGAAGGCATCCTTTGAACCTATGGCGGCGGCGCGCGCGCGCGTGTGTGTGTGTGGATTATGCGTCAAGCGTTCAGTCCTGGTTACGGGAACGCTTATGATTCTATGTAGACCATGAACTAGTATTTTCTTTTTAAAAAAAGAAGAAGAATAAAGAAAGAGAGATGTGTCTTGTAAAGAAGTAGCGTTAGGATTGAGTGCTGTTACTGTCCGGAGCTAAAGAGCTAACGTAGCTCCCTGCATTAAGGCCTAATTGTGAGCTTATTTACATGTTGTATCCATTTCGAGGTTTAAGTCGGTGAATCTGCTTTGAAGTGATCTACTGAGGTTCTGCAAACATGTTAAATGACCTGAGGATTGGATGATGATGATGATGATGATGACCTGCTAATTTAGACCTTGATCTCTGAAGGCTTTATTCTGAAGGTCCACCTTCCTCTGAGCTGAAGCTTGATCTCCTAGAAGAGCAGCAGACATGACTGGAATCCAATCCAGAGATGGTAAATGGGCTCACAGGCTTGTTTTCAGGTCTCACGCTGTGTTTAAACTCTTGATTGTTGTTGTTGTGTGTGTGTGTGTGTGTGTGTGTGTAGAGTCGGTTGGAGACAGTTCTGATGATGAACCTCTGAGTAAAATGGTGAAACCTGGCAAGAAGTGTCCAGAAGATGCACGTAAGGCCGAAGCAGTCCGATGCCCTTGTGCACCGGTTTCCCACGACCACTTTTCATAATAAAAATTGCAAAGGTGTTATGATTGTCGCTCGTAATGGTCGGACTAACCGGACCTGTGTTTTCAGCCTCGGATATCATGGAAGACGCTTCACCGAAGAAAACCCTTAGAGAGCCGCCGACCTCTGCTGCGGATGGTAAAAACAAATAAAGTTAAAATCGATTTCTCTAAATTTAAGGGTCAAATGTGTGCATACTTTTGAGATCTACACGCAGCCTCTTAGTTCCTGCATGCCAGGGTTTCCTCAGGGTTTCCTCAGGGCTCTCCAGTTTCCTCCCAGGTCCCACAAAACAGTAGGTGGATTGGCTGCTCTAGATGGCCCTTAGGTGTGAATGATTGTGAATAACATGTACACGGACTTCTTCAAGTCTGCTCTTTATAAACTGTTCAACTTGTTGATTTTTCTGAGTAAAAGTTCAAATCGTGTGGTGTTAAAAAATTGGATTGTCTTTCAGTGGGGTAGATGGGCGTGTCTGAGTGGGACAGATGGGTAGATGGGCGTGTCTGAGTGGGACAGATGGGTAGTTGGGTGTCTGAGTGGGACAGATGGGTAGTTGGGTGTGTCTGAGTGGGACAGATGGGTAGATGGGTGTGTCTGAGTAGGACAGATGGTTAGTTGGGTGTGTGAGTGGGACAGATGGTTAGATTGGTGTGTCTGAGTGGGACAGATGGGTAGTTGGGCATGTCTGAGTGGGACAGATGGGTAGATGGGCGTGTCTGAGTGGGACAGATGGTTAGTTGGGTGTGTCTGAGTGGGACAGATGGGTAGTTGGGTGTGTCTGAGTGGGACAGATGGTTAGTTGGGTGTGTGAGTGGGACAGATGGTTAGATTGGTGTGTCTGAGTGGGACAGATGGGTAGTTGGGCATGTCTGAGTGGGACAGATGGCTAGATGGGCGTGTCTGAGTGGGACAGATGGTTAGTTGGGTGTGTCTGAGTGGGACAGATGGGTAGTTGGGTGTGTCTGAGTGGGACAGATGGGTAGTTGGGCGTGTCTGAGTGGGACAGATGGGTAGATGGGCGTGTCTGAGTGGGACAGATGGGTAGATGGGCGTGTCTGAGTGGGACAGATGGGTAGATGGGCGTGTCTGAGTGGGACAGATGGGTAGATGGGCGTGTCTGAGTGGGACAGATGGGTAGATGGGCGTGTCTGAGTGGGACAGATGGGTAGATGGGCGTGTCTGAGTGGGACAGATGGGTAGATGGGTGTGTCTGAGTCTGACAGATGGGTAGATGGGTGCGTCTGAGAGGGACAGATGGGTAGGTGGGTGCGTCTGTGTGGGGTAGATGGGCGCGTGTGAGTGGGACAGATGTGTAGATGGGTGTGTCTGAGTGGGACAGATGGGTAGATGGGCGTGTCTGAGTGGGACAGATGGGTAGATGGGCGTGTCTGAGTGGGACAGATGGGTAGATGGGCGTGTCTGAGTGGGACAGATGGGTAGATGGGCGTGTCTGAGTGGGACAGATGGGTAGATGGGCGTGTCTGAGTGGGACAGATGGGTAGATGGGCGTGTCTGAGTGGGACAGATGGGTAGATGGGCGTGTCTGAGTGGGACAGATGGGTAGATGGGCGTGTCTGTGTGCGACTGATGGGTAGATGGGCGTGTCTGAGTGGGACAGATGGGTAGATGGGCGTGTGAGTGGGACAGATGGGTAGATGGGCGTGTGAGTGGGACAGATGGGTAGGTGGGTGCGTCTGAGTGGGACAGATGGGTAGATGGGCGTGTCTGAGTGGGACAGACGGGTAGATCGGCGTGTCTGAGTGGGACAGATGGGTAGATGGGCGTGTCTGAGTGGGACAGATGGGTAGATGGGCGTGTCTGTGGCGACTGATGGGTAGATGGGCGTGTCTGAGTGGGACAGATGGGTAGATGGGGTGAGTGGGACAGATGGGTAGATGGGCGTGTGAGTGGGACAGATGGGTAGGTGGGTGTGTCTGAGTGGGACAGACGGGTAGATCGGCGTGTCTGAGTGGGACAGATGGGTAGATGGGCGTGTCTGTGTGGAGTAGATGGGCATGTCTGAGTGGAGTCGGGTTATTTCTGAGTTTGACTTTATTAAATTTGTTTTTGTATTTGGACTTGGTGTGAAGCGTAAACATTTATATTGGGAAATAAATATGTGGAGTTCTAAGTTATGAGAATAATGATTAATCATACAGCCTGTAAATGTTTTTTTTTTTTTCCCCCCAGAGTGCCCTGGACACAGCTCTGATGACGAGCCTCTGAGCAAACTGATTGAATCAAAGGGGGCGAAGCGCTCAAGTAAACAAAAAGAGACTGGTGAGCATCAGATTAGTTCATTTACATTTTTATATTGTTCTTTTTCAAATTGGTTAATAACCAAGAATAATCAGTGGAGAGTTTCCGGTAGCAATTACAGACCTTCATGATGAGATCGCTTGTTAATCAAAATAATATGGTGGACGTGTCTGAGTGGGACAGATGGGCAAGTCTGAGAGGGACAGACGGATGGATGGGCGTGTCTTTGGGATGGACAGATGGATGGGCGTGTCTTTGAGTGGGACTGACAGATGGATGGATGGGCGTATCTTTGGGTGGGATGGAAAGATGGATGGATGGGCGTATCTTTGGGTGGGATGGAAAGATGGATGGATGGGCGTATCTTTTGGAGGGACGGACAGATGGATGGGTGTCTTTGGGTGGGTGTGACGGACGGATGGATGGGCGTGTCTTTTGGTGGGACGGACGTATGGATGGATGGATGGATGGGCATATCTTTGGGAGGGATGGACAGATGGATGGGCGTATCTTTTGGTGGGACGGATGGACGGATGGATGGATGGGCGTGTCTTTTGGTGGGAAGGATGGATGGATGGATGGATGGGCGTGTCTTTGAGTGAGTGGGTGGGACGGACGGATGGATGGATGGGCGTGTCTTTGGGTGGGTGGGACGGATGGATGGATGGATGGGCGTGTCTTTGGGTGGGTGGGACGGACGGACGGATGGATGGATTGGTGTGTCTTTTGGTGGGAAGGATGGATGGATGGATGGGCGTGTCTTTTGGTGGGAAGGATGGATGGATGGATGGGCGTGTCTTTGGGTGGGTGGGACAGACGGCTGGATGGATGGGTGTGTCTTTTGGTGGGACGGACGGACGGACGGATGGGCGTGTCTTTTGGTGGGACGGAAGGACGGATGGATGGGCGTGTCTTTTGGTGGGACGGACGGACGGACGTATGGATGGGCGTGTCTTTTGGTGGGACAGACAGATGGATGGGCGTGTCTTTGGGTGGGACAGATTTTGTAATATTCATTCCTGTCCATTTTATTACTGAGATCTGGGGGATCTGATGCCCTAATACAATTTGAAGCTCCTAAACTAAATAAAAGACTCAAGGTTGGGTGTTCTAAAAAAGTGTACTTGTATAGTGCTTTAAAAATAAAAGCTTGAATTTGTTTCCTCAGGTCTATCAGAAAGATTCATATAAATGACGCATTTGAATTTTGTGCCATTTCTGCTCTGGTGCCTTAGAGTCAGACATGGCTGAAAAAGTCTTTACAGAAAAGTGGAATAAAAGTCTGTCTTTATAAAATATCCTTTTGATCATTTTCCTGTTATTCTGTATATTAACACATACTTTTTGAACATTTCTCTTGTGGGTGATAATAAAATTACACAACAAATGTCATGTTGGTTTCATCATTTCAAAGAAAGGGTGCTCAAACATTTGCACTCCACTATTTATCATTTGAAAAAATATTAGTTGCGGGGAAGCAGTCAGAATCTGAAGACGATCAGCCGCTGACGATGATCATCAAGAAGAAGAAGCAGAAGGCTGACACAGAAGAGCCTGAAGGTGTGTGTTTTGCACTTATCGACTTGTATTCACTCACTCACACACTGACTCACTCACAGACTCATTTACTGATTCACTTAGTGGCTGAGTCACTGACTCACTCAATTATCAGCTCGTATACTCACTCATTCATACAATGACTCACTAATTCACTCACTCATTTACCCACCAACTCATTTACTGACTCACTAATTCACTCACTCACTGACTCATTCACTTATCACCTCTTATGCTCAATCATTCATACACTGACTCACTCATTCACTCACTCATTTACTCACCAACTCATTTACTGATTCACTTAGTGGCTGGATCACTGGCTGATTCACTTATCGACTTGTATTCACTCACTCATACACTGACTCACTCACAGACTCATTTACTGATTCACTTAGTGGCTGAATCACTGACTCATTCACTTATCAGCTCTTATACTCACTCGTTCATACACTGACTCACTAATTCACTCGCTCATTTACCCATCAACTCATTTACTGATTCACTTAGTGGCTGGATCACTGGCTGATTCACTTATCGGCTTGTATACTCCCTCATTCATACAATGACTCACCCATTCATTCACTCACTGGCTCATTTACTGACTCATTTATTGATTTAATCACTCATTCACTCAGTCACTGACTTACCGACTAGTATACTCCCTTATTGATGTACTGACTCATTTACACACTCACTGATTGAATCACCAATTCATTCTCACTCACTCGCAGGTTCATTTACTCACTGACTTGCTCATTTACTCATTCACTCACTCACGCACTGGCTCACTCATTCATTTGCCCACTGAATCACTGTCTCATTCCCTCATACACTCACTGTCTTACTGACTCAGTCCTTCAATCACTCACTGACTCGGTCATTTACTCACTCTCTTCCGTATTCCTTTACTCATTCACTCACTCACTGACTCATGCATCACCCCCTCTCACTTAATCATTCATGCGCTCCCTCGTGTATTCCCTCACCCATTCACTTTCTTAATCACAGAGTCACTCAGTTCTTCAATCACTCCCTCATATGTTCCTTCCCACTTTCTCTTATTCATTTACTCACTCATTCATACACTTTCTTAATCACTTAGTCACTTACTCATTCAGTCACTCCCTCATATGTTCATATGAACATTTTTAACTTGTTCATTTATTTACTCATTCACTGACTTCCGTAATCACTCCTCATGTGTTCCCTCAGTCCTTCACTTACCTATTCACTCACTCACTTCCCTCTCGCTAATTACTCCCTCATTTACTCTCTCCCAACACTCACGTCTTCAATTCCTCCCTCCCCATTGATTCAGTCATTCCTTCAAATATTACCTGCCTCTCTTAGAGCCTCCACAAGGGGGCGGTTACTCAAATAGCATTTAAAAACAGGCTTTGATTTGTCTAAGTAATAAACGTTCGATTCATCCTGCCCGATATTCATTTCAAACCTGCGTACTGCAGCCACGTTGTCGAGATGAGCACATAAACATGAGGGAGTACTCCGTAACCGCGATGCTTTGCATCACCGTCACTCCTTAATCTTAAATATAAAAAGATCTGTGAGGAATAGAATATCTTCTCTGTTTATAGATGCCAAGAAGACGAGAAGCCCAAAAAAGCGTAAAGCTGTGACGAAGGCCTCGAAGCTCAGAGATTCATCGCCCTCGCCATCGCCGTCGCCAGTGAAGGCCACACAGAGAAGAGGACAAAAAGGTAGCGATCACGAGTCCTGCTCCGTCACAGCGGAGCCGTTTGGAGTCAGGTTTAAATGTACACTCGTGAGGAAAGCGGCCACGCTGTGTGTATTTTGGTTCAAATAGAATTACGAGGTTATTTGTGACTGATGAACCTCCTGCTCGCCTTCAAAAGTGGGAGGTATAACAACCTTAATGAATCCTGCATACCTGAAGTCAAGTTGCTGGTGCTGGTTTTCGGGTCTTGGGCAGTCCAGTGCTTTTCCACAGTTTGAGTTCTGAATGAAAACGCTACAGGTCTGGAACCAAGAACCAGTAACGTCAGGGGTTTGGGAGGCGGCGTCATGACTTTTTAACATTTTGTCGCCAACTAGAGCATCTCGGTTATGAGAAATAATAGTTCGATGCGATTAAAACATGTATTTTCTTTTGTAGTTTGTGGTGATGTGTCCGTGCTGTGTAAAGACGCTGAAAGATGTAAGGTTTTGGATTTTCAGAATGGTGTAAACGTATTCCAATTCTTAAAAACAGCTGCCGGTTTATCACATAAAGGGCTGCCTGGTGATTTTTCTCGCTCTTAAACAAATGACAAAAGCAGATTGATGATTGCGAAGGAAAAAAAGCATCAGTTTGTTCTGGACTTGATCCCACCGAGGCAGTGGACCAACGCGCTTTAGGACAGCGCTCTCTGCCCTCTTCCACATACATGAGCTCAGATACCCGTGATTGGCTATTGCTGCTATGATTGACGGATGAGAGAAAGTAACGCCATCCCTCCTCCCAGACAGCACGGCCGATTTTGTCGGTTGTCCTAGCTCCCGGTTAAGGACGGCTGCAGCGCTGTCGGGATTTGAACTCGCGATCTCCAAACGATATCGCGAACGCTTTTCTGTTCAATCTGAAGCAAAAGAAACAAATCGACGTTTTCATTTATTTACTTTATCCAAAGTTGCTTAAATATCCAGCCCAAGCGCCGTTAAAGGAGCCGATAATACTAATCCCGAAACAATGACATGGCACCTAGACTTGTGTACATTTACCTCTGTAAAGGACAACATTCATTTGCACTGAGTTGCCAGTTTATTAGCAACAGCTCCCCTTGTGGTTATACACTTCATCGTTTTATCAGGTTAACCTACCATATCGGGTCATTCTGGGTCATTCGGGTCTTCTTTCTCCATCAGACAGGGACGACCACTGAGCAGATTGTTAGCACAGTGTCACTGGTATGATATGCGTAACGCTGTATTTCTGACATAAGAGTAGAAAAAATGAAAGAAAGAAGTAAACGCCCCCTCAAGTCTGAATTCCTAGTCTGGAAGGTCTGCTGAACCTCAGCGATTGACGTCGAATCAACACGACCGCCCACAACGTCAACAGTAAACAAAGTAGCACTCAATTCTTTCACTAGTATTTGCCTCAGATCCGTTACGCTCCAACTTCCCAATTCCAAGTCAATTCGAACGTACAGTGGCGGTGCGGCGCTGGGACGAGAGCAGCGCCGTACACGAGTGTATTGTAAAGTTGAAACCATCGATCGTGGTGTGCTTTTTTTTTTTTTTTTTTTTTCTGTATGTTTGTGTAAAATTCAGCACGGTTCTGTAGATTAGCGGACGAACATCCTGCACAGCGAAGGTTTGTTTTTCTCATAGGTAAGGACGAGTCGAAAAAGAAAGCACCGGCACATTCACCAGCTGTGAGCACGACGCCTAAAAGGAGAGGCCGTGCCAAGAAAGAAGGAAAAGGTACGCACGCGGCTGTTCGATTGTGTTTTCGGTCTCAGGTTCTGAAGCGAACAGAGACACGGGCAGAAGTGAAGCGTAAAAGAACAAGGTTTTATTGTTAAGCCTTGTCTTGGTCGGCAGATCATTTCATTTTCAGAAAGGAAAACACAAATTTATTTGCCAATAAAACGAGAGCGTTTCAACCCGGGAAAGGAAAAAAAAAAAAAAAGTCGCGGTAGGCTTAATCGTTTTATAATGGTGATATTATAGTAAGGAATATGAATAAGAAATAATGATTTATTTTGCCTATATTTTCACTTGATATAGTAAACCATGGTAAATAACGATGACTCGGAACCTCTCACGATCTGATCTGAAAATTATACGCTCACAAATTTGGTAACCGGAACACCTCTAGAACCTGATTGCTAGCTAGCAAATTTTTTATTTATTTATTTATTTTTTCCTCTAGCTAGCCGGGTAGTTGTGTGAGATGGCACGAGACCAGATTGCATTTTCATGTACATTACCGGTCAAAGGTTTAGACACACTCGTTCTTTATTTTAATGATATTTTTCCACATTTTGGAATAATAATAATAATAATAATAATCCATCCATCCATCTTCAACCGCTTATTCCTGCTTCAGGGTGGCGGGGGGAACCTGGAGTCTATCCCAGGAAGCATCGGGCACAAGGCGGGGTACACCCTGGACAGGGTGCCAGTCCATCGCAGGGCACAATCACATACACACTCACACACCCATTCATACACTACGGACAATTTACCAAGCTGCCAATCAACCTACCATGCATGTCTTTGGACTGGGGGAGGAAACCGGAGGCTAACCACTAAGCCACCGTGCGCCCAATAATAATAATAATAATAATAATAATAAAAGTCATCAAAACTCTGGATTAACACAAATGGAACTATAGGAATTATGTTGTGATGATAAATAAAAAATCTAAATAATTGAGTGTTTTAGCATCTTCAAAGTAGACCCTGTTTTTGTGTAGAATTTCCAGAGATCTATTCTTGGCGGTTTCTCGACCGATTTCTTGAGGAATTTCCCCGAGATGCTTTTGAAACAGGTTTAAAGGCGTTCCCACCTACGCCCGGACTCTCATTGTCTGCTTTTCGGAATATTACGCCCTCCCGAGTCGTCCGTTTAATCAAAACTATTTTTTTTTTTGTTGTAAATAAAATATTCGTTTCCTAATGAAAGAAATGAAACGGTTATGTTGTTGTCTACGACACCGATTTCAAACATTTATTCCTACACCTTCAGATCAAAAGGTTTTTAAGCTCATGAGAGAGGTTTCAGTCGAGTGTCTGCAAAGTTTTGACCGGTAGAGTGTGTTCATGAATCCTGTCATTTTTAATACGGCTAGAACTATAGAGATGTAGAATTCATATTGTGCATGGATTATGATGTTCTGCGCTGTTTTAATGAAGTGAATGAAAGCGGATATAAACGTAGTTGAGCGTTTTTCCGTTATGCTTGTACGCAGCCCCGTGTAGCGACAGCTCGGACGACGAGCCCTTGAGCGAGCTGGCGTGGAAGAAGAGCGAGCTGGAGATGAAGCAGGCGGTGGTGCTGGTGGAGAGGATGTCCGAACGAGACGTTAAGGACGCAGTGGCACGAGGACGCGCACACAGCCAAGAGCAGAAAAGTACAGCCAGAGCAGGTAACGACAGACTAGGAATAAATATTCATACTAAACTGTGGAATTAATTAAGATGGGGGGGCGGACCCTGTTCCTCAGAAAAATCGAACTTTTCCTGCACATTCCTTGCGTTTCCTTCTGCATATTTGACCACTTTCCAACAGTCTCTATATGATCCGTCTGTTCACACTCAGGACGACTGAGGGACTCGTACACGACTATTACAAAAGGTGCAAAAGTTCACTGATGTTCAAGAAGTTCAAGAAGGCGACACGGTACATTAAGATCCAGGGGGGTGTAAACTTTCGAACAGGACGATTGGTGTAAATGATTATTTTATTTAAATATCTTCCTTTTTTTTTTTTTTTTTTTCTCATTTAGTACTGCAATTTAAAACTACTTAAGATATTTACGTGTCCCAGAAGACAAACAGTTCACGCCTGTTCAAAAGTTTACACCCCCCCTGGCTCTTAATGTATCACGTTACCTTCTTGAGCATCAGTGAACGTTTGCACCGTTTGTAACAGTCGTGTACGAGTCCCTCGGTCGTCCTCCGTGTGAAAAGATAGATCTCAACATCACACATTCGCTGTTGGGAAAGGGCTCGAATATGCAGAAGATGCTGGAAAAGTAAAAAAATGTGCCGGACCTGGAGGATTTTTCTGAAGAACAGGTGGGCGGTTTAACTGCTCAGGACAAACAAGGGACTCGTGTAGAATTCTCACAGAACATAAACACAGTCGTGGATCATCCAGGTGACGACACACGGTGTTAATAATCAAGCGTGTGTAAACTTTTGAACTGGGTAATTTGTCTTATTGTGTCTTGTGGACTATATGCAACATCTGTTATGTGAAATAACTCGGTCAGGGAAGGAATAAATAAACAACACAATGGAGTTTGTATGGTCCCTCTTTTTCTTTTTTTTTTTTTAAATGTATTTATTTATTTAACATTCTGCAGATTCTGCAAGCCGTATGTAAACGTATGACCTCAGCTGTGTTCATCATGTGATCTTTGGTGACGAGTGACGGACAGTTAGTCATATATTCCCCCTTTAGTTACTCATTACTAACTTGGCATACTAACGGTACGTACTGTTTCGGTCCATTCTGGTGCATGCTTTCATTTCGATTCAGTTCTTTGCCCCGTGCGCTGAGAGAAAGTGTAACGGACGTGCGAAAGACAAATAATACACTTGCTAGAGCCAATAATAAAACGTATTCTAAAATGAACGCCGCGTGTCCATATAATATCTATTTGTTTATTAGACAGAGTTAGTGGCTGTGCCGTGTGTAACGGTTATAAATCGAAAGCGGTTTTAAACTTCAATTAAAGGCGCCGTAACGATCATATATCATTTTGCAGATATCGTACAAACTGATTTAAATGACAAAACTAGATGGCACTTTGCGCACGTGTGTGTGTGTGTGTGTGTGTGTGTGTGTGTGTGAGAGAGAGAGAGAGAGAGAGAGAGAGAGAGATGGGTGTCTATTATAATGCACAATGTGAAAGGCAACCCTGTTTCCTGTTTTTATTCTTAAATGAGTTCGATTAGAGATGTAAATGATCATAATTGTGGTTGTAGCCTTTATAATTCAGTCCTGACGCGTCTGTATTTATCATTCCACGAATCCTGTAACTGTTCCATGAAGAAGGTAAGCATTTCGAGAAACTGGCTGGAGTAATTCTGAGTAATTCTCTAAAAGCAGAGTGTTCTTGGAAACTCGGGAGAAACAGGTGACTTTCCTTTAAAATTCTGAGAATTAGGCCGCTAATGCCTCGGAGCTAACGGTAGGCAGAGTGAACTTACACAGTAATCACCCAGTTCTCTCTCTCTCTCTCTCCCACTCTCTCTCTCTCTCTCCCACTCTCTTTCTCTCTCTTCTCTCTCTCTCTCTCTCTCTCTCTCTCCCTCTCTCCCTCTCTCTTTTCTCCCCTCTCTTTCTCTCTCTATCTCTCTCTCCCTCTCTCTCTCTCCTCTTTTTCCCCCTCTCTTTCTCCCCCTCTCTTTCCCCTCTCTTTCCCCTCTCTCCCACTCCCCCCTCTTTCTCCCCTCTCTTTCTCTCTCTCTCTTTTTTCCCTCTCTCCCCTCCTCTCTCCCTCTCTCTCTCTCTCTCTCTCTCTCTCTCTCTCTCTCTCTCTCTCTCCCCCCCTCTTACTCTCTTTCGCTCCCTTTCTCTTTATCTCTTTCTCTCTCTCTCTCTCTCCTGCACGTGGTTAAGAGTGTGCAGTGGAGGGCTCAGACGAGGAGCCTCTGAATTATAAGATGAAGAGACTGAAAGAGCAGAGCAAGGCTGCGAGAGGCAGGAGACCAGCGGCAGGTAACGGTCCCCGCAAGACGATACATTTTATATCCTAACAGTCACATTCGGTCAAATGCACAAATGCATAAGGAATAAATCAGCACGACAGCGTGTGCTGTTCGAGGAAAATGATCAGTGATGGAGGACCAATAGCGGAACATCCCGAAGTGTTTTATTCCTCATGTATGTATACAGTTGTGCCCAAAAGTTTGCATACCCCATGCAGAATCCACTAAATCTTAAAACTGTTAACAAAATGAGCTCAATCATAAAAATCCCATGTTGTTTATTTAGTTCTGTCTTGAATAAGCTATTTTACATAACAGATGTTTACATAAAGTCCACAAGACAAGATAAGGGCTGAATTTACCATTTTAAATAATGACACCTTTCAAAAGTTTACACACGCTTGATTATTAATACCGTGTGTGGTTACCTGGATGACCCACGACTGTGTTTATGTTCTGTGAGAGTTCCTCACGAGTCCCTTGTTTGTCCTGAGCACTTAAACCGCCCACCTTTTCTTCAGAAAAATCCTCCAGGTCCGGCACGTTCTTTACTTTTACGGCATCTTCTGCATATTCGAGCCCTTTCCAACAGTCACTATATGATGTTGAGATCCATCTTTTCACACTCGGGACGACTGAGGGACTCGTACACGACTAGTACAGAAGTTGCAAACGTTCACTGATGCTCAAGAAGGCGACACGATACATTAAGATCCAGGGGGGTGTAAACTTTTGAGCAGGATGATCGGTGTAAATGATTCGTTTGTTTAAAGATCTTTTTTTTTTTTTTTTTTACATTTAGTACCGCCCTTCCGAAGCTAAATATGATACTTACATGTTTCCCAGAAGACAAAATAATAACATTTTACACAGATCATCCTGTTCAAAAGTTTACACCCCTGTCTCTTAATGTATCGTGTTGCCCCCAAAAAAAAAAAAAACACACACACACATTTTAAAATTCAAATAAAATCATCAAATCGTTTTTAAGATCCTGAGAAACAGTTCGAGTCAAGTTCTGAGTCGAGAGATAGGATCGGTCATGTGTATTCATAAATCCTGTCATTTTTAATCTTGCTAGAGATATAGAGAAACTTTTGCCCGGTAGCGTGTACAGTAGGGGGAAATAAGTATCGAACACGTCAACATTTTTTGCGGTAAATATATTTCCAAAGACACTATTCACATGAGATTTTCACCAGACGTCAGTATTAACTCAAGAAATCTGGAAATATAAAGAAATCACAGCATTAAAGTCCATAAATGAAGTTATTTGTAATAAAGTAGAAGGACACGGGGGGGAAAAAAGTATTGAACACGCTAAGAAAAAGCAGTTCTCCAAGGCAGGGAGCCAGCTGAAATCCGTAAGTAATTATACCCCCTATCTGTGCAAATTAATGTCCGCTGGGTTATTAAACTGATGGTCTATAAAAATACTTTTTGTTACCAAGGTGTCACACAAGAACCATCTCATGATGGGTGAAAGCAAAGCACTTTATATACATATATATGTGTGTATGTGTGTAAATAATAAATAAATAATATACCACAGTAACGCTAACAACCGATCTGTTTATTAAAGAGCACTATGGCTTTTACTTTTTATCCGTTTATAGTTACATCGAATGTCCACAAGGTCCCGTTATCACTATAGCAGCTATAACCACTCATTTCCTCACCAGCCTTGCTTAATTATTATTTTTTTCCCCCCTCTCAGAATCGCTGGCACTGGAGACTCCTTCCATAAATGTCCCATGAACATCTCTTTAAAGAAAGCTTCACCTAAATTAAACTACACGCTGTTTATTATTACGTGGCGCATTTGCCATGCAAGTCCCTGTGAACGAGCTGTTACTATAGAAACAATAGCATATTGGAACGAGTGCGAACAGTCTGATTCGAGGATTCAACAGTGCTGTGATATATAAGGGAAATTATTTCATGAACAGTAAAGGAGACTTTGTTTATTTGTTTATTATAAACAATGAACAGAAAGTAAAAATACCGGTCCAGTGAAGTCGGTTAATTCGATGGTCGTCACTAGCGGTTTGTTTATTCAGGTCAGGACGACGGTGTCGGTTCTGTATTGCATTTTGTTTATTTATTTGTCTTAAACTGAGTGGGACCAATGCACCACGAACACAAACTATGAAATCAGCCCTGTTGTTAGCAAAAGAAAATGTTTCTCTACTTACCGGATCGTCTACACCCGCTGTCGAACAGGTCACTCCAGGATGACGCGCAAGTTTTTAATAATAGGCGAAGACTCACCAAGATGTACCTTTTCCCAGAATCCATTATCCTTGACCCGTGTTTTATTCGACTGTACTGGTCTTAATGCTGTGAGAAACCTCGGGAAGAAATTTTTAACACATTCAAACCTAATGCAATTTTAGAGTTTTTATGAAAAATAGATTTTAAAAACCTTCTATAGCGTCCATTAGACGTTTCTCGCCATGAAAATAGCCCTAGAAGCTGGCACGGCGTTAAAAACTCCAACAATATTTATTTGTCTCCTAAGATTCTTTGGACGGATTTTGAAATGAGCTTGTGTGCCTTTAATAGAACTGTTCCTCTGATGTTTATTTTGTCTGTTTATTTATTTATTTATTTTTAAAAAAAGAAATAAAGCAGAACCTGCGATAAAAGATGGTGTAATTGTTTAAAGGAAATGATTACATTATTGTTTCGTCACATGTATGCTCTACGCAGATGCCAGTTCAGACGACGAGCCCTTGGTGAGGAAAGTGAAAGCCGCGAAGGTGAAGGATAAGTTTAGAAAGAGAGCTAACGGAGAAGAGGACACAGTCAAACAAGGTGAGTCTCGGTCCGAGTGCCGCTCTGATGTCTGATTAGGACGATTCCAGCGTTACGGGTGTGACGTTTACACTCACGTTGGCTAACAAAACGTCTCGCATCAGTGACCGGTTTAGGGTCGATGGGTCTGTGTGCGTGTGTTGAGGATAATGCAGAGAAATCTTTTATTTTATTTATTTATTTTTTTTAAACCTGCGTTGACGTACACGTTTTAATCCATCAGCGTTACGGATTCGAAATGGACAAAGTTTTGTGGGGGACTCAACGTTTTCAACAAATTTTTAAAGACCGTCGCAGAACCCATCGGATATAGAACGAGACGTGAACGAGAACAAAAGATATAGAGAGATTCTCGTTTTAGGAATTTTTTTTTTAAAAAAATAAAATTTTTTTTTTTTAAAAAAAAATTTTTTTTTTTTAAAATTTTAAAAAAATTATACATCAGTAAAATTCTGGTAGGAAGGAGGCGGGCGGTTTTCGCTTTCCTTTAGTTTCATTTACGTGGCTTTAGTCGGCCAGATGCTGGCAGTACCGCGTCTCTCTGGCTCACGTCGGGTCTGGAAGGATAAAACGAAGCACACGTCAGTAACCTCTCCGTGACACCATCCAGGTGAGAACAATCACGCGTTATCCGCCGGCGTTTCAACCCGCCTCCCCTGACGCTCGACTCCGCCCCCGCTCTTATGACCTCATTAAGAGGAAAAAAACCCCCCCAACATATGCCGTATCCAGATGTGAAGTGTTTTCCCCTTGACCTTTGCGTGGAATTGAATAAATCACTTCAGAAGGAAGTGAAAATGAACTAAAGTGTTGTACAGGAAGTCAAACGGCTAGAGAACGAGAGTGAATAATGCCTTCCCTGGATACTGTACACTTAGTGTATACTTTCTAAGAGCTGCTGCTGTACTCCTAAATGCTGTCCTGTGCTCATCCCACGACCCTTACTCTCTCACGTGCGCATACTGAAAACCCTGTAAACACCCTCAGACAGACCCTCAGTCTTGTTTTTAATCGCACTATCCAGTGTCAACCCAGAGTAGGTTCCATTTTGAGGCCTGGTTCCTCTCATGGGTTGTTCCTCATGTCTTCTCGGAGAGTTTTTCCCTTTCCATCGCTGCGTCGTCTCAATTAGGGACAATCTCACGCTCTGTTTCCCTTCATGCAGACAGAGAGCTGAGCGAGGAGGACGAGCGTCCACACTGAGTGCCTGGCAGCGGTCACACACGACACGACACGTCTCGCACACGAGTGAGTGTCGCAGGTCTCACACTGCAGCACTCGGCCTGTTTCCCGTTCTCACTTTCTCTGTATGACGTATGTGTTTTCTCTTCCCAGATTTAACAGAAGAAACGAGAAGAGGACTCGCTTGTTTCACCGTCCTGTGGATCAGTAGTTCCGTGCTTCATTCCTTTATTTATGTATAGGAACAACGTCGCATTTCTTTTGAACTCCTAAACCCCGAAACGTGATTCCCTTTCACTCCATAACACATTGAAAAGCTTGAAGTATTTTCTTTTTTATTGTTTCAGCATTTTATATTTTGTATGGTCTTAACCAGGCTTCGGCCTTTTACATCGTGTACGCTGATGCTTTTTGATTTGTATTTTAAAAACAAACCAACAAAAAAGTCACTAAATGTTCTTTACATAGTTTCTAGGAAGGAAAGTAAAAACGAAATGTGTTTTGATAATAATATTGACGTGTACACAAGTATAAAACGCAGTGGTGTGAGAGATAAATGTGGAGAACGCTGTACAGTAGTTTTCTTTTGGTTTTTTTGATGACCGTCGTCTTAGTTCCTTGTGATTAATGTGATTTTACCAGATCAGATTGTTGGGATTCCCAACAAATGAAATATTCCCTCTGTCGATACAATCTAAAGGCTTAAAAAAAAATGAATTAAATGAGTGACTTTGTAATGAAAATTGTAGGAACTCTGTGGTTATTGCCTCTCACCGCTTTTTTTCCTTTAACGATCCGTACCATTCTGTCACTCGGCTCTAATATAAGTGTCAAGGTTGAGCGAAAAGCAGCGCAAAGACTGAGCTTTATATATACAGTCCCCTTCGACACTATTGGAAAGGGAAGGAAAATTCATTTGCTTTTGCTGTAGACTGAAGACGTTTGGGTTTGAGGTCAAAAGATGAATATGAGAAGAGAGTTTCGAGTTTTAGCTTTTATTTCCTGATATTTATATGTGAATGTCTTCAAAAATGTAGAACACGGCACACTTCGTATCAGATCACCCGGTTTGTAGGTGAGCAAAATATACTGGAACATGTGACTGACAGGTGTTTCCTTGTTACCCAGGTGTGTCCTGTTAGATTGATTGTTTAAACAATAAATAGCTCTGAACATCTACTCTTGGCTTTAGCCTTCAGTTTATCCTGTGAAGATTGCATTTGTTCTTAAAAAGGATAAACCAACATGAAGATCAGAGAGCTGTCTATTGGAGAAAAAAAATCCATCGGAGGCACTGGGTATAGCCAATAGAACAATTTTTGGAATGTCCTGAAAAAGTAAGAAACCGCTGGTGTACTGAGCAACAGACACCGAGTGGGTCGGACAAGGAAAAGAACAACGGCTGATGACCAACACTGTAAGAACTGTGAAGAAAAACCCCAAAACATCAGTTAGTGACCTCACCAACATCCTCCACAGGGCTGGGGTGAAGGTATCACAATCCACCGTGTTAAGAAAACTTCAAGTGTAGAAATATAGAGGTCATACCTCAAGACGTAAACCGCTCACCAAGCCAGATTGGAATTTACAAAGAAATAAAGACATGAGCCACAAAAGTTCTGGAACCAAGATTAAGCTCTTCCAAAGTGACAGAAAGGTCTTCTCATAATCCAAAACATACGAGCTCATCCGTGAAACATGGTGGAGGAACTGTTATTGATTGGGCTTGCATGGGTGCTTCTGGAAAATTCTCACTCATTTTTATTGAGGTCACTCATGATGGTAGCAGCAGAATGAATTCAGAAGTTTACAGGAACATTTTGTCTGCCAATTTACAGAGAAATGCTTCAGATTAACGAGGAGGAATTTTATCATCCAGCAAGACTGATCCAAAACACACTGCCAACGCAAAGAACTTCATCAGTGGGGGAAGGATTTAGAACCTCCTGAAGAGAAGACTGAAGAGAGAAACCCCACGACAACAAACAACTGAAAGAAGCTGCTGTAAAAGCCTGAAAAAGCTTCACAAAAGAAGAAACCAACAGTCGATGTTATTTTAAGCAAGGGGTATGCAACCAAATATTAACTGTTATTTACTTCATGACTTATCTTTACCTATACTATTGCTCGCCTAAAAATTGGGTGGTCTGATACAGAAGGTTATGTTGTTTAAACATATCTCATATCCATCTTTTAATCTTAAACCCAAATGTCTTTAGTGCACAGCACAAACAAATTAATTTGTTTGGAAACTTGCTGTTCCAGTAGGTTCCAGTAGAGGGGACTGAAGAGTGTACCACCTGAACTGATTGTTGTTGTTCTTCTGGACCATTTGGTTTCTCATAACTTTCCCGGTTCGATCCTGAGCTTGGGTTACTGTCTGTGTGGAGCTTTGCATGTTCTCTGGTTTCCTGTGACTGTCCAAAAATCCAAAAACATGCCCATCGGTGGATCAATTACACAAAATTGTGCCTAGGTGTGAAAGTTTTCATGAACATGTGTATGCTTGGTGCGCTGTGATGCACAGATGTACCATCTCTTGTGTATCCCCACCTCACGCCGGGCTCCGGTTCCAGGATAGTGGCTACCGAAAATAAATCATTAGTATTATATCACACATTAATAAACTGCACATACACTAGAGGCTAGGTTTGCTGTGTTAGAAATCTGAATGGTTTCATATTGTAATTAAATTGTGACTAGCTGAGCTGCTAAAGCTTTCTCTTCTAAACTGAGTTTTTTGTAAAATTTTTTTTTTTTTTTTAAAGAGGCATATTTTATTTAACTCAAAACAACAGAATAGTTTGTTAAACTATATAATAATAATAATAATAGTAATAATAACTAGATCGGTACATTTCCCAAAGAAAAAGAGCGGTGCTTGCGTGGCAAAATTCGGATAGGGTGCCAATACTTTTGAGAGGCGTACAGTAAAGGCGCAATACTTTTGAGTGCCGGACGCATAGAACGCCTGTAGTCTTGAGAGCCGGATGCTAAGGTTACCAATACTTTCTAGAGCCGCCCGTGTGGGGCGCCAATACTTTGAGTTGATGGTGTAGGGCACCAATACTTTCGACAGCCAGACAAGTAGGGCCCCAATCCTTTCAAGAGCTGGACGCGTATGGCGCCAATATTTTCGAAAGCCGGACGCTAAGGGCACCGATACTTTTGCGAGCCAGATGCGTATGTTGCCAATACTTTTGACAGCTGGACGCTAAAGGTGCCAATACTTCCCAGAGCCGGACTCTAAAGGTGCCAATCCTTTCGAGAGCCGGGCGCTGAGCGCACCAATCCTTTCGATAGCCGGATGCTAAAGATGCTAATACTTCCGAGAGCCAGAGCCATAGGGTGCCAAAACTTTCGAGAGCCGGACGCATGGGGCGGCAATACCTTCGAGAGCCAGATGCTGAGGGTGCCAATACTTTCGAGAGCTGACGGCGTAAAAAAAATGGAAGAATAATAATAACAACAATAATTGTAATAATAATAATAATAATATTTATAATAATATTAACTATAATAATAATAACAATTATAATAACAAGATAATAATAATTATAATAATAATAATCATGATAATAATAATTACAATAATAACAATAACAATAATTATTATTATTATAACAAGTATAATACTAATAAGAATAATAACTGATAATTATAATAATAAAAAAATAATTATAATAATAAAATAATAATAATAGTAATAATAATAATGAACTGTAGATATTTCAGTGTTCTGCCACACTGGTAGTTTTTAAAGTGTTAAAGCTGCTGAATGTAATCTAATGTAATGTAATGAAAGCTGACCCCATCTTTTCTGCGTTCTAGGTCTTAATACGTCGACGATGAAGCCTGAGTAATGTGATATCTCACACGGTCTCACTGACTATAATCACAATGCTGAAACTATTACACTCACTCAGAGACAAAGCGGTAGCTGCATTCATAATTTATCATTTAAGTATTTGTAAATAGTCTGTATTTCCTCTGAATACCGAAAATGCTGCAATGCCTTCTATTAAAAACAAACCGAAACCTCCAAGATGCACTAAACTTATAGTTCGGTTGTCTGTCCTTTTGTGTAATTTGTACTTTGATTCAACAATGTGAGCTTAATTTACTTTTAGTTTTTCCTCAAAGGCATTTTTTGGGGAAAAGGGATGCACCATGTTCACTTTCTTTACAGCCGAGACTGGATTTCACCTGCGCCTTCCTTCACGGCCACTTCTGATACTGTGATACGGATGTTCCATCGAACCAGGTTGAAGATGGAGATCAAATCTGTTTCACTAAGTGTAATCAACTGAAATGCCAATCACCGAGAGGCTGCAAGAAACTATAGTCTGGGATAGAAAGAAATCAGTCCCAGCCTCAAGTCTTCATACTGTTCTCTGTATATTTCTAGTGGCCACTGGGGGTGGTGTTGCGCTTAGTGGAGAAAAAAAAACTAAAAGAGAATATTTAAGAATATTTAACCATATATTTTGTTTTTGAAATATGGTGGGGTAGAGGTGATCTATAGATAGATGGAGTGCCCTCCATTAATATTGGCACCCTTGGTAAATTTGAGCAAAGAATGCTGTGAAAAATTGTCTTTATTGATTAACCTTTTGAGCATTTGTAAAAAAAAAAAAAAAAAAAAAAATTCACAAAAATATTCTGCTCTCATAGATATCAAACAATTGCAATCACAGCACAGGTTTATAAAAAAAAATATATATATATATTTGTTAAATATAGGCGTGCAACAAAATTGCCACCCTTTTAGTCAATACTTTGTGCTACTTCTCTTTGCCAAGATAACAGCTCTGCGTCTTCTCCTATAATGCCTGATGAGGTTGGAGAATACATGGCGAGGGATCTGAGACCGTTCCTCCATACGGAATCTCTCCAGATCCTTCAAATTTTGAAATCCTTGTGGGTGGGCTCTCCTCTTCAGTTCACTGCACAGGATTTCTATGGGGTTCAGGTCAGGGGACTGGGATGGTCATGGCAGGACCTTGATTTTGTGGTCAGTAAACCATATTTGTGTTGATTGTGATGTATGTTTTGGATCATTGTCCTGCTGGAAGATCCAACCACGGCCCATTTGAAGCTTTCTGGCAGAGGCAGTCAGGTTTTCATTTAATATCTGTTGATACAGTCCATGATGCCATGTGTCCTAACAAAATGTCCAGTTCCTCTGGCAGAAAAACAGTCACAAAATATTAAAGATCCACCTCCATATTTAACCGTCGACATGAAGTTCTTTTCCACATGGTGACCTCTCTGTGTGTACCAAAACCACCTCTGGTGTTTACTACCAAAAAGCTTTATTTTGGTTTCATTTGACCATAGAACCTCTTCCCATTTGAAGTTCCAGTAGTGTCTGGCAAACTGAAGATGCTGGAGTTTGTATTTGGATGAGAGTAGAGGCGTTTTTCTTGAAACCCTTCCACATGACTTGTGGTGATGTAGGTGACTTCGGATTGTAGTTTTGGAGACTTTCTGACCGCAAGATGGAACTAAATTCTGCAATTCTCCAGCTGGGATCCTTGGAGATTTTTTGGACAATATAGACACACATCCAATTCCAGGTTGATTCATAACATTTCCAGTTGACTGGAACTTCTTAATTATTGCCCTGATGGTGGAAATGGGCATTTTCAATGCTTGTGCTATTTTCTTATATCCACTTCCCATTTTGTGAAGCTCAACAACCTTTTGCCGCACATCACAGCAATATTCCTTCGTCTTCCCCATTGTTATGAAAGACTATGGGAATTTGGCCCATGTGTTACCTCACATTTCACACCCCTGTGAAACAGGAAGTCTTGGTTGAACAATTACCTGTTCCTAATCACCCAGGTGTACTAAAAATGTAAAATTTCAATGGGAATATACTTCAAATATCTATCCATCCATCCATCTTCAACCGCTTAATCCTTTTCAGGGTCGGGGGTCGGGAGGAACCTGGAGCCTACCCCAGGAAGCATCAGGCACGAGGCGAGGTACACCCTGGATACGTGTTTGGAGGGCGCTGTAGATACGTTATTGATCCTGAGAGAAATTGCAGTGTTAAAATTGCAGGAGTGGAGTGGAGTGGAGTAGTAGAGAAATTTCAGTAGTGGTAAAAAAAAAAAAAAAAAAAATCAGATAACATAAATACAATGTAAAACAAAGAAGTATAGTGCATAAACAAAACAAACAAACAATAATCTATCCACGCTAACACAATTATACCATCCATCCATGTCCAAAACACAAATAATGTCCATCCTGTGTTGGTTCCTTTCACTGATGGACAGGGTAGGACAGATATAATGACAGTCAGGCATTTGTATGCAGTATATACAGTATGCCTTATGAGTGGAATCCATGTAGCTGCGCATTTCCTGCGCAGAGATGACGATCAGAAACGCACTCCGTCGGCGAACGTCGGTTCAAGAGCTATTTTGTCCCGCGTCGCAGCCCGTAGCTGAGAAAGCGGCAAACGTGATGCGCAGGCAGAGCGCTCGAGGAAGTTAATAATCGCTAGTTTTGTGTTCGTTTGTTGAACTTTCATGTCGGGGTTTGATTACGTCGGGAAGCGAGCAGAACAACCCTGCGCTCTGCTGTACATGTTGCGGCTTGACACTTTGTTCTAGGCTTTCGAGGGTTTTTTTTTCGTCCTGTCCAGTCGTCCTTTCCCTTGTTCAGCATCGGATACACAGTGGAGAGGAGGAATGCAGGGGCTGCAGGGGTGAAGAAGAAACCGGATTTATATGTGCGGTAAGTTTGAGACACTCGAGATCCTCACTGAGAATTCATCATCAGGTCTGCTTTATTACACACGCAGCCGGACTGAAGGATTATCTTTGTCCTTTTTTTTATTATTTTTTTATTAATTTTTGCACATATGGCTAACACAAAAGCTAGCTACTTTTCAGACTTTTTATGACTTCATTACGACTTTAAGAATAAAGCAGATTAAAAAAAAAAAAAAACCCACCCCGATTTATTCTTATTGAGGTGTAACTGTATCCGGATTTAAACCCGAGGGCGTGGCGTAAACTCGAAGCCCCGCCCTCACTCCTAAACGAAGCCACTCCCATTTTGCCCCCCCCAGAAACACTGGACAAACTTACTGTGTTTACACTCACGGCCAAAATGTAGAATAAAGCACAAGATTCGCCTCAGTATTTTATTGAATTGCATTTAAAATGCACTTATAAAGTGTAATATTTTGATAAAGTTACAAAAACTTAATTAGATTTTGGAGTTTTGATGTACACTGTTAGGATACATCAACCCCCCCGACAGGTCGTGAGTCATTATTTGTGTTCTCAAGGCTAATACAAAAAAAACAATCTAGATGTGTTCATGTGAGACAAGATGAGGCCCCCTACTGGCTGCTTGATTGTGAATGTTCTCCTTTCTCGAGCGAGCTGGTTCTGGTCAGACACTGTTTCCGTCTACTGGCGTGACTCCACTGGGGTTGAGAGTCCGTGAGTAAGGTCGTGAGAGCGACTGCTATCGCCGTCGTGGGCGGTCCAATGGCGGCTTCTCCAACCGTCCTGGGGTTGAGGTGATTTTTTTTTTAGTACTGTATCACCTGGGGGGAAAAGGGTAGGTTTCTCTGCAGGTAAAGGGAGAGAAGCAAAGACATTACCAGGCACATTTTTTGAGTGTAATCGCCGACAATCACGTCCCGGTCTTCTGTCAAAGAAACACCAGGGTTCCTACCCATTATGATATCAAAAGGAGATCATTGAGCCCTGCGATGGATTGGCACCCCGTCCAGGGTGTACCCCGCCTCGTGCCTGATGTTCCCTGGGATAGACTCCAGGTTTCCCCGTGACCATGAAAAGGATAAAGCGGTATAGAAGATGTATGGATGGATGGATTATTGAGACTTTGGATTTGTCGTCATGGATGTGAGGAGAGGAGAGGATGAGCTCTCTTTGGCAGCAGCTCACTTAGCCATCTTGTCCGCCAAACAATTACCAACCTGCACAAAAGGTGCGGCAACGTTTAACTCGGCATGAGCGCAATAGTTCTGAGAGTTAGAGGGTGTGACGGTAGCGGAGTCCGCCGTCCTTCCTGAATAATCGTCAGTTTGTGTGCTGTCACTGGTTTAGACCGACCACTTCCACCCATGTCTAATGATTTACATACAGAACAAATACCACACAACAAGGAAAATGCACAACAAAGACAGCAGGGAGGGTCAGAGTGGAGGTAAACGATTGTTAAACTGCAGGATTATCAGAGAAGAAAAAAAAATCTGTATAACGCGTGACTGAGACAGAAACTCTTTTATATTTATTTATACAGTGACAAGAAAAAGTATGTGAACCCTTTTGGAGTTTCATGGTTTTCTGAATAAATGTGTCATCAAATGTGATCTGATCTTCATCTAAGTCAGGGGTGTTGACAAATACAATGTGTCTAAAATAATAACGCAAAATAGATTCTGATCTAGTACGTGTTTCCTTTTATTTCGTCTGTTTTGTCGAACAACAAAACATCTTTCTCTGACCGTGCTGCCGAACAGATCAAGACGTGAACGTCTTCACTCTTAAACCATCGGGGGGTTTAGATGAAGAAAACGTAACTTGTGTACTATCCAAGTTAACTTTGGCCAAGGTTTCAATTTTACGAGACATGCACGTGTTTGCTACGAATCAGTCCATATAGGATTTCCTGGGGGTTCTTCTTGCTCTTCTTTTTTTTTTTTTTTTGGCGGAAAACGACTTTAATTGGCGAAATTACAATTGCGTGGAAATAGTTTTGCACGGTCGTTCGCAGTGATGTTTGTGGGAAAACGGTTTCTGACTGGTTAGCGAACTGAGAGGGCTTCCGCAACACTGCTTGGTGATGGAAAGGGTGAATAAAACATGTTTGGTGACTGACCTAAAGAATGAACAGCTGCGAACGTGAAACCGCCACACCATGACTCGTTGGTTTAACCGCTTTGTAGGTGTCGATGACTGACTGTGGCCCGTGTGGTGGTGTGTAGTTTGTCAGCCCCGCGTCACGTCGGAGAGAAATGACAGAAGTGCGATGCAGAAAAGCGGGTGAGAAGGACGGGGCGGCGTCTGACGTGCGCCATGAGGAAGGGAACGGATTAGAAGGTAACCAGCTAAAAGTTCTTGAAATGGATACAGAAGAGTTTTCTTTATTTAGGATTTATTCTTATTTTAACTTGAATACACGTAATTGTTTATTATTTATAAGTATTTACTGTTTTTAAATCATATTATTGTATTTTACTCCTTATTCGTGTGGATATATATATATATATATATATAATTTATAAAGTCCCCGGGAAGCGTTGCTCGATGTGTTGATAATTTCCACTGAAGCAGGAAGTAAGAGCAGGACTTTATCGAGTGGCTCCTCCCCCTTTTTAAATAGCCAATTGCATTTAGCCTACCTCGCAGCCCAAGCTAAGCCGGACTTGTCGGTTTCCGGGACACTTCAGATTGTAGAGAGCATTTGATTGGACAGAAAATCTGATGAGAAGCTTAAGTGCCGGATGATGTCATCAAAATCGCTGCTCCGTATCGCCGGTACAGAGAGACTGTACATTTTGAATGCGTATCTCTTCTAAATGCAAATTTTTGTCCGTGTTTTGTCGCGCACTAGCTTATAGATAACCTTAAGGCTGACGTATCCATACTAAAAGCTACCAAACGTCCATTTTGATTTCATGGAGACGTTTAGTTAAAGAAATAATACGGACGTTTAGTTGCCAGGTTTTATCGTTATACACACTGTGCGTTCAAATGAAATGATGTTTGGCTCAGTTTAACTGTTGCTACGTAAAATAGTATAAAAATGCTCTTTTTTTTTTTTTTTTTAATGCCGTGACGTCCTTGTTCTCACGCGATCGTGGTGTTGTGTAACGTGTTAAAGGTGTCGTGAAGGACCAGGATAGTTGTGACGGTATGGGAACAGGTTCTGCTGTAAGTGAAGGCGCGGAGAGCGGAGCAGCCGAGGACACGGATGCAGACGTCGACGATGCGAGAACGGACGCAGGCCAGCCGGAGTCTCCGTCTCCCGCTGCAGAGGACGAGATGAAGGAAGGACAGGACGCCAACTCCAGCACAACTTCAGCCCAGACAACAACGAAGAGCAGCAAATGTGAGGATTTTACTCTGGTTTTTCGAGCTTAGTGTCGCTTTTGTTTTATTTGTTCGAATTGTTTGCACGCACCATCCAAGCCGGTTGTTCCAAGAGCTGTTAAAGATGGAATTCTTTGAACTGTTGTCAGTCCAGTGATCTATATCTATAGGTCTGAAGCACTCATTGTGTCATTTCGACACAAAAAAAGAAAAAAAAAAAAAAAATAAAAAAAAAAAAAAGTGGGGGAAAAAAAAAAAAAAAAAAAAAAAAAAAAAGGGTGTGTAGGAGAAAAAAAAAAAAAAAAAAAAAAAAAAGGAAACGGAGAAAGAGAGCAGAAATTTGTGAAAAAAAAAAAAAAAAAAGAGAAACAAAAAAGTGAGTCGTGGGCGGAGCATCTGAGGCTGAGACTAGAATTAAATTACTCGCATAACATGCTTGAAAGTCCACAATAGTGAATATTAACTAGCTGTATGTGGAGCTTTCACAAAAAAAAAAACACCATATGCACATTAGACACACTCTCAACCCTACACACTGCACCTGCTTCCCGTGGTAAGCAGTAAGGGTTTACACACACTCCTGTCACTCACAGAAGCTGCATTAGCTTACTGGAAGCTGATGTAAAGTACAGTGACATGCCGTGAGCTGTAATCAGAGGTGTGTTTACTTTTGGAGCTGTTCGAACTCACACTGCTGATGATGCTGTCGCTCTGAAATAAAGAGAACGTGTTAATGCAATAACGATCGATCTGACCGTAATCACACATTATAGTCAAATACAAATACACACACAGCAACACACGGTTCTGTTACACCGGTATTAGGACTGTGATCTTTTCTTTTTAACAAAAACGGTTTCCACGTGTGTGTGTGTGTGTGTGTGTGTGTGTGTGTGTATATATATATATATATATATATATATTATTTATTATAAATGTTTTTCTCTTGTAGTGAGAGTCTTAAACTACATTCAGTAGGTTTAGCACTGGTGTAAAAATAATAACATCTGTGGTCTAAACATCTGTGACCTGCTTATGGTTTGATTCTCCCTGTCTCTCTCTCTCTCTCTCCCTGTCTGTGTCTCTGTATCTCTCTCTCTCTCTCCCTGTCTGTGTCTCTGTATCTCTCTCTCTCTCTCTCTCTCTCTCTCTCTCTCCCTGTCTGTGTTTCTGTATCTCTCTCTCTCTCTCTCTCTCTCTTTCTTCCTGTCTGTATCTCTCTCTCTCTCTCTCTCTCTCTCTCTCTCTCTCTCTCTCTTGTCTCTCTATCTCTCTCTCTCTCTCTCTCTCTCTCTCTCTGTCTCTCTCTCTCTCTCTGTCTCTCTCTCTCTCTCTCTCTCTCTCTCTGTCGGTGTCTTTGTATCTCTCTCTCTCTTCCTGTCTGTGTCTCTGTATCTCTCTCTCCATGTCTTTTTCTGTCTCTCTCAATTTTTTTTCATTTCATGTACTTTATTGGCATGATTGGCACATAGAATATTGCCAAATCCTCAATATAGATAAGAAAGGAGAAATAATAATAATAATAATAATAATAATAAAAAAAAAAAAATGATAATAGGAATAATAATAATTATTATTATCTGTATCTCTCTCTCTCTCTCCATGTAGCTGTGATCTTTCAGAGGTTAGCGAAGCTCTTCATCGGTTGTCTGGCAGCAGTCACCTGTGGGATGATGTATGCCGTGTACCTGAGCACATACCACGAGAGGAAGTTCTGGTTCTCCTCTCGCCAGGTGACCACACGTCCACAGTACGCACTATCACAGAGTGAAAATGATGAGACTGGCCTGGAGTAAACATGAGTTTGGTGATGCAGCGTCAGGATGAGGGAGTGTGGAATAGTTCTAGTGCGGTCACAAGAAACATAATGGCAGAGATGCCAAATGGAGAACATCGTTATCTTCAGTCGCAGTTCTGATGTGCTACACGATGTTCAGAGAAAACTGTTAGGCTGAAAACAATCCCACAATATTCCTGCAGTTTCTCCGACCAGATCCATTAACCCTTGCACTGCCACGGCAGTGATACCTGACAGTTGTAACCTGAGACCATAATATCAGGCTGTGCAGAAATCGTTATCTTTTGGGAGGGGAAATATAGGACGTTGCCATGGAGACTGGCTGGAGAGAAATACTTGGAGCAGACAGAGTGCGTAGACGTGAAGAGCTGATCTTTTTCATCTCATTATGATCTCATCACGGAGGAGTTTGTGAAGCTAGATTTACGCTGTCCGATTTTCAGCCTGATTTCAGACCCATACCGGGATAAAATAGTGACTCAATAACCCTCAGGAGGTCTTTGTTGATGTCACTGACAGCTCTTGGCTCTACCATTCGGTGTCTGTTGCTCAGTACACCAGCGGTTTCTTTCTTTTTCAGGACATTCCAAATTGTATTGGCTATGCCCAGTGTCTCTGATAGATTTTCTCTCTTTTCTCAGCTTCAAAATGGCCCGCTTTTCTACCATAGACAGCTCTCTGATCTTCATGTTGGTTTATGCTTTTTAAGAACAAATGCAGTCTTCACAGGAGAAACTGAAGGCTAAAGCCAAGAGTAGATGTTCAGAGCTATTTGTGGTTTAAATAATCAATCTAACAGGACACACCTGGGTAACAAGAAGCACCTATCAGTCACATGTTCCAGTATTTTTGCGCACCTACTGTTTGGGTGATCTGATGCAGAATGTTCTATGTCGTTTAACACATTTACATACCACGTCCTCCACTAATATTGGCACCCTTGGTAAATATGAGCAGAGAATGCTGTGAAAAAGTGTCTTTGTTGTTTAATCCTTTGATCTTTTGTTTAAAAGAAATCACAAAAACATTCTCATGGATATCAAACAATTGCAAACACAGCACAGGTTTATAAAAAAAAATATCTTTGTTAAATATAGGTGTGCAACAATTATTGGAAGCCTTTTTGTCAATACTTTGTGCTACTTCTCTTTGCCAAGATAAAAGCTCTGCATCTTCTCCTATAATGCCTGATGAGGTTGGAGAATACATGGTAAGGGATCTGACACTGTTCCTCCATACGGAATCTCTCCAGATCCTTCAGATTTTGAGGTCCATGCTAGTGGACTCTCCTCTTCAGTTCACTGCACAGGATTTCTATGGGGTTCAGGTCAGGGGACTCGGATGGTCAGGGCAGGACCTTGTTTTTGTGGTCAGTAAACCATTTTTGTGTTGATTGTGATGTATGTTTTGGATCATTGTCCTGCTGGAACATCCAACCACGGCCCATTTGAAGCTTTCTGGCAGAAGCAGTCAGGCTTTCATTTAATATCTGTTGATATTTGATAGAGTCCATGATGCCATGTGTCCTAACAAAATGTCCAGGTCCTCTGGCAGAAAGACAGCCCCAAATTTAAAGAGCTACCACAATATTTACTTTTCCATATGGCTACCCTTCTGTATGCACCAAAACCACCTCTGGTGTTTACTGACAAAAAGCTCTATTTTGGTTTTATCTGAGGGCGCACGGTGGCTTAGTGGTTAGCACGTTTGCCTCACACCTCCAGGGTTGGTGTTTTTCTTGAAACCCTTCCAAACAACTTGTGGTGATGTAGATGACTTCGGATTGTAGTTTTGGAGACTTTCTGACCGCGAGATGCAACTAACTTCTGCAATTCTCCAGCTGTGATCCTTGGAGATTTTTTGGACAATATAGACACACGTCCAATTCCAGGTCGATTCATAACATTTCCAGTTGACTGGAACTTCTTAATTATTGCCCTGATGGTGGAAATGGGCATTTTCAATGCTTGTGCTATTTTCTTATATCCACTTCCCATTTTGTGAAGCTCAACAACCTTTTGCCGCACATCACAGCAATATTCCTTGGTCTTCCCCATTGTTATGAAAGACTATGGGAATTTGGCCCATGTGTTACCTCACATTTCACACCCCTGTGAAACAGGAAGTCTTGGTTGAACAATTACCTGTTCCTAATCACCCAGGTGTACTAAAAAAAAAAAGTAAAATATCAACGGGAATATACTTCAAATATATTTTTCTCATATGAATCCATTGGGGTGCCAATAATTGTCGCACACCTATATTTAACAAAGATTATTTTTTGATAAACCTGTGTTTTGCTTGCAATTGTTTGATATCCATGAGAGCAGAGTACTTTTGTGAATTCTTTGAACAAGAGATCAAAAGGTTAAACAATAAAGACAATTTTTCACAGCCTTCTTTGCTCATATTTACTGTACTGGGCACTGTATATATACCAGGAAATAAAATATTATGTGCTAAACTCTCTTCTCATATTCATGTTTTGATCTCAAACCCAAATGTCTTCAGTCTACAGCAAAAAAAAAAAAGAATTAGCCTTGCTGTTCCAACGGGTTATATTTTACAGTGAGGGAAAAAAGTATTTGATCCCCTGCTGATTTTGTACGTTTGCCCACTAACAAAGAAATGATCAGTCTATAATTTTAATGGTAGGTTTATTTGAACAGTGAGAGACAGAATAACAACAAAAAAAACACATGTCAAAAATGTTATAAATTGATTTGCATTTTAATGAGGGAAATAAGTATTTGACCCCCTCTGCAAAACATGACTTAGTACTTGGTAATGACCAAGAGGACAACTGGGTGAAAGTGTTGTGGTCAGATGAGACCAAAATGGAGCTCTTTGGCATCAACTCAACTCGCCGTGTTTGGAGGAGGAGGAATGTTGCCTATGACCACAAGAACACCATCCCCACCGTCAAACATGGAGGTGGAAACATTATGCTTTGGGGGTGTTTTTCTGCTAAGGGGACAGGACAACTTCACCGCATCAAAGGGACGATGGACGGGGCCATGTACCGTCAAATCTTGGGTAAGAACCTCCTTCCCTCAGCAAGGGCATTGAAAATTAAAAGTAATTACTAAGTCATTACCAAGTACTAAGTCATGTTTCACAGAGGGGTCAAATACTTATTTCCCTCATTAAAATGCAAATCAATTTATAACATTTTTGACATGCGTTTTTCTGGATTTTTTTGTTGTTATTCTGTCTCTCACTGTTCAAATAAATCTACCATTAAAATTATAGACTGATCATTTCTTTGTCAGTGGGCAAACGTACAAAATCAGCAGGGGATCGAATACTTTTTTCCCTCACTGTATGTATATAATTGTTGTTGTTGTGTTTTTTTTTTGTTTTTGTTTTTTTTACAGTTTATTATATTTATTACATTTGCCGTGTTTTGTTAGTTTTGTTACTCAGGGTTTCTTTCCCTGTATTTTTTACATGCTTCAGATTAAAAAAACACCAAAACAAGTAGTTATAGAACCAATATCAGATGGGTATCGATATGGGCTGATTCACTGTTATACAGGTTATATATTAGAAGAGAAAAAGTGGTAACCGTTTAAAACAGGTTTAAATCTGAAAGTTAGGACAGACCAGTCAGAGGTACATGTGGTTATTGTGTGCTGATGGGCTTGTGACGTTTTTCTTTTCCTTCTCAGGAACTGGAGAGAGAGATCACTTTCCAGGGAGGCAGTGGTCTTTATTACTACTACTACAAACACATGCTGTTCGCCTCGTCCTTTGAGAAGGGTAACGCAACTCGTTTAGGATTCCATTCCCAGCCCAGTATACTAAATATGAGTAAATACTATGCGGGTGCAAAATTTTGTACCCTTCTCGGAGACATGAAGAGGTTTTTAGAGACCTGCCACATCTTCCACACGTTGTTGCGCTGTTGATTTAATATTGATATTTGTTGTGTTACTTGTTCTGATGATAAGCGAGTGTGAAACTGAACTCGCTTGAATTGTCTTGTTAGGTTTCATCGCTTTATAGTAAGGGTGTGCAAACTTTTGATTTCAGCTGTATTCTCATCTTCACGTTTGCTATTTATGATGAGCTGATGGTCACATGACTGTAAACACACGACTACTGTAGACATGAAAGGCATTTTGTCCAACTTTAAACGAAATATATTGTACTGTTTATTAAAACTCCGCATATTCGCATGTCCGCATATTCAAGTCAACCTATCTCGTTTCTGTTTCATGTCTGACATCGGCGAGAGGGACAGACTGAAAGAGAAGATCAGAGAGAGAGAGAGAGAGAGCGACAATGTGGGGGGAGAGAGAGACATGTGAGGAGGGAAAGAGCTGGAAAGTGAGACTGAGGGAGAAAGAGAGACGGAGAGACGAACACAGATGGACAGAGATGGAGACAGATAAAGGGGGGAAAACAGGCCGAGAGAGACAGGAAATGAGGAACAGAGCAAGAAAGACCGAGAGAACAGCAGAGGGAGAGATAAAGATGAAGAGGGAAAGAGCTGGAAAGTGAGACTGAGGGAGAAAGAGAGACGAACACAGATGGACAGAGATGGAGACAGATAAAGGGGGGAATAAAACAGGCCGAGAGAGACAGGAAATGAGGAGCAGAGCAAGAAAGACCGAGAGAACAGCAGAGGGAGAGATAAAGATGTAGAGAGAGAGATGGACAGTGAGAGAGAGAATTAGAAACCACTGCAGACAGACAGTCAGAGAGAGAGAGAGAGCGAGAGAGTGAGAGATAAAGAGAGAGCAACAGAGGGAGGAAGAGATAAAGACGGCTTGAAAGAGACAGACAGACCGACAGAGGAGTATACTGTACTAAGGTAAAGTGTCCGATCTTGATGTGTGTGTACACAGGTGTGTATGAGCTGATGCGGGATAACAGGACTGTATCTGGTCAGACCATTAATGCAGTGGAGCAGCTGTCTCTCTACCCAGAGCTCCTCAGCAGCCTGCTGTACAAACTGAGTGGCAGTCAGGTGAGATCAGAGAAAGAGAAAGTGAGAGAGAGAAAATGAGAGAAAGGAATGTGCTTCCAGGTCCTCTTTCTCTGTCCTGCAGGACTCCATCGAGCCGGTTTATTTCTACATCGGCGTGGTGTTTGCGCTGCAGGCCGTCTACGTGACCGCTCTGTTTATCTGCAGCTGGGTGATGAGTGGCACTTGGGTGGCTGGGATGCTGGCGGTGGCCTGGTTCATCATTAACAGGTCAGATTCTCACAGGAAACACATCGATTAACCGCAAATCTGCTCCGTCAGGCTGCTGACTCTATGCCGTCAGTAATCTTTTGGATAAAAACTCGTCGCCGTGACCATTCATCACAACGATCTTCTTTTAAATCGAGCTTGTCTTCAGGAGCAGCGAATCAAAACATCGTTTATTTATTTCCATAATAATGTGTAATTTAGGGAAAGTTTAAGCAGATGTGAAGTCACAGACATGGTGGGAACTGTGCCACAAAGAGCCATTAAAGATTAAAGGTGAGATCAGGAATTTCAGGTCAGATCATTTTTTTTTTTTTTGGTAATATTTGGTGAAATAAACGAATCTAAACAAAATAGTGCCAAACAAACAGAAATAAGACCTAAGAAAGAAATGAAAGAACGTTATAGTTAAATGTAAAAGATGCATTAAAGGTGAAATCAGCAATTTAAGGCACTTTCCTTGTAATAACTGGTGAAATAAATAAAATTCTTAATAAAAGTTCCAAAAATCAGCAAAAAAAAAAAGTCAGAACATCCATCTTCTACCGCTTACTCCTTTTCAGGATCGCAGGGAACCTGGAGCCTATCCCAGTTAGCATGGGGTACACCCTGGACAGGGTGCCAATCCTTCGCAGGGCACAATCACATATACACTCACACACCCATTCATACACTTTGGACATGCCAATCAGACCAAATGTCTTTGGACTGGGGGAGGAAACCGGAGAACATGCAAACTCCGCGCACACAGGGCCACGGTGGGAATCGAACCCCGGTCCCTGGAGGTGTGAGGCGAACTGTCAGCTCAGAGGTGAAACTCTGGTCTCTGTGGAGTCCGAAACTTTGGAAACATCCAACCAATCAATCAAATGTATTTTTTTCCCTCTCCCCTGTCAATCATGTAGCTTGCTAGTTCTAACCTTCAGCGACTCATTTGCATTTGTTTTGGGAGCGTGGCTTTGGAGGAACCCTGATGGGAAGGGCTTGAGTTGTTTGGATTAAAAACATTTTTAGGGTTGTTTTTGGAGTTTCATTGATAACCTTTAGGTAAAAGAACTGATTAGACCTTTTAAAACAAGCTCAATGAAATATAAGCAATTAAAAAAAAAAAAAAAAAGCTTATTAAAAAATAGCACAATGTAATCTCGAATGAGCGTCAGTGTCAGGGCTATCGGGTGATTTTATTTATTTATTTATTTATTTTAATGCAAGTGTGTTATCTAACTTGACCGTCACCTTTTCTCTGATCGGTTGTACGCCTCAGGCCGGACACGACTAAAGTGGACTACGCCATTCCTCTGAGAGATAACTGGGCTCTCCCGTACTTATCCTGCCAGATAGCTGCTTTAACCGGCTTCCTGAGCAACAACATCAGCTCTGCCACAGAGGTGTGAATACATCGATACACACAGAGGCAGACAGCACTGAGAGAGAAAGCATTAGCACTTCATTACTTCCTGTTTGCTTAAATAAAACATTGTGTAACAAAGCACACTACTGAAAATGTTACATTGTATTCAGTTGTGTAATTTAGAGTTGAAGTCCTTTAACTCTACAAAGTGTGGGCGGTTGTAGGTTGGGTAACTATCGTGTGTGTGTTTCAGATGTTCTGTTACCTGCTAATGAGTGTGACGACGTTCACCTTCATAGTGATGTGGGAGCACAGCCACTACGTTCTGTTTGTACAGGGACTTGCGCTCTTACTACTGGACTGCTTCGACCTCGTACCAGCACGCAAGGCACACACACACACTTCTTTTTAATGCTATATTCTACTATTCCAACGTTTTTTTAAAATTTATTATTCATATCACGGATCTCTTTTGTCCCCCCCACAGATAGCGGACGTCCATAAGGTGTACCTGAGCTCTCTGTTAGTGGCCTATATTCTGCAGTATCAGAAGCCTAGTCTGCTTTCCTGTCCCCTCCTCAGTCTGCTTGTAGCCAACATGCTGGCCAAATACCTGCAGGTACTTTAATCAACACCAAAAAGACCATGATTATAGATCTCGCTCACTCCTGATTCGTTTCCACCATCACAACGAGCAAATCAAGCAAAGTTACATCTTATAAAACTTCCACAATAGTGTCGTTGTGTCATGTAAAGGGTTTTCATTCCGATTGAGCTCTGTCATGTTATTAATTATATACTGTATATATTTATTTATATATATATATATATATATATATATTATTAATTATATACTGCAAAATGCTAATCAGGGCACACGGTGGCTTAGTGATTAGCACGTTCGCCTCACACCTCCAGGGTCCGGGGTTCGATTCCCGCCGGGGCCATGTGTGTGCGGAGTTTGCATGTTCTCCCCGTGCTGCGGGGGTTTCCTCCGGGTTCTCCGGTTTCCTCCCCCAGTCCAAAGACATGCATGGTAGGCTGATTGGAAGCTTGGTAAATTGTCCATAGTGTATGAATGGGTGTGTGAGTGTGTATGTGATTCTGCCCTGCGATGGACTGGCACCCTGTCCAGGGTGTACCCCGCCTTGTGCCCGATGCTTCCTGGGATAGGCTCCAGGTTCCGCGCGACCCTGAAGCAGGAATAAGCGGTTGAAGATGGATGGATGGAAAATGCTAATCATTTGGGTTTTTTTTAAAAGAGAGATCATTAAAATGACCTTTTATTTTTTTTTATTTAGTGCTGCCCTGAATACACTATTTCACATAACAGATGTTTACATATGGTCCAACCGTTTACAACAATCATCCTGTTGAAAAGTTTACACCCCCCCGGCTCTTGATGTATCGTGTCGCCTTCTTGAGCATCAGTGAACGTTTGCACCTTCTGTACTAGTCGTGTACGAGTCCCTCAGTCGTCCTGAGTGTGAAAAGATGGATCTCAACATCATATAGTGACTGTTGGAAAGGGCTCAAATATGCAGAAGATGCCGGAAAAGTAAAGAACGTGCCGGACCTGGAGGATTTTTCTGAAGAACAGTGGGCGGTTTAAGTGCTCAGGACAAACAAGGGACTCGTGAGGAACTCTCACAGAACATAAACACAGTCGTGGGTCATCCAGGTAACCACACACGGTGTTAATAATCAAGCGTGTGTAAACTTTTGAACTGGTTCATTTGTGTAAATTCAATTATTATTGTGGACTTTATGTAACATCTGTTCTGTGAAATAGGTTATTTAGGGCAGGACTAAATAAATAAACTAAACGCAATATTAATGATCCCGCTCTTTTTGAAGTTAAAATTATTATTTAAAAAAAAACAACATTTTGCATATTCTGCAAGGGGTATACAAATTTATGAGCACAAGTGTTATTATTGACAACAAAGTTCAGTATGGCTAAATGTATTTAGAGGATTCTTCGTATGTTCTTTATTGATTATTATTATTCAGAAACTATTTTTATTTTATTTTTTTAGCAAAAAATGAAGATGGGTCCGCTGGTGGCGAGACTGATGAAGATCGTGCTGCACCTGTACTTGGTCTTCACTGCGAGCATCACCTTCAACTACCTGATTCAGGTCAGACCCAGCAACTGAAACAGATTAAATTACACAAGATGTGATCACGTGGACGGTGAGGCCGTGGGTGTATTTTAAACTAAAACTAAGTGAAGCAACTCCAACCACTCAGTCGTCGGTTTAAGTAAAAAGAATTTGCAGTACGCGTTTCTGAGACACTTTGTGCCTTTGCCAGCTCTTCTGCCTTACGTTTTGTCTGGCAATGAGTTATGGGTACATGATATATACTCAGCAGCTTGTTCATTAGTGCTGGTGATAGGATGATGTAATCAGCCATCAATGATATCCAACATGTAATCTGTGCTAATCCTTTTTTGGAGAGAACTACAGAGTCATCATCATTTTTATATCTTATGAAATTACCCTTATATTTACATTTTAATTACAATTACTTACAAATAAGAAAAACAGCAGCTTGGAAATGCAAGATCTTGGATTTTTGTTTTTTAACAAAACGATATTGTTTTAATTATGTGTAACCATCACCTAGTCCTACTCCACGTTACATTATGAACGTATTGCGTTGTGAATCAGTTCCCTCGATCTCATAGTTGTTCCTTATTTATAAAAAAAAAATATCTGTACAATCATACACACTTGCAGCATCTTGGTGAATGAACTATTTATGGCAATACAGTACAATACAATACATATTACAATGCATTTTTCAATACAAGCCATGATTTTAGATTTTGAAATCAGTGTATAAGGTTTAAAATCTGCTCCAGTGGCAAACCTGGCAACCATGTCAAACAGCAGCCTGTCTTTTCTTTAGTATTGGCTTATAATAATAATAATGATGATGATAATAATAATACAGGAAGTTTCAGGAGATTTGGTGAAAGAATTATTTATGGAAATTGTATATCGGCATGTGGTGCTGGCATTACTTCTTGTTTTTAATTTATTTATTCATTTTCATATGATTCATATTCAAGTGATACATTTTCATGTGATTCATTTACTAATTTGCTTCTCTTTAAATCCAGTATTAGACTGTGATATTACAAAGGTCTTTCCAGATTATTACATGCTACACTGTATGAGATAACCCCAGTAAAATTTCCTGAATACTATAATATAATTTGTTCACCATGTTGGGTTTAAATCCTCTTAAAAACAGATTCGCAATTAAGTAAGATTACATCCTTCAAAGCATTGGCATGATCCGCTTACTCTCACAATCCACCAAACACCCACACACACGCAAAGTCTCCATAAACAAATGAGACAGCAGTGTATCCTACAAAAACTGAACATTGTCCACAATGTGAAAACAACTCGGAGAGTAAGCTGAGCTAACCAACAAAATTACCAAGACTGATAAACAGTCTACACACAATAATAAGTATAAGAGAATCTCCTGGAGAGTCTCCTGGATTTCCTTTTTAAAAGAATATCGGCGATGTCCTTCCTCAGCGAAGCCAGCAACTCAAGCCTGAGGATGGTGAAGTCAGACTCACCCCACGGCGTTGCGGATACAGGGGAAGAAGTCGACTCGCTCGCGGCGCGCACAGTAGGCCTCGGTTGTGTCTGAATTTCGTGTTTTTTTTTCCCAGACATTTTAAAGTACCACAAAGTTAAAAATGCGATTGAGGTTTTTCCTTGAACGTGTTCATACTACCTCTTCTACAAACTGCAAGCGGTCACAGAAATGAAACCAACACACTGTTCAGTGATGTAAGCAGCCATGTTGGTTTTGGCTCACTCACAGACACAGAGAGGTTTCACAACAAAAGATGTTTGGAGCTCTCTTTCTTACATAAATAAAAAAAATTTTGCTTGCAGTATATTACCAACTCGAATCCATCCATCCATACATCTGTTTTCTGTACCGCTTATCCTACACAAGATCACGGGGAGCCGGGAGCGTATCCCAGGGGACTCGGGGCACAAGTCGGAGGACACCCTGGATAATTGTACACACATTCACACACTATGGATAATTTGGAAATGCCAATCAACAGACAACGCATGTCTTTGGACTGCGGGAGTGAACTGGAGTACCCAGAGGACATAGAGAGTACATGCAAACTCCGCGCACACACAGGACGGATGCGGGGTTCGAACCCCCAACCCCGGAGGTGCGAGGCAAGCCCCTGCCAACAATGTTTTCCACTTTTAGATCACTTACTTCTGTTTTTTTTTTTTTAGAGAATCTTTCCAGTCAATCAGAGTGACTACATACTGAAATTCCTGGAGGTCAGATTCGGACTGAACTCAACAACGTGAGTGCAAAGATCCAGACTGTCTTATTTTTTAATAAATGGTGCTTTATTGCAATTAATAGAGTGTGTTTTGCTTGGTGTGTGTGTGTGTGTGTGTGTGTGTGTGTGTGTGTTTTTTAGAGAGTTTATACCGAACCTGCTGCTGTGTGAGGATGGTTTCCAGGCTCCGGGACAGGATTTCTTCCTGCGCCTCACACAGACGTCTGTCCTGCCTTTTTATTTGCTCGTGCTGCTCATCTGCGGACTGTCAATCGTGCAGACAACCTACAGGAGACTCAGGTAGGCTCAGCGCATTAAGCTTAAACCCTCACATATGATTTAAACACATGATTTAACCTGGCATAAAACGTCAACACCCTCACTGTGTTTTCTGTGGAGAGTTGTGGAGGAGTGTATTCTGTAAGACATACACACATCTTGTACTTTAGTAAATGAGAACATCGATCGTGTTGTCAGTTTGCTGTGGTAGGGAAGGAATCTGCAGTAACCCTGCTTTACTTTGGCCTGGATCACACCAACTCCTCACCGATTCCTTTCCGATAATAACAAACACGGAAAGGACTTAATTTGCATATGTATCGTAAAGGATTTTACACGTGTACAAATTGAGCCAGAATCAGGGTTTTTTGTTTTAACCGTAAAAGAAGACTGTGTGTTAGGAGTGCCTTAAAAAAAATTATATACTGTACACCTTTTAATAAATAGAGCGCTGTTGTGTATACAGTGGTGAGCGTGCGACGGGCAGCGTGCAGATGGAGGACGGGCGGATCGGCGAGCGGCCAGAGGTGATCTACCACGTGTTCCACACGCTGCTGTTCGGAGCTCTTGCCATGCTGTTTCAGGGGTATTTACACATCACTATAACTATTCGTTGATACTAAATAGTTACCCGAGCTCTCTGCTGCTCTGTGCTACAGTAATAAAACACACCACTTTTAGCACTGTGTTCAGATTCTCCTTTCCTGTTATTGAACATATCTGGGCCAGTTGCACTTCACATCCATGATGCATACCATGCAAGAGCAGCGTTCCCGAATGGTGGTCAATCTTTTTAGCAGACTTTCATGCCCGAGGTCTGGGTCAGGCGGCACATTGAAATCAGTGAAATCAAAACCAGTCCATGATTACACCAGCGAAATGACTGAATTTATATGTATAGCTCAGTACACCCTGCAAAAAGGCTGGAAAAAAAACACCACCACCACACTGGGTAATTAGCGCGTTGACTAAAGTGGGACAAAGTACATTGCTTGGAATTTAATTAATTTGAAACTTAAGGAAAAACTTGCTCATCTCTGCATTTGATCAATTTCTTTTTTTCCCCCCACTGTACTGCAGGATGAAGTATCTTTGGACCCCGTACGTGTGTATGTTCACTGCATTTGGAGTGTGTTCGCCGCAGCTCTGGATGACCGTGTTCAAATGGGTCAGACTCAAGTCTGTCCATCCTGTAGTGCTGGTGAGTGGATGGATGGTTGGGTGGAAGCTGGATAAATATAGGAGGATAGATCGCCGGTTAGGTACATGGTTTGGAAGGGTGGGTGGAAGGGTATTGGTTGTGTTGATGGTTGGATGCATGGTTGGATAGTTGTGTGGGTTGATGGATGGAGGGCTGAATTGATAGGTGGGTGGATAAATGGTTGAATAATAGGAAGGATGGGTTGATTGTTAGATGGTTGGTGTAGGGATGGTTGAGTGCACAATAATTGGATGGATGGCTGACTGAGGTGTATGGTTCGGTAAACGGGTAGATAATTGGATGGAAAGTTTGGCTAGGTGGCTATATGGATGGTTACGAGGATTAATGGTTGTGTGGGTAATTTGTATGGATGGATGAAATTTTGGTGGGTAGATTTGATGGGTGTGTATAGATGGTTGGCGAATGGATGGATGGTTGGTTCTGTGATTAGGTGGATGGTTTAGAGATGGATAGATGGTTGTGTGTGTGTGTAATTATCTTTGATGGATGGAGATATGCATGCTTAGGTGGAAGTTGATGAATTGGTTGATGGATGGATGAATGAAACGTATGGATTCATTGGTGGTTGTCTGGTTAATGTTATGGATGAGACTTTGGTAGGTGGTTTGATTGACAGAAGGACAGATGGAGCTGATTGGAAAGTTTCTATCTTTTATTAGGCATTAATCCTGAGCACTGCAGTACCGACCATCATTGGCTTCAGCTTATGGAGAGAGGTGAGCTTGTGTCTCATTGATCTGCACTAAATGTAGAGTTAAAACATTCAGAATCAGGAACTGTCGATATGCTGATGTTAGCGTATAATAAATAAAGCTCTCTGAACACTAGTTTAGCTTTAGATGAATTGCCATATTGACCGATCTACTTCATTAATCCCTGATGGGAACTAAACTGAAGTTTTATGTGTGTTTGTGTAAAAGTGCTGTTTTTTTGTTGTTGTTTGTTTGTTTTTTTCTCGGCAGCATTTCCCACGTGTGCTGTCAGAGCTTACAGAGGTACAGGAGTTTTATGATCCTGATACAGTGGAGCTCATGAACTGGATTAGGTGAGTGTTTAATATCCACTTATCCAATTTAGAACAGCTCTTACTGTGCAAGTGTGTGAGAAAATTTGGAAAGGGGAATAAGTCAGGCCAAATGACTATCAAGCCTATCAAGCGTTGGAAGCGTGACTGAGACTTGAATAATTGCATCAAATTATCCTGTGGTGGATTTTCCTGTAACAGCATGCCCAATTGTGTTTCCTTTCTGATCAAGTTCTTTAACAGCAGCTCCGAGAGTAGTGCAGATGCAAGGCATATAATAATACACTCATTCTGAAAAGTTGTTCCTTTCTTTTTGAAAAAATTCACAAACCCAGATTCGTTTTGTGGATGCATGAACAGATTTAAAATGTATGTGACTGCTGATATGGTTTATGGAAAGTATCTCCAGTGTCAACTCTAACAGTCAGAGGTAAATCTAGACTAATCTAAATCTAGATGAGTAGGTAGTTCTGACTGTACATAGGTCTCTCTCCCCTCTCTCTCTCCCTCTCTCTCTCTCTCTCTCTCTCTCTCTCTCTCTCTCTCTCTCTCTGTGTTAGGAGTCAGGCTCCGCTCTCAGCTGTGTTTGCTACAAGTCCTGCACTGTCAGGAATGGTGAAGGTGTGCACAGGATGGCCGGTCACCAGTCTCCCACTGTACGCAGATCTCAGCCTGCTGCAGAGGACTGAGAGTGTGAGTGCACTTCTCTCTCTCTCTGTCTGTCTCTCTCTCTCTCTCTCTCTCTCTCTCTCTCTCTCTCTCTCTCTCTCTTGTTGATCCATCTGCTGATTCAGGAGGCATTTAAAAAGGCCTTCACTTGAATGTCACATGGGCTAGTATTCATGGAGCATTTCCTTGTAGCAGAACTCATCTATCTAACTTTGTGAATAAAAGGCAGAGTGGATAGAGGCACACACACGCACCGCCAAAATTGGAGGGCTGTTTTTAGATCGACGGTGGGTTGCCTGAACATGCACAACCACTGAAATGAAATCAGCCCTTATTCCATTCATCCATCCATTTTTCCATACCGCTTATCCAACACAGGGTTGTGGGGGGCATGGAGCCTATTCCAGGGGACTCGGGGCATATGGCGGGAAACACGCTGGGCGGGGTGCCGACCCATCACAATCGCACATACAGCCTACAGCACATGTCTATGGACTGGGGGAACAAACCGGAGTACCCAGAGGAGAACATGCAAACTCCAAGCACACAAGGCGTAGGTGGGATTTGAACCCCCAACCTCGCAGGTGCAAGGCACATAATTCTACATACAAGAAGCTTTGTGTTCAGCCTCATTTTAATACAATAATATCTACCCCCTCCCCCTTATTATTGTATTAAAAGGAGGCTGATCATAAAGCGATGTGTATGTAGAATTAAGACATAAAAGCAGATTTCAGTCAGAAATGCACAGGATTAGAAGGGAGATTATCACAAAACTTGGACTGAACATATTACAAAACTTGGACTTAACGTGTTCTATATTATGAGGTTATCTTAGCATATGCTTTTGTTTGTGGAAATTTTTTTGCTCTGTATTTGCGAGTAACGTGAGTCAGCTAGCTCCATGTGAAAAACTGGATTAGCGATTGCCGTGAAAGATAGAACGAATGAGGGTGAGGGTAGAAAAGTTTCTAAGTAGTGATGGCATTTTGTTTGACTGAAGCCATTTTGGGAAGGTTTGCCCTTTTATTTTTTCCCTTGGGTGTGTTATGTGGTGTGTGATTTGTTGCAGACGTATCAGGTGTATGCCATGCGCTCTGCCGAGGATGTCTATAAGCTGCTGACAGCTCAGAAGGCAAGTTACGTCGTCATCGAAGAGGAGCTGTGTAACGAGATGAGTCCTGTCAGAGGCTGCAGAATCAAAGACCTACTCGACTACGCAAATGGCCACGTGGGTCAAATTACACGCCTGCACCACACACTTACAGTGGATATAAAAAGTCTACACACTCCTGTGAAAATGGCCGGTTTTTGTGAAGTAAAATAATGAAACTAAGACGCATTTTATCAGATATTGTCTCACCTTCAATGTGTATACGAGTATACAAATAAAGTGGAAAACTATCAAACTTATTTTTTTTTTTAGGGTGAAAAAATTTAATCATTTAGTTGCATAAGTGTACACACCCCTAAACTAATACTTTGTTGAAACACCTTTTGATTTTATTACACCGCTCAGTCTTTCTGGGTAAGAGACTCTCCATGTGGCACATCTCGACTTAGCAATATTTCCCCACTCTTTCTTGCAAAAACGCTCTAGAGCCATCAAACTGTAAGGGCGTCTCCTGTGCACAGCCTGCTTCAGGTCACCCCACAGATTTTTAGTTGGATTCAGATTCAATTCTATTCAATTTTATTTATATAGCGCTTTTTACAATAGACATTGTCTCAAAGAAGCTTTACAGAAATATCAACACGGTATACAGATATTAAAGGTGTGAATTTATCCCACCTGAGCACTCCACTGAGTGGCGACGGTGGCAAGGAAAAACTCCCTAAGATGTTTTAAGAGGAAGAAACCTTGAGAGGAACCCGACTCAGAAGGGAACCCATCCTCATCTGGGTAACAACAGATAGTGTGAAAAAGTTCATTATTGACTTCTATGAAGTCTGTAAGGCCTTAGGAGCAGCCGTAGTCCCAGCAGTCTGGACTTGGAGAAGGTGAGAGCTCCATCCAGAGGTAGGACATCTGAAATGGATCAGGCAGGTCCGGAGAGCAGACAGGATCTGGATTTCTAGTATCTCGATATAATTGTGTGTGGCTCGACAGAAGGAGAGAGGGAGAGAAAAGATTACTAGGACTGGGAATTAGTATAATAGAAAGTCTAGTTAGGGTAGGCTTGAGTAAACTAATACGTTTTAATCCTAGACTTAAACACTGAGACTGTGTCTGAGTCCCGAACACTAATAGGAAGACTGTTCCATAGCAGTGGGGCTCTAAGTGAAGGCTCTCCCCCCTGCTGTAGCCTTCACTATTCGAGGTACCGTCAATAGCCTGCATCTTTTGATCTGAGTAGGCATGGCGGATCATAGAAAACCAGAAGGTCGCTTAGATACTGTGGCACGAGACCGTTTAGTGTTTTATAGGTTAATAAAAGTATTTTATAGTCGAAGCGAGATTTCACTGTGATCCAATGCGGTGTTGATAAGCTCGGGGTGATATGGTCGTATCTTCTAGTTCTAGTTAGGACTCTAGCAGCTGCATTCTGGACTAACTGGAGTTTATTTAAATTCCTACTGGAACATCCAGACAGTAAGGCATTACAGTAATCTAATCTAGAGGTGACGAATGCATGAACTATTATTTCTGCATCATGTAGTGACAATATGTTTCTTATCTTAGAAATATTTCTGAGATGAAAGAAGGCGATCCTAGTAATATTATCTACATGAACATCAAATGATTGGAGTCAATAATCACTCCGAGGTCTTTTAACTGCTGTACATGATGAAACAGAAAGTCCATCCAGAGTAACCATGTGATCAGAAAGATTACTTCTAGCTACACGTGGGCCTAATAAAAGTATTTCTGTTTTATCAGAATGAAGTAAAAGGAAGTTAGTTAACATCCAACGTCTAATGTCGTTTACACAATCCTCAACTTTACTAAGCTTCTGTCTGTCCTCTGGCTTCACGGTGTTGCATGGGGCATGCTTTGTAATCTCTTGGTCGATCATGGCTACAGCGGTCGGATGAAACCAAGAAGATGTGAAGAAAATCCTACAGAAACAGCTGCAATTTATTTGGGGTTAATCAGAATCATTTTGTGTGATGACAGCTGTATGATAATTACTTTTCAACATGAGATTGAATGTGATTGGGTCATTCTGAACACAGTCACATCCCCGGTTATAAAAAAAAAAGAAGAAAAAAAAAGGGGTGTATGCACTTATGCAACCAGGTTCTTGTAACTTTTTATTTGTCCTATTTTTCCCTAAAATGTTTTGATTGTTTTTCGCTTAATTGTTATACATTGTAATTTCATATTGAAGGTGGGAAAAGTTCTGACCTTATTTATCTTGGTTTCATTTTTTTATTTCACAAAAAACCTGCCATTTTAACAGGGGGGTATAGACATTTTATATCCATTTGAAAGGTCACCTTCTACTATACATGTATACAGTACATGATTTATAACTATAATTAATTATACTAATTAATTGCTTGACATGTTGGTTCCACAAAAAAGACATGCAGATTGAATATGCAAATTAGAAAACACTTTAAAGCTACCCCAATGAACTGATGCTGCATTTCCATGTTGAACCTGATAGTCTCTTATACTTGACACATAGCCTCTTGTAAATGACTGCATTTGATGTGTTCAACTTAGTAACCCCTCCCCTTGAAGGGACTTGATAAGAGAAAAAAAGTTGCTTGGGTTGTTTTGTCCTGGAAGCCTTTCTTATAGATCTTTAAAAAAAAATGTTTTGTTGTGTGTTATTTCCCCGTTCTCCGCTAGGTGGTGTATGACAATGGGGAAATGTATACTTTCTCCAAGCACGGGAGGTTCTGTCACGAGATCAAAATGAACTACTCTCCATACACCAACTACTTCACGCGAGTGTTCTGGAACCGCTTGTACCATGTCTACAAAGTCAACTCGGTCATCTCCTTCCAATACTGACATCTGCTGAGTCCACTCCATCATCATCTCTCTATACTGACATCTGCTGTCATAAATACTGATGAATACAGAGTCCACTCCGTCATCCCCTCACAAAACTGGCAGCTGCCAAATCAGTTCAATTGTCCCCTCCAAATACCAATGTCTTTACAGTTAACTTTGTCATTCCCTTCCAATACTATTGTCTACAGTGTCAACACTGGCATCTTCTTTCAATTCCCACAGCTACCAATTCAAATCAGTCATCCCCTTTCAATACTAACAGGAACCAAATCAACTCTGTTGTCCCCTTACAATCCCAATGTCTACATGGACAACTCCTTCATCCGCTTCCAATCCCAACGTCTACATGGACAACTCCATCATCCGCTTCCAATCCCAACGTCTACATGGACAACTCCATCATCCGCTTCCAATCCCAACGTCTACATGGACAACTCCTTCATCCGCTTCCAATCCCAACGTCTACATGGACAACTCCTTCATCCGCTTCCAATCCCAACGTCTACATGGACAACTCCTTCATCCGCTTCCAATCCCAACGTCTACATGGACAACTCCTTCATCCGCTTCCAATCCCAATGTCTACATGGACAACTCCATCATCCGCTTCCAATCCCAACGTCTACATGGACAACTCCTTCATCCGCTTCCAATCCCAACGTCTACATGGACAACTCCTTCATCCCTTCCAATCCCAACGTCTACATGGACAACTCCTTCATCCGCTTCCAATCCCAATGTCTACATAGTCAGCTCTCATTCCTTTCCAATCCCAATGCTTACACAGCTAACCCCATTTTCCACTTCCAACCCCAAAGTCTACAAAGTCAACTCCTTTATCCCATTTCCACTTCCAATTTCTATACAGTCAACCCTATCATCCCCTTTCAATACTGGCAGATAACCAAGTCACCCCTGTTACTGAATACCGATACCAATGTCTAAAGTCAATTTCATCGTCCCCGTGGGGCTAGAAATCATATGAGGAGTTGGAGATACAGAGATGCAGTTATGCACAATGACATTTAGTACTGCGTTTTGTGTGCGTGCGTGTGTTTGTATCACAGGTCTGTTCAAGGGTCCAGTCACAGGACCTGTTCAGCATCTGTAGTGCTGCATCCGAGCATTTTGTGGTGAATGCACAGCCCTTTGGTGGCAGTGTTCGGAAGCTTTTTGCTGCTGTCAGGCTCTGAAAAGACCTTCAGAAAGAAATTGCCCCCCGTTGAGGGGGTGGGGTGGTGGGGGGGGGGTTGTGCTCAGAGAGGGAATCATTTGTAGTGCAGGCTGGCTCTGTGACTACCATAAAATTGGAATTTGCATTCTCTTTTCATGTTTAAACACTGTATCATGTCTCACATATGACTAAGAGAGAAGGAACATGCTAAGCTCTTGTTATGGCTAAGAATGTTGTCAACATGTTGGGGAAAACCCATACATTAACCTGAGACCACTTTCATTTTATTTTTCCTTCTTGTTCTTTCTGCTGTACAACTTTGTTCAGCATTTCAAGACAATGCATTGTGACCATGCAGACTTTTTTTTTTTTGGCAAGTGCTTACTTAGTACTTAGTGGAAGTTTAATGGCACTTTTGTCGATTAAACATTTGAGAAATAGGCAAGCGGCTCAGTGGTTAAGGGTCTGGCTAAGCCATCAAGCTTAAGGTTAAGTCCCTTAACTTTAAATTGCTCAGCTTAAATGTTATTCTTTGGATAAATAAATAAATAAACAAATAATTAAAAAAAAAATCTTTTGAAATGAATAAAAGTCAATATAAATATGACCAAATAATACAATATCAAGGTTTCTTGCACATCGATGACAAAGAAAAATGTAGTGTTGTAGTCCCATCTCAGAAAGGATGAATTATACAGATTCATTTGCAAACATCTTGAACAATTTTTTACAAAAAACTTTTTTTTTTCTTTCTTAGGTTTTACAAAAACAAAATAATAAATAAATCACCAAAACGTGCATCGACTCCCCATCATCTGCCATTAAGCTTCCTTTATAAGTGAGTTTGTAGTAAATGTTCTTGGTCTTTTTTTTTCCCTTTTTCTTCCTATTTAGTTTTTTTGTATGCTACAGATATGATCAATGGAGACTGGATTAAAAACAATAGTAACAGTAATTCTTTAAAGCAGCCAACCTTTCAATGCAATATAATTAAGAGGTGTTTCAATGAGAAATGATGCAATACAGTATGATTTACAGTAGTATTTTCTAACAAAGTGTTTTAAAAAAAACAAGTGTTGGGAATCTCAACGCTTTTTGGGTAACGCGTGGAAAAATAGAATTCCATGATTGCTGTGACAAAAAAAAAAGTTTCCAATTGTTCCCATTACATTTAGTTGTCATCTGCTCAGAACTTTCGCCCGGTACACTCAGTTGAATTGACCGAATGGACGTGAATGTGAACGCTGGTGTTTCTGTAATGAACGAAATAAGGCTCTTAGAGACGGGAACTCTTTGTGTCCGTGTCAGCAGATAACATGTATGTTTCCCCTAGCTGATCGAGAATTGCACATCTGCAGTATCATCCAAGCGGATTAATGAGCTTTCATGACATATTTTCTACCTGTGTTTCATGTCTGTGCTTTTTACTTTTTTTATTTATATATATATATATATATAGACTTTCCTTCACCTGTTCTTATTTTATTATTTTTCAATATGAATTTTAATATTGCAAGTCTAAGTTTAAAAAAAAAAAAAAAAAAGAAAAAAAAAAGACTTTTGATTTGGCATGTTTGTAATCACCAGTCTATGCAGATGATGAAACTAGATGGTATTTCATGTATGATGTCATCGTGTTTGTGCCTTTTTAATATTTTTTTCCCCCCATGTTTATTATAGTTTCATGCTTCCTATGTTTGAACTGCATTTACCATCCAAACTCGTCCTCAGAACATGATTGTATCGTATCAGTCTGACCAGTGTTCGCTGGGCAAAGTGCTTCGTTGCAATCACGTGCGCTCCTGCTGCTGCTGGTAAAATGCTTTTCCTCATGCGTGATCATGTGATTAAAAAAAATAAATAAATTGTGAACTGTACATGGTCATGTGAAAGCACACATCAGTAGATTTAAGCTGATGCTCTGACTCGTCTGTCTTATACTGTACAATATGAAATGATTCTGTTAAATACAGTCTTTGTATTCTTCTGTACTCCTGTCATCTGTTTTATTTTACCTTACACCACAAGGTTATCATATCTGATTGGTCAGAATATGTTGATTGAATGATCTGTAAAGAGGAGAGTGTGAATGCTGGGCAGTGAGGGGACTACACAGAGGAGAGTGGGGCATTGAGGGACTTGCACAGAGGAGAGTGGGGCTGAGGGGCAGTGAGGGGACATCATAGAGGAGAGGGGGGAGTGAGAAGGGACTGCATAGAGGAGAGGGGGAGTGAGGGGACTGCATGGAGGAGAGGGGGTGAGTGAGAGGGACTGCATGGAGGAGAGGGGGAGTGAGGGGGACTGCATGGAGGAGAGGGGGGAGTGGGGGGACTGCACAGAGGAGACTGGGGATGCTGGGCAGTGAGGGGCCTGTACAGAAGAGTGTGGGGCAGTGAGGGGGCTGCAGGGTGGTGCAGAAGGAGAATGGGGCAGTGAGGGGACTGCACAGAGGAGTGTGGGGCAGTGAGGGGACTGCACAGAGGAGAGTGGGGATGTTGGGCATTGAGGGGACTGCACAGATGAGAGTGGAGCATAGAGGGGACTGAACAGAGGTGGGTCGGATTGATGGGCAGTGAGGGGACTGCACGTAGGAGGAGAGTGGGGCAGAGAGGGGACTGCACATAGGAGGAGAGTAGGGCAGTGAGGGGACAGCACGAAGGAGAAGGGGGTGAGGGGACTGCATGGAGGAGGAGGGGTAGTGAGGGGCTGCACAGTGGAGAGTGGGCCAGTGAGGGACAGCGCAGAGGAGACTGGGGATGCTGGCCAGTGAGGGGCCTGCACAGATGAGAGTGGAGCATAAGGGGACTGAACAGAGGCGGTCGGATTGATGGGCAGTGAGGGGACCACAGAGGAGTGGGGTAGTGAGTGGACTGCTCGGAGGAGAGTGGGGCAGAGAGGGGACTGCACAGAGGAGAGTGGGGCAGTGAGGGACTGTATAGAGGAGAGTGGGGCATTGAGGGACTTGCACAGAGGAGAGTGGGGCAGTGAGGGGACTGCACAGAGGAGAGTGGGTCAGTGAGGGGACTGCACAGAGGAGAGTGGGTCAGTGAGGGACTGCACAGAGGAGAGTGGGTCAGTGAGGGGACTGCACAGAGGAGAGTGGGGCAGTGAGGGGACTGTATAGAGGAGAGTGGGGCATTGAGGGACTTGCACAGAGGAGAGTGGGGCTGAGGGGCAGTGAGGGGCCTGCAGAGGAGAAGGGGCAGTGAGGGGACTGCATGGAGGAGAGGGGGGAGTGAGGGGCTGCACAGAGGAGAGTGGGCCAGTGAGGGACTGCACTGCAGTGGAGCAGTGAGGGGAATGTACATTGTAGGGTGGTGCAGATGGGCAGTGATGGGACTGCGAAGGAGAGTTGTGCAGTGAGGGGACTGCACAGAGGAGAGTGGGGATGTTGGGCATTGAGGGGACTGCACAGAGGAGAGTGGGGATGTTGGCCATTGAGGGGACTGCACAGATGAGAGTGGAGCATAGAGGGCATTGAACAGAGGCGGGTCGGATTGATGTGGCAGTGAGGGGACTGCACAGAGGAGAGTGGGGCAGTGAGGGGACTGCACAGATGAGAGTGGAACAAAGAGGGGACTGAACAGAGGCGGGTCGGATTGATGGGCAGTGAGGGGACTGCACAGAGGAGTGTGGTAGTGAGTGGACTGCTCGGAGGAGAGTGGGGCAGAGAGGGGACTGCACAGAGGAGAGGGGGGCAGTGGGGGTACTGTACAGAGGAGAGTGGTGCAGTGAGGGGACTGCACAGAGGAGAGTGGGGCAGTGAGGGGACTGAACAGAGGTGGGTCGGATTGATGGGCAGTGAGGGGACTGCACAGAGGAGAGTGGGGCAGAGAGGGGACTGCATGTAGGAGGAGAGTAGGGCAGTGATGGGACAGCACAGAGGAGAGGGGGGAGTGAGGGCCTGCACACAGGAGAGTGGGGCAGTGAGGGGACTGCACAGAGGAGAGTGGGGCAGCGAGAGAATTACACAAAGGAGAGTGGGGCAGTGAGGGGACTGCATGGAGGAGAGTGGGGCACTGAAGGGACAGCATGGAGGAGAGTGGGGAAGTGAGTGGTCTGCGCGGAGGAGAGTGGGGCAGATGTTCAGTGAGGGCCCTGCAGAGGAGTGTGGGGCAGTGAAGGGGACTGCACTGAGGAGAGTGGGGCAGTGAGGGGACTGCACGGAGGAGAGTGGAGCAGATGTTCAGTGAGGGGCCTGCAGAGGAGAGTGGGGGAGTGAGGGGACTATAACGGAGGAGACTGGGGCGTGAGCGGACTGTACAGAGGAGAATGGGACAGTGAGGGGCAGCATAGAAGAGAGTGGGCTAGTGAAGGCACCGCACAGAGGAGAGTGGGGCAGTGAGGGGACTGCACAGAGGAGAGGGGGGCAGTGAGGGGACCATACAGAGGAGAGTGGGGCAGTCACGCGACTGTACAGAGGAGGTTGGGGCAGTAAGGGAATGTACAGTGGAGAGTTAGGCAGTGACAGGACTGTACACAGGAGAGTGGGATTTCTGCCCTTTTAGGGGACTGTACAGAAGAGAGTGGGTATGCAGGGCAGGGCAGTGAGGGGACTGCACACAGTAGAATGTGGCATTGAGGAGACTGCACAGAGGAGCGTGGGGCACTGAGGGGAGTGTAAACAGGAGAGTGGGGCATTGAGGGGCCTGTACAGAAGAGTGTGGGGCAGTGAGGGGGCTGCAGGGTGGTGCAGAGGAGAATGGGGCAGTGAGGGGACTGCACAGAGGAGTGTGGGGCAGTGAGGGGACTGCACAGAGGAGAGTGGGGATGTTGGGCATTGAGGGGACTGCACAGATGAGAGTGGAGCATAGAGGGGACTGAACAGAGGTGGGTCGGATTGATGGGCAGTGAGGGGACTGCACGTAGGAGGAGAGTGGGGCAGAGAGGGGACTGCACATAGGAGGAGAGTAGGGCAGTGAGGGGACAGCACAGAGGAGAAGGGGGAGTGAGGGGACTGCATGGAGGAGAGGGGGTAGTGAGGGGCTGCACAGTGGAGAGTGGGCCAGTGAGGGACAGCGCAGAGGAGACTGGGGATGCTGGCCAGTGAGGGGCCTGCACAGATGAGAGTGGAGCATAGAGGGGACTGAACAGAGGCGGGTCGGATTGATGGGCAGTGAGGGGACCACAGAGGAGTGGGGTAGTGAGTGGACTGCTCGGAGGAGAGTGGGGCAGAGAGGGGACTGCACAGAGGAGAGTGGGGCAGTGAGGGGACTGTATAGAGGAGAGTGGGGCATTGAGGGACTTGCACAGAGGAGAGTGGGGCAGTGAGGGGACTGCACAGAGGAGAGTGGGTCAGTGAGGGGACTGCACAGAGGAGAGTGGGTCAGTGAGGGGACTGCACAGAGGAGAGTGGGTCAGTGAGGGGACTGCACAGAGGAGAGTGGGGCAGTGAGGGGACTGTATAAGGAGAGTGGGGCATTGAGGGACTTGCACAGAGGAGAGTGGGGGCTGAGGGGCAGTGAGGGGCCTGCAGAGGAGAAGGGGCAGTGAGGGGACTGCATGGAGGAGAGGGGGAGTGAGGGGCTGCACAGAGGAGAGTGGGCCAGTGAGGGACTGCACTGCAGTGGAGCAGTGAGGGGAATGTACATTGTAGGGTGGTGCAGATGGGCAGTGATGGGACTGCGAAGGAGAGTTGTGCAGTGAGGGGACTGCACAGAGGAGAGTGGGGATGTTGGGCATTGAGGGGACTGCACAGAGGAGAGTGGGGATGTTGGCCATTGAGGGACTGCACAGTGAGAGTGGAGCATAGAGGGCATTGAACAGAGGCGGGTCGGATTGATGTGGCAGTGAGGGGACTGCACAGAGGAGAGTGGGGCAGTGAGGGGACTGCACAGATGAGAGTGGAACAAAGAGGGGACTGAACAGAGGCGGGTCGGATTGATGGGCAGTGAGGGGACTGCACAGAGGAGTGTGGTAGTGAGTGGACTGCTCGGGAGAGAGAGTGGGGCAGAGAAGGGACTGCACAGAGGAGAGGGGGGCAGTGGGAGTATTGTACAGAAGAGAGTAAAAAAAAGAGTGCAGTGAGGGGACTGCACAGAGGAGAGTGGGGCAGTGAGGGGACTGAACAGAGGTGGGTCGGATTGATGGGCAGTGAGGGGACTGCACAGAGGAGAGTGGGGCAGAGAGGGGACTGCATGTAGGAGGAGAGTAGGGCAGTGATGGGACAGCACAGAGGAGAGGGGGGAGTGAGGGCCTGCACAGAAGAGAGTGGGGCAGTGAGGGACTGCACAGAGGAGAGTGGGGCAGCGAGAGAATTACACAAAGGGAGAGTGGGGCAGTGAGGGGACTGCATGGAGGAGAGTGGGGCACTGAAGGGACAGCATGGAGGAGAGTGGGGAGTGGGTGGTCTGCGGGGAGGAGAGTGGGGCAGATGTTCAGTGAGGGCCCTGCAGAGGAGTGTGGGGCAGTGAAGGGGACTGCACTGAGGAGAGTGGGGCAGTGAGGGGACTGCACGGAGGAGAGTGGAGCAGATGTTCAGTGAGGGGCCTGCAGAGGAGAGTGGGGAAGTGAGGGGACTATACGGAGGAGACTGGGGCAGTGAGCGGACTGTACAGAGGAGAATGGGACAGTGAGGGGCAGCATAGAAGAGAGTGGGCTAGTGAAGGCACCGCACAGAGGAGAGTGGGGCAGTGAGGGGACTGCACAGAGGAGAGGGGGGCAGTGAGGGGACCATACAGAGGAGAGTGGGGCAGTCACGCGACTGTACAGAGGAGGTTGGGGCAGTAAGGGAATGTACAGTGGAGAGTTAGGCAGTGACAGGACTGTACACAGGAGAGTGGGATTTCTGCCCTTTTAGGGGACTGTACAGAAGAGAGTGGGTATGCAGGGCAGGGCAGTGAGGGGACTGCACACAGTAGAATGTGGCATTGAGGAGACTGCACAGAGGAGCGTGGGGCACTGAGGGGAGTGTAAACAGGAGAGTGGGGCATTGAGGGGACTGTACAGATGAGAGTGAGGCAGTGAGGGGACTGCATTAGAGGAGAGTTGGGCAGTGATGGTTTTGCACAGAGTAGAGTGGGAATGCTGGGTAGTGAGGGGACTGTACAAAGGAGAGTGGGAATGCTGAGGTGTTAGAGGACTGTACAGAAGAGAGTCTGGCGGTCAGCTGACTGTATAGAGGAGATACATGCATTGAGGGGACTGTATAGAGGAGAGTGGCTCAGTTATTATCAGTTATATTATCAGTTCTCACTGCCCCACTCTTCTCTGTGTTGTGCCCTCACTGCGCAGCAACCACACTCTCTTCTGTGTAGTCCCCAAAATTGCTGTGGACTTTTACTCCAATCTACATGCTTCTGAAAAATCAGATGAGCAATGTAGTAATGAAGCGCTTTATACCCTTCTTGTTTTAACCTCAGAGCAAAAACTCTTCTTGAAGACTGTACTTCTTGCTATGAACAAGTCACGGCTGTGGTAATGGGACTCTTTGTAGGCCGTGCACCTAGAATAGATGGACTGTCTGCTGAATTCTATAAGGCTTTCTGGCCTGTTCTTAGAAGAAGCTGGGACAGTATGGAAAATGCTAATAAAAACAAAGAGGAGTGATGTGTAAATGTACTTTGACTTGTATTTGAAAAAAAAAATGTATAAAGACAAGGTATTTGATGTTTTACTTAATCTACTGCATCGTTTGGATTAATAGCGATGTGACAAGTTGAAATAAGAAGGTGATGTGAAATAGATAAGGCAATTTTCTAATCATAGTATATAAGGAGCCTCCAAAAAAGGCCTAGTCCTTCAGTAGCAAGGATGGGTCGAGGCTCGCCAATCTGCCAACAGATGCGTCAGTGAATAATCCAACAATTTCAGAACAACATTCCCCAAAGACAAATCGATAGGATTTTAGGAATTTCACGTTCCACAGTGCACAATAGAATTAAAAGTCTCAAGGAATCCGGTTAAATCTCAGTGCGTAAAGGGCGAGTCCGAAAATCACTTCTGAATGCGCGTGATCTCCGATCCCTCAGAGGTCACTGTCTTAAAAACCATCACGAGTCTGTAATGGATATCCTGCCATGGGCTCGGGAATACTTTGATAGACCTTTGTATTTGTATATTTGTATAAGTTAAGGCTTTACTATGCAAAGCAGATGTCATACATCGACACTGTCCAGAAGCGCCGTACACTTCTCTGGACTCGATCTCATCTGAGATGGACAGTAGCACAGTGGAATCGTGTTTTATGGTCCAACGAGTCGACATTTGAAATAGTTCTTGAACAAAGCAGCCGTCGTGTTCACTGGGTTAAAGAGGAAAAGGACCATTCAAGCTGTTATAAGTGTCAGGTCCAAAAGCCAGCGTCTGACATGGTATGGGGGTGTGTCAGTGCCCATGGCATAGGTGACGTCTGTGAGGGCAGCATTAATGCAGAAACAAATGTACACACAATAGCAACATATGCTGCCATCCAGAGCAGGACAATGCCAAACCACATTCTGCCCAGTTTACAAGCGCATTTGTGTGTAAGGTTGTGTAAGCAGAGTGTGCAGGTGCTAGCATGGCCTGCCTGCAGCTCTGCAGCCAAAATAAAGCAGCGAATGCACTGTATAGTTATGCAGCTGAAGGAATGCATAATGGATGAATGGGGGAAAATTCCAGTTGCTAAACTTAACCAACTGGTGTCTTCAGAGCCCAAACACTGTTACACAGTGATAAACAGTCAAGTCCCAAATTTTTTGGTGTGTGTTGCAGTTATCAGATTTGAAAGGAGTGTATATTTAAAAATAAATAATAATAATAATAGAAAACAAATTCACCAAGTAAAACATCAAATAATGTGTTAATAATGTTTTCGTTATAATACAGGGTGAAATGAATTTTCAAATGACTTTTTTGTTTGTTTGTTTTTTGCATTTTCTATACTGTCCCAACTTTTACGGTATTTGGGTTGTATTTGTGCTAACGAAGAATTTATTACATTTGTCCCAAAAGGTCATTGTTCAGAATATTATTCAAAAATTATTTGAACTTTTTAATTAGTTTGCATCCCTGTAGGTTGTTTAAGCACTAAGCCACACCAGTAGGTGGCAGTAGAGCACCAAGGTTCACAGAGGTTTCCTCCAGGGGAAAAAAAACATGAAAAAATACATATAGACAAATTTAACACAAGCTGAAAGGTTAAAAACACTTGCAGTGTTAGTTAGCGGTATTCCAGATGTTATAAGTCCAAAAGTCTTCCACATCTGCAATGCTTCAAGTTACACACAACTGTCCAACACTGTGCAAATATAAAATAAAGCAATGTGTTCAATCTGGTGTTTGGGTAGGAAAAAAAATAATCATGAATTTTAGAGAGTTAGAGTTTTTCTCAGGACATATCCAGCACCACGAGTGTAATGACGGTTTTGCTTTTACATTACAGTTATTTTACGGTTTCCTCATCAGCAGCTGTACCGTGATGATTAGTCTGAGACAAACATTTCAAGATTGTGACAAAAAAAATTCATGTGTAGTTCATGGCAAGTTTTAACTGATCCCTGCTGCAGGCTGGAAATTGTATGAGGGGCTTTCCACTCTTTTACTTTCTGTTAGATCGTGGTGTGAGTGTGTGATATACTCAGTGTGTTATTAAACTTAACCTCGCACTGATAAACAGTGTTTTCTTTTCAGGATTTCACAAAGATTACCACAAAAGGAGAGCAAAATGGTGAACTGTGGCCTGTTGACAAACCAGAATGCTCCAGGTAAGATTTTGTGTATAGAGAAAAGAAGAAAAGAAAGAAAGCTGTACTGTACATGTCTTGCTTTTTGATATCTTGAGCTGCTTTGCAACAAGATTACAAACTAAAATAATCACAAGGTCCTGCACGGTAACGCAAAATCTCTGTTACTAGGATTGTTATTCTGGTTACAATAAGATTAAGCTACACATTTACTATATGCTGGTGAAATTATTACATGTCTGGAGCATGTATTCAAAGTACAATTTCTGTGATTTCTATCTGCTAGGAACTCTGTAGCGTGGTCACCTTAGGTGTTTGTTAATTAAATAACCGCCACATCAGTTTAACCTCATTCAAACAATCAAAATTCTCAAAAAGGAAGATTATTATTTCTGCTCATGCAATAACCGTAAGAAAATACAGATCTCTTTTATTCACTTCAAATGAAATAGGCTAACCAAAATAGAAGAGTTCCCACAGCTCATATCATGAAAAAGAATAATCTGATAAACAGAACAATTCACCAATATGCAAAACAATAAGGAAATAATCAACCGTTTATAATAGAACCATTGCAAACACTAAAAGGGAGTAAACAAAGCAGTTATACCCAAATTAAATTATTCACCAAAACAAAAAAAACTTTCATTTTAAAGGCAGTACTCCAATGGAGATTATTTGTTACTGTTTAGGCATACGGGAGTTAATGAAACTTGAAAGCATGGGAAACTCAGATGTTATGATTCACACTATATTATACTCTTCTTATTAAAGACAACTCTATTTTGAAAATAATCAAGGGTTGAAATTCAATAACCTTTTTGACCAGATGAGGTACACATGTAAACGACAGACTTTCATGAACAAATATGTTTCTCTTTTGCACTATTTGCAATATCAATGACAATTCTGTATTAATTTGAAAGAATGATGAGTTTACAATGATTTTGATTATCAGCATCATACACATGAGTCTTTGTCTCATCAACTGAGAGAAAAGTCTCTTTCATCTCATCACTGATTCATTCCAACTGTTCTGTTCTGTTCTCTAAATCTCTTTAGTTAATCTCTTTTATTAGGCCATTTGGACATTTTAAAAACTTGTTGTCTCTACAGAGTGTACAAGCACTCTTCTCTTTCTTCTCTGGATTAATTCTATTTCGCCACAGTGTATAACTATCCAAACGCCTGATCAAATCACAAGCAAGTCACACTTAGTTATCAAGGTTTTTAGATGGCTTTAGATAGACTCACAGATATATATTTTTTAAAACAAAAGATATGTGACCCAGAACTGGGTAAGTAAGTTTTCATTTAAAGTTAAATAAGTAAAAATCCGTAACATTTCTCAAAGATATCATAAAAAGGTCATAATTAGAGATGCACCAACACAAAATTTCTCAGCCGATACTGATAACCGATTATTCAGAGTGATATCAGCCGATACCAATAGTTCTGCCTTTTAAGCCTTCTTTTAAATGAATTATAATTAATTCCGCAGTTCTGAAAGAAATGCAAATAAAAACTTAATTCTCTCCATTTCAACAAGCAGTAACTGATCTCATAAACAGAAACATATTACTCTAATTAACATGAACACATGAACTCAATTCTGAAGATTAAAGTAAGATTTCTTAACTTATTGAATGTTAATAAATTTATATTAACATTGACTGAATTTTATTTATAAAAAAAAAAACTCCTGTTAGTCTCACATTCATTCACCACAAACACAAACATTTCTACTTCATCACTGCACATCAAACTGGTCATATATAATATAAAAATTTATATATATATATATATATTAACATTAATTGGATATGAAATATACTACTCTACAAATATATTTTTCTGTGCAATATATACTTTTTTGTCAACTCATCTTCATTTAAATCTTTCAACGGTGTACTGGAGCTTTAAAGCAGCTCGAGCAGCTCGACAAAAAAAAAAAATAGACTCGACGCTGAAACTCCCGCTTCACTGCTGCAGCGTCCGGTGTAAAATTTGATCAGTGCAGAGATTACAGAGATTACACACTGCGGTTTTATCATCATTCCACACAAGAGACATCTTTACACTGAGCACGAAATCAATGTGTTTTCCCGCCCTCTTTTGATTGACAGGATATAATCGGCCCTGATCCTGGATGTTTTTAAACTTTCAGCCGATAGTTTGGAAAAATTGTCTTTATCGGCCGATACATCGGTGTCGTTTTAAAGACATAATATTTTAAGACCTTTTTATTTTTCAAATCTATTTGTCACGAATCGAGGTTGAGGCAGAAGCAAGTGCAGATAATGACATTTATTTAAACAAACGTTAAACAAAACAATAACACTAAGACAACTTGGCATAACACTATGGCATGAAACAAAACATCGAGACATACATGACAAAAAGCTAAGACAAAGAAAGACAAGCAAACAGTGCAGACAAAGACTATATATATACACGAGTACTCATTAAAAAAACATGAATCAGGTGCAGGTGGTCATGTGACAGGTAGTGCAGTGCAGTGGCTGATGGGAACTGGAGTCCAGAGTTTCATGATACGTGACAGAACCTCCCCTCCCACCAGGAATAGCGCCCAAAATTATAGGTCATCCATCTGGTGGTCCTGGGCAAAAAGTCCTCAGCAAAACCAGGAGGCCGAGCGGCTTCCACAACGGCACAGGGTGGCAGAGGGACGTCCTCGGCAGAACATGAAAGCAGGGTAACGTCCTTGGCAGAGCATGAAACTGCGTCCTTGGCAGAGCATGAAACTGCGAAAAGCGACTTCCGGGACAGAAGAGGGGAGTGAGGTTCTTTACGAGACTCGAGGGGGGAGCGAGGTTCTCCACGAGGCTCAAGGGGGGAGCGAGGATCTCCACGAGGCCAGGGAGAGGAGCGAGATTCTCCGTGAGGCCCAAGGGAGGAATGATGCTCTCCACGGAGCATGAGGTGGTAATGATGCCCTCCGTGGAGCAGGAAGGGGGAGCGACATACTGAGCGCAGTAAAGAAAAGGAGCGATGTCTTTAGCGGAACATGGGGGCAGAGTGACGTCCTCAGTGAAGCAGGATGGCAGAGAGACGACCTCAGCCAAGCAGGAAGGCAGAACGACGTCCACAGCCGAGCAGGAAGGCAGAGCGACGTCCACAGCCGAGCAGGAAGGCAGAACGACGTCCACAGCCGAGCAGGAAGGCAGAACGACGTCCACAGCCGAACATGACGGTTGAGTGACCTTGAGGTAGCTGAACAGTGGGGAATCCTTGAGTCCGGTAGGAGATGGAGCGACGTCTCTCACAGAACGTGGAGGCAGAGCGACGTCCTCCACCGAACATGAAGGTTGAACGAGAGCCATAATAGGGGAGGGAGGGTGGGAGTTGGTCTCAGCCCTGACCACAAATTCCCCCTCCTGTCGGTGTGGCATGGCGTAGTCCTTTATGAATGCCGGGTGTGGCCTGGTGCATGGTCTGTCCCGCCGCGGTATCCCGAGCATGTGGTCATTCTGAGCGAGTAGTTCATCCGTCTTTCTTTCCTGCTCCAATAGTCCTCTATACCACTCCGCATATGCTGCAAACCAGGCGTCCATCGTGGTAATCCACTGCTTCTGATGATGGGTCTTTCATTCTGTCACAAATTGAGGTTGAGGCAGAAGCAAGAGCAGATATAAACATTTATTTAAACAAACTCTAAACAAAACAATAACACTAAGACAACTTGGCATAACACTATGGCATGAAACAAAACATTGAGACATACATGACAAAAATCTAAGACAAGAAAGACAAGCAAACAGTGCCGACAAAGACTATATATACACACGAGTACTCATTAACAAAACATGAATCACTCGCAGGTGGTCATGTGACAGGTAGTGCTGTGTTGTGGCTGATGGGAACTGGAATCCAGAGTTTAATGTTACGTGACACTATTGTAATACATTTTAAGAATATTTAAGGTTCCATGGCAACAATTACTGTGTGTCCCTTTTTCATATTAACACATGCTGTGAAAAATATTTTAGGAAAAGCATCAAATGAGATGTAAAGTTTAATTCCTGCAACATGTGTGTTCCCTACACACTCTTCTCAGCATGTTCTGGCTTCTCTATGTTTCCTGCTCAGTTCCACTGAAGCACATCGAGGTGGATCTGCAGGTTCAGGGGCATGTAGCGACGGTGACCTCCACCCTGCAGTATATAAATGAGGAAGAGCACCCCCTGGAGGCTGTGTTTGTCTTCCCCATGCCTTCAGGAGCTGCTCTCTGCCATTTCAGCGCCAAGATTGCAGACCAGGAGATAGTGGCTGAGGTGCAGGAGAAACAGGAGGTGAGTGAAGCTGTACTTTCCTGAAAATGATAAACTGAAGATCTTACCTGCAGTATCCTGTAGACTAGTTAACAGGAATGTCGGTGCAGTATGGATTGTAGATTGTAGGAAATCCACATGTCTCATACTGAGAGGGAATGTAACATTAACACATGTATTGTGTCTGTGTGTCAGGCGCGGGAGCAGTATGATGATGCAGTGAGTTCAGGTCAACAGGCCTTTCTGCTGGAGGAGAGCGAGGAGTCTGTGGACGTGTTCAAGATGAGTGTAGGCTCTCTGCCGCCAGGCCAGAGCGCCGCCGTCACCTTCATCTATATCACTGAGCTGAGTGTACAGGCTGACCATTCACTGCAATTCTGCCTGCCTGCAGTGCTCAACCCTCGCTACACACCAGCCGGTACTAAACACTAAACACACACATCCACCACCACACACCTTACTGTCACATACTAAACATACATTAATAAAAGCGACACATTACTGTCACATACTCATCTCAATTTAAGTAATCCTGCAGATCAAACCTGCACTTAGCTTGATGGGTAATCTTATTGGTAAATAAATCCTATAATCTGTGTTCCATTTTATTTTCAGGTTCAGGTGGTGGTATAGTGTCAGAGATAACATCAAGTTCCTCTGGTATTCCCTACTCTCTCTCTTTTACTGCACACGTGAGCTCTCCAAACCCCATCACTAAAGTGGAGTCCAAATGTCCTCTAGAGCCCCTGATGTTCCTCAACACAGAACAAACAAAGGCAAAGGTGTGTGTGTGTGTGTGTGTGTGTGTGTGTGTGTGTGTGTGTGTGTGAGTGTGAGAGAGTGGGGAGGGGGGGGGGGGGGCTATGTGAATGTGACTTATGACTTATTTAGAGCTGAGAAGTTTATGTAACTTGCCATTTGGTGTGTAACGATTAACTGCGTCAGATTGATGAATTCACAAATTTTTACAGATTCAAAATGGACTAGCATACAATTTTTTTTTCTTATTTTTTTTCATACACATTATCTCTTGGCATAGTGTTTCTCACTTTGTTCTCTTTCTGCACTTTTGAAAACTGCAAAAAGTAAATCTGTCCATTTGTTAGTGAGTATACAGTACATTTATACATATTTCTTTTGTTAGTATTTTTTTTATATAGTCACTGGACACTTTAATAGGAACACCTGTACACACCCTCATTTGTGTAACGATCTAGCTAATCATGTAGCATTAGCACAATGCTTAAAACCATGCAGATACAGATCAAGAATTAACGCTCATGTCAAACATTAGGATAAATGTGGCTGCATAGTTGGCTACATGGAAGTCACTCCTGAGTAAAAGACAAAAGGACTCTGGGAGCATGAGAAAAACATTCTGTTCTGATGAGATGAAAATTGAGCTAAAAACTCTACATCTGTGGGGAAAAACAGTTTCGGCTCATAAGCTGGCTAATACCATTCCTATGGTTAAATGTGATGGTGGCAGCGTCAAGTTATGGGGGTACATCTCAGCAGTAGTTATGGGCAGAATTGAGGGAAGAATGAGCATCTACAGAGAGACCTGAAGATGGCAGTTCGGAGGGGCTCACCATCCAACCTGATTGAGCTTCAGAGGATCGCCCAAAAAGAATGGCAGGAACTGTCCAAATCCAAAGATTCAAAACTATAATCGCTGCCCACTGTGTTTTTGCAACGTACTGAACACCTGAATACTTAACTAAATGAGAGAATTCGGTTTTTCCAAATTTAAAAATCGTGTTTTTGCTTTGTCATTATGGATTATTGTGGATTGATTAATGGGTGTAAAATTACAGTTCACCCATTAATCTACACAATATACTGTGGGAACTTTCTGCCTATTTTATATTTTTAAAAAATTTTTTATCTAATGTGACTGAGTAAGCAAGCCAACTGTTTAAAAGCAGTGATGTCTTTCCCAGATCAAGAAACTGGTTATATCATTTTATCAGCAAGCTTTCTGAAAAAGCAAAACAACAACAACAAAACTCTTCTGTTCTCTCAAAAATGTTCTGTCTGCTCAACTTTGGGATCTGTATTCATTTAGGGTGCATCTATTCATTATGAATAATATATTTGTATTCGGTTCAGGTTGTCTTGGGATGATTTGTTGTGTTGAACTTTCACCTGCATGTTATTAAACAAATTAAATAACGTTCAAGGTTTAATAATTTTGTCCCTGAGAACATTAGGAAGCTCCTTTACCTCTACCATGAGTGATACTTATTGAAATCTGACTTTAAAATGTTATAATGACACAAGGGGAAATTTGTATGGGCGTGAAGTGGATATAAGTGTTTCAGTGTTTTTGCAATGTGAAGTGGATATATGTACTGGAAGTACTATATTTTAAATAACAATCAAAGTTGTCCAAATACTTATTTCAGGACTCACGTCCTTCTTGTTGTTATGGCAACATTTAGCACTAGTAGTAATCACAGCCTCTTATCTGCATATAACTTTCAATAGGATTTTATGTAAGCAGAGATATTTTTCTATGAATACTGATTATAGTGTGTGTGTGTGTGTTTGTGTGTGTGTGTGTGTGTGTTTAGGTAAGTCTTTGTGCAGGTCATATGTTTGATCGAGATGTCGAGCTGTATCTATATTATCAGAATCCCCATCAGCTCACTGCTATAGTGGAGGCTGGATCTCCTGCAGCACAGCCAGGTACAATTTCACAAATCTCTTTACTAAATTATGGTAAAAGAAAGGAGGAAAAGCCTGAAAGGCATACTATTTATGGTTTTGAAGTTTGAGAAACTTTGGAAAATTACTATTAATAAAACAAGAACAAAAGCTAAGCTAAATTTGGTTGGTCATGTCTTCTTCTCTTGCTTTCCTTTCATTTGTTTCTGTTTTTTTTAAATATACTGTTAGGGACTCTCCTTGGAGACCCTGTGGTCATGGTCAGTTTCTATCCAGAGTTTCCAGAGTCAGTGATGTCCTCCATGTCGTCGTGTGGCGAGTTTGTGTTTGTTATGGACAGATCTGGCAGTATGAGCTGCCCCATGCATAATGGACAAGGTGCACAAGAACGCATCGAGTGTGCCAGGGTAAGACTCAACACTGTTCTATAGATATTGTTTTCTCTATTCATCATATATATATATATATATATATATATATATATATATATATATATATATATATATATATATATATATATATATATATAATATACACACTCACACAAAAACATACATACATATACATACACTGACTATGTGAATAATGGTGTGTTTAGGACACTCTGCTCCTGCTGCTGAAGAGTCTCCCCATGGACTGTTACTTTAACATCTATGGATTTGGCTCTCACTATAAATCCTTCTTCCCGTGAGTAACCCGAACATGAACCAGTAAATATGGAGTATTGCTGTCACTCAGTTCATTAATCAGACACAAGCATGGATGAAATGAGATGAAATGATACAGGGCGGGGTGGAAGCAACAACTAGCATTGCTGTTTCACAGGTCCAGATTTTGAACTGGGGTTACTGTCTGTGTGGCTTTTCTGTGCATGTTCTCCTCATGTTCTTGGGTTTCCTTTAGGATGTCTGGTTTCCTTCAACCTCCCAAATACATTGGCTAAGATAAATTGCCTAGGTACTGTATATGGTGATGATGGACTGGTGTCCCATCCAGGGTGTGTCCCTGCCTCATGGGCCACTATTCCTGGGATAGGCTCGTGACCCTGACCAGGATAAAGTGGTTAATGAAAGTGAATGAATGGGAGTGACACAGAGATGAATAGATGTGCTGTGTCAGGTTTTTTGTTTGCTGTGTGTTTCTCCGACTTTAGGAAAAGTGTGCAGTACAGTCAGGATACTATGGAGCAGGCCGTGAAGAAGGTAAAGGAGATGCAAGCAGACATGGGGGGCACGGAGATTCTGCGACCTCTGGAAAACATTTATAAACAGCCGTGCATCCCCAACCACCCAAGACAGGTAACATTATTCTACATCCAAACTTGCACTGATTGAACTTTTTTTTTTAATTGACCTGTTTTAGCATTTCCTGATTTATATCGCTAGTCAAGGCCAGTAGCTCACCAGTACGCCATATTATCTCTCTCAAAGTCCCACCCTTCACAGTATTTTATCATCATACTGATGATTTAAACCAGAACAACTATTGCAGTTTAGTAATTAATGTAAATAGACAATGACACAAAGGGTTCCTGACTTATTTTTTAAACCTGAAGTAGCTATAAAACCATGACATTTGCATCAAAGAGCTCATTTGCTGACACCACTAACACTACATTTTACATTTTAACACTATGTTAAAGATCCCTACCTGGGGAAATGAGGAGACAGGAAGCAGCTTTCTTTTGTTTACTTTCACTTTCTATTGAGTGTTTTTCAGTGGTGCAATTTAATTGTATGTCATGAACACACACACACACACACAGAGTACTCTTCTTTACATCTATTTATCTATCTATCTCTCTCTCTCTCTCTCTCTCTCTCTGCTGCTTTATCTCCTCTTTTATCATCACCACCACTCACTGCAACACTGAGCATTCATTAATTGAATTCTCCGCAGGTGTGCATTCCTTACCACTCACCTCCGACTCCGTCCTCCATTCACAAACTGGTGCTGGAGCATGCATGCCCCCTCTTCCACACACCAATAAACAGAAGGTTTCTAAAACATTGGACCTATATTTAAGCTGCCCTGTTATTGTTGTCATAATTTCATTGAACACAAAATCAAATCAAATCTTTTTTACTTAATTTGGAAAGGCCATATAAATGGCTGCCATGTACACTCCACCTTTGATGCGCCCTGCATCATACAGTGTCACCACACAATTCTGGGGAGAGTTGTAAAAGTACATTTTGCAAAAGACTTTTTTTCATCATAGCGGATATTTTTTCCTCTGGATGTTTTCCAATGTCTTCTTTCTCTTTATAGCTCTTCATATTTACAGATGGTGAAGTAGGAAACACCAAAGATGTTCTTCACTGTGTGAGGAGCAATGCTAATTTCCACAGGCACGTGCTATTTAACGCTTAAACATTCATGATGTACTTAATGTTTTTTGAGTAAACTTGAAGGATAAATATTTGTAACTGTTTATTTTTTTTACAATAACAGCTTACAGGGACTTGTATGGCAGCTTTGATTGAATAGTTTATTCAAGCCTAACAATAAATGTATTTTAAAAGAGAAAAGAGTTGTTCATTTACAAAGTATATAGTGTAACAGTTGCTATGGTAAATCTTTCTGTAAACGGAAAGTTTATTTAACATTTATGACGGGAGACTCTGGTAGTGCTATGTACCAGTCAGAGGTAAAGCTTTAACTTGTAGTTTTCCACTGTGTTGCTTTTTTATTATTAAATTTACGAGAGAAAAAAGATTATAGGAAAATGATTTAGTTTTAAAAATGTATTCCTTATTTAAGAGCATGGCTCACTCTGTTTACTTTTTATTGTGTTTCAGTTTTCTTCTGATACATTTCTATATCTAGAACGCTCATGAAGGATTTATAATCCACTCCTTTGTTTAAACAGATGCTTCTCTTTTGGGATTGGTGAAGGTGCAAGTTCTGCACTCATAACAGGATTGGCTGAGAACAGCTCTGGCCACGCCCAGTTCATCACAGGAAATGAGCGCATGCAGGCTAAAGTAAGACCGAGTTCTTCAAACAGCAACAAAGAAACAAATAGAAGTAATAGTAACTTGTACTACATCTAATTGTGTCAAATAATGAACCACTTCTCACTTTTGTAGTCACAATTTCATTTTAATTATTTGATTTTTGTAATTTATGGTCATTTACAGTACACTCAAAGAAACAACAACACTGGGTTCAAATCAACCCAGACTGGGTTATGTTTAGCCCAACGTCTGGGTAAATATAGGACAGAACACATTTTGGCCTAAACTAACTAACTATCAAGTTCAGATATATATTGCTAGAGCTGCTAAAGTGGTGTTTATATGTAGTCTGAAGTAAATGACGCAAATTAATCATATATTTAAGATGAAAACTTCAGATTTTGATCAAAGGAGACATTTAAAATCTCCCAAAAACTGAGTAACCAATTTATGATCCAGTGATCATTACAAACAAGTAATCCAAAGCTAATGAAGATAGCGGTGCATTTAATGTCATGTAAACTGGACAGTTATTGATACATTTGTGCTTTTTCTAGTGTACAGTAATGTTTTTATGGATAAATATATTGATACGAGCCTTGTTTTGGAGTGTATGTACAGATAATTATTCCTGTTTTATGTCTCTCACTTTTCCACTGACAAACAGAGGAGGGCTTTATTGAGAAATATTTCTACATTTACTTGTCATTGAATATTCTTTGTCTTTAATTCCCAATGCCAGGTAATGCAGTCTCTTCGCTATGCTTTACAACCAGTAGTGACTGATATCACTGAGGATTGGACTGGTTTGTCTTTCACCCGTCTGAGCCCCCCGATTAATTCACTTTTCCATGGTCAAAGAGCACTGATTTATGCCCAGTTGAAAGGAGAGGTGAGCGCTTTATCACACTGTTTTACAGGAAACTTTTTTTTTTCTTCCAGATTCTGAATCTGAATGTACTGTTTGGAAACACTTTTGCATGTGTTCCCTTATTTCTATATTTTAGTCCATGATTTCGCAATTATTTATACACATTTCATAATGGAAAAAGTACAACATGAGTGGGAGAAAATTCAGCTCACACATTTATTTCAATTGCAAGTCTCGTACAAGGAAATGACTGGATCTACTCATAATCTCACAGCCTCTTTCTCTGTCCCTAGGAATGTCAGAAACCAGATGCTAAGGGGAAAATATCAGTACAGTACCGCCTAGGAGACCAAGAGGTCTCAAACATTGTCCACTTCTCCCTGAAGCCTGCTGAGAATAGCGGGTAACTGCCACAAATAGTACAAGCAACCACTATCTCATCTTATTAAGATGTGACTTATGATGTGTGTGTGTGTGTGTGTGTAATCAGATAATAACACCTGGCTGGGTGGCTTTAGCAGTCATACTAGCTTACTCAGCTTACAGTACTCAAATATTAATCAAAGCTACTATATCTGATAGTATCCATGGATAGTACCAAAGTCCCTGACAGTTTAGTGGGATCAGCTGAAGCATCTAGAAATTTATGAAGGATTTGGGTCATGGGGTCATTCAGGTTATTTCAAAATGAAATGTTATATTTATTCAAGGCATGTGAATGTGTGTTATTAACTTATTAAATGTTGCTGAACTACTACAAGATAACTGAGAACTATTAAATTTGAAACAGAAGCATCACAAATGATGGAGGACACATGGTCAAGATTATATTATAGTGCAAATCTTAATTAATTTTAATATGACTGAATAACAGTAAGAGTAATCTGCTTTATTGTTACTCGTTCAACTTTGTGTGTGTGTGTGTGTGTGTGTGTGTGTGTGTGCAGACTGGCCATCCACAGGTTGGGTGCTCGCTCTCTGATCCGCTCTCTGGAAAGTGAGGAGCAGGATGATGGAGCTGATAAAGAGGCTCTGAAGGCCAGAGTGGTGGAACTGAGTAAGCAGTCTGGAGTGAGCAGCTCTCACACAGCCTTCATAGCGGTCCATAAGGGCAGCGGACAAGCTGTGAAAGGACCACTGGTGAAGAGGACAATTCCTACCCCTAGTCAGTATTCTTTTACTCAAATGGTCATCTAATTTTATGAGGATTGTTGTGATTAACATTCATGGTTTTAGTGCATTTAAGCATAAACACACCATATAGAGCACATAAGTAATCTAACCTCCTGTTTTTATTTATGTGTTTAGTGATGATGGCATGTTCACGGAGACTTAAACGTATGACACTGAACAATGGTTTGTAAATACTTATATACCATGGCACTAATTTTTTATTATATTTCCATCATTAATAAGTTGGGAATTTGAGGGTACAATTTGACAATGATTAATAATATAAATGGTTCATTAAATTAATTACAGTAATAAAGGTTAGTGTCAGTTTTAATGTTCGATTCTAATCAGTGATTTGCTATAATCCTCTGTTTATAACTCCAAAAAATCCATACGTAACTGAACACAGGAGTTTGTTAATACTTATATTAATCAATATTTTACATCTGTACGATCAAATTTAGGAGACTAATTGTATTGCATATCCTTGTATGTTGGAAAGTCACTGTCTGTGTCTCAGTGTAAAATAAAAGATATGATGTCATTTTTTTCATTGTTTAGTCATGAAAAATATGCAAACGTATAATAAATGAAAAACTTATTAAAAACAAAGTTCTACAGGAAGCTCATAACTGGTTTGCTGTACTTCCACCGAGCTCATTTAGAATCTAAACTCCTCCATCCATACCTGCGTACCTCTTCTAAATATTTACTAACATATGTTCTTTTTCTTCTAAAAAAACAACCCTTGTCTAAAATGTGGTGGAATTTGGCATGTAGCAGACCTGGGTAAGTGAACATAACTGTTTGTGCTCTGACATTATGTGTAAGTTAAATGTTTGTACTGTTTCAATGCTTGTTTATAATTGGAAATACAGAATGTACATTTTTCATAATATATTAAAACTGTAATAAAAATAGTGCCACAGGAAGCTCGTAGCTGGTTCACTGTACTGTCACTGAGCTCATTGAGAATCTAACCTCCTTGAAACACTGAGTTTCAGAATACTTGAAAATATTTCGACATAAACAAATCTTCAAATAAGATTATTACAATAATTGAGCTTTTCTGTATATGTACTTTATAAAAAGCACATGAATCATTTTACATCCTGTTTTTGTTTGCCTCTGTATAGAGTCGAGTCCGGTGGCTGTACCAATGAGTCTACCTAGTTTCTGTAAGTGAATGCTAGACCAAATACTTCTTTAAAATCATTGTGTACTTCCTTTCTGTAAAATGGGACTTTAAAAGGGACTTTAAAAGAGGTCACTAACATTCCAACTATCGTATATTAATTTAAAGAAAAATAATACACAATTTCAACATAAATGTACACATAAAATATCTCTAGTGATTTATATTCAGTTTTCATTAGCTGACATCAACACATTAATTAACCGGAGAAACAATAATCTTTAGCTTTACACCTCTACAGCGATTACCAAAATAACTTATCTATTGATTTGTCTAAAATAATAATAAACCAAATAAGCCAAACAGTCAACACCTACATTTAATTCAATTAAATAAAATTTTATTTGTATAGCACTTTTAATAATGGACAATGTCACAAAGCAGCTTTGAAATGAACTGTTCTTTCACCCAATAATGAGAAAAATGAAGCCCACGATGACAAATATGAACCAACATCTTAATTTTGAAGTTATTAAGTGCCAAAATTCAGAATCAAGGCTTAATACTAAATTTCAAATTCAATTTATCAACATTTAGGAACATCCAGTAATGTAACTTTTGCTAATTGGAGTGGATTACAGACATGGATTGAATAAACATTAGTCAATGGACATTATACTTCATTAACTTTTAAATAATTGAATTTAAAAAGTCAGTTAACTTACTTGGTTAAACTAAATGTATTAATGCTGAAGTTTATAATTTGTCAGTATTAACCAATGCAATAATATTAACTAATTTAGTAATTAATATGAGTTAAAGGAACATTGATTAGTTAATGTTTGACCTGCGTACCTCTTCTAAATATTTATTAACATATTTTCTTTTTCTTTTCAAACACTTTGTCTAAAATGTGGTGGAATTCGGCATGTAGCAGACCTGGGTAAGTGAACATAACTGTTTGTGCTCTGACATTATGTGCAAGTTAAATGTTTGTACTGTTTCAATGCTTGTTTATAATTGGAAATACAGAATGTACATTTTTCATAATATATTAAAAACGTAATAAAAATAGTGCTACAGGAAGCTCGTAGCTGGTTTGCTGTACTTTCACTGAGCTCATTGAGAATCTAACCTCCTTGTTTGATTCTGTTTAGTTCCTAAATACAACACTGAGTTTCAGAATACTTGAAAATATTTCTACACAAACAAATCTTCAAATAAGATTATTACGAAAATTCAGCTTTTCTGCATATATACACATCATAAAAAGCACAGGAATCATTTAACATCCGGTTTTTGTTTGCCTCTGTATAGAGAAGAGTCCAGTGGCTGCATCAATGAGTCTTTCTAGTTTCTGTAAGTGAATGCTAGACCAAATACTTCTTTAAAATCATTGTGTACTTCCTTTCATCTGTAAAAATGCACCTACTGTAGGGACTTTAAAAGAGGTCAGTAACATTCCAACATAAATGTAAACATAAAGTATCTCTGTAGTGATTTATATTAATATTTTCATTAGCTGACATCAACACATTAATTAACCTACATTAACCTACATACAGTTAACACCTACATTTAATTCAATTATATATAATTTTATTTGTATAGCATTTTTAACAATGGACAATGTCACAAAGCAGCTTTGAAATGAACTGTTCTTTCACCCAATAATGAAAAAAAATGAAGCCCACTATGACAAATATGAACCAACATCTTAATTTTGAAGTTATTAAGTGCCAAAATTCAGAATCAAGGCTTAATACTAAATTTCAAATTCAATTTATCAACATTAGTGCATGCAAAAAAAACAAAAACAACAAAAAAAAACATGCAAAAATGTAACTATTGCTATTTGGTTACAGACATGGATTGAATAAACATTAGTCAATGGACATTATACTTCATTAACATTTAAATAATTTAATTTAAAAAGTCAGTTAACTTACTTGGTTAAACTAAATGTATTAATGCTGAAGCTTATAATGTCTCAGTATTATCCAATGCAATAATATTAACTAATGTAGTAATTAATGTGAGTTAAAGGAACTTTAATGTTTGACCTGCATACCTCTTCTAAATATTTATTAACATATTTTCTTTTTCTTTTTTTTTTGAAAAACCTTGACTAAAATGTGGTGGAATTTGCCATGTAGTAAGCAAGGGTAAGTGAACATAACTGTTTGTGCTCTGAAATTATGTGTAACTTAAATGTTTGCAGTGTTTCAATACTTGTTTACAATTGGAAATACAGTATATCATTCATTTATTTAATTTTTTAATACCACAGCATTGTTGAATGCTCAAATCTGATTGGTTAGAAGATGTGCAGTATTTTTGCATAACAGCACGGGTAGTTCTGGCTATAACATGAGCGATAGGTTTAATGCACTGGTTCTAATAGTAATTATTACTATAGTAACAGCTTTTATACAGGGACTTGTGCAGTGGATGCTCCACATAGTCTAAGACTAAATAAATGTATTTAAAAACAGGTTGTTTAACAAAAATTATAATCTGTGATGTGGTGGAGTTTTTTGTTATGAGACATTTATTTGACACTTATGGAAGGAGTCTGTTGTAAGCACTCTCAATCTCTCATTTCTTGGTAAAATAACTGGAACTAACTTCTCTTGGATGTGCCACAATGTAAAATCTAACTGTAAACCGTTAAAATGTGCAATGTGTCATTCTTTAATAAATTAAACGTTGTAAGTCTGCACTTGTGCCCTGCGATGGATTGGCACACTGTCCAAGGTGTACCCCGCCTTGCGCAAGATGCTCCCTGGGATAGGATCCAGGTTCCCCCGTGACCCTGAAAAGGAGTAAGCAGTAGAAGATGGGTGGATGGAGGTCTGCACTTTGAGCTCATATTCATATTAAATTTCAACTCTAATACAGGTACATCGTAAAAAAAAAAAAATTTATACCGTGGAAAGGTTCATTTCAATACGTAACTGAATTCAAAAAGTAGAACTTTCATATATTCTAGTTTCATTACACATAAAGAGAAATATTTCAAGTCTTTCTTTGTTTTAATATTGATGACTACAGCTTACAGCTGTAATCCAGTATCTCAAAATATTAGAATAAAGAATTGATAATCCAGAAATGTCGACCTTCTGAAAATTATTTTAATTTATGCACTCAACACTTGGTCAGGGCTCCTGTTGATTTTCACACTAAACATCAGAATAAGGAAAATGTGTCTCAGTGACTTTGACCGTGGCGTGGTTGTTGTTGCCAGTTCTGCTGCTTTGAGTATTTCAGAATCTGCTGATCTCCTGAGATTTTCACACAAATCAGTATTTTAAATGTACACAGAATGTTGCGAAAAACAAACAAAAACCATCCTGTGAGTGACAGTTCATACTTTGTTGATTAGAACAGCAGAAGACCACACAAGGTTCCACTCCTGTCAGCAAGAACGGGCAATTGAGTCTACAGTGGGCACAGGCTCACCGAAACGGACGGAAGAAGCTTAGATTTACAACCGCAATTTCAAAAAAGTTGGGAAGCTGTGTAAAATGTCAATAAAAAACAAATGCAATGATTTGCCAATCTCATAAACCCATGTTATTCACAATAGAACATAGAAAACATAGCAAATGTTTAAACTGAGGAAATGTACCGTCTTAAAGAATAAATAACGCAATTTTGAATTTGATGCCTGCAAGTCTCATATGTCACCTGAGAGAGAGAGAGAGAGAGAGAAAGAGAGAGATCATAATTTTAGTGTTGTAATCATAAACAGCATACAATGCCAATAAAGTATCTAACCTCCTGTTTTTGCCTGTATAGGGATGAGAAAGATTGCACGTATAAAGACATTCATCCGTAAGTAACTAAACACTGGAATTTGTTAACACTTATATCATTCATCATTGTAAAACTGTACCCTCAATTTTAAAATACACAAGGATATACAATACAACTAGTTTCATGATTGATAATTAGTCATGAGACTAATTGTATTGCATATCCTTGTATGTTGGAAAGCCACTGTCTCAGTGTAAAATAAAAGATATGATATATCATTCTTTTCATTGTTTAGTCATGAAAAATATGCAAACATGTATAATAAATCTAAAACTTAATTTAAAAAAAAGTGCTACAGGAAGCTCATGGCTGGTTTGCTGTACTTTCACTGAGTTCATTGAGAATCTAACTTCTTCCATCCATAATTGCGTACTACTTCTAAATATTTATTAACATATTTTCTTTTTTCTTTATAAAACCTTGTCTAAAATGTGGTGGAATTCGGCATGTAGCAGACCGGGGTAAGTGTACGTAACTGTTTGTGCTCTGACATTATGTGTAAGTTAATTGTTTGTATTGTTTCAATATTTGTTTATAATTGGAAATACAGTATGTAAAGTTTTTATACCACAGCATTGTTGAGTGCTCAGATCTTATTGGTTAGAAGATGTTTTTTTTTTTTTTTTTTTGGATGTCATTATTTTTTGTATAACAGCACGGGTAGTTCTGGCTATAACATGAGCGACCTGATATTAACGGACTGGTTCTAATAGTAATTGTTACTATAGTAACAGCTTTTGTGATGGGACTTGTACAATGGATGCTCCACATAGTCTAAGACTAATAATAAATGGATTTAAAAACAGGTTGTTTAACAAAATTATAATCTTTGATGTGGTGGAGATTTTAGTTATGAGACATCTATTTAACACTTATGGAAGGAGTCTGTTGGAAGCACTCTCAATCTCTCAAATCTTGGTAAAATAACAGGAACTAACGAGTCTCTTGGATGTGCCACAATGTAAAATTTAACTATAAACCATTCAAATGTTCAATGTGTCATTCTTTAAATTAAACATTATAAGTCTGCACTTTGAGCTCATATTCATATTATATTTCCACTCTAATACAGGTCCATCTCAAAAAAGTTTAATACTGTGGAAAGGTTTGTTTTTATCCGTAATTTAATTAAAAATGTGGAACTTTTATATATTCTAGGTTCATTACACATAAAGTGAAATATTTCAAGCTGTTTTTTGTTTTAATGTTGATTATTATGGCTTACAGCTCTCGGAAATAAAAACTCCAGCATCTCAAAATATTAAAATAAGCCATTTATAATACAGAAAGGTTGACCTGAGAAGAGCTTTAATCATATCACTATCTCAAAACACCCGCAAAGTTTTCCTGAGCCTTTAATCTCTCAGTCTGGTTCAGTACACAACCACAATCACGAGGAAGATGAAAGTAAATGTTGCATTTCATTTGGAAATCAAGGTCCCAGAGTCTGGAGGAAGAGTGGAGAGACACAGAATCCAAGTTGCTTGGTTCAGTGTGAAGTTCAGTGTGAAGTTTCCACAGTCAGTGATGATTTGAGGTGCCATGTCATCTGCTGGTGTTGGTCCACTGAGTTTTCTCAAGTCGAGAGTCGATGCAGCGTCTACGGGGAGATTTTAGAGAACTTCATTCTTCCTTCTTCTGATGAGCTTTATGGAGATGTTGATTTCCTTTGCCAGCAGGACTTGGCACCTGCCCACAGTGCCAAAACTTCTAGTAACTGGTTTTCTGACCATGGTATTACTGTGCTTGATTGGCCACCCAACTCTCCTGACCTGAACCCCATAGAGAATCTATGAGAGACACCAGACCCGACAATACAGACGAGCTGAAGGCCGCTATCAAAGCAACCTGGGCTTCCAGAACACCTCAGCAGTGCCACAGGCTGATCGCCTCCATGCCACGCCACATTGATGCAGTAATTCGTATAAAAGGATTAACGCAGCGACCGAGTATGGAGTGCATAAATTAACATATTTTTCAGGTTGACATTTCAGTATTATAAATTCTTTATTCTAATATTGTGAGATACTGGAATATTTATTTCTATGAGCTATAAGCCGTAATTATCGAGATTAAAACAGAAAAAAGGCTTGAAATACTTCTCTTTATGTGTAATGAATCTAGAATATATGAAATTTCCCCTTTTTAAAAATTAAATTATGGAAAAATGTGACTTTTCCACAATATTCTAATTTTAGATTTTAGAATTTTAGATGCACCTGTATACTGTGGTAGACAGCTAATGTAATAATAACTTTTTTCTATGTTTAAAAATTTATCGATTTCACTATATATATTTACATTCAATGACCAATTATTACGAACACCTGTATCTGCACATTCATGCAAATTATCTAGTCAGCCAATCATGTGGCAGCAGCACAATGCATGAATTCATACAGATGCATTTAAAGAGCTTCTATTAATTTTCACACTAAATATCAGAATGAGGAACCCAAACTGGATAGAGGAAGATTGGAAATATGTCACCTAGTCTTTTTCCAATCTCACCAACACTGTACACACACACACACACACACACACACACACAGAGAGAGTGAGAGAGAGAGAGAGAGAGAGAGAGAGAGAGAGAGAGAGAGAGAGCATTCGTGGTTTTAATTCATAAACAGCACCAATAAAGTATCTAACCTCCTGTTATTGCCTGTATAGGTTTAACGGCGAGCAAGAGATCGCTTGCAAGGACGTGTACCCGTAAGTAACTGAACACAGGAGTTTGTTAATACTTATATTAATCATTATTTTAAAACTGTACCCTCACATTTAGGAGACTAATTGTATGCATATCCTTGTATGTTGGAAAGTCACTGTCTGTGTCTCAGCGTAAAATAAAAGATATATCATTATTTTCAGTGTTTAGTCATGAAAAATATGCAAACATATATGAAATTAAAAACCTATTAAAAACAAAGTTCTACAGGATGCTCATAGCTGGTTTGCTGTACTTCCACTGAGCTCATTGAGAATCTAAACTCCTCCATCCATACCTGCGTACCTCTTCTAAATATTTACTAACATATTTTCTTTTTCTTTTAAAAAAAACCTTGTCTAAAATGTGGTGGAATTCGGCATGTAGTAGACCTGGGTAAGTGAACATAACTGTTTGTGCTCTGACATTATGTGTAAATTACATGTTTATACTGTTTCAATACTTGTTTATCCATTCATCTAATTGGAAATACAGTATGTTCATTTTCATGATAAATTAAAAACTTAATTAAAAAAAAGTGCTACAGGAAGCCCGTAGCTGGTTCGCTGTACTTTCACTGAGCTCATTGAGAATCTAACCTCCTTGTTTGAATCTGTTTAGTTCCTAAATGCAAATTGCAAGTTTTAGTTTCAAAATACTTGAACATATTTTTACACAAACAAATCTTCACATAAGATTATTACCATAATTGAGCTTTTCTGTGTATGTACATTATAAAAATCACATGAATCATTTAACATCCTGTTTTTGTTTGCCTCTGTATAGAGTCGAGTCCAGTGGCTGTTCCAAGGAGTCTTCCTAGTTTCTGTAAGTGAATGCTAGACTAAATACTTCTTAAAAACCATCGTGTACTTCCGTTCATCTGTAATATGCACCTACTGTTGGTACTTTAAAAGAGGTCTCCAGTATTTTTTTATTCAGATGTTGGACTACCAAAACAATAATTTATGATATAATATGGTGTTTGTCAGATGGAGAGGCCTGGAATTGTTTACTTATCAAATGATAAAGGCTTATTTAAATGACTTTTGTAGAGTACATGCTCAGAGCCAGTAACTTTCCAAATATATATATATAAATATATAGATATATCACTTTTCTTCAGTCTTAGCAGCATTTTCCTCACAGTAGTCTATACCAACAACCCTGTTCTAATTTTATTGAAGAGAGCATTTAGATCATAGACAGGACTGTATCATTAAACTAATAATTCATTAAAAATATTATCTGCAATGTGTCCACTCGGGTAGTGGAAAATTATTTAAGTGATAGTTGAAAAATACTTGGAGTTAATGTAGTACTACAGTGTGAATGTTTAACTCAATTCTCAAGTGCTTGTGGTAAAACAATTTTCATTGCTTTAGGTGATGAAGGTATTGGCATTATCCCAGGTAATGTTCAGACATTATAATGGAATTTAAAAATATATATATTTGTGATTTAATGAACTTCTCATTTTCATTACAAGTTACTGATGAAATTTAAACTAAATTACTAATGAGTAATATGTTTGTACATCTATACTTACGTCTCTGTAGAAATTTCTGAGTTTCCAAAGGACCCGTTGTTGCAACTCGTCTCCCTCCAGAAGGCTTCGGGTTGCTGGGAAATGGAGTCCATGCTGGCACAGGTGTTCGGGAGGACAGAAAAAGAGCTACTCGGGCAGATTCCTGCACAGGTTAATACACACTAAATATGTCTATATAACGTGTGACCCTGATGCAATTTTACCCCAAAAGCCTAAATTATCACTATTTTAAAAAAAAATCTAATACTTAGTAATGTAAATCAGAGTCTTATAGAGCTCCCAAAATGTAACTTGTAGAATATGAAATGGTGTTTTAATAATTTAATAATAAATAATTTGTTACAAGGAGCTTACAGAGTCAGAGTAAGGATCCTTATGCATGAAGTTTATTGACAAGAAAATCAATCTGAGTCATTACCAAAAGATCATTCAAGACATGGACAAATCCAAGACAATATCTAAAATGTTGTCAAAGAAGAGTGCAGGGTTAAAATATCAGATATCAGGGGGAAAAAAACATCAAGGCAAAAGGCCTAGACAAATGCAAAATCAAGACAAGGCAAATAGACAAAATAAACACGGCTCAATGTAATCACACAGATACAGGTGCACGGTGACTTAGTGTTTAGCACTTTTGCCTCACACCTCCAGGGTCAGGGGTTCGATTCCCACTGTGGCCCCGTGTGTGCGAGATTGGCATGTCTGTAGGGTCGGTGTGAATGTGTATGTGATTGCGCCCTGCGATGGATTGGCCGGGTCCAGAGTGTACTCCGCCTCATGCCCGATGCTTCCTGGGATAGGCTCCAGGTTCCCTGTGACCCTGAAAAGGATAAGCTGTATAGAAGATGGATGGATGGATTTTTAAATAGTCCAAATGAGCAGTGTAACTGAAGAAGCAGTTCAAAATTCAGGGAAGGGCGCCCTCTGGCAGTCTGAAATTAAGTAAATCCATAAATGCTTTTCAGTAGTCTGACACCAACCTGATACTCATACACCTTGCACTTTTGTTAAATATTTCTTTTTAACCCTACTGTATATTTTAAGGCATATACACATAAGACAATGTACATAAGTAGTCTTATGTAGAAATACAGTTATGTAGAAATACACATATAATAATATAATTCTCGGACTGCCATATAGCCTTGAACAAGGCCCCAAAGCCTCAACTGCTCTAGTTATACTCTTCTATTCTACATTAATTACTTTAAATAAAAGCATCTAGTAAGTGTATGAGTGATAGTTTAAGATCATCCTTATACTGTGGGGGAAAAAAGTATTTGATCCCCTGCTGATTTTGTATGTTAGCCCACTAACAAATAAATGATCAGTCTATAATTTTAATGGTAGATTTATTTGAACAGTGAGAGACAGAATAACAACAAAAAATCCAGAAAAGGGCATGTCAAAAATGTTATAAATTGATTTGCATTTTAATGAGGGAAATACGTATTTGACCCCCTCTCAATCAGAAAGATTTCTGGCTCCCAGGTGTCTTTAAAGGGAGTGCTCCTAATCTCAGCTTGTTACCTGTATAAAAGACACCTGTCCACAGAAGCAATCAATCAATCAGATTCCAAACTCTCCACCATGGCCAAGAGCAAAGAGCTCTCCAAGGATGTCAGGGACAAGATTGTAGACCTACACGAGTCTGGAATGGGCTACAAGACCATTGCCAAGCAGTTTGGTGAGAAGGTGACAACAGTTGGTGAGATTATTCGCAAATGGAAGAAACACAAAAGAACTGTCAATCTCCCTCGGCCTGGGGCTCCATGCAAGATCTCACCTCGTGGAGTTGCAATGATCATGAGAACAGTGAGGAATCAGCCCAGAACTACACGGGAGAATCTTGTCAATCATCTCAAGGCAGCTGGGACCATAGTCACCAAGAAAACAATTGGTAACACACTACGCCATGAAGGACTGAAATCCTGCAGTGCCCGCAAGGTCCCCCTGCTCAAGAAAGCACATATACATGCCTGTCTGAAGTTTGCCAATGAACATCTAAAAGATTCAGAGGACCACTGGGTGAAAGTGTTGTGGTCAGATGAGACCAAAATAGAGCTTTTTGGTATCAACTAAACTTGCCATGTTTGGAGGAGGAGGAATGCTGCCTATGACCCCAAGAACACCATCCCCACGTCAAACATGGAGGTGGAAACATTATGCTTTGGGGGTGTTTTTCATCTAAGGGGACAGCACAAATTCACCGTATCAAGGGGACGATGAAATCTTGGGTCAGAACCTCCTTCCCTCAGCCAGGGCATTGAAAATTAAAAGTAATTACTAAGTCATTACCAAGTACTAAGTCATGTTTTGCAGAGGGGTCAAATACTTATTTCCCTCATTAAAATGCAAATCAATTCATAACATTTTTGACATGCGTTTTTCTGGATTTTTTTGTTGTTATTCTGTCTCTCACTGTTCAAATAAATCTACCATTAAAATTATAGACAGATCATTTCTTTGTTAGTGGGCAAACGTCCAAAATCAGCAGGGGATCAAATACTTTTTTCCACCACTGTATATAGTTGATTTTATCCATCATTGGAATGTACAGTATGTAATTTTCCTGTTTGGTTTTGTGTGTAGCTGAAGCCCGATGTCTGGTCTACACTTCTGGCTCTGATTTGGTTACATGGCTTTAAGATCGATGCACAGGATGAGTGGCAGTTTTTGGCCATGAAAGCAGTGGCATGGATCCGCACTCAGAAAGGTAAACTCTACATTTCAGCAATCAGTCAGTGAACTGTAAAATTAATCATATTAAACAACACAACTGACTTTTTCCTGCTCAGAAAATTCTTGATTAAGCAGTTTTCTGATGAAAAAGAATGCCTAATAAGCACATAAGAACCAAATTTAAAACAAATATTTTTACATTGTCTTGGTGATGATGACGAGAATGATGATGATTGTGTGTGTGTGTGTGTGTTTCAGTGGTCAATCACTCAGAGTGTGTACGGGTAGGTAATGCTCTACTGGGCTGTCAGGTTAAAGAAGATGCTCTTGGGCTCTGAAGAATTCACCCTCTTACAGCATCCTCACAAAAGCCTTGGCATAATTTCTATTTTACTTTACTTCTTTTTACTTACATTGGCATGCCTTTACATATAAGATGATGATGTCAGTGGAATTACTAGCATGGCCATAAAACACTGGAAACTTGACTATCCTGTAGGGATAAAGTAAAACTTTGCACACATTTGGTTGTCAAGTGGTTGGTTTGGTTGTCAAAGACTTAAATTTAAATAGCAAAAAGTGACATTTCATTTGTTTGTAAAATCTTTTCTTGAGATCAGGTTTTATTTTAACATGCATTTAATTGTGTGTAGTATGTAGTATTTGGCCCAAATTATCCAACAAGGTCAGTGAGTCACAGGCTTAATGCAGTTGTTGCTTGCTAAAGATTTTAATAAAAGTTCATAACAAAAGCAATAATTCTTGTTGTTTTAGTGGCTACATTAAAAATAATTATTTTAATTCCTTGCGGACTGAGCGTGCACATGTATCTCCTTTCAGTGGATATTCTGAATAAGGTTAATCTGACTCAGGGCAATCGGATTGTGGTATTTAGACAATGCAATACTAATCAGAATATTACCAAATTCCTATTAATATCAGAATATAGATGTTCATGTAAACAAGTCAAGTGTCTTTATTGTCATTTCTAAAACAACATTTCAAAACAACTTTCATCCAGTATTATGGTGCTACATAAAAAGACACACCAACCACATGAGGTGACACAGAACTAAATAAGGCCCACACATTTCTACATAAAGTGCACATGCAGGAATTCAGAATTCAGAATTCGATGGAGTAGGACGTGAAGTTGGAGGCTCCTGCTGATTACGATTTAAAATTGTAATTAATTTGCACTTTTCGTTCATACAATATCTTTTGACTTATTTGCACTATTAACTTTGTGGTGCATTAAAATGTGTGGAAAGAACACGAAAACCTGTGGTACCATTCAGACACAACTGAGGCCTAGTGTGCGCACTGTGAGCGAGCTCCCTTCTCCCCCCTGAATCCGCTTCGCTGAGTGGTGACCCTGACTTCGCCGCCGGACTCAGGCTGAGTTGCTGGCTTTACTGAGGAAGGACAGCACCGATATTTTTTAAAAGGAGCTCCAGAAGACTCTCTGGGAAGCGTTGTCCTTGAAGCTATCCAGCTTGACCTGCAGGCTGTGAAAACACAGCAGGTTAGTGATAAAGTTGCTACAAATGCTACCACATCAACACCAAAAGGTACTGTTTGGGAAATGGAGCACACTCTCTCCGGTTGAACCGATGACATAGTTCATATGAAAACTACTATTGAGTATCTCACTGCGACCATGACTCAGAGAATAAATGTGAGGTTTTGGAGTCGAGGTCACTGCGCAATAACGTGAGAATAGTCGGAGTTCCAGAGGGCGCTGACACCTGTACTACTGCTGCTGTAGCGGCCTTGTTAAAAGAGGCATTTGGTCTGGAGAAGGAACTGGTTTTGGACCGGTCCAACCGGACCCTTCAGCCAAAGCCCAAGCCTGGTGAATGACCACGAGCTATTGTGTGCAGATTCCACTATCACGGTTACTGTGTTGACATTTTATGCTGTGCGAGAGAGCTCCAGCGGATTGAAGCGAGGGATTTGACCATCACTGTTTTCCCTGACTACATAGCCAAGATAGCCAAGATAGCCTGCACCCAGGCTGCATTTAATGAGGTTCGGCGTCAACTTCGTGGTATTGAGGGCGCTCGCTATAGAATGCTTCACCCAGCTCGGCTTCGCATTACATATAACGGTGTGCAGAAGGACTTTATTTCAGCGGAGGAAGCCAGATACTACGTTAAACTCTTGATATCGGGGTGCATCACCTACACAGTGGCGTCTTTTTCGCTCTTCTATTATTTTTATTTTCTTGCAATTGGCCTTCCAGCTCTACAGAATTCGGATTTTTATTGAAGATATTGTTGTTATATTACTCCACCTAGATTTTGTGGTCTTACTCCTCTTAAAATCTACTTCTGTATTAATGTGCTTCTCTATTTTGATGCTCTGACTGGGTTAGAGTTTCTGTTTCTTTCATTTTATTACTGGTATCTCCGCGGCTTTACGTGCTACACTGTTATATTATTTGTTAAAAAATCTTCAAAAGGTAAGGACATTATATTTATTATTGTGTGTAGACTGTTTATCAGTCTTGGTAATTTTGTTGGTTAGTTCAGCTTACTCTCCGAGTTGTTTTCACATTGTGGACAAAGTTCTGTTCCTGTAGGATACACTGCTGTCTCATTTGTTTATGGAGAGTTTGGGTGTGTGGGTGGATTGTGAGAGTAAGCAGAACATGCCAATGCTTTGAAGGATGTAATTTAATTGCGAATCTGTTTTTAGAGGATTTAAACCATGGTGAACAAATTTTGTTATAGTATTCAGGCAATTTTACTGGGGTTATCTCATACAGTGTAGCAAGTAATATTCTGGAAAGACCTTTGTAATATCACAGTCTCAAACTGGATTTAAAGAGAAGCAAATTAGTAAATGAATAACATGTAAATGAATCATACGTAAAGGAATCACATGAAAATTTATCACTTGAATATGAATCATATGAAAATGAATCACATGTAAATGAATCACATGAAAATTAATAAATAAATTAAAGACAAAAAAAATAAATAAAGTGCACATGCAAACATGTGCAAGCAACACAAGACTCTACAGTACTACGAAAACAGGACAATAGACACAGTGACAGTGTAACGCTGACCAGTACACAGTTTTACACTATTGTGGAAGTGAAAGATATAACAGGTAGTGCAACAGATAGTACAAAAGAGTAACAATATAATTAAAAAATGCTGTGAATTTAAACATACCATATTATGACATAGTATTTAACAGATTACCTTATAACATATATGGACATAGTAGTTATTGCAGTAGCAGCCAAAGAGTATGATATTCCATCCATCCGTCCATCCATCCATCCATCTTCAACCGCTTATCCGTAATCGGGTCGCGGGGGTAGCAGCTCCAGCAAGAGACCCCAAACTTCCCTTTCCTGAGCCACATTAACCACCTCCCTAGGGAGGCGCCCAGGGGGCATCCTTACCAGGTGCCCGAACCACCTCAACTGGCTCCTTTCAACGCAAAGGAGCAGCGGCTCTACTCTGAGTTCCTCTCGGATAGCCGAGCTTCTCACCCTATCTCTAAGGGAGAGGCCAGCCACCCTCCTGAGAAAACCCATTTTGGCTGCTTGTACCCGCGATCTAGTTCTTTCGGTCACTACCCAACCTTCATGACCATAGGTGAGTGTAGGAACGAAAATTGCATGGTAGATCGAGAGTTTTGCCTTCCGACTCAACTCTCTTTTCGTCACAACGTTGCGATGAACAACACCGCTCCTGCTGCTCCGATTCTCCGGCCAATCTCCCACTCCAATGTCCCCTCACTCGTGAACAAGACCCCGAGGTACTTGAACTCCTTCACTTGGGTTATGTTCTCATTCCCTACCCGGAGTAGGCACTCCATCAGTTTCCTGCTGAGAACCATGGCCTCAGATTTGGAGGTGCTAATCCCCATCCCAGCCGCTTTGCACTCAGCTGCAAACCGATCCAGCAAGTGCCGGATCGGTTTGGAACAAGTCTGGAACAAGTGCCGGATCGGTTTGGAACAAGTCTGCCTTCTTACCGAGCATATGGACACAACTCTCGCTTTGGGCGTACAGTGATTGGATAGCCCTAAGAAGGGAACCCTTCACCCCATACTCCCTCAGCACTCCCCACAGTAGACCCCTGGGGACACGGTCATACACCTTCTCCAGATCCACAAAACACATGTAGACCGGATGGGCATACTCCCAGGCCCCCTCCAAAATCCTTGCAAGAGTAAAGAGCTGGTCCGTTGTTCCACGACCAGGACGGAATCCGCATTGTTCCTCCTCAATCCGAGGTTCGACTATCGGCCGAACACTCCGTTCCAGCACCTTGGAGTAGACTTTACCAGGGAGGCTGAGAAGTGTGATACCCCTATAATTGGCGCACACTCTCTGGTCCCCTTTTTTAAACAAGGGAACCACCACCCCGGTCTGCCACTCCTTGGGCACTGTCCCCGACTTCCCTGCAATGTTAACGAGGTGTGTCATCCAAGACATCCCCTCCACACCCAGAGCTTTCAGCATTTCTGAACGGATCTCATCAATCCCCGGGGCTTTGCCACTGTGTAGTTGATTGACCACCTCAGCAACCTCCACCACGGAAAATGGCGATGATCCCCCATCAGCCTCCACCTCTGCCTCTACCATAGAGGGTGTGTTAGTCGGATTCAGGAGTTCCTCAAAGTGTTCCTTCCACCGTGCAATTACTTCATCAGTTAAGGTCAACAGTGTCCCCTCCTTACTGTACACAGCTTGGATGGTTCCCTGTTTCCCCTTCCTGAGGTGGCGGATGGTTTTCCAGAAACACCTTGGTGCCGACCAGAAGTCCTTCTCCATGTCCTCTCCATACTTCTGCTACACCCACTGCTTTGCTTCTTCCACGGCAGAAGCTGCAGCCCTTCTGGCCTGTCGGTACCTTGCAACTGCCTCCGGAGTCCCCCGGGATAACACATCCAGGAAGGCCTCCTTCCCTGACCATCGGTGTCCACCATGGTGTTCGAGGGTTACCGCCCCTTGAGGCACCTAAGACTTTGAGACCACAGCTCTCCGCCGCAGCTCCAGCAATTTAAGTTTAATTTAAATTGCCCACTCGGGTTCAATGCCCCCAACCTCCACAGGGATGACAGAAAAGTTCCGCCGAAGAACTCACGGACAGGGGCCTCGTCCAGACGTTCCCAGTTCACCCACACTACCCATTTGGGCTTTCCAAGTCTGTCCAGAGTCTTCCCCCACCCCTTGATCCAACTCACCACCAGATGGTGATCAGTTGACAGCTCCGCCCCTCTCTTCACCTGAGTGTCCAGAACATGCGGCCTCAGATCAGATGATACGATTACAAAATTAATCCTAGACCTTCGGCTAGGGTGCTCTAGTACCAAGTACACTTATCAGCCTCCTTATGTTCGAACATGGTATTCGTTATAGACAGTCCATGACTAGCACAGAAGTCCAATAACAAATGCCCGCTCGGGTTTAGATCAGGGAGGCCGTTCCTCCCAATCACGCCTCTCCAGGTATCTCCATCATTGCCCACGTGCGCGTTGAAGTCCCCCAGCAGAACTATGGAGTCCCCTACTGGTGCCCCATACAGGACTCTATTCAGGGTCTCCAAGAAGGCAGAGTACTCTGAACTGGTGTTCGGTGCATATACACATACAACGGTCAGAGTTTCCCCCCCCACAACCCGTAGGCGTAAGGAGGCGACCCTCTCGTCCAACGGTGTAAACTCCAACGTAACTGCGCTCAGCCGGGGACTTGTGAGTATCCCCACACCCGCCTCGCGTCTCGCACCATGGTCAACTCCAGAGTAGAATAGAGTCCATCCCCTATCCAGGAGTACAGTTCCAGACCCGAGACTGTGCATAGATGTAAGCCCCACCAGATCTAGCCGGTAGCCCTCCACCTCCCGCACAAGTTCCAGTTCCTTCCCCCACAGAGAGGTAAGGTTCCACGTCCCCAGAGCCAGCCTCTGCCACCCAAGTCTGGTCCATCGAGGCCTCTGACCTTCACTGCCACCCATGTAACAGCGCACCCAACCCCCATGGTTCACCATACGAGTGGTGGGCCCATAGGATGGAGAGGGGGGTGCCACGTTGCTTTTTCGGGCTTTGCCCGGCTGGGCTCCCTGGCAAACCCAGCCACCAGACGCTCGCCATCAGGCCTTCCCTCTGGGACTGGCTCCAGACTGGCTCCTCCTCTCTTTATTTTCTTCATGAAGGGTTTTTGAACCATTCTTAGTCTGGCCCCTCCCCTGAGACCACTTTGCCTTGAGAGGCCCTACCAGGAGCCAAGGCTCCAGAAAACACAGACCTCAGGTTCATAGGGACACACAAACCTCTCCACCACGGTTATTTTGTACAGTCATGGACGAAATTATTGGCACCCCTGGAACTTTTCCAGAAAATGCACCATTTCTCCCAGAAAAGTGTAGCAATGACAAATGTTTTGGTATACACATGTTTATTACCTTTAAGTGCATTGGAACAGCACAAAAAAAGCAGAAGAAAAAAGACAAATTTGACATCATTTTACACAAAGCTCCCAAAATGGACTGGACAAAATCATGTTCATTAAACTCACCTGTGGCAAGTAACAGGTGCTGGCAATATAGAAATCAAAACTGAAGCCAGTTAGAGTGTATAAAAGTTGGCTCAACCTTTGTGTTGTGTGCCTGTGTGTGCCACACCAAGCATGGAGAAGAGAAAGAAGAGCCGAGAATTGTCTGAGGACTTAAGAAGCAAAATCGTGGAAAAACATCAACAATCTCAAGGTTACAAGTCAATCTCCAGAGATCTTAATGTTCCTTTGTCCACTGTGCGCAATATAATCAAGAAGTTTATCACCCATGGAACTGTGGCAAATCTCCCTGGACATGGACGGAAGAGAAAAATTGATGAAAGAATGCAACGCAGGATAGTTCGAATGGTGGATAAACAACCTCAGTCAACTTCCACGCAAATTCAGGCTGTCCTGCAGACTCGGTGCATCAGTGTCTGTTCGAACCATACGGCGTCATCTGAATGAGAAGAAGCGCTTGTGCCCGATGCTTCCTGGGATAGGCTCCAGGTTCCCCGCGACCCTAAAGCAGGAATAAGCGGTTGAAGATGGATGGATGGATGGATGGATGGATGGATGGTTTCAGTTATTTTCTCCAAAAGGGTTGCTACAGTTCAAATATTAAGAGTTTTGCGACAATTTTGTGTAAATATTGAGTTGTGCGAAAGGTTGCTTTTAATGTATTAAACCACTTATATCAATATCAAAATATTTGTCATTGTAACACTTTTCTGGGAGAAATGGTGCATTTTCTGGAAAAGTTCCAGGGGTGTCAATACTTTTGTCCATGACTGTAGTACAAAAGAGTAACAATATTTAAAAAAATGCTGTGAATTTAAACATACCATATTATGACATAGTATTCAACAGATTACCTTATAACATTTATGGACATAGCAGTTATTGCAGTAGCAGCAAAGAGTATGATAGTGAAAAGAAATTAAATATGATATTTTGTATTACATTAGCAGCAAAAATGTAGGTTGTCAGTACAGAAATGTGCAAAAATTATAAGGGGAGTGGAATGTTGTTCAGTTCAGTGTGTGTGTGTGTGTGTGTGTGTGTGTGTGTGTGTGTGGTCAGTCCAGTCTCTGAGTACTGAGGAGTCTGATGGCTTGAGGGGAAGACACGGTTACATGATCTGGCTGTGAAGGCCTGAATGCTTCAATACCTTTTTCCAGATGGCAGGAGGATGAAGTTTGTGTGATGGGTGCGTGATCCGATACGATGCAATTTCTGAACCATGCAGTGGCTCAGGATCCTCTCAGTTGTTCCTCTGTACAATGTTGTGAGGATGGGTGGTGGGAGACAGGCTTTCCTCAGCCTCCTCACAAAGTAGAGATGCTGCTGGGATTTCTTGTTCATGGAGCTAGTGTTGAGCGACCAGGAGAGGTTTCCGCCAGGTGAACACCAAGGAATTTGCTACTCTTGACAATCTCCATGACTAATATCGATTATTCGATTATGCTTAAGTAATACTTCTAAATATTGGTTACATATTGAGTACACGTCATTAACATATCCGAACGTTATTTACACATTTTGATTCATGTCATCTGTGAACTTGATGATGGTCACTGTTTCATGACCCTTTAATGTAATTTTAAAACAACAACAACCTGCATTTCGAAGCTTTATGAACTCGTTGGCTTACCATAGTCGCAGCGCCGCCTCCTTTCGTTTTCGTGCTGTAAACAAAAAGAAATCATTGTCTGATTCCCGCAGTGAGACAGTTTTTTGTTGTTGTTCCAAACATTCTTCACGAGTCTGACGGACCAGACTCACGTCTACAGCTTTAATTGAACCCTGCTGCAGGTGTCTACTCACTGCAAACTGTAGGGTGTTTTTCCTCCTCTTTTACTTTCAGTCTTGTGATTATCCGTGCTTCATGTGTGTGTGTGTGTGTGTGTGTGTGTGTGTGTGTGTGTGTGAGATACTCAGTGTGTAATTACAGTTTTATTCACAGGATTTCACTTCAGAACCGTGTTAGGATTACCTACAAAAGGAGGAGAAAATGGATTGTGGCCTGCTGACAAACAAGAATGAGCCAGGTAGGATTTAGAGGGGTGTGTGTGGTTTTTTTTAAATTTTTTATTATGATTAAACATCTATCTCTCTCTCTCACACACACACACACACACACACCACCCACTCACCACACACACAACACACCTCACACACACACACACACACACACACACACACACACACACACACACACACACACACACACACACACACACACACACACACACACACACACACACACACACACACACACACACACACACACACTTTCACCAACAGCTTTATCCCGGAAGCACTGCGTCATCCAGCAGAGCAAAATGGTTACTGTATTAAATTGTATGGAAGCTTTTATTCCTTGTAAACTTCCTGCTTGCTTTTGATTCCTTCAGCTGCAGCAGACACAAGTGTTTGTGTTGCAAAATCCTCCTTCACACATTAACGCACATTGTATCAGATGTTATTGATCAGATATGCGACATGTAAACACCCTGAAGGATGAACAAACACTGGTGTAAAGTTGGCTTGACATTAGAAGGTCGATATTCGCAGAAATGAAGTCTCTAAAGTTACAGACGACATTGATATACACGTTTCTAACTTCAATAGCCTTTGAAAGGACTGACTTTCAGCAGGCGTGTCCTAACTTATCCGGAAAGGACCGGTGTGGGTGCAGGTGTTCATTCCAACCAAGCAGGAGCCACACCCGAGTCTATTGAAAGCCAGGATCAACTGATTAAATCAGAATCAGTGGTGCTTCTGCTTGGTTGGAATGAACACCTGAACACACACAGGCCCTTTGTGGTAAAGATTGGACACCCCTGATTTACATTTACATTACATTTACATTTATTCATTTAGCAGACGCTTTTATCCAAAGCGACTTACAACTAAGCAAAGCGATATATCAAGCAGGGAACAATACAAGTAGTGCTACTATACAAGATCCATTAATTGAATACCAGAGGAAGCAAAGTGTACAGAGTAGAGGTTTAAGTGCAAGTCTGTGGTGTTTTTATTTATTTTATTTTTTTTTAGGAGTTGGTTAGGTGTTCACGGAAAAGGTGGGTCTTTAGCTGTTTTTTTGAAGATTTACAGTCACAAAACCAACTGTAATGTATTCACGAAGGTGTCGGCTATGACGCACACCTTTTAGATTTTTGATATTTAATAAAATAAACTATCAAATGTGTAAATATTGCCATATATTTCACTACCAAATGGACTCGTACACAAAATATACTATCATTTAAAGCTCAGTAGCATTTGAAAGGAATGACTAGCAGTCCTAAAACCAAACTAAAGTGTTCATCTAGGTGTCAGCTATAACACACACCTTTTAGAGTTTTGATAGTCTAGACTGTTGACCAATTGAAAACATTTGGCGCATCATGGAAATGAAGATACATCAAAGAAGACGCAGGAATGTTGAGCAACTAGAATCCTGTATCAGACTCGATTAGGACAACCTTCCACTCCCAAAACTCCAGCAACTGGTCTCATTTCCCAGATGTGTACGGACTGTTGTTAAAATAAGACGGGATGCTACACGGTGGTATACATTGCCTCATTCCAACTATTTTTTTGGATGTGTTGTTGCCATTCAAAATTAACTTATTTTTTCCCTTAAAATGGTACATTTCCTCAGTTTAAACATCTGATGTGATTTCTGTTGTGATTAAAATATATAACAGCATACTTCCCTATTATATAGTAGGTGAAATACATGTATTTCAATTACTATATAGTAGGTAAATACGCGGCTATTATATAGTAGGTAAGTATGCGGTTTCGAACACAGCTCGTGGCTTCGAGCAGTTGTCAATTCTGAATGACTATGTTTATGTGGACAGTAGTAATCTAATTCTTGACCTTATTCTGAATAAGACAATATTGTGATTAAGTTGTTTACATGAGTTGTTTTAGAATATTCCTTTCATGTTCCTGTGTTACATTTTATAGAACATAGATCGATTAACGTCACAGGTCATTACGTTCCCACGCCACGCTGTCCGACGTTCCCTCCAGAATTTCACGTATTGACATACAGTTCGTCTTTGTTATGGTACCGTATCAGTTTTGGGTGTTTTGTTTTGAATTTTTACGAAAGCTTCAAGTGCAGTTCATTATTTGTCATGCTATACGTGCAAATAGATGACTGCTTGAAGCCATGCACTCTTGTTTGCCGTAAAACAGTTGAGTTGTACGTGTCCTGTCGCAAAATGCGGTGAAAACTCCCACACGAGTTAATAGTGTGATTAAGGTGTTTACATGTCTGTAATACACTTTTATAATGCGATTAGAACAGGAATACTCTGTCTTAATTCGGTTTGGGTTTACTTCGAGTATGACTTTAGTCGGATTAAGGTCATCAGTAATAGCTGTTTACATGCTAGTTTCTTAATCAGAGTATCGTCTTAATAGGGTTAATATCGGATTATTGTTGTCCATGTAAACGTACTGACGTTTCTAGCATGCACCCGAAGCTCTGAATTGTTGTAATAGACCCTCAACAGGGTGTTCTTTGCAGTGTTTCCAGTATGTTGATAAACCAAGGCAGCTATCCATCCATCCATCCGTCTTCTACCGCTTACTCCTTCAGGGTCACAGGGGAACCTGGAGCCTATCCCAGGGAGCATTTTGACCAAAAAAGGCACTCCCAGCACGGTGGGAGTCTTTTCCATTCATTCTGGATTTTCTGCATGAGACTCAATGCCATTAGTCATTTGGCATTGCTTTGCATAAAAGTCATTGCATAAAACCACATGTTCCTTTACAGTAACCATGAGACATTTGGATTAAATATTTCCTGATATGTACACATGTTAAACAACTTAGAAAATTACACCTTTTGTTTGACCAGAAACAAAACCGATTAGCCGAGGAAAGCAACAGCATTTAATGACAGAATTGCACAAACTGTGAAAGACCACAATCAATGACGTAATCAACAACCTCCACAGGGCAGGGGTGAAAGGTTCACATTCTTCCTGTGATACTTGAAATTCTAACCTATCGAGTCATTGAGCAAAAACAAAAATTAGCCTTGCTCTTCCAATCTTTTTGGAGAGGACTGTATGCCTTTAAATGATAAAACACATGTTGGTTGAACTGATAATTAACTGCAATCTGCAGATTTTACAGTGCATTGTGGACACAAAATCAATATTAGTGCATGAGTCCTACTCCATGTCAGACATCGCACATAATAGTGAATTACAAAATACTGTTGGTTACCTGACTTTATAGGTCTGGGCATCAGTGTACAAACATTACACTTTTATTAGTGCATTTTTCTTTCAGAGCGCAGACCACAGTCCACCTTCTTGTTTGCATCTTAGATTATTGGAAGGCAGACTGCTGTGAATTCAAAGGTTACCAGCATATAGTAGACACTTGGTGAAAGTAACCACAAACAGCGGCAAATCTGCATCTTTCACCTGCAGTGAATTTTGTGTTGTTATATTTAAGTCTTGTCACTTTCCTCATTTTGCCATAGCGCAAAAAGGGGTCAAAATTAAAAAATTCTACGTAAAGGCAGCTCTCCGGCTGCAAAACGTTCTGTTGTGGTTAGATACATTTTAAAGACCTGGATAAATGAGAATGATAACATGTGGACACAAGCACAAAGCCAAATATTTGTGTTGAAATTATCTTTTACATTTTTCTTTTACATAAATCTCAACCATAAGTAAAGATCTAACATTATAAAGTTTCCCAGAAGGAAAAAAAAAAGTAGATGCCTGCCATTTAAAGACTCCCTGCCTATAACCAACTTATGGAAATCAATCATTAATGTCATCATTATCCATCCATCCACCCATCTTCTACCGCTTACTTCTTCTTCAGGGTCACGGGGAGACCTGGAGCCTATCCCAGGGAGCATCGGGCACAAGGCGGGGTACACACTGGACAGGGTGCCAATCGCAGGGCACAGTCATCGTTATCATTAATGAAATTTTTTTTTTTTTTTTTTAAGTTCAGTTTACAATAGGAAATGCTGATTATCATTTTGATGATCTGGATCATCATGAGTCTCTGTGTCATCAGTTTGGGTAAAAGTCACATTTGACTTACTGGAGCCAGGTTGCTCCTTCACTTCACTGACATGCTAACATCAGTGGGGAAATAATCACTGATTTCATCCAGAGAGTTTTGTTCTGTTGGCTGATTTTTGTTGTTGTCATTGTTAATGTCTTCATTTGAACAATTAAAAACGTTGTCATCTATACAGGGCACCCTTCTGTATTTTGATGATGATATGATGGTGCTGGTTGCGGACATGTTGACAGGCATTGTACACTTTTCAGAAAAAAACACCAAATATGATATTAACCATAACTCCTGCCATCTTTGTATGTTTTTGACTCAGTTCCACTGAAGCACATCGAGGTGGATCTGCAGGTTCAGGGGCATGTAGCGACGGTGACCTCCACCCTGCAGTATATAAATGTGGAAGAGCACCCCCTGGAGGCTGTGTTTGTCTTCCCCATGCCTTCAAGAGCAGCTCTCTGCCATTTCAGCGCCAAGATTGCAGACCAGGAGATAGTGGCTGAGGTGCAGGAGAAACAGGAGGTGAGTGAAGCTGTGTTTTCCTGAAAATGATAAACTGAAGATCTTACCTGCAGTATCCTGTAGACTAGTTAACAGGAATGTCGGTGCAGCATGGATTATAGATTGTAGGAAATCCACATGTCTCATACTGAGAGGGAATATAACATTAACATATGTATTTTGTCTCTGTGTCAGGCGCGGGAGCAGTACGATGATGCAGTGAGTTCAGGTCAACAGGCCTTTCTGCTGGAGGAGAGCGAGGAGTCTGTGGACGTGTTCAAGATGAGTGTAGGCTCTCTGCCACCAGGCCAGAGCTCTACCATCACCTTCATCTATATCATTGAGCTGAGTGTACAGGCTGACCATTCACTGCAATTCTGCTTGCCTGCAGTGCTCAACCCCCGTTACACACCAGCCGGTACTAAACACCCACATCCACCACCACACCGTACTGTCAAATACTAAACATACTTTTTGCAAAAATATCTGACATACCTCACTATTACATCTCAGTGAAAGTAATCCTGCTGATCAGGCTTGCACTTAGCTAAATGGATAATCCATCAGGTAAATGAATCCTATAATCTGTTTTCCTATTATTTATTTTCAGGTTCAGGTGGTGGTATAGTGTCAGAGATAACATCAAGTTCCTCTGGTATTCCCTACTCTCTATCATTTACTGCACACTTGAGCTCTCCAAACCCCATCACTAAAGTGGAGTCCAAATGTCCTCTAGAGCCCCTGATGTTCCTCAACACAGACCACACAAAGGCAAAGGTGTGTGTGTGTGTGTGTGTGTGTGTCTGTGTGTGAGCGAGAGAGATATGAGGTAGCATGTACGTGTCTACACGAAGCTGTACATCTTAAAGGTGTAATGATTAACTGAACCAGATCAATTTCAGTTTTACTGATTCAGTGATTTAGCATTGTGTGTGTTAGGCAAGCAAATACAGGCATCTATCATATCACTTTTTCATGACTAGCATGCAATTGTTTAGAAACTTTTTGGCAAGGCTTGCTGGGTGTGCCCATGGTCCAAGCCAGTCATCTGGCCATAACATCTAGCCCTTGTCTAAGTAATTCAGATCTTAATGCCTGTCTATTTTCTCTGCATCAAACACATTGACTATGAGAACCGAGTGTTTACTTGCACATTGTGATGGCTAGACGATGCGTCAGAGCATCTCCAAAATGGCAGGTCTAAACAGTGGTTAGCACTTACCAAAAGTGCTCCATGGAAGCGCAATCAGTGAACTGGCAACAGGGTCATTGGTACCCAATGCTCACTGATCAGCATGGGGCGTGAAGGTTAGCCTGTCTATTTATTTCCCACAGAAAAGCTACTATAGAATAAATTGCTGTAAAAGTTAATGTTAGTTACAGTAGAATGGTGTCGGAACACACAGTGCATCACAGACCAGGCCGAGTGCCCATGCTAACCCCTGTCCACAGCCGGAAGCATTCTCAATTGGCATGTGAGCATCAAAACTGGACCATGGAGCAATGGAAAAAAGGTGGCCTGGTGTGATAAATCATGTGGATGGCCGGGTACAGGTGCATCACTTAGGAAGGTCTTGGGAAGAAATGGCACCAGGATGCATTATGGAAAATGGGCAAGCTGACAGAGGCAGTGCGATGTTCTGGGCAATGTTCTGCTAGGAAAGCTTGGGTCCTGGCTGGTATCCAGGATGTTACTTTGGCACGTACCACCTGCCTAAACATTGTAGCAGACCAAGTACACTCATGACAATAGTATTCCCTTATGGTAGTGGACTCTTTCAGCAGGGTATTGTGCCCTGCCACACTGCAGAAATTGTTCAGGAATGGTTCCAAATTTCCCAGATCTCAATCCAGTCGAGCTTTTGTGGGATGTGCTGGACAAACATGTCCGACCCATGGAGGCCCCACTTCGCGATTTATAGGATCTTAGTTATAGGATCTACTTATAGGATCTACTGCTGTATCTGTGTATATTGTGGCGACAGGCACAAGAAACAAGGCACAAGAAACAAAGATCGCTCCTCTCGTGACTGCCGAAGTGGTGCTGAAGCGACAGCTCCGCTTCAGCACCACCGATGTTTTGGAGGCTCTCAGTGTAGGGATTATCTGCAAAAGACACAGCAACGGTTATCACACGTACACTGAGAGTCTCCTCTCCCTTGCAAGTGGAGTATTGCCCCTTTTATACTCTCCCGTCGCCTGCTGGATGGTGGAATTTTCCCATGCCGCCCGCCATTCAGCAGCTGCGTAATTGTCGGCGGACCTGCCTGCTGCCTTGCCTTTCTCGGCTGTCCTAAACATTTGTGGTGCTGAAGCGACAGCTCCGCTTCAGCGCCACAGCGGCAGTCGTGGGAGGAGCAATCTTTGTTTCTTGTGCGTTGGCCACAGGCCTGTCGCCATAGTACTCCCCAACCCCAGCTCCGAGCCTACTGCTGTCATATGTAGGGCCCAAAGGGCATCCAGTCCTGAGAGTCCATCTGCATTTCCATGTTGGGTATCTGCCCGGTGCTGGAGCTGGAAAGAGAAATCCCATAGGGAGAGGAACTATCAAGTTACCTGGGCGTTGGTATCCTTGGCCATCCACTAGAGTGGGCATGGTCTGTCACCAGGACTAAGTGACACCTGGCCAGGTAGTATCGATGGCCCACTTTATTGCTAGGGCCTCTCACTCCACGGCCGCATACCTCCTCTCAGCGGGGGACTACTTTCGGTTAATGTAGTGGACCGGGTGCTCTTCCTTGTCGAAGGTCTGTGAGAGGACCGCACCCAGCCCAGTCTCGGATGCATCTGTGTGCATGGTGAATGGGAGGGCGAAGTCCGGGTTACGTAGCATGAGGGCGCTGGTGAGGGCTTCCTTCAAGGCTTGGAATGCCTGCTCCGCGTCTGTAGACCATTTCACCCGGTCCGGCTGGCCCTTCTTTGTGAGATCTGAGAGGGGGGAAGCTACAGAGGAGAAGTTAGGCACAAACCTACGGTAGTACCCTGCCAACCCCAAGAAGGCACGTACCTGTTTTTTTTCACATCGGTCAGGGATAACCCTTCACTGCCTCAATTTTCTTCGTCTGGGGCTTGAGTAAGCCCCGGCCAATATGGTACCCGAGGTAATGATAATGATAATGAGTCTTTATTGGTCACATATACTTTACAGCACAGTGAAATTCTTTTCTTCGCATACCCCAGCATGTTAGGAAGCTGGGGTCAGAGCGCAGGGTCAGCCATGATACAGCGCCCCTGAAGCAGACAGGGTTAAGGGCCTTGCTCAAGGGCCCAACAGTGGCAGCTTAGCAGTGCTGGAGCTTGAACCCCCAACTCCCAATGAAGTTCTGTGTTGTTGGCAGTGTGTTTGGGGTCATGGTCTTGCTTCATGATGAAGTTCCTTCCAATTAGATTGGATGCATTTCTCTGTAAATTAGGAGACAGAATGTTTCTATAATCTTAATTCTGCTGCTTCCATCATGAGTTACATCATATATAAAGATTAGTGAGTCTGTTCCAGAAGCAACTGTGCAAGCCCAAACCACGACGCTAGCTCCACCATGTTTCACAGATGAGCTTTTATGTTTTAGATCATGAGCAGATCCATTCTTTCTTCACACTTTGGCCTTTCTATCACTTTGTTAGAGGTTAATCTTGGTTCCAGAACTTTCTCTGTATTTCTTTTTGTGAATTCCAATCTGGCTTTCTGATTTTTACTGCTGATGAGTTGTTTGCATCCTGTGGTATGACCTCTATATTTCTGCTCTCAAAGTTTTCTTTGAGTCTATCATGCAGTGATGTTGTTTTCCTTGGAAGACCCCTTCTATATCTGGTTGTTAGTACACCAGTGGTTTCTCTCTTTTTCAGGACATTCCAAATTGTTGTATTGGTTTTGCCCAGTGTTTGTGCAATGGCTCCAGTAAATATTCCCCCTTTTCTCCACTTCAGAATGGCTTGCTTTTCTCCCATAGACAACTGTGGTCTTTATTTTGGTTTATCCTTTTTAACAAAAAATGCAGTCTTCACAGGTGAAACATAGGGGTCAAACCAAGAGTAGACATTCAGGACTATTAAGTCTTTGAGCAATCAATTTGACAAGGCACACCTGGACAGCATTAAACACCTGTCAGTTGCATGTTCCAATATTTTTGATAACTTGACAAAATAGGGTGCATCGTGGCTTAGTGCATTAGCACGTTCGCCGCACACCTCCAGGGTCCGGGGTTTGAGTTCCATTGGGGCCATGTGTGTGCAGAGTTTGCATGTTCTCCCTGTGCTGCGGGGGTATCCTCCGGGTACTCCGGTCTTGCCCACCCCCAGTCCGAGGACATGCATGGTAGGCTGATTGGCATGTCTAAAGTGTCCATAGTGTATGAATGGGTGTGTGAGTGTGTATGTGATTATGCCCTGCAATGAACTGGCACCCTGTACCCCGCCTTGTGCCCGATGCTTCTTGGGATAGGCTCCAGGTTCCCCGTGACCCTGAAAAGGAGTAAGGGGTAGAAGATGAACTTGAGAAAATAGGTGGCTTCAAACAAAAGCCGCCATGGTCTAAGTTGTTCAACACATCTAGATGTAAATATGAACTTCTGATGTATTGTCTCATATACATCTTTTGATTACAACCCCAAATGTGTTTTGTGTTTTTTTGGGGAAAAAAATAGAATTGGCTTTGCACACCATCTACTTTAATAGGAACACCTGTACATCTGCTCATTTATGCAGTTATCTAATCATTCAATCATGTGGCAGCAGCACAATGCGTAAAATCATAACTGCAATCACCAAAGAAGAAAAGGAGCAGCATTTGGTGGAAAAATCTGTTTGACAGTTGTTACTCATGGGAATGGATCTGTTATGCTTTAAAATTGTGTGCCAGCCAGTTGCACATGAAACATTACACAGGTAGATGGAAGAATGGATTCCACTTAATATCATCAAATTCAGGAAACAAATCAGTTAAGAAATCAAAACTGAAAGAGGCTGGCTTTGGGACCTAAATCCACCAGGAACACCTTCAAGAAACGCAAGATGAGGCTTTTGAAATGTCCCTGACAGTCGTACATACTGATATATTTCATACACACCAAACGGGTCTTGCTTCGTACTTTTACTTTTTCTCTAATTTATGTCCATGAAATATAAAGTAACTGTGCATTAAAATTTGCATAATAAAAAAAAATTATATATTTTTTTATTTTGCCATTTACTTTGCACATTTATTTTACACAGCCACTCACCTGCATGTAATCTTTAATAGGATTTTATTTAAATGGCTATTCTTGTCAGAACACTTTGTAAAGTGTGTGTGTGTATATGTGTGTGTGTGTGTGTGCGTGTGTGTGTGTGTGTGTTTAGGTAAGTCTTTGTGCAGGTCATATGTTTGACCGAGATGTCGAGCTGTATCTATATTATCAGAATCCTCATCAGCTCACTGCTATAGTGGAGGCTGGATCTCCCGCAGCACAGCCAGGTACAATATTTCTGTTTAATAAAATAAAACCTTCCCAAAAGAAAGCGTTTCAACCACAATATCAATTAAACAAAGAAAACCATGTTTTTCAGAATGTCACATCCCTTTTTTTCAAATAAATCATATTTTAAAAAACAAACTAATTATTGAGCACCTTTTGAAAATTACTATTAAAAACAAGAACAAAAGTTAAGCTAATATTCGTTGCGGGTGTTAATTTCATGTTTGTAATATAGTTTGAATAACGCAAATTTAACAAAATGGAAGTGTCTTACTTCTTTTCTTGCCTTCTTTTCATTACACTTCTGTTCATTTATCTTTCTTTTTAGGGACTCTCCTTGGAGACCCTGTGGTCATGGTCAGTTTCTATCCAGAGTTTCCAGAGTCAGTGATGTCCTCCATGTCGTCGTGTGGCGAGTTTGTGTTTGTTATGGACAGATCTGGCAGTATGAGCTGCGCCATGCATAATGGACAAGGTGCACAAGAACGCATCGAGTGTGCCAGGGTAAGACTCAACACTTAACTGTTCTGCAGATATTTTTTTTTCTTTTTTTCATCATAACAACTTGTAAAAATTTTAAGATTTTTTTTCTTTTCATATGAATTAAGCTTGAATTAAAAAAAATAATAATACTAAAAATAATAAGAATACTGACTATGTGAAAAATGATGTGTTTAGGACACTCTGCTCCTACTGCTGAAGAGTCTCCCCATGGACTGTTACTTCAACATCTATGGCTTTGGCTCTCACTATGAATCCTTCTTCCCGTGAGTAACTCGAACATGAACCAGTAAATATGGAGTATTTCTGTCACTCAGTTCATTATGCACACATGAGCATGGATGAAATGAAATGATACAGGTCTGGGTGGTAGCAACTTTTAGCATTGCTTCCTTACAGGTCCAGATTTTGAGCTTCATGTCATGTCCATGTGGGTTTTCTCTGTGTTCTCTGGTTTACTCTGACCTCCCAAAAAACAAGCCAGGTGCTGGATTGACTAAAATATAGCCCCTAGAATGTGTGAATGAATGTGTGCATGTCGATCTGTGTAGGATTGGTGTTCCATCCAGGGTGTGTTCCCACCTCATGCCCTGTATTCTCAGGATAGCTGACCTGAATCAAGTGATTACTGAAAGTGAGTGTGTGAGAGTGATCGAGGCATGGTTAGATGTGCTGTGTTGTTGTTTTTATTGTGTTGTGTGATTCCCTGGCTTTAGGAAGAGTGTGCAGTACAGTCAGGACACTATGGAGCAGGCTGTGAAGAAAGTAAATGAGATGCAAGCAAACATGGGGGGCACGGAGATTCTGCAACCTCTGGAGCACATTTACAAACAGCCGTGCATCCCCAACCACCCAAGACAGGTAACATTATTCTACATCCAAACCTACAGTGATTTATCAGTGACGAGCAGAATATGTATATTTACCTGTTTAACATGTTCTGTTTAGATTCATATTTCTAGTCAAGGCCAATAGATCACCACTCTCTCCAAAGTCCCATGCTTCACATTGAGAAATCTGAAGGGTACTCTTTCTACATTCTTGGAGGAAATAAAAGACGTTTTTAGGGTTATTTAAGGGTTCATTGGATAATTAAGTGTTTTTAATTAAGTATCAGAAGCGCTGTTGTAGGGTTCCCTCAGATTGGGACAAACACATTTTGCTAAAAATGTAAGGATTAGGATTATTGAAGGAAAAAATAAACAACTGTTGCTAATCTTTAGTAATTTTTTTTCCTGGATGTTCAATTTCTTTTCTTTCTTTCCAGCTGTTCATATTTACAGATGGTGAAGTAGGAAACACCAAAGATGTTCTTCACTGCGTGAAGAGCAATGCTGATGTCCACAGGCATGCGCTCTTTAAAGCATTAAAGCATTCATGATGTATACATTTTATTTTCGGAAAAAATTAGTAGATAGAACTAGGAGTATAAATATTTAAAGCATTTAAATTATTCCTAATACATGTAGCTAACTGAAAGGTTATGTGATTACTTTGGGAGAATTAGCATGACAGTTTCAGAATTGTAAACAATAATTCCCTAAAATGGACCAGATTCCCATATGAAAAAGAAAAATGTGTCATACCACAACACTGTTGATTTCTTCAGAAGGTGTTAATTTTTAACACCTAATTTTAGCACAGTTAGGCAGACTGTTAGTAGTGCCTGGCATCTGTTTTCCTCTCCCCACTTGTATGTGTGTATGTATGTGCATGTGAGCGTGGAGTTGATCTTTACTAGAGTAACTTACTCACAGGGACTTGTATAGCGAAGCAAATATTATTCAACCCTAACAATAAATGTATTTTAAAAGAGGAAAAAATAAGTTTAACAAAGTAAACCATATAACAGTTGCTACGGTGATGCTTTCTGTAATAAAAAAGAAGGTTTATTTAACATTTATGGATGAAGCAGTTCGCCCAATTGTTATTTATTCCGGAATTAGCATGTTTTACAATGGGGTTTTTTCTGATAATTTTCTGTATGTGGAACGCTTATAAAGGATTTATAATCCACCCCTTTGTTTAAACAGATGCTTCTCATTTGGGATTGGTGAAGGTGCAAGTTCTGCACTCATCACAGGATTGGCTGAGAACAGCTCTGGCCATGCCCAGTTTGTCTCAGGAAAAGAGCGCATGCAGGCCAAAGTAAGACCGGGTTCTTCAAACAGCAACAAAGACACAAACAGAAATAACATAATAATGCTAGTGGCATCAACTAATGAATCTTTTCTCACTTTAGTAATCACAATTTGATTGAAATGATTTGGTGATTCATTTACAGCATGTACATCAAATAATTATACCTGTCCTTGAGAGATAGATTTGCCATTATCCATGAATTTTCTCTGCCTTTAATTCCCAATGCCAGGTAATGCAGTCTCTTCGCTATGCTTTGCAACCAGCAGTGACTGATATCACTGAGGATTGGACTGGTTTGTCTTTCACCCGTCTGAGCCCCCCGATTAATTCACTTTTCCATGGTCAAAGAGCACTGATTTATGCCCAGTTGAAAGGAGAGGTGAGCGCTTTGTCACACTGTTTTATAAGAACTTTTTTTTTCAGATTCTAAATCTGATAATACTGAAGGGAAATTGATTTGCATGCTTTCTCTTCATTTTTATGTTCATCAGGCCATGAAGTTTGCATTATTTATGCATAATTTAATACATTTTTTAAAAAATTAATTGTTTAAATTGTGAGTACTTATCACCTATTGTTCTACTTATCACCATTCTCTTTCTCTGTCCCCAGGAATGTCAGAACCCAGACACTAAGGGGAAAATGTCAGTGCGGTACCGCCTAGGAGATCAAGAGGCAACGAACACTGTACACTTCTCCCTGAAGCTGGCTGAGGAGAGCGGGTAACTGCTACAAGTATTCTGTAATGTGTAAAGGAAGCAATTTTCTCTTTTTGATTTTACTAATATCTGATGTAATCTTATAATAAACCTTAGCTTGGGTGGCTTTAGCTTTCATATACATAAATATCAGCTTAGTTACAGCACTCAAAATTAGTCAGAGCTACTATCTATATCTTATTGCAACAAAGTCTCTGGCAGTTTAGTGCGATAAGTGGAATCAGCTAGCAGTTTAAGGAGGATTTGAATCAATTCAGGGTTATCTGGAAATGAAATGACGTGGATTTGTGGTATTAATTTAAATATGTTGTTGAACTTCACGTAGACGACTGGAAACCGATAAATCTGAAACAGATGATGGAAGACACGTGGTCAAGATTATCGTGTCAATCCTAACTAATTACAAGAAGACAGAATAGTAAAACGTTTCATTGTTACTCAGCTTTGTGTGTGTGTGTGTGTGTGTGTGTGTGTGTGCGCACGCAGACTGGCCATCCACAGGCTGGGCGCTCGCTCTCTGATCCGCTCTCTGGAAAGGGACGAGCAGGATGATGGAGCTGATAAAGAGGCTCTGAAGGCCAGAGTGGTGGAACTGAGTAAGCAGTCTGGAGTGAGCAGCTCTCACACAGCCTTCATAGCGGTCCATAAGGGCAGCGGACAAGCTGTGAAAGGACCACTGGTGAAGAGGAGAATTCCTACCCCTAGTCAGTATTCTTTTCACTTTTACTCAACCTGTCATCTAATAATATGAGGATTATTGTGATTAGCATACATGGCTTTAGTGTTTTAAGCATAAACACAACATACAGAGCACATAAGGAATCTAACCTCCTGTTTTTGTTTTTTGTATTTTTAGTGGTTATGGCTTGTAGAATGCAGGTTAAAAGTAAGTAATGGAACACAAGCATTTGTAAATACTTATGGTTCATGAGACTATTATTGTGATATATAAAGTTTTTTTTTTTTTTTTTTTTTTTTTTTTTTTTTTTTTTTTTTTTTTTTTTTTTTTTTTTTTTTTTTTTTTTAAAAAAAAACCCATAAAAATTTTTTTTTTTTTTTTTTTTTTTTTTTTTTTTACAAAAAAAAAAAAATTTAAAAAAATTTTTTTTTTTTAAAAAAAAAATATACAAAAAAAAAAAATTCATTGGGCTGGGTGATGTGACAATATAAAATCGATTTCGTAATAAATTCTTTCTATTGAAATATCTTTTTATTAAATTTATTACTACGAACGACACGCTAAGGGTTAAACAGTATTACAGGGTACTGTGTCATCGGTTTAAAAATGATTATTGGATTTAACAGTTAAGCATGTTAAATGGTTGAAAGGCTAAAAGTTTGTTATGTAAAAGTTACAATGTTAAAAACATTGAAACCTATTTAAAGGGTAATGTGTTAAAGTGCTGATATGATGTTCCAGGTGGTTGCTAAGTTGTTGATATGTGTTGGAAGTTGCTACTTGGTTGCTATGTTAAGCATGAACAGGTTAAAAGGCCAAAGGCTAGTTTAAAGAGTTAAGATGTTGCCTGCATGTTCATGGTGGTTGCTAGGGTGTTCCTAGACGGTTGCTATGCTAACTCAGATGAATAAAATACACGAGGGGTTTAAATGAAATACATTATATGTAGACAAAATTTGGCATCTCTCGAATAAGAGTAATGAAAATGAATATGAATTAAATTGTGTATTCAATGGGTTTCTATGGAAGGATGGAGGAACGAGACTAAAAGAAGGTATATAGTGAAAGACAAGTTTGGAGCATTGAGTGTGTGTAATTGTATATGAGAGTATTCAGAGAAGAGGCTCTTTTACCTTTGTGAAGCAAATATAATAATAATAATAATAAATAATAATAATAATAATTATTATAATGTTCAGATCTTTTACACTTTTTTAATTGCAGATTTTTCATCAAATAAAGTACAGTAGTTTAAAAACTTTAGTTTATAAATACTTTTCTGCATGCACATTTTACAGAAAATAATCTAACATCCTGTTATTGTTTACCTCTGTACAGTGTGTAAGGTTGCACCAATGGCTGCACCAATGGCTGATTCAAGGTGTGCACCAATGAGTCGTCGTTTGAGAGGTGAGTTGTTGAACATTAGACTAAAATCTTAGTTGTTGGACATAAGATTAATTGTGCGCAGTGCCCTCCACTAATATTGGCACCCTTGGTAAATATGAGCAAAGAAGCCTGTGAAAAATTGTCTTCATTGTTTAACCTTTTGATATTTTGCTCAAGAAATGCTCTCATCGATATCAAGCAATTTCATACACAACACAGGTTTATCAAAGAAAATGATCTTAGTTAAATATATGTGTGCAACAATGGGTGCCTTATGTTACTGAACATTACATAAAAAACTTGGTTGTTGAACATGAGACTAATTGTGTACCTCCAAATATGTTTTTTCATATGAATTCCTAGGGGAGCTAATAAAGCTCCCCTATGAATTCATATGAAAAAAACATATTTGAATTATATTCCAATTGATATTTAAACATTTTTAGTACACCTGGATGACTAGGAACAGGAAATTGTTCAACCACAACTTCCTGTTTCACAGGGGTATAAATATGAGATAACCCATAGGAAAAATTCCCTTAGTCATTTATAACAATGGGTAAGACCAAGGAATATAGTTTTGATGTGTGGCAAAAGGTTGTTGAGCTTCAAATAATGGGAGGTGGCTATAAGCAAATAGCACAAGCATTGAAAATGCCAATTTCCACCATCAGGGCAATAATTAAGAAGTTCCAGTCAACTGGAAATGTTATGAATCAACCTGGAATTGGACGTGTGTCTTTATCATCTCAACACACTGTGAAGAGGATGCTTCTGATATAAATCTTTTCTAGATGATAAACATGCTTCAGCTTCACCAGAAATAAGGTGATTGAAGAATCAGGAGACCAAGAACCAAGACCAAGATGGTTTATTATGCGTGCAAAGACACCCTGGGCACTATAACATTTCGTTGTCTTAATCTTACTCTAAACATAGGTTGGATAAAGTTGACTTTTATACTTACATGTACATGCAAGCAACATACTCAAGGCTAGTAAAGAAAAACTGAAGAGTAAGACAAAACACCTTGACAAAAACATAATCCAGGACCGAAACCCAAAAACATCATGAGTCCATGAGTAAGCAAAAAGCACATTAAACTGATCTTAAATTATTGAAACATAATCATTGGAAATAAAGAAAAATATTTCACAGTTCGAGTGGCCAAAAAATCTCCAAGGATCACAGCTGGAGAATTGCAGAAGTTAGTTGCATCTTTGGGTCAGAAAGTCTCCAAAACTACAATCCGAAGTCACCTACATCACCACAAGTTGTTTGGAAGGGTTTCAAGAAAATACACTTTCGGGTCTTGTGGTCTGAGACTTTGCAGTTCCTGTACAACATGGTGAGATGGTCAGAACATTCTCTATTGTCCCTCTGTAGAAGGTGGTGAGGATGGGAGGGGGAGATTGGCTCTCTATAGCCTCTGCAAAAATTGGAGTAGCTGCTGGGCCTTCTTGGCTAGGCAGGTGTTTCGAGTCCAGGAGAAGTCCTCAGTCTTTTTATTACAATTATTGTACTTTTATGAGTGTGCACATTACAGAAAGCACATTGATAATCTGAACATCCTGTTATTGTTTGGTGTCTAGGTGGAAGACAATCTGCCAATTTGCTTCGTAAGTTACTGAACATTACATAAAAAACTTGGTTGTTGAACATGAGATTAATTGTGTACTTCATTTATCCATGAAATATGCTTAGAGTCAGGACTTTTAGACAGGTTTTTTGCATTCAGACCAAGACAACCAAGAGAGTAATTTATACTATAACATGGTGTATGGTTACATTGATAACCTGACCGCAGTCGTTAACATAATAAATGACAAAAGCTTATTTAAGCCACTTTTGTTGTGGAAATGCCACTATGCATGCTAATTTTTAACACAATTCTGAAATTATTACACACATTAGTTAACATGAAGAACCAATAAACGTCAGCTATAATACACTATAAATAACAACAAAAAAACCATATAATTAATATCTCAATTAACCTAGATATCTTTATCCCATTAATGTGTAGCCTGTTTGGAGTTATTGAGTGGGATAATTCAGAATTTAGGCTGAATATCAGATTCCAGTATTTATACCTGAGGAGAAGATTTCTGAATGTAAGCAACATTCAGGAACATGCAGTAATGTAAATTTTGCTAATTGAGGATGGATTATTTTGAGACATGGATAGAAGGAAGTTGAGTCAATGCAGGTGTATTTCATTAACATTTAAACAAATGGCAGTTAAGCTATTCTGTTAATATTATTTATGATTTAATAATGCTCAATGGACTGCCATCCAATCCAGGGTATATTCGTACCTCACACCCAGTGTTCTCAGAGTAGTAACCATTAAATGGTTATTGAAAGTGAGTGTAAATGCTGAAGTTCAGGGATTGTTAATGTTAATTAATGCAGTAGATAATGCTAGCTATGGAAATCTTAAAGTAGCGAGTTACTGTATCCACTATCTTCACTGTTTTGGGATTTCATCCTGTAGTAATGAGTAAGTTTGTAAGACATCTTCTGCTCTGAATTTTAGTGAAGTTCAAGTACAAGTGATGTTAAGTAGAAATTTTTATTCATGGATTAAATAAACATTTGTCAGTGCACTTGTATTTCATTAACATTTAAATAAATTTCAAACAAATGTCAATTAATTTCTTAACATTTCTTATGATTTTATTAATGCTGAGGTTCATGGTTTGTTAATGTTAATTAATACAGCAGTGTTATTATACAATATATAAAACGTGCTTTGTTTGTTGTGAAGTATAAAACCATTAGGAACGCACAGTATTAAAATGTTGTCATCATTGAGATCCACCTATGTACCATAAGGTGCATGATGAGACAGTTGGTACCTTTACATGGACAACAATAATCCAATATTAACCCAATTAAGACAATACTTTGTTCTGATTACCTTAATCCGACTAAAGTCATGCCTAAAGTAAACACAAATCGAATTAAGACATGTGGAGTATTCCTGTTTTAGTCACGTTATCAAAGTGAATTATATATATGTGCACACCTTAATCACACTATTAACGTTGTGTGGGAGTTTTGAACGCATTTTGCGACAGGACACATACACAAGGCAGTGCTCAACCGTTTGACGGTAAACAAGAGAGCACGGCTGCGTCCGAAACTGCGTACTTCGCTACTATATAGTAGGAGAAATACATGTACTTTGGCTATATAGTAGGTACGTGGTTTCGGACACATCCCATGGCTTCAAGCAGTTGTCTATTTGCGCATACAGCATGACTAATAATTAACTGCACTTGAAGTTTTGTAAAAGAAAAAATTAAACACCCAAAACTGTACATGGTACCATAATGAAGGCGAGCTGTATTATGTGAAATTCTGGAGGGAACGTCGGAAGGCGTGGCGTGGGGACGTAATGACGTGTGCCGTTAATCGATCTACGTTCTCTAACACATAAAACAGGAACATGAAAGGAATATTCTAAAAGCGACTCATGTAAACACTTTAATCAAAATATTGTCTTATTCAGAATGAGGTCAATAATTAGATTATTGCTGTCCATTTAAACGTAGTCAGGGATGCACATATATTCAGAGCGCATGATTAATGATGAAGAATGCTGATGCTTTTTTGTTGTTTCTTTGTTTGTTTATTTGCTTCTGTACAGAGATGTCTGCATGTGCTCCAGTTCCAGCTAGTAAGTTACTGAATATATTAGTTTGTAATTCATACACCATACAGATCTACAAAAGTAAAGTAATAAGAAAAGTATTATTAATTTATTTTTTTAAAATACAGAACCTACAAGAAACTGTATGTAGGGCTGCAACAATATAAACTTTTAAGTTTATTGTTAAATATGAAACAAATATTTTCCTTTTTTTCCCCTTTTTTTCTTCTTTTTATTTTATCTTCAATGTCTTGGTGGATTTCATACAGTGGTAGAGTGTAAGTGTACACAATGTGTTTTTCTCTGACTTTGCTAGTGAAGTTGAATATAAGCAGATTATAGGAAGTGTGAATGTTTAATCAAGTTCAGTTGATGAGCTGTTACGTTCTCACTGCAGTGAAGTAATTGTTCAAATTAGGTAAGGAATGGAATACAACAATGTGTCCTGTTGTTGAAAAATAAACAATGATGGTCTAATGCAACATGTAGGGCCAATTACCACCCCGAAGTGAATTATTGTCCGATAACAACATGCCTCAAGGTGGTTTATTCCTCATTTACCACAACAGTTACAATTTTTCATTTATTATTGAGCCAAAAATATATGCGTTTTTAGCATTTAATTATGTTAATATTGTATTGTAATATTTTATATACATTTATTATTGTGATCGTTTCAGATTACCTCTGTTATAGCAGTTAAAAAGAGTTGTTCTCTCATAATTGTCTTTTTTCGTCCCTCCGAGTTAATACAACAAAAAATGCAGCTTGTCATGTTATTGATGAATACGAAAGCACAAAGCCAGAATGCAGAAAGCGCTGAAGCCTAAGTTTCGTCAATCCGTCCACCATATAAGCCATTGTGAATGAGTTGTTAATGTAGAAACGTTAATGAATTAGAAAGAGTACCACCATTTTAATTACAGTGATAACTACTGTCAGAGCTGCTCTTACAGAGAGTAGTAATCAACATTAATCAACATTGTCTGACCAGTAAGGTTAAGAATTCATCAGCTCTGTGGTATAAAATAATATAATTGATACAGTGTTCTGTTTTCTATTGTTTTAGCTTCATATAGACATTTTCCTTTCAGTAGTCTATACCAGTAACTCTGTTCTATGTTCTTTTCATTAAAAGTAGATACACAGGACAGTGTGTAATGGAAAATTAGTATTAAGTTATATTCTCAATTATTCTGTGGATATTGCAGTGCTACTGTACAATGATTTCAGACATAATCAGGATAATGTCATGATGGTGCCTTTTATAAAACAGATGTGCTTTATACTCTAAATGTTTCATTCAATACTTAAATGTTTTTTTGGTAAAGTTAAAAATTTTCTTTATTTAAGGTGATGGAAGTTTTGCCATGAACCCAGGTAATGTTCAGCAGTAACTCTGAAACCTCTCTCATATACTGTATGCATGTTTGTGTTTTAATTAACCTTTCACTTTTTTAATACTAGTACTTAGTTCCTACTAAGATTTATATGTTTGTATATCTATACTGATGTCTCTGTAGACACCGCTGAGTCTCCAAAGGACCCGTTGTTGCAGCTCATCTCCCTCCAGAAGGCTTTGGGTTGCTGGGAAATGGAGTCTGCATTCGCAGAGGTGTTTGGGAGGACAGAAAAAGAGCTGATCGAGCAGATTCCTGCACAGGTTAATACACACTAAATATGTCTGTGTAACGTGTTACCCTTAAAGCCTTACGCATTACCAGTCATTACACCCGCCAAAACACACCCCCCTCCAAAAAAAAAAAAAAAAACATTTCAGAATATGAAATGGTGCTTTAGATTACAAGTAAATATTCTCTTGTATTCTGACAGCAAATGTTTCTTCTTACTCCTGGGACTTTTGTTAACTGGATTCCAATATAAAGTCCCCTCTGAAAGTATTGGAACAGAAAGGCCAATTCTTTTGTTTTTGCTATACACAGAAATAAGTTTTTTTTTTTGTTGCCCAGATGTGACCTGTTAGATTGATTGATTACACAATCAATGTGTAACAACTGTGAAGACTGCATTTGTTGTTAGAAAGGATAAACCAGCATGTCTATGAGACAAAAACAAGCCATTTTGGAGCTGAGAAATGAGGGAGAAGCGATCAGTCATTGCACAAGCATCAAACAGGTTGGCCAAAGAAAACAGCAACAGTGGGTGGCTGAAACATTGTGAGAGCTAGGAAGAAAAAACAAAAAACTGCAGTCAGTGACATCACCAACATCCTCCACAGGACAGGGGTGAAGGTATCATAATCCACCTTTGAGAGCACAAATATTAGAGGTCATACCACAAGATGCAAACCACTCATCAGCAGTAAGAATGAGAGAGCCAGATTGGAATTCGCAAAAGAAATACAGACATGAGCCACAAAAGTTCTGGAACCAAGAATAGCCTCTACCCAAATGACGGAAATGTCAAAGTGTGGAGAACGAATGGATCTGCTCGTGATCCAAAACATATGAGCTCATCGGTCAACTTGTCAACTTGTGGTGGTAGCAGCAGAATGAGTTCAGAGGTCTACAGGAACATTCTGTGTGACAATTTACAGAGAAATGCATCCAATCTAATTGGGAAGAACTTCATCATGCAGCAAAACAATGACCCAAAACAAACTGCCAACACACTTGTTTGGTGATGTCAGGGGGTCGCTGGCTTGATGCAGTTATTGCATGCAAGGGATACTCAACCAAATATAAAGGGTTCTTTACTTTAGGGTGGTTTACACATTTGCTGCGGTTGAAAATCGAGTGTGATTGTTCCTGGAACCCCCAGAGCATTGGTCTGGATTCAGACTCACTCGATTCTATCGAATCCTGATGCATTTGCATTCATTTTATGTCATCACATATGTGCATAGAAAACACAGCATGACTTTTAAAATTAATTTTGGTGCTGCTGTGTGCAGTAGATATTGTGCATAGCAGTGGACCTCTTCTGTGTCCACCAATGTTTCCCTGTCACTCATGGTACACGTGTGTTGTGGAAACTAATGATGTCATCATCGCCTAAAACATGAGTAGGTTACTTTATGTCCTGATCAAGTGTGGACCCGAGTACAAGTTTCACAGTTCCAGTGCAACTGAACTCAGACCACCTCCTACAGGTAGTCTCAGGTCTGGTACCATGGTGCGCTTCCTGGTCTGCATGACCGCTTTCACATTAACAGTTTTTCACACTAAAGATTGGGTGGTCTGCCTTCAAAGGTGCCATGTTTAACAAGTTTAGATGCAAATATGAGGAAATTAAACCTGAAATTCTGATCTATCTCCTCATATTCATCTTGATCTGAAACCCAAATGTTTTCAGTGTATAGCAAAAATGAATATTGACCTTGCTGTTCCAGTACATTCAGAGGGGACTATAGGAGTATAACCTTTAGATTACCCAATCAAATGTGTGTGTGTGTGTGTGTGTGTGTGTGTGTGTTAGGTTCTGTAAACTTCATGGATTTAAGATTCATGGACTTGTTTTCCCTGATCCAAAAAATACTGCATTCCACATGAATGCATTCAATTAATTTTATTTAGGAAAAAAACAAGAGATAATGCACAGAACTGAAATGTCAGTATTTCATAAGTAAACACCCCAGAGTCAGTACTATTAGCGGCAGCTGCAGCTAACAGTCTTTTTGGGTAACTCTCCACAAGGTTGGCACATCTGGATCTTCCTCCACTCTATTCATTTTCTATCCACTGTACATAGACATGGGATCATCCATCTTTGGTGCAGTGCTGTGAAAAAATATTTGCCCCATCCTGATTTCTTCTGTTTTTGTGTGTATCTTATACTAACTAGTCTTAGACCTTCAAACAAAATGCAACATAAAACAAAGACAACAGACTGTACAGTTTGTATTGAATTTTTAAAAATATTTTATTGAAGCAAACTCAGCAACACCTATCAACAATGTGAAAAAATAATTACAAATTAAAATCTGATTGTTCCACCTTTAGCAGCAATAACTGCAACCAAATGCTTCTGATAGCTGGAGATCACTGTGTAACTTACTTGCAAGGACTTACTCTATGCTTTGAATCATTGTCTTGCTGCGTAATCCAGTTGTGCATGAATTTCAACTTATGGACTGAAGATCAGACATTCTCCTATAGGTTTTTCTGTTAGAGAGCAGAATTCATGTTTCCTGTAGCAGCAAAGTATCCCCACACATCACACTTCCACCACAATGCATGACCATAGGTATGATGTTTCTTTTGTGGAATTCTCTGTTTGGTTTATGCCAGATGTAACAGGCCTGTCTTCAAACAGTTCCACTTTCAATTCATCAGTCCACAGAACGTTCTCCCAAAAGGTTTGAGGAGCATCAAGGTGTGTTTTGGCAAAATTCAAATGAGTCTTAATGTTCTTCTGGGTTTGCGGTGGTTTTCACCTCGCCACTCTTCCATGGATGCCATTTTTGTGTCTTTCTGATAGTGGAGTCATGAACCTTAATTGATGCAATTTGTGACTTGCTGGATGAGTAATTGCTGAGCTCTTAGGGGATTTTTTTTAAAGTCGGCAATTTCTGGGAAGGTTCACTGCTGTACAGAGTTTTTCCAGAGTTTTTGTGGAGATAATGTCCCTCACTGTGGTTCTTTGGAGTCCCATAGCCTTTGAAATGGCTTTGTAACCCTTCCCAGTCTGATGTATTTCAATCACCTTCCTGCTCATTATTTTTGGAATTTCTTTAACCAACTTCATGCTGTTGAAAAAGTTTAAGTGTTGATTTGATTGAACAGGGTTTGCAGTAATCAGGCCTGGTTGTGTCTTGTCCATCTGAACCCCATTATGAATGCAGTTTCATAGATTTTTGGGAGTTAATATCTATGGAGGCAAATACATATTCTCAGAGAATTAAATTTAATAATAAATATTTTTTTTTTAAATTAATTTTTTTTGTTTTAGTTTTGTTTTTTTTTTTAATTTTTTTTTATTCCTGTTTTTTTGTCTCAGATTTTGTTTTAATTTCTGAAATGATTTAGTATGAGATATTCACAAAAACCCAAGAAATCTGGATGGGAGCAAATACTTTTTCACAGCACCGTATGTATGTAAGTTTTCTGTTTGGTTTTGTGTGTAGGTGAAGCCAGATGTCTGGGCTACACTTCTGGCTCTGATTTGGTTACATGGCTTTAAGATCGATGCACAGGATGAGTGGCAGTTTTTGGCCATGAAAGCAGTGGCATGGATCCGCACTCAGAAAGGTAAACTCTACATTTCAGCAATCAGGCACTGCTTAAACGAAACACATCTGACTTTTTACTGCTAAAATCACACCTAACTAGCACAATATTACCAAATTTAACACTAACATCTTACAATATCTTACTGTCACGATGATGATGATGATGATGATATGTGTGTTTCAGTGGTCAACCAGTCAGAGTGTGTAAGGGCAGGTAACGCTCTTCTGGGCTGTCAGGTTAAAGAAGATGCTCTTGGGCTCTGAAGACTTCACCCTCTTACAACATCCAGACAAAGGCCTTGGCATCATTTCTGTTGCCTACATTTTAAAAGAGCTTTACATTCATTAATATAGTTGTGTATATGTAGGAGGATGATGTCAGGGGAATTACTAGTAAGCCATTAAGCACTGGATCAAGTAAACAAGTACATAAACATCTTTTGTTTATCATAAACAACAGATTTTGTGTCAATTGCAAAGCATGTCATTAAAATACAATACTTAAAATATAATCTTTTAACTGCCTTATTTTGCCTTATTTAAATCTCACATATGAAACTGTTAATTGAGAGATCTCTTTTACAACTAGCTGTTAGTTGCTGTTAGTTAGCAAGAAACCTAATATAACTCACCAGTGCAAATATTTGTTTTAGAAATGCAAATTACAAGATACTTCCATAATTTTGTCCCTCAACATTGAGTGATTTCCATATTTTTTTACTCAACATTGAATGATTTCCATATTTTTTTACTCAACGTTGAGTGGTTCTATATTTTTTTACTCAACATTGTTCTGGGGGAAAAAATGTTCAATTAATTAAAATAATTAAATTTAATTTTTTTGTGTATGTTTCATGAAGCCATAATGTCCAGCTATTAAAATAGTTTTGTGTCATATTTGTGATTTGTTTATTTGCTATGAATTAAAAAAAAAAGAATAATTAAGGAGCTGTGTGAACATCCTCTAAGTGTGGTGATTACAACCCCGGGCAAAAATTATGGAGAGCCAAACAGATTTTGCTGCATTTTGTTATACAAGACTTGGCTGTAGGAAAATTGCATTTTGTGCTCATTTCTGCTACAGTTATTTCCTAATTACCAAAATATCTCATTTTGAAAATCTCATTTGACAATTGAATATGAAACACGTTATCATAATACTTAATAACAAGACATTTTACTCTAGGACAAATTTTCTTAAATAATGTCCCCATGACATTGCCTACATTGAACATAAACAAATTGTACTTTCTACTTATTTCCTATTCCACACAACACATACTTACACACCATCCCTTTTCTCATTTCTGCTATTTTTTCTTCGTTTCAGATTTTCAAACAAAATTTAATATAATACAAAGACAACCTAAGTAAACACAATAGTTTAAATATATATATATATATATATATATATATATATATATATATATATATATATATATATATATATATATATATATATATATATATATATATATATATATATAATGATACATTCATTTATTTAAAGGACAAAAAAATTATCCAAGAGCAACTGGCTCTGTATGAAAAAGTAATTGCTCTCTTTACTCAAATAACCAAATTTCACTAGTATTGGCTTGTATGACAAAAATACAAGTGTGACAAATATGCAGATAAATGAGGAAATTATGAGTGGGGGGTATTGTGTATTCAAAACATTGTTGGTAAACCTTATTACTATTAAAAGATTTAAGAATATGACTGTAAAAGTCATAATTTTTCCAACATACTGTGGGTAGCATTTACAAAGTAACACTAGTATTTAAAAAAAAAATCCAAATAATCAACACCTGCATTAACCATTGCTTTATTTCATTAATGAGTACAATTAAGCCAAAAAGAAGCCATGAACTAACATATTAATTCAATTGTTCAGGTCTCAACATTTAGAGTTTACTATTTAGGAATATGCTGTAATTTAGTTTTTGGTCATTTATGTGGTCTTATTTTGACTTATAGATTGAATAAATATCAGTCAATGCATGTATTTCATTAACATTCAAATAAACACCAGCTAACTTTGTTAACATTATTATTTATTTAATAATGTTTGTAAATGTTAACTAATGCAGTAGATAATATCAGCTACAGGAATGTAAAGTGTTAGTTTATTATTGATGCTTTACTTGTTGTGGAGTACAGTACTATTAAGAATTATGGTATTTGAAGAGACCAAGTTCATCTTCAGTTGGAGGCAGACTGCATGGTCTCCCAAATTCTGCTACAGAAGTTGACTGCATAGCCTCCCAAGTTCTGCCTGAGGCCGATGAGAGACAGCCTCTCACGACATGCTCAAGCCAGAGTTCAACAAGATCAGACAAGCTCTAATCTCACTTAAGTTAATGGTGTTTTTGGTAACAGATTAATTTGCTGATCCTTTGTGTCAAATACAACTGATCAATATTGAGTAGCCTACATCTTGGACAAGTTTCCTACATTAATGTTTTGCACCTACAGCACACATTACAGACATTGATACACAAACGTGAAAATGTTCTACATGTCTAAAGTATGTAGAAAGAATTAACCAGTCTTATAAACTCCATGATTTCGCTATTATGGTGTTTGAGCTTAATATGACCCCCATTTGAACCTTCATTGGTTAAAAAAACATTCCCTTCATCTCAGTGGCATAAGATTTTGTACATTTTTCTACATTATCTATCTACACTGTCGCGGCGGACCAACACCCGACGCGCAAACTAGGAGGTTCGCTCCTTCCCCGACTGCCGCCCCGGCACGAGGCGGGCAGCCTCGCGCCGGTCCCAACGCTAACCGGAAGGGCCGTCACGGCAGGGTGGAGCCACCCATGCCTCGCCGGCGGCGGATTGGCGAACCGGGAGCGAGAGGTTCACCAATACAGCTCCAGAAGGAGGGGATAAAAGGACACCCTTCCGCCCAAGGAAGGCTGGAGACCAACTCGGCTACGTAGGCAGCTCATGACACGAGGTATTTGCCACTGAATTCGCGCAAACACGGGTTTACTTAACCGTTCGCGTTCCCTCTCTCTCTCCGCTCGCAGAGGGCTCCGCCCCGGACGAGGACGAGGACAGTGGTGACGCGGAGAAACCGGCATAGGGAACCGCTTCTTCCCAGCTCTTCCGGGAATCCCGACACGCCCCGGAGGACGCCGCTGCGCCAGCCCCGCCCCCGCCGGGTTTCCCTCATCCAGCCACACAAACACAAACAAACACACACACACACACACACACACACACACACCACCACTGACTGAAGGACAAATAAATCCTGGATTGTCTCTCTCACTTCGCTCACGACAACCTGCCTCCCGTGTGTTTGTGCTACGCCTTCTCCCCCGTGCTGATCCCACCGCACAACACACACACAATTTGATTGGGCTATTCTGAATGTGTGTACAAAAAAATGTCACACTTATGGTGTTGAAAATTAAAATGAGAAATGTGATAAAATATGAGGTGTCCAGGGTGTACCCAGCCTAGGCTCCAGGTTTCCCCATGACCCTGAAAAGGATTAAGTGGTATAGATGATGGATGGATGGACGGATAGATTAAAGTGATTTTTATAATTTATATTTCAATTGCAAGCTAATGGTGTAGTTGAGCAATTTTGTGGTAAATAGGTAAAAAAAATATATATTTTTTAATATCTCCCAAAACAGTATAACCATATAGATGAAAAGTAAACAAACAAACAAACTATCTATCTATCTATCTATATATACAGTATCTCACAAAAGTGAGTACACCCCTCCCATTTTTGTAAATATTTGATTATATCTTTTCATATGACAACACTGAAGAAATGACACTTTGCTACAATGTAAAGTAGTGAGTGTACAGCTTGTGTAACAGTGTAAATTTGCTGTCCCCTCAAAATAACTCAACACACAGCCATTAATGTTTAAACCGCTGGCAACAACAGTGAGTACACCCCTAAGTGAAAATGTCCAAATTTGGCCCAATTAGCCAATTAGTCAATATTTTGTGTGACCACCATTATTTTCTAGCACTGCCTTAACCCTCATGGGCATGGAGTGTACCAGAGCTTCACAGGTTGCCACTGAAGTCCTCTTTCACTCCTCCATGACAACATCACAGAGCTGGTTGATGTTAGAGAGCTTGTGCTCTTCCAACTTCCATTTGAGGATGCCCCACAGATCTTCGATAGGGTTTAGGCCTGGAGACATGCATCACCTTCACCCTCAGCTTCTTTTGCAAGGTTATCATGCTGGAATACTGCCATGCGACCCAGTCTCCAAATGGAGGGGATCATGCTCTGCTTCACTATGTCACAGTATTTGTTAGCATTCATGGTTCCCTCAATGTCCCCAGTGCCAGCAGCACTCATGCAGCCCCAGAACATGACACTCCCACCACCATGCTTGACTGTAGGCAAGACACACTTGTCTTTGTACTCCTCACCTGGTTGCCACCACACACGCTTGACACCATCTGAACCAAATAAGTTTAACTTGGTCTCATCAGACCACAGGAGATTGTTCCAGTAATCCGTGTCCTTAGACTGCTTGTCTTCAGCAAACTGTTTATGGGCTTTCTTGTGCATCATCTTTAGAAGAGGACAACAGCCATGCAGACCAATTTGATGCAGTGTGAGATGTATGGTTTGAGAACTGACAGGCTGACCCCCCACCCCTTCAACCTCTGCAGCAATGCTCACAGCACTCATACGTCTATTTCCCAAAGACAACCTCTGGATATGACGCTGACAACATGCACTCAACTTCTTTGTTCAACCATGGTGAGGTCTGTTCTGAGTGGAACCGGTCCTGTTAAACCGCTGTATGGTCTTGGCGCACCATGCTGCAGCTCAGTGTCAGGGTCATGGTAATCATCTTACAGTCTAGGCCACCTTTATGTAGAGCAACAATTCTTTTTTCCAGATCCTCAGAGAGTTCTTTGCCATGAGGTGCCTTGTTAAACTTCCAGTGACCAGTATGAGGGAGTTTGAGAGCAAATTTAACACACCTGCTCCCCATTCACACCTGAGACCTTGTAACACTTAGAAGTCACATAAGATCGTTGAGAGAAAATGGCTAATTGGGCCCAATTTGGACATTTTCACTTAGGGGTGTACTCACTTTTGTTGCCAGAGGTTTAGACATTAATGGCTGTGTGTTGAGTTATTTTGAGGGGACAGCAAATTTACGCTGTTACATAAGCTGTGAACTCACTACTTTACATTGTAGAAAAAGGTCATTTCTTCAGTGTTATCACATGAAAGTCAAATATTTATAAAAATGTGAGCGGTGTACTCACTTTTGTGAGATACTGTGTGTGTCTGTGTGTGTGTGTATATATATACAGTGCCTTGCGAAAGTATTCGGCCCCCTTGAACTTTTCAACCTTTTGCCACATTTCAGGCTTCAAACATAAAGATATAAAATTTTTATTTTTTGTGAAGAATCACCAACAAGTGGGACACAATTGTGAAGAGGAACGAAATCTATTGGATTTTTGAAACTTTTTTAACAATAAAAAAATGAAAAGTGGGTGTGCAAAATTATTCGGCCCCCTTTGCTATACTTTTGTAGAGCCACCTTTTGCTGCAATTACAGCTGCAAGTCGCTTTGGGTGTCTCTATCAGTTTTGCACATCGAAGAGGGAAATTCTTGCCCATTCTTCTTTGCAAAACAGCTCGAGCTCAGTGAGGTTGGATGGAGAGCGTTTGTGAACAGCAGTTTTCAGCTCTTTCCACAGATTCTAGATTGTATTCAGGTCTGGACTTTGACTTGGCCATTCTAACACCTGGATACGTTTATTTGTGAACCATTCCTTTGTAGATTTTGCTGTATGTTTGGGATCATTGTCTTGTTGGAAGATAAATCCGTCCCAGTTTCAGGTCTTTTGCAGACTCCAACAGGTTTTCATCCAGAATGGTCCTGTATTTGGCTGCATCCATCTTCCCCTCAATTTTAACCAATTCCTGTCCCTGCTGAAGAAAAGCAGGCCCAAACCATGATGCTGCCACCACCATGTTTGACAAGGGGATGTGTGTTGAGGGTGATGAGTTGTGTTGCTTTTACGCCAAAAATATCGTTTTGCATTGTGGGCAAAAGTTCGATTTTGGTTTCATCTGACCAGAGCACCTTCTTCCACATGTTTGGTGTGTCTCCCAGGTGGCTTGTGGCAAACTTTAGTCGAGACTTTTTATGGATATCTTTGAGAAATGGCTTTCTTCTTGCCACTCTTCCATAAAGGCCAGATTTGTGCAGTGTACGACTGATTGTTGTCCTATGGACAGAGTCTCCCACCTCAGCTGTAATTCTCTGCAGTTCATCCAGAGTGATCATGGGCCTCTTGGCTGCATCTCTGATCAGTCTTCTCCTTGTCTGAGCTGAAAGTTTAGAGGGACGGCCAGGTCTTGGTAGATTTGCAGTGGTCTGATACTCCTTCCATTTCAAAATGATCGCTGGCAATAGTGCTCCTTGGGATGTTTAAAGCTTGGGAAATCTTTTTGTATCCAAATCCGGCTTTAAACTTCTCCACAACAGTATTACGGACCTGCCTGGTGTGCTTCCAACAGAACCCCGAGACTATCACAGAGCAGGTGCATTTATACAGAGACTTGATTACACACAGGTGGATTCTATTTATCACCATCAGTCATTTAGGACAACATTGGATCATTCAGAGATCCTTGCTGAACTTCTGAAGTGAGTTTGCTGCACTGAAAGTAAAGGGGCCGAATAATTTTGCACGCACCACTTTTCAGTTTTTTATTTGCTAAAAAAGTTTAAAATATCCAATAGATTTCATTCCACTTCACAATTGTGTCCCACTTGTTGGTGATTCTTCACCAAAAATTACAATTTTATATCTTTGTTTGAAGCCTGAAATGTGGCAAAAGGTTGAAAAGTTCAAGGGGGCCAAATACTTTCGCAAGGCACTGTATATATATATATATATATATATATATATATATATATATATATATATTGTAGCGGGATGGACATGATGCACAGAGACACGGAGGCGAAGGTAGCGCAAAAAAACTTAGGCTTTATTTTTGGTTTGGTAGAGTGTATGTCCCAGGGGTGTGTGTGTAGGTCCGCGAGGTCGGGCTGACGCCGTGACCGCTCGTGGGGGGGCGCGGGGAATCCCGGAAGACGCCTGGGGCTCCGGGCAGTCCCTCAGCGCTGGCGTCGTTCGCCGGGCGCGGTCCTCGTCCGTCGGGTGCCTTCCGCCGAAGTACAGAGAGAGAGAGAGAGACAGAGATTAGTCATCCAACAAAAAAAGGGGAGCACGAGGAATACCTGCACAAGGGTCTGTTCGGACGCCAACCGTTTTGGGTAAGTCGGTACTAATCTTCCCGGGCGGAAGGGCGTCCTTTTATCTCCGCCATCCGGTAGCGTAGTGGTGGAATTCTTCCGTCCGGTCCTCAATCCCCGGACGGTACGGCATCGGTGGGTCCTCCCCGGCATGGCGTCCCTTCCGGTTAATGCCAGGTCCAACGCGGGGCTGCCTGCTTCGTGCCGGTACGGCAGTTGGCAAAGGAGCGATCCCCTTTCTCCTCGCGCCGAGTGCCAGTCCGTCGCGACAATATATAGATATAGGGATGGAGCACAGACACGCGGGAGACGAGGGGTACAGTGACCAAGTGATTAATTTTATTTTCTCGTACACGGGTGCTGCCAGAAGGGAGGAGGTGCGCAGGGGTGTGAGTGTTTGAGGATTTGTGTGGGGCGGGCGTTGCAGCGCTCTCAGGGGCATGTCGCGATTTCACCGAAGCGTGAGGGCTTCCTCGTGCCGTCGTTAAGCATCGCGTGCAAGGAGCCAGAGATGAGCGCTGCTCTATCAGCTCTCCACTGGATTTTGGAGCTTGCGTCGCGCCTCCTCCTTCTTTTTATTTAAAGCCAAAAGGTAATAATTCCTCTGTGATTCTGAGGAGTTAGAAGGATGTGTTAAAAACTGAGAGCAGCATATAAAGAGCTGCTTGAAGTGATTACCCAGTGAAAGTAAATCCCTCACACTGCAGAAACTCCCCTGTCTTCCAGAAGTGCATTACAAAATATCAGGCTTGTGGGGGAAAACCATGCATAAGCCATATTCATAACCCCACGATGTTGGATTATTCAGCCATTGTGGGAATGAATGACCTGGCTGTTTAGCTATGCTGATGGTGTAGTAGTCACTTGCGAGCTAACTCTCTCCATGGCAGCAGGTAATTACTGGGACCGGCTTGCATCCAAACCACTGTATAAGGCCACCATGGCATTCGTGGGCAAGCCTATGCAGTAGTAGTCTTGCTTGTAGGTCACTACATACAATGTTGCAGGCCTACCAAACAGACCTGCTGAGTGAGCTCGACATATGGCGGTATTCAAAAAAGCCAGTTCCGTCCCTGTTGTCTCGAGCTCACCTGGGCATCCACTAGTGGAGTCTGGGCCAGCACTAATGTCAGGGAGACCCAGAAGGCGAGTATGGCAGCCCGCCAACCCCCGCAGACAGCTAGGGGAACTGGCCTGCCACAGTCGCGGTCTGCTATTAGGCCTGATCTGAGAATAGTCATAAAGGCCAAGCAGGCAAAGAAGAGCGGTCAAAAGATGGTTCAACACCTTGACCTTACATAGAAAGTAATAATATGTATCTTTTTGACCTTTTACCCAGACCTGTAAAAATAAGGTTACAATATATACAAACTATCGCTCTCTGATACTTTATATCCACAAAAACAGCCTTCATTATATCTGTCTTATGATGAATTCAGTTGAACCATGAAAGGATTCTGAAGGTCTGATGTATTTACAGCATAGTAACCTCTCTGTTAATTTTAGTTATCATATTTTGTAATGATAAAATCTAGGAAATGTGAGGGAAATTACTCATTTTTACTTTGTAATAATTTGTTCTTTTTCATGTTCATCTGAGGATAATGCCTAAGAAGGCTATGTCATGTCACTGAGATCAGTACAGAATGTTATCTGCTTATAGAGACACAAACATGTTTTTCTGTTCAAGGTTTGTCTATCCAAAATACTAAAACAAAGCCTGTTTGAACTGCCTCAAAATGCTTCTTATTGGTACACATTATTATGTCATGCTCTGTGTTTCATATATATAGTAGTTGTTCAGCACAAATGGACTGTACAGAGTTGTGTGGGGATGCTGGGCAGTGTGGGGACTGCAAACATTAGAATGTGGCATTGAGGGGACTGTACACAGGAGAATGGTGCAGTGAGCGGACTGCATAGAGGAGAGCTTGATAGTGAGACGACTGCATAGAGGAGAGTGGTGCAGTGAGGGGAGTTCACAGAGGAGAGTTGGGCAGTGAGGGGACTGCACAGAGGAGAGTTGGGCAGTGATGGTTTTGCACAGAGTAGAGTGGGAATGCTGGGCAGCGAGGGGACTGTACAGAGGAGAGTGGGAATGCTGTGCAGTGAGGAGACTGTACAGAAGAGAGTCTGGCGGTCAGGAGACTGTACAGAGGAGATACGTGCATTAAGGGGACTGTATAGAGGAGAGTGGCGCAATTAGTGGACTGTACCAAGGATGATGTGAATGCTGGCCAGTGTGGGGACTACACATCGGAGAGCGGGCTGCTAGGAAGTGCGAGGAATGCACAGAGGAGAGTGTGGCAGTTAGGGGACTTTACAGAGGAAAGATGGGCAGTGATGGGACTGCACAGAGGAGAGTGGGGCAGTGTGGGGACTGCTTAAATGAATGTAATGGTCAAGACACTTCTGATCAAATGTAGATGCGTACAATCGCTGTGGACTTTTACTCCAGTCTATACACTTCTGAAAAATCAGATGAGTAATGTAGTAATGAACTGCTCTATAACCTTCCTGTTTTAACCTCAAAGCAAAAAATCTTCTTAAAGACTGTACTTCTTCCTATGAAGAATTCATGGTTGTGGTGATGGGACTCTTTTTAGGCCGTGCACCTGGAATAGATGGAATGTCTGCCAAATTCTATAATGCATTCTTGTCTGTTCTTAGACATGACTACTATGATATTAGAGTTTTCATCAGAGGCAATGGTGATATTGAAGTGGTAAAACATGCTCTAGACTGTTATGGAAAGGCATCATCAGCCAAAGTTAACTAGTGTAAAAGTGATGCAGTGTGGTGTGCCCAAATCATTAAAAGTCCATCACTTAAAAGTCATTAAATGTCCCTCACACAGTAGACTGGCTATACTTCTGATGGCTCGAATTTTGCATATTACTCAAAGACAATTGAAATTCAACCTAGAAGCAAATACTCACATCCGTAAACCCAATGGAGATAGAAAAAAGACTACCAGCCATGAGTGAGGAAAAGCAAGAGTCCAGTTTTTATTTCGGTCCACCACACGAGATCCACACCAATAAGAATTCCCAGAAGTGATCCGACAACTGGAGCTTAAGCTCCAGTATTTATATCTTATGTACACAGTAAAAAACCAATAAATTTCAGAAAGATTAGGATCTCAATACCAATAGGGTTAAAAAGAGCTCATCTACATTCACCATGAGGTTTAAAAAATCTTCTCAAAAAGTTACCATGAGGATTACAAAGGCCTCCCAAACAGTTACTATTAGGAGCAAAAAAAGCCTCTCATGATAACCATTAGGATTGAAAATGAGAGAGATTGAAAAGAAAACAATTTGGAGCAAAGACCTTGGTCTCACAGGTGCAGTGTGCCGCAGCTATTCTTATAAATTGCTCCTCACGGTTCTCTCTTAAAAATCTAAGGCCCTTGTCTATAGCACGCCCGACCCTTCCCCCGAGAGACAAGAATCTTTTATCCTCTGCATTATGAGTAAGTGTCTTTTACCTTTTTTCTGTATCTTCTGGTTTATAATTTACTTTCCTATCTGTTTTATATTTCTATTTTATATATGGTTATACTACTTGCAAGTGGTTTATTGTACTTATTAAGATATCATCCTTATAATATCTTACTCCTTTTTATTATTCTTATAAAGTTATAATGTAATGTGTGTGCAAGAGAGGGAGAGACAGAGAGAATGTGTGTGTGTGTGTGTGTGTGTGTGTGTGTGTGTCTGTATGCCTGACCTTGAATGTGCAAAAGTGTGTGTATTATCTATGTGTGTGTGAGTTTCATTAACTCTCTTTCTCTGTGACTATTAAACCCTTGTGTGTTAATCTTAAAGTGCGAATCCTGTTCATCAATATCCACCTAATACCGCTTCTATGTGTGTGTCTAGGTGCCCGCCATTTTTCCCTCTTCCCTCTATTGGAGGGGGTGGATTTGGATCTGAAAACTCGCTATCAGATCGCACATCTCACAGCTGACATCGCTGTGTTACTTGACATTTTCACACCCCTTCTGAAAATGGAAATGCGGGGTTCCCCCCACCTCTCCGATACAGAATCCTCCCCGTGAATGTGTGTGTTGACACCTCTACACAGACAGTCCCTCTGCCTGACCCTCCCTCCAGCTTTCAGCCTGAGGATGATATCGCCTTCTTTGATCTGGGATCTGACCATTCTTCCCTCTTCTCACGTGCCATTTCCCCGTACTCCCAGTATTCTCATTATTACACGTCTGCTGGCTATCCCATGTCCCCAGGACGCACCCCATTTTCTTCTCCCTCCCGCTCTCCTCAGGATTACACACCCACCAGTCCTGTGAATTTTCAATAAAACCACGTCACTCATACCAGGTGTCCCTCGTTTTTTTGTATATTTTATGTATATTTTTAATTTTTTTAACCACAACACTTCCCCTCCCACTCCAATTCTGCAGCAGTTGAACAGCAGGATGGAGAAAATGGAAAACTACTCTCGTTTAGCACACCACAGCTGACGGACATTGAAAACGCTTCCATGAAGTACTTGTATGCAATCAGTGTGAAATTCATCCAACTCTCTGGCTGAAGTGAAGGAGTTGCGGAGGTCAGACATACTGGTGCCAAGCTTTTCCCCACAAGGCTGCTGGAGGTCCCTGTACAAGCCCCAAATAGAGAAGCATACAGCTGATCTACAGCTGATGAACAGTTGTGCATGCCGTGGCCAAAAACAGACACATGGCGCATATCGACTCCACCATAGCAACAACATGCCCATTTTGTGATGGAGAGGAAACATTAGACCACCTTTTCTTATGATATGACAGACTAGCAGCAGAGTTTAATTCACTGGGAGTATGGATGGGCAGGTCAAATACCAACAGAGAGACAGTTTATTTTTGGTCCTAAATATCCAAGATAGCAAGCATGTTTGGGCAAATTCCAGTAGAAATGCATCACTGTTGGCTCAATGCCGGTGTCAATGAAAAGATAATTGCCCAGAGCCTTGCCGACTGATCAAACCACTTCTGGCTAACAGGTTTTGCTATGTGGGCCAATCTCGGCTGAAATCTGGTGAACTTGCGGCAGGTCCATACTGAGTGTAGCTGTGTGTATCTACTTTCGGCCTGAGTTTGTTAAGTCACAGTCTGGCCACAGCTAGAATTGAGGAGTTCAGCAGCCTGAAAAAAAATAATAATAATTTGGATGGTTAAATCAGTTAGGATCATCTGGGCTGCAGTCATTCTTCATTTTCATGAGGAATTATTTCAGCTGAAGAAGTTGAAAGAAATTTAATTGAGTAATTTCAATCTAAAATATTGTTTGATGTTTAAAATGTCAGGAAGAAAATGTTTTTTGTTTCTTTATTATGGTATGTGTAATGGCAATGAGAACATAACATCAGATGGTGTACAAGCAGCTTAGCTAGATGGATAGTTAATTTAGCTAACGTTAATGATGTGTTTAAAAGTCAGGAGTACATGACAAAGTGCCCAAATTGTGTATTCATTCATGCAGTAGATCCTGATGGCTTTTTATTTTAATTTTATGGTTTTAATTATTTGAATAGCTACCTCAGGATTGCTAATGCACTAATCCTTGGGCAGTAATGATGAACAGGGATTGGGGGATCTTTGATCTCTCATGTTTTTCTTCGCGATAGCAGCAGTTGGGAGAAGGCAGAGCGTATGGCATGGTCGTGACAAATGCGGATTCGCACAGTTCGACACTTTTTTTTATTAAGTTTAATTCATTGCTCTACAATGAAGGCACAAACTCTTCATTTATTCCTTCGCTTTCCTCTTTTACTACTTTTTATTTTACTTTTTGTTCCCATTGTCTTTTTTCCTGAATGTTTTGTTAGAACTTTCTGGAACATGCCGCTAATGCTAATTTAATGTGTTCTGTCAGAAAACCTACTCAGTTTGCAGAATGATGTGGTCCCGTTAATAGATCATATGGTTCACTCGGCATGATAACAGACCCATTGTTCAGCTCAACACTGTATTTCTTATGGTGTTTGTAAAATTCTTAGCCTTAGTCTAGCAACATACCATTTTTTTGTCTTATTGAGTGATCCTGAAGGGATTCAATGTTTAAATGCAACTGTATTTTAAGGCAGCTATAAAGAGAGCAGAAAGAAAGCCAAAGAGGGCAGGACCTGGTCAGACCTCCAGTCAGACGCAGAGGTGTCTGGACAAAGACCACCAAGGTGTAAAACATACAGATATTTGTCCAGCACATCACTATTACTATTCCTTGATGCTTTGAGGCCATAATTAAAGTTGTATTTTTCATGAAACATTGAAGAATTTGGCAATATAGTCAACATTTTATAAGTCTACATTTAGTTTTGATCAAACTTGTGTCTGCATTCACCCCACCTGTAGGTCAGGAGCACTGTTTGTTTGACTCATTGTTTTGTTTGTGATGTGTGCCACACCATCCAAACAAATTCTTCCACCTGCCCCCACTGTTAACTTCCCCACAGTCACCCCAAACATCACTTTCACCCCTGTTCCCTCCACCACTTTACCAGCAGAACTGGCAGGCTATGGACGATATGCAATGTGAGTGTATTGTTCCGCTTTCTGATTGACTTTCTTTTGTAGGTATTCATTTTCCTCACTTCCCTTAACACCCTGTTCTCTTGTAGTGCGGCCAGGCTGTCAGATTTTACGAGGGGACCCCCAGCAATTATCAGAACCATGTAGGGCCAACTGTGATTTCCACTCAGTTACCTTACTGGAATTTGTGTAGGTTAGGAATAAGACTAAGGATGAAGTTGTATAGTTTTGTAGTGTGTATAATTTTTTAAATATTATTAACTTCTTTATTATAGCCATGCTAAGGGAGGGGTTGACTAAATTAGAGATGGTGCTGGACCAACAAACCAGAGAGATTGCTTCAACTACAGGAAGTCCAGGTACCGCTTTTGGATATTGAGGAAGGTTTACTGCAAGACTTTCCTCAACCGCGTAATCTGGAGCAAAGGATGCAACAGAGCAGAGATTGCAAGCAAAAACTGGTGAGAATTTTTTTTTTGTTAACAATTGCTTGCACAATTACACAGCTACTGAAAGCATTTTTTCCACAAAAATGACAACTAGTACTCAAATCCTGTTAAAAAGTTTACACCCCCTGGCTCTTAATGTATTAATGTGTTACCTTCTTGAGTCATGGGACGAGCGCTCTTTCTCTTTTTTCAATTCAATTCAATTCAATTTTATTTGTATAGCGCTTTTAAAATAGACATTGTCTTAAAGAAGCTTTACAGAAATATCAACATCACAGATATTAAAGGTGTGAATTTATACCAACTGAGCAAGCCACTGAGTGGCGACGGTGGTAAGGAAAAACTCCCTAAGATGTTTTAAGAGGAAGAAACCTTGAGAGGAACCAGACTCAGAAGGAAACCCATCCTCATCTGGGTAACAACAGATATTGTGAAAAAGTTCATTATGGATTTATATGAAGTCTGTATGGCCTTAGGAGCAGCTGTAGTCCCAGCAGTCTGGAATTAGAGAAGATTTGAGCTCCATCCAGAGGCAGAAAGGATCTGGATCTCTAGTATCTCCATAAATTCGTGTGGGGCTCGGCAAAAGGAGAGAGGGAGAAAAAAGATTATTATGACTATGAAGTAGTAAAATAGAATCAAGTCAGTGTAGGCTTGAGTAAACAAATACGTTTTAAGCCTAGACTTAAACACTGAGACTGTGTCCGAGTCCCGAACACTAATAGGATGGCTGTTCCATAGCAGTGGGGCTCTATAAGCAAAGGCTCTTCCCCCTGCTGTAGCCTTCACTCTTCGAGGTACCGTCAAATAGACTGCATCTTTTGATCTAAGTAGGCGTGGCGGATCATTCAAAACCAGAAGGTCGCTTAGATACTGTGGCGCGAGACCGTTTAGTGCTTTATAGGTTAGTAAAAGTACTTTATAGTTGATGCGAGATTTTACTGGGAGCCAATGCAGTATTGATAATATTGGTGTGATATGGTCGTATCTTCTAGTTCTAGGACTCTAGCAGCTGCATTCTGGACTAACTGGAGTTTATTTATATTCCTACTGGAACATCCAGACAGTAAGGCATTACAGTAATCTAGTCTAGAGGTGACGAATGCATGAACTAGTATTTCTGCATCATGTAGTGACAATATATTTCTTATCTTAGAAATATTTCTGAGATGAAAGAAAGCTACCCTAGTAATATTACACGAGCATGAAATGATAGGCTGGAGTCAATGATCACTCCAAGGTCTATAACTGCTGTACATGTTGAAACAGAAAGTCCATCCAGAGTAACCATGTGATCAGAAAGATTACTTCTAGGTACACGTGGGCCTAATAAAAGTATTTCTGTTTTATCAGAAGTAAAAGGAAGTTAGTTAACATAAAACGTCTAATGTCCTTTACACAATCCTCAACTTTACGAAGCTTCTGTCTGTCCTCTGGCTTCGCTGAAACATACAACTGTGTATCGTCAACATAACAGTGGAAGCTAATTCCATGTTTACGAATAATTTGTCCTATGGGTATCATATATAAAGTAAAAAGCAGTGGGCCTAAATCAGAACCCTGTGGAACTCCAAAAGTACCTTCAGTATGCATGGAGAAGTCTCCATTTACATCTACAAACTGATAACGATTGGTCAGATAAGACCTGAGCCAGGAGAGGACTTTTCCCTTAATGCCAACAACATTTTCTAATCTATCAAGGAGAATAGTGTGATCTATAGTATCAAAAGCTGCACTAAGGTCGAGTAACACAAGCAGCGAGACACAACCCTGATCAGAGGTCAGTAGAAGGTCATTTATTACTTTTAACTAACGCTGTCTCAGTGCTAAATCCTGACTGATACATTTCATGAATGTTGTTCCTATCTAAGTATGAGCATAACTGCTTTGCTACAACCTTTTCTAAAATCTTAGAGATGAAGGGGAGATTTGATATAGGTCTATAGCTGGACAATTGAGACGGGTCAAGGTCAGGTTTTTTAATCAAGGGTTTAATAATTAGGTTTAGGTACATAGCCAGTGCTTAGGGAAGAATTGATTATATTTAAAAGATTAAAAAATTAAAGATAAAAAAATTACTATTGGACAAATTTGTTTAAAGAAACATGTAGATACGGGATCTAGTATGCAAGTTGATGAATTGGCTGAAGAGATTAATCTAGTTAATTCGGTCTCTCTAAGTGGAGCAACACACTCTAAACATTGATCTAACATTATTACATTGTCATGTAATGGGTTTGTTACAGTACTGTCCAGTTTTAATTTAATGGCCTGTATTTCACATCTAATATTTTCAACCTTATCAATGAAAAATCTCATGAAATCTTCACTGCTATGTAATGATTGACTGTTTCTCTCTGTAGTAGTTTTATTCCTAGTTAATTTTGCTATCGTGTTGAAAAGGAATCTTGAATTGTTTTTGTTATTTCCTATTAAGGTGGAGAAATAGATTTTTCTAGCATCTCCAAGAGTTTTCCTATATTTCAGTAGGCTCTGCTTCCATGCTGTTTGAAATATCACCAGTTTGGTTTGACGCCATTTATGTTCTAATTGTCAAGATATCTGTTTTAAGGTTCGCATTTGATTGTTATACCAAGGTTCTAGTTTTACGCGGTAGCGAGGCGAGGTGGAAATATTTTGGTCAATATGTATTATGAACGAGATAAGATAATGGTCTGAGACAACTTCAGACTGCGGAAAAATTACAATATTTTCTATACTTAGTCCGTATGTTAGTATGAGGTCAAGAGTGTGACCACCATTATGAGTAGTTCCGATTACGTTCTACACATTAATCCCTACTGAATATAAGATGGACACAACCGCTAATCTTAGAGGGTCTTCCAGGTTATCAAAATGAATATTAAAGTCTCCAACGATTAATGCTTTATCTACAGAAACAACCAGGTTTGAGACAAAGTCTGCAAATTAGAGGAATTTACTTATTTTTTTGTGGCTACATAACTTACAGTGGTATAAAGAATTGCAAAAGAATTAAATTTATGACTAGGTTTTTGTGTGATGACTAGATTTTGACTATGGATGAGACCAACACCTCCTCTTCTACCAGTTGAACGAGGCTGATGTCTACGAGGACTGGCTCCATTTAATGCTATGTACTCTTTGGTTTAATCCAAGTTTCCGTTAAACACATTAAATTACATTCCTGATCAGTAATGATCTTGTTAACAATAAGAGCCTTAGACACAAGAGATCTAATGTTTAATAGTCCTAGCTTCAGTTTAAAAGTGCTGGCTGTGCATTCAATATGATTGAATTTTAGGTTAATTGGGTTACGAAGACAGATGTTCCGAGATTTTCTATATATTTGTATAGCTCGGGGACAGACACAGTCTCTATAGTATTTATTACCAGTGCTGGACTATTAATTGAACATTGATTATACTGAATGTTGTTATTGTTGGAAGATGTACTTATGTTAGGCAGTCACTTGGAGTGTAGCGCCTTGGAGATGTTGTCAGACAGCAGTTCCGCTGGGGTGCAAGCCATCAGGACCAAACAACCTAGGATACTCCCAGAACAGATTCCAGTTATTAACAAACACCAGATTCTGCTCATTACACCAAGAGACTAACCAATCATTTAAAGCTAGAAGTCTACTGAACTTTTCTGCTCCATGTCTGAATGTGGGAAGAGGTCCAGAGACGATGAACTTCACGGTGGGTGATCTGCCTCGTATCGTCTCGATCAGGCTGGAGAAGTCCCTCTTCAGAACCTTCAATCTGCCGCAGCCTGATGTCATTCGTCCCTGCATGCAGTACAACCACTACAATGCGCTCGTCCTTCTTCAGGATCCCGGATGCCTGCACACCGAGATCAAGGACACAAGCACCAGAGAAACAGTGTGTGTGCACCTTACCTTTAGATGAAGTGATGCGGACATTCCACACAATGGAGTCCCAGATGATCACAGCGTTCGGTCTGGTCTGACGGAGAGGGGTGAAGCAGTTCCTGGTTGGAATCTCGAACACCGGAGGTGGAGAGGTCCTCACCGGGGTCCAGCCCACGCCTTCCGCCGCTGGTTCACCCAAGGCCCGTGGTGTGTTGGCGCTGGTGTGTCGGAGACCACGGCTTGGAAAGTCCTAGGTGCACGGTCCCTGCACAGAGAAACACACAGCGTAGAGGGCCTGGGAGTGGAAATACCACACTGTATGCTTACTTTGGATGGGTAGGCAGAGGCACAAGATGTTTCCAGAGCAGTTCCTTGCTCCAGCAGCTGGACCTGCTTGTCAAGTAGGCCGCGAATCTGCTTCTCCACATCCTCCAGTTCCAGCAGCACAATGTGAAGCTCGAGCGAGTCCTCATCTGCACTCAAAACCGAAGAGACAGCAGACATATTTGTTTTTTAAACAAAACAGTGGTAAATAAGAATTATGGAACGTAAAAAGGCTAGCAAGAGGTGATGCTAGCGGGCTACGGGCTACAAGCTAGTCGCAAGCTAGTCGTGGATGTTTGTAAAAACAGATCAAATTTAGCCACAGCGCAACGCTATGACTGTTTTATCTAAAGTAGTGTCAGTTATATTTGTATAACATAAGGTAAATAATTTTAAAGTATAGAGATTAGAAGAAATTAATGTAATAGCGTTAGCTCGAAGGACGCTCCTGCTTGATGCTGATTCCTACTTGACGATTACTTCTTTTATGTGCCAGCCGCTGACCTGTCATCACAGTGCCCCCCTTAGCATCAAGCCTATTGCCACTGTGTTGGGCCCACAATGTGTCAGATTATGAGAGGCTATCTGCATTCCCATGTTGAGCTCCTACCTGGAATGAGTAGTAGACGAGGAAAGTCCTGCAACAAAAGGAACCATCATGTTACCCTGGCGTTAGTATTCTTGGTGTTGGCCATCCACTGCAGTGGTATGTGGTCCATCTCCAGAGTGAAGTGTCGACCAGTCTTGTAATAGCACAGCTCCTCGATGGCCCACTTTATTGCCAGGGCCTCTCTCTCCACAGCGCCATATATACTCTCATCTTGGGACAGCTTCCTGCTGATGTAGAGGACCGGGTATTCTTCTGTGTTGAAAGTCTCCGAGAGGACGGTGCCCAGCCAGGTCTCTGATTCATCCATTTTCACTGTGAACGGCAGGGTTAAGTCTGGCATGTGTAGTACTGGGGACACTGGTGAGAGCCTCTTTCAGGGCTTGGAATGCCTGCTCCACCTCTGCAGACCATTTCACCCGGTCCACTTGGCCCTTCTTTGTGAGATCTGAGAACGGGGAGGCTACAGAGGAGAAGTTAGGCACAAATCTGTGGTAATACAAAGCCAACCCCAAGAAGGCACGTACCTTTATGACCGGGGCCACTCAGTCGATCCTCTCCTGCATCTCCTGTACGAAGTCTATGAACGAGCAGAATGGTGAGGGCTGTTCTTCCCATGCTTCCCGGGCCACATCCAGTAGTCCTCAAGGTCGATGTCTGAAGAGGAGCTCAAAGGGTGTGTAGCCTGTGGATGCTTGTGGGCACTCCCGGATGAGGGCGTAGGGCAGGAGGAGGTCCCAGTTCCTACCTTCCGACACAAAGCAGACATTAGTTTCGATACAAAGGGCATACCTTCGTCTGTCAATACATCCTTTGGGATCCTCACATGGCTTAACAGGCACACCAGTTCTTTAACAATGTTGCGGGAGGTGGCTTTGCATAGTGGCACAACCTCGGTGTACCTGGTGCGTAGTCCATGATGACCAGGATGTACTCATGACTCATGTACTCATGACCTCGGGAGCAGCCCCACGAAGTCCATGCCAATCCTCTCAAAGCGGACGCCTATGATGGGGAGAAGGATGATGTGTGCTTGTGGGGGCTTCCATTGGCACTGGGGTCACAGCTGGCAGAAACTCTGTAGCTCTGCATCCATTCCCGGCCAGATAAAGTGGTCCTTCAGTTTTTCCTGGTTTGTTTCGCACCCACAGGTGGCCCCTGAGAGGATGGACATGGGCCAGTTGCATCGGTATTGGGGTCCCTGTCTTGGGGACCACTGGGAGGTCAACGACTTCCCCTCTGCAGTTGGTCCTGTGATACAGAAGGCCTTTCCTGACCAGGAAGTAGGTTGTAGGGAGTACCTGGTCCAGATTTTGGTCGACCCCGTCGAACTGATGCACCTGTGCCCATCAATGTTTCAGACAGTTGCCCTCCTTCTGCTCCTGCCTGAAGTTCCCCTTTTGTTTCATCTGTTGGAAAACAGACTATATTGGGTTAGAACATGCATGTGGCATGTACTCGCAGCCACGTGCTCTCTGGTTGTCCAAAACATTGATTATGCTGAAATAGAGCTGTCCGTTCAGCAACATAGCGGCAGTCGCGCTCTTGCTCATTTGTGTACCAGCCGCCGGCCTGTCTTCACAGTGTGTGTGAGAGAATTTTTTGGTCTTTAAATATACTGTAAATATATTTACTTGTTATTTTGTTGTTTGTAAAATTGTGTTAACAAATCTGCATATTGTAACGTATTTGTTCATGTTTAATAAAAGCCCTTAATCTTATTAAATATTTGAATTTGTATTTCCCTGCTAAAATTAAGTACATGTAGCAGTTTCTGGGCCACATCTAGCCTGGGGACCAAGTCAATTCTCAACTAGATCTGTCTTACAGTGTCTGGGCCAGATGCGGTCACATAAACAATATAAGTCACTTTAAAGTGTCTGGGCCGGAGGAAATTGTATGTGTTGGTTTTCAGTGTGTGGGCCGGATCAGGGCCAAAGGAAATTGTATATGTCCATTTTCAGTGTGTCGGCTGGATCTGGGCTGGAGGAAATTGTATGTGTCCTTTTCAGTGTTTGGGACAGCTTTGTGCCGGGGAACTAAAGCAGGAACTAAAGCAAGAACTAAAGTAAGTATGTTGCCCACAAGTGGACTGTACAAATTTTGCTATCTGGGATACAGTTGAACAGAAAAAAAAATCTGGCTTACACAAAAAAATAATGAAAGTCAGTGGAACACTGAACACAGAACTGATGCTAAAAACCCCGTTGAAGGCCAGACTCAGAATTGAATTTGTTTTACTCAAAAATGACACACAGGTTGCAGGACTTCTGTAAGGTTTGGGGGCAGGGCAAGGTTTTATGTTGTGTTGAAAATTAATCATTAATTTTAACTTTTTAACAGAAGCACTTGCTCTTAAATGGAATGCTTTAAAAGGTAATATTTGTGTCATTATGTGAAACGTGTTGTACAAATGAGGTTTTATTTGACTTTTTAAAACAAATTATTATTAATTTCAAAGCACATGTTTGTGTTTGTATTTACCTCTCATTTACTCATTTAACTATTTATTTTTTCATCTATCTATTTATTTAAGCATTCAGGTATTTAGAAATACTATTAATTTGATGTAAGAACAATAGATACAGAATGAATGGTTAAAATAAAAAATAAAAAAACTTTAAAAAACTCTCTATCTCCCATGCTCACTCTCTCTTGCCTGTGTGTGCACGCATGCTTGAGTGCAGTGGAGCGAGTGAAGCATGTTGGTGAGAGCATGTGTGAATGTCCGGTGTGAATTGCTCCAACCCTATCTATATACCGCCATCGAGGTGGCAGAGAAGGTGGCCATGGACCGATTCCTAAGGACTCTGCCGCCCACAGAACACCAGGCCGTGGGGATGCAGGCACGGGGAAATCAAGGAAATCCTAACCGCCCTGGAACTCAGCTGGGAAGGATGGCGATGCCGCAGCCCACCCAGAATATTCCCAACACACTGGCCTGAACGCCAGCGCTACCGGTGCCAGGGGAGGAACCACCTAAGCGAGCCCATCTACGGGATGCCCAGGGACAAGCCCATGCCGACAGAACCGGACCTGGAGACACCGAAGAAGGCCCAGAAACCCTTGATGGCAGGGTGCACCCTCCACACACCGTACCCGCCAAGAACACCTACCCTGATTGTGTCGGTCAAAGGAAGCCCAGTCACCGCCCTGCTGAACTCCAGGAGCACGGTGACCTTGGCCCAACTGACAATCCTGCCAAAAAAAATCAGCAGGAACAGGACCATCACCGTAACATGCGTCTTCCGTGAACACCTAACCAACCCATAAAAAATTTAAAAAAATTTAAATTACTTTGGCACTTTGCTTCTTCTGGAATTCAGTTAATGGATCTTGTATGGTAGCACTACTTGTATTTTTCTCTGCTTGAAATATTGCTTTTCTTGTATTTTCTCATTTGTAAGTATAAGGATAAAAGCATCTGCTAAATGAAAAAAAATTCATTTAAATGTCTATGGCGATGCCTGGGAAGTCCTGCTACTGAGGTCCAAATACAGGGTAAAACAGCAACCTGGTCACTCACAGACGCTGATTCACCTGGCCCATGCCCACCCACTCGGGGGCCACGATAAACCCTGGAAAAGCTATAAGGACTACTTTGTCTGCCAACAGTGCCCCCAGTGCCAGTGCACCACCCCACGGAGGCCCCCGTAAGCTCCCCTTATCTCTCTTCCCATCATAGGCATCCCCTTCGAGAATGTCGGCATGAATCTCATGGGGCCGCTCCACAAATCCACCCAGGTCCACAAGTACATACTCGTCATCCTGGACTATGCCACCTTAAACCCCATGGCGATGCCCCTACGCAAAGCCACTTCCTGTAACATCGCGAGAGAACTGGTGCTCCTATTCAGCCACATGGGGATACTGAAGGATATCTTGACAGACCAAGGTACGCCTTTCGTCTCCAAACTAATGTTTGATCTGTGTTGGCTGTTGCAGGTTAAACACCTGAAGACATCCGTCTACCATCTATAGACTGACGGGCTTATTGAAAGGTTCAACGAAACCTTGAAGCAGATTCTACTGCGGGTGGTAGACAAAGAAGGGAGAAATTGGGACCTCCTCCTACCTTACATTCTCTTCACCGTCCGGGAGTGCCCCCAAGCGTCCACCTGCTGGTGGTGGTAGGAGAGATAGTCGGTTTTGATAATATCCTCTCAGCATGGCGAACGAATAAAGCAATTGTTTTTGAAAACAGAACAGCTTGTTAATCAATTTACAGAGAATGAAATATGGGTTAGAGGAAGTTATGTGACCATGACTCCTTTAGCGACTCCAGGAACAAAACGCCCTTTTTTGTAAAATCATTTCAAATGTACTGCCTCTCATTTAAAAAGTCATTATTAAAGAACTGGCATGATGAAAATCACAAGTCCCATCAGAAGGATTCCACTAGGATGTAAAAATACAGCATTAAAAACACGTTCTCTCATTTAGACAGGCAGGTATTCATATTTTTTACTTCACCTGAGCGCATGTTAGAAATGTCTCCCCATCAGTCACGGAGAGAGCTCCTATGTGCTGTATGCAAACATCAATAACTTCAAGTGTTTTGAATGTGGCGATTTAGGACACAAATATGCCTGTTGCCACAGCTGAAAACAGATTGTGTAACAATAACAATAGCACCGATACCATGGAAATTACAGCAACAGCAATAATCCCAGGGATGGATGGATGGATGGATGGATGGATGGATGATTTCTCATAGCTACTACAAACCCCTAAAGCTGCCATTTGATAAAACATAATAATAATTTGAGTTTTTAAAGATTAAAAAAATGCTCTCATCTTATGTTATTATTATATGTAATTTTCTTTATTTTGTGATACGTATTGTTCTACAAAAGAAGCCACCATAGTACAGGAGTGAAAGTGTGTGAAACTCAATGTCACAGACTGAAGCAAGTGCAGGTAAGGCCGTTTAATGGTTGTGTGCGTGAATCTCTTAAGTAGGGTGGTGTGATTGAGAACAGGTGTGTCTGTGATTAGTCCTGAGAAGAAGGTGAGGTGTCTGTGTGTTCCATTGGGAGTTGTAGTTGTCAGCCATGTTTCTAGTTCAGGGTGCATTTGAATTTCTGGTTTTCTGGTTGAAGTCAGGACCCCTAATCAGGTTCACCTCTGTGACCTGAAGCAGGAACAGGACTTGGGAGGTTGCCTCATTGACGTCCAGCTGGAGCTCTGCAGGTGAGACCACCTCGTGGGTCTCAGGTTGGAGCTCTGTAGGTGAGACCAACTAGTTTTTCTCAGGTTGGAGTTCTGGAGATGAGGGCACCATTTCTGCACATTGGACACTGTTTCAGAATTATTTGTTTTTAAATTTTTTTTTTATTCTTACACCTACTGCCACCCTGTTGTCCGCTGTTGATACACTCTTAACCCTCTTACCCCGTATGGCCGAAAAACCGGCTTGCCCGTCTTTGATCTATTCCCGTAAGGACGATATACCAGCTTGGTCGTCCATGCCAAAACCCCGTAAGGCTGATATAGCAGTTTTACAGGGTAAACGTTCTCCCCGTAAAGCCGGTATACCGGCATTACTCTGCTATGATTCCTTACTTATTTAATTATTATTTGTTGACGCGGAAGGTTGATGACGTCATGACGTCACAATGTGATTACGTTTTCACGCCGTCATTACCATGAAGATCCAAGCATGCAGGGTACATTTAAAGCCTTGTCCATTGATTGCTTTATTTGGGATTCCTGAAGCCTCAGTTCCTTTGAGCTTGATACAAAAGGATGTTATTGCTTTCACATCCCTTATAGCAAGACGTTCACTACTGTTGAATTGGAAGTCTGCTAAATACCCATCTATCTTCCAGTGGATAAAGGATTTGATGTTTTTTCTGAAATTTGAGAAAATAAGATATATGATGAATTGTTGTACGGACAAGTTTTTTTCATAAATGGCATCCCTTTATTGGATATGTTATGGAGTTACAGACACTTCCCACTTTAATTTTACAATATCTTTATAACCAGCGACAGTTATTGGGTAGCCATGATGAGCCGGGGGGTGGGGGTGGGGGGTGGGTTGTGGGTTTTCGATATTTTTAACTTTGTTTTCCTTTGTATAAAAAGAAAAAAAAACCTGAGAATGTTTACTGCTGTTGCTCAGTTTGTTTTTTGTTTTCTTTTCGATTGAATATTTGGGAAAGGGAGGGGAGGACAGAACAGAAAAGGCAATGTAGAAAGGTTTAGCAGAAATGTTCAACAGAAAGGTTCAGCATAAAGGTGCAATAGAAATGTTTAGCTGAAATGGTCATTAGAAATGTTCATTAGAAATGTTTAGCAGAAATGTTCAGCAGAAATGTTCAGTAGAAATGTACAAATGTTCTTTAGAAAGGTTCAGTAGAAGTGTTCAGCAGAAATGTTAAATAAAAATGAAACCTAAAAAAATAAGAAGATCCAAGCATGAATATTGGAGTAATTTTAGAAGTGAACTAAAAATGCCACAATGAAAAGCTAATCGTGTTCCAGCTAAAGTTACACCTCCACTGAACACAGGTACATCTAAAACAGTGAAAAAAAGAAAACATACACAGTTACACAGGCGAGAGCGAGGATTCTAGATAGTGACAGCAGTGAAAGTTCAGGCGATGTTGAAACCGAAATCGAAACTGATAGTGACGCAAACTCTCATGATTCAGACCCTGATCCATCTTCATCTTCAGCATCAACCAGTGCGACTGCCACTGCAGGGGTTTGGAGTCATACCGTGACCATTTCTGTGCATTCGTGAAAACAATACATGCTGGTCTGATTATCACCAGAAAGTTGAGTTTTGGTGCTAAAATGCATTTATATATTTATAAATGCATTTTAATATTTTAATATTTTAATATACAAATATATATATATATATATATATATATATATATATATATATATATATATTACTTGAATTCAGTCAAAGGCATTGACCACGCTGATGCTCGTATGGTACTTCTAAATGAGTATAAGGATTTTAGCAAGCATTTTTCGTAATTTCTCTAGTTAAGAATTGTGCTCTAAGTTTAGTAAAAAGACTGAACTGCTTCATTTTCAAAGTAATATTACACAAACACATTATTATAAGTTGTTTCAAGGCCTAAAAATGTTAAAATTAAAATGTTGATTTTGGGGCCAATTTTGGCCTGGGAACTCAGGGTTCCTATGGGGAATATAGGGTTGTGGGACATAATACTGTGGGAACTAAGGTGTAAGAGGGTTAAAAAGTATGGAACGGCAGATCAGACTTGCGCGTCACACTGAGTCTCCTCAAAAGTTCATCCAGGTTGCAGTTCTTCCCTAGATTCTCAAACTCCTTTAGAAACAGTTCTGCAAATTGAATTACATCGGTGAGGGCACTGGACCCTGTTTTGGCCAGATGCTCTACCCATTGGTAGACCGGGCTATAAAGCCAGGCCACAATGAACTCGAGCCACTGCTTCTTGTCTGGCTTGGGGTTCGCCAGGCTTGGAAAGTACATTTGGCAGTGGAACATTAACTGTGTTGGGTAGTCGCACAATCCATAATTCAGATCAGGAAGGTCTTTCAGTCCACTGGGGAAACTGGATTGACATGAATGGTGGCCAGACATCCCTATGTACGCTGGCTTGATGATCTCCTTTCTCTGCTGCTGCTTCCATGTTGAAGCAAAGTATTCTGTCATGTATCAGAGTCTGAGACGGAAGCAAGTACAGGTAAAGCAGTTTAATGAGAAGACAAATCCACAAGGATAGGCAGAAACCCATAACCATAGACAGGCTAGGGTCAAATGATCATGCAATCAATCCAAACTAGTCAAGGCTAGTCAAAGTCGAAGGAATAACTAAATAAAAATAACAGTGCACAAGGTAAAGGTGTGGTAAATGCCACCGAAAAGATAAACTGAGCATAATACTTCGCAATGACTTTGTGTGAGAGTCTGTTAAGTAGTGTGGTGTGACTGAGAACAGGTGTGTATGACTAGTCCTCTGCGCGTTCCATTGGACGTGATCCCTTCTGCAGCTGGCCCGTTGATATTCCATTAGCCATGTTTGTAGTTTGTGGAGCATTCTGGGAAATGGAGTTGTTGGTTTGCATGACATGATGCTCACTATTTTCTGGTTGAAGCCAGGACCCCTAATCAGGTTTGGAAAATCCCTATTTTCAAGTTCTTGAGGTGCTCCTGATTGGTGTTTTTTTTTTAATTATTTGTTCATTATTATGTATTAAAGTCAGTAGACATGGACAATAGGGGGAAATGAACCTGTCCACATTGATGATTGACCTCCTATTGTGTATCACAGTGATCAAAACTAATTTTAAAATGATTTAGGCCAGTATTTTATATATGGTCTATACTTTATATAAGGTCATACTATATAATATATAACATAAAATCTGGTCATCTTACTGTAATAACTGAAAAACATTATTAGACTGATTATTAAGATCTGCTAAAAATATGATAAATGTTGAGAAAAATCTTTACAATTGATTATATAGGCCCATTCACATTTCATTTAAATACAGTGTTTGTGTGATATTCTAGAATAGTTTGCATTTCTAAATCTTTATTCCAAAAATGACAAATGTTGCATTGCTGTACATATTGTATCTGTTCACTGCATGAACTGGAAATTATTTCAATCAAATAATTGAAATATATATAAATCACAGTGCATTCTAAATCCAATGTAATACAAAACAATGTAGTGGACTAGCGAAAACAAACAAAGACAATGTCATTAATCAACTTAGCAAAAGACTGAATAAATCAAATGGAAACAGTAAGTTAACAGCTGTGCACAGCAGCAATAATGTAAACTTTTTCAGGTTCCTAATAAAGTGGATGGTGAGTATATATAAAAATGTACTGCCAATCATAATATATGTTATGTGATTTGGCTTGAATAATTATTTAATCCCAATTTCAGATTCATGCTGTTCTCATCTGCCTTTAACATTCTAAATCAATCATTATATTCGTGTTTCAGCCCCCAGTTTTCCATTCCAAATAGCACCTTCTGACTGAAATCTTAAAAACAATGAAAATATCAGCCCTTGTTTCCATCTGGTGTTGATTTTGCTAGCAATTGTACTTCTTGCTTTCTCTTAAATGCTTTAAACTGTTTGAAAATCCAATGTACAACCCCAATTCTGAAAAAGTTGGGACAGTATGGAAAATGCTAATAAAAAAAAAGAGGAGTGATGTGTAAATGTACTTTGACTTATATTTAAACAAAAAATATATAAAGACAAGGTATTTGATGTTTTACTTAATCCATTTCATTGTTTGGACTAATAGTGATGTGACAAGTTGAAGTAAGAAGGTGATGTGAAATAGGTGAGGCAATTGTCTAATGATAGTATATAAGGAGCTACCAAAAAAGGCCTAGTCCTTCAGTAGCAAGGATAGGTCGAGGCTCGCAAATCTGCCAACAGATGCATCAGAGAATAATCCAACAATTTCAGAACAACATTCCCCAAAGACAAACTGGTAGGATTTGGGGCATTTCATCTTCTACAGTGCACAATATCATTAAAATTTTCAAGGAATCTTGTTAAATCTCAGCACATAAAGGGAAAAGCAGAAAACCACTTCTGAATGCACGTGATCTCCGATCCCTCAGACGGCACTGTGTTAAATGCAGTCAGGAGTCTGTAATGGATATCTTTGGAAATACTTTGGTAAACTTTTGTCAGTCAACACCATTCACCGCTGCATCCATAGATGCAAGTTAAGGCTTTAATATGCAAAGCAGAAGTCATACATAAATATTGTCCAGAAGCTCTGCCCACTTCTCTGGACTTGGTCTCATCTGAGATGGACAGTAGCACAGTGTAATCATGTTTTGTGGTCCGACGAGTCAACATAGTTCTTGGACAAAACAGCCATTTTGTTCTCTGGGCCAAAGAGGAAAAGGACCATCCAAGCTGTTATAAGTGTCAGGTCCAAAGGCCAGCGTCTGTCATGGTATGGGGGTGTGTCAGTGCCCATGGCATAGATAACACCTGTGAGGATACCATTAATGCAGAAATATATGTACACATTTTGGAGCAACATATGCTGTCATCCAGTCCGGTACAACGCCAAACCACATTCTACCTGGATTACAAGCGCATGGTTGCATAAGCTGAGAGTGCGGGTGCTAGCATGGCCTACCTGCAGCTCTGCAGCCAATAATAAAAAAAGTTTAATAATGGATGACTAGGGGGAAATTCCCCTTGCGAAACTTAACCAACTGGTGTCTTCTGAGCCCAAACACTGTTACACAGTGATAAACAGTCAACTGTACCAAATTTTTTGGAGTGTGTTGCAGTCATGAGATTTGAAATGAGTGTATATTTAAAAACAATTAATTTACCAAGTAAAAACATCAAATAACGTGTTAAAGTTTTCAATATAATACAGGGTGAAATGAATTTTCAAATGACTTTTTGTATGTTTTTTGCATTTTCTATACTGTCCCAACTTATTACAGTATTTGGGTTGTATTTGTGCTAATGAAGAATTGATTACATTTGTCCCAAAAGGTCATTGTTCAGAATATTATTCAAAAATAATTTTAACCTTTTAATTAGTTTGCTAATTGGTTGTTTAAGCACTAAGCCACACCAGTAGGTGGCAGTAGAGCACCAAGGTTCACAGAGGTTTCCTCCCAGAAAAAAAAAAACATGAAAAAATACATATAGACAAATTTAACATGTAAGCACAAGCTGAAAGGTTAAAAACACTTGCAGTGTTAGTTAGAGGTATTCCAGATGTTATAAGTCCAAAACTCTTCCACATCTGCAATGCTTCAAGTTACACACAACTGTCCAACACTGTGCAAATATAAAATAAAGCAATGTGTTCAATCTGGTGTTTGGGTAGGGAAAAAAATAATCATGAATTTTAGAGAATTAGAGTTTTTATCGGGACATATCCAGCACCACGAGTGTAATGACAAACCTTTATCTATAATAGTAATAACAGTTTTGCTTTTACATTACAGTTATTTTACGGTTTCCTCATCAGCAGCTGTACCGTGATGATTAGTCTGAGACAAACATTTCAAGATTGTGACAAAAAAAATTCATGTGTAGTTCATGTCAAATTTGAACTGAACCCTGCTGCAGGCTGGAAATTGTATGAGGTTCCTCCCCTCTTTCACTTTCTGTTAGATCGTGTTTTGTGTGTGTGTCTTGAGGGTAGGGGGTTATGTACTCAGTGTTATTAAACTTAACCTCACACTGATAAACAGTGTTTTCTTTTCAGGATTTCACAAAAATTACCACAAAAGGAGAGCAAAATGGTGAACTGTGGCCTGTTGACAAACCAGAATGCTCCAGGTAAGATTTTGTGTATAGAGAAAAGAAGAAAAGAAAGAAAGCTGTACTGTACATGTCTTGCTTTTTGATATCTTGAGCTGCTTTGCAACAAGATTACAAACTAAAATAATCACAAGGTCCTGCACGGTAACGCAAAATCTCTGTTACTAGGATTGTTATTCTAGTTACAATAAGAGGAAGCTACACAATTACTATATGCTGGTGAAAATATTATATGTCTAGAGCATGTATTCAAAGTAAAATTTCTGTCTTCCTGTCTGCTAGGAAATCTTAGTTCAGCCGAAATAATCTCCACATCAGTTTGACCTCACTCCGCAAAACAAACAAACAAACAAACAAACAAAATTCTCAAAAAGGATAACCGTAAGAAAATACTGTGCAACCGTGCAATAACCGTAAGAAAATACAGATCTCTTTTACTCACTCCAAATGAAATAGGCTAAGAATAATCTGATAAACAGAACAATTCACCAATATGCAAAACAATAAGGAAATAATCACCAATTAATAAGAGAACAATCACACACACACACACACACACACACACACACACACACAAAGGCAGTATATAAAACAGTTACCCAAATTCAATTATTCATCAAAACAAAAAATTGTTCATTTTAAAGGCAGTACTCCAATGGAGATTATTTGTTACTGTTTAGGCATACGGGAGTTCATGAAACTTGAAAGCATGGGAAACTCAGATTTTATGATTCACAAATACATTATACTCTTCTTATTAAAGACAACTCTATTTTGAAAATAATCAAGGGTTTTTTGTTTAAAAAAGAAAAATAATTCAAATTCAGTAACTTTTTGACCAGATGAGGTACACATGTAAACGACAGGCTTTCATGAACTGAAATATGTTTCTTTTTTGCACTATTTGCAATATCAATGACAATTCTGTATTAATTTGAAAGAATGATGAGTTTACAATGATTTTGATTATCAGCATCATACACATGAGTCTTTGTCTCATCAACTGAGAGAAAAGTCCCTTTCATCTCATCACTGATTCATTCCAACAGTTCTGTTCTGTTCTCTAAATCTCTTTTGTTAATCTCTTTTATTAGGCCATTTGGACATTTTAAAAACTTGTTGTCTCTACAGAGTGTACAAGCACTCTTCTCTTTCTTCTCTGGATTAATTCTATTTCGCCACAGTGTATAACTATCCAAACGCCTGATCAAATCACAAGCAAGTCACACTTAGTTATCAAGGTTTTTAGATGGTTTAGGCAGACTCGCTGAGTTTGTTTCTTTTAACAAAAGGTATGTGACCCAGCAATGGATAAGAAAGTTTTCATTTAAAGTAAAATAAGTAGAAATTAGTAAAATTTCTCAAAGATATCACAAAAAGGTCATAAATAGAGATGCACCAATACTAAATTTCTCAGCCGATACTGATATCCGATTATTCAGAGTGATATCGGCTGATACCGTTAGTTCTGCCTTTTAAGCCTTCTTTTAAATGAATTATAATTAATTCCACAATTCTGAAAGAAATACAAATAAAAACTTTAGTGTATTCTCTCCATTTCAACAAGTAGTTTCACAGTATCTGGTCTCATAAACAGAAACATATTACTCTAATTAACATGAACACATGAACTCAATTCTGAAGATTAAAGTAAGATTATTAACTTATTGAATGTTATAAATTTATATTAACATTGACTGAATTATAAAAAATAAAAACCCTCCTGTTAGTCTCACATTCATTCACCACAAACACAAACATTTCTACTTCATCACTGAACATCAAACTGAAAATATATAATATTAACTTTTTTTATATATTAACATTAACTGAATATGAAATATACCACTCTAGAAATATATTTTTCTGTGTAATATATACTTTTTTGTCAACTCATCATTTAAATCTTTCCGCAGTGTACTGGAGCTTTAAAGCAGCTTGAGCAGTGCGGCAAAAAAATTTTTTGACTTGACGCTGAAACTCCCGCTTCACTGCTGCAGCGTCCGGTATAAAAGTTTATTAGTGCAGAGATTACAAGATTACAAACTGCGGTTTTGTCGTCATTCCACACGAGAGACATCCTCTTTACACACAGCACGAAATTAATGTGTTTTCCCATCCTCTTTTAATTGACAGGATATAATCGGCCCTGATCATGGATGTTTTTAAACTATCGGCCGATAGCGTGGAAAAATTTACTTTATCGGCCGATATATCAGTGCATCTCTCATCATGATTTTTAAAAACATAATATTCTTATGTCTTTAAAAATATTATTTAAAGACACAATATTTTTTATTATTATTATTTATTAGGGGCGCACGGTGGCTTAGTGGTTAGCACGTTCGCCTCACACCTCCGGTCCGGGGTTCGATTCCCGCCGGGAGTTTGCATGTTTTCCCTGTGTTGCGGGGGTTTCCTCTGGGTACTCCGGTTTCCTCCCCCAGTCCAAAGACATGCATGGTAGGCTGATTGGCCTGTCTAAAGTGTTCGTAGTGTATGAATGGGTGTGTGAGTGTGTATGTGATTGTGCCCTGCGATTGACTGGCACCCTGTCCAGGGTGTACCCCGCCTTGTGCCTGATGATTCCTGGGATAGGCTCCAGGTTATTATTATTATTTATTAGGGGCTTAGTGGATAGCATGTTCGCCTCACACCGGAAGGTTCGGGGTTTGATTCCCGCGGCTCTGTGTGTGCGGAGTTTGCGTGTGCGGGTTTCCTTCGGGTACTACGGTTTCCTCCCCCAGTCCAAAGACATGCATGGTAGGCTGATTGGCGTATCTAAAGTGTCTGTAGTGTATGAATGGGTGTGTGATTGTAGGCTTCCCTTGTCCCCCTGTGACCCTGAAAAGCAGTAAGTGGTTGAGGATGATGGATGGATTATTTATTAGACCTTTTATTTCTAAAATCTATTGTAAGGATTTTAAGGATATTTAAGGATCCATGGCAACAATTACCGTGTGCCCCTTTTTCACATTAGCACATGCTGTGAAAAATCTTTTAGGAAAAGCATTAAATGAGATGTAAAGTTTAATTCCTGCAACATGTGTGTTCCCTACACACTCTTCTCAGCATGGTATGGCTTCTTTATGTTTCCTGCTCAGTTCCACTGAAGCACATCGAGGTGGATCTGCAGGTTCAGGGGCATGTAGCGACGGTGACCTCCACCCTGCAGTATTTAAATGAGGAAGAGCACCCCCTGGAGGCTGTGTTTGTCTTCCCCATGCCTTCAGGAGCTGCTCTCTGCCATTTCAGCGCCAAGATTGCAGACCAGGAGATAGTGGCTGAGGTGCAGGAGAAACAGGAGGTGAGTGAAGCTGTACTTTCCTGAAAATGATAAACTAATGATTTTTTCCTGCAGTATTCTGTAGACTAGTTAACAGGAATGTCCGTGCATCATGGATTGTAGATTGTAGGTAATCAGCATGTCTTACACTGAGAGGGAATATAACATTCTGACTGTATTCTGTCTGTGTGTCAGGCGCAGGAGCAGTATGATGATGCAGTGAGTTCAGGTCAACAGGCCTTTCTGCTGGAGGAGAGCGAGGAGTCTGTGGACGTGTTCAAGATGAGTGTAGGCTCTCTGCCACCAGGCCAGAGCGCCGCCGTCACCTTCATCTATATCATTGAGCTGAGTGTACAGGCTGACCATTCACTGCAATTCTGCCTGCCTGCAGTGCTCAACCCTCGCTACACACCAGCCGGTACTAAACACTAAACACACACATCCACCACCACACACCTTACTGTCACATACTAAACATACATTAATAAAAGTGACACATTACTGTCACATACTCATCTCAATTTAAGGAGTTACTCTGATCAAATATGCACTTAGCTTAATGGGTAATTTTATTATTGGTAAATGAATCCTAAAATGTGTGTTCCATTTTATTTTCAGGTTCAGGTGGTGGTATACTGTCCAAGATAACATCAAGGTTCTCTGGTATTCCCTACTCTCTCTCCTTTACTGCACACGTGAGCTCTCCAAACCCCATCACTAAAGTGGAGTCCAAATGTCCTCTAGAGCCCCTGATGTTCCTCAACACAGACCACACAAAGGCAAAGGTGTGTGTGTGTGTGTGTGTGTATGTGGGGGGGGGCTGAATGTGACTTATCAACAGCTGAGAAGTTTATGTAATTTGCCAGTTAGTGTGTAACGTTTAACTGCATCAGATTGCTGAATTCATGAATTTTTATGGATTCAAAATTGTATCATTTTAATTAATCCAGGCATTTATGTTTCATATATCTCCTTCATGACTAGCATGCAACTTTTTTTTTTTTTTTTTTTTTTTTTACACATTATTTCTTGGCATAGTGTTTCTCACTTTGTTCTCTTTCTCTCACTCTTTCTGCACTTTTGAAAACTGCAAAAAATTAATCTGACCATTTGCATGTCTCTTTTGTTAGTATTTTCATATACAGTCTCTGGACACTTTAATAGGAACACCTCATACACAACCTTATTTGTGTTACTATCTAGCTAATCATGTAGCAACAGCACAATGCTTCAAGCCTTGCAGATGTAGATCAAGAGTTCATGTTCATATCAAACATTAGGGCAAATGTGGCCGCATAGTTGAAGAACTGGTCATTCTTGTCACGTCTGGCGAGTTGAGGCAGAAGCAATCGCAGATTTTTTAAACATTTATTTTAAACACACGAACAACGAAACAAAGACACTAGGACAACTGGGCATAATACTGTGGCATGAAACAAAACACAGAGACAGAAGTGACGTGAGTCTATAACAAAGAAAGACCGGAAAGAGTGCAGACAAAGACTATATATACACATCGGTGCTCATTAACAAAAACGTGGAGTCAGGTGCATGTGTTCAGGTGGTGTAGTGCAGTGGCTGATGGGAAATGGAGTCCCGAAGTCGAAATGCGAACTTTGACTTTTTTCCTATTGACATCACCTCTTTCACTCTCAACTCAAAACTCAACCGCCTTTCCAACATATAAGGGAGGAAATATTCTAGAACTCGTCTTGAGTTAACCCTCTCCAGCTGTGAGTATTGTTGTTACTCCACTCCACATTTCAGATCATTGCTTTGTATACTTCACAATGACCCACCTTTGACCTCCTTTGCTGTCTATCTTCCAAACCAAGGAAGTCTTCCTGCTGTGCTTAACCCATTTTTCTCCACATTCTAGACATCACTCAGATTATTATGTCCAGCAATCTTACCCAAGATATCGTCTCCTTTGTCATTAATATTTCCATCATTAACGACTCAATAACATCTACATTCAAGAAAGCAAGGATTATTCCTATGCTGAAGAACCCACTCTAGAGAATCCAGAATGACCTCCATTCTAAGCATTCTTGCTTTGAAGTGGCACACTCCACAGACAGTGTTCCTTTGGCTATTACTGTGAAGTTTCATGCTGTCAAACTGTTATTAGTCCACATCTTCCTAAAATCACAAAACTATTTTGTGGATCCTCATAAGTCTTGGAATTTGTGGCACAGCATAGTGATGCTTTGTCATATGAGGTGATATTGAAGAGATTCACATATGACTTTCCACTGGTATTCCACTGCTATGCTAATGATTAGTGCTGGCTTCCTATCTTTTCCCTCTTTTATACCCACACTCTCAATGATGCCATATCCTCACATGAGTTTTCATACCACTGCTATGCTGATGACACTCAACTCAACCCTCCTTTCCTCACTCATGTTTCTGCATGGACTCCAGCATCCCAGCAAGTCCAAGCTGCTGTACATCCCTGGAGATACATTCCCATATCAAGATCTTGTGATCTTCCTGGTCAAATCTCAAGAGAATCTGGATATTTCTATCAACAAAGGCCACTCAGGTGCTTATTAAGTCCTTTGTCAATTCAACAATGGACTACTGCAACTCGACCAAAGTGCTCCCACACCACCCGATTGCCCTTCACTGGTGTCCTGTAGCTGCCCGCATCACATTTAAAACAATGATGATTCCCTACAAAACCAAAGAAATGCACCAGTGCCTGCTTACCTTCAAGTACCCATCACATCCTCTCTGTACCACTCTCCCACCAAGGCATTAGCATGGCTTGAATGGACCCACTTGAATGAACTCCCCATAGCTGCCCAAAGAGCTGAGTCACTGGCTGTCTTCTGTTTTCTTTTCTTTGCCCAACATTTTAGATGGATAGTACTCTTCTTCCCTGACATTACTTTTAGTCTAGTAAACAAGCAAGAATATATGTGTGTGTGTGTTTTTTTTTTTTTTTATAGATACTGCATAAGCATTTCTGCAAGTTGCTCTGGTCAAGAACATCTTTAAATGTAAAAGTTGTAGCCTATCTGCCTCTGGGTTTTGCATTTAGTGTGCTCTGGGATTCTTTTCTGCTCACCCTAGTTGTAAAGAAAGACATCTTTAATAACTTTTAATGCTCATGAGTTAAAGTTGGGCCCACTGAAAAGCCAATAGTTTTATCCAGTGTTTTCTATGTTTGTATAATACGATCTAAGTGTTTTATATGAAAAAAAAAGCAGGTTAATATGAGAAAGTAAATCTGATCTGGATTAGACAATATTTAGAAAGGTACACATTGGTGTGTATAAGGTCCCTCAATTAAGTGCAGGTCATACCAAAATCCAAGTCATGAAGTTCAACGAACTCTTACCGATAAAATTTGTATGCCTCCAGGGTCTTGGCAAGGGTATAAAACCATTTCTAAAGCTTTGCGTAATAATATTGTGAAACATTATTGTGAAACAAAAGAAGTTTGGAACCACCATGACTCTTCCTAAAACTTGCAGTGTCCAAACTCAGTAACTGGGCTAGAAGGGTTTTGGTCAGAGAGGTGATGAAGAACCCATTAGGCACTCTAACAGAGCCTCTGAAGTCCTCCATAGAGATCAGAGAACCTCTCTGAAATGCTCCATCAATCAGGCCTACATGGAAGTTAATGGAGATAGTAGAAATCCAGATCCTTTCTGCCTCTGGATGGAGCTCAAATCTTCTCCAATTCCAGACTGTTGGGACTATGGCTGCTCCTAAGGCCATATAGACTTCATATAAGCCAATATCTGTTGTTATCCAGATGAGGATGGGTTCCCTTCTGAGTCTGGTTCCTCTCAAGGTTTCTTCCTCTTAAAACATCTTAGGGAGTTTTTCCACCGTCACCACTCAGTGGCTTGCTCAGTTGGGATAAATTCGCACTTTTAATATCTGCTCATAAGCTGGCTAATACCATTCCTAAGGTTAAGTATGATGGTGGCAGCATCACGTTATGGGGGTACATCTCAGCAGTATTTATAGGGAGAATTGAAAGAAGGATGAGCGTCTGCAGAGAGACCTGAAGATGGTGGTTCGGAGGGACTCCCCATCCAATCTATTTGAGCTTGAGAGGATGCCCCAAAAAGAATGGCAAAAACTGTCCAAATGCAAAGATTCAAAATTATAATTGCTACCCACTGTGTTCACTTTCAAAGCAAACTTCGACGTTGCATTGAGCATAACAGTATGGGACGTGCCTTGCACGCGTAACCGGTATCTGAAGCTTGTGTAAAATCATGCCTCTACTTATAGGCCTGTCATGATCAGGTGACGTGGCAAGTAAGCGCGTCACATGATATATATGGCACATGTGAACCATACCGCCAGCCTTTATTATCTTCAGAGAGACTGCATGGCTGTTGTCCGTGTGACAAAAAAATGCTTCATTTTTACTCTATATTTTTTCAAAATCTCTAAACTTTTCTATCCTTTTTTAGAGAAAAAGAAAAGAAAAGAAAAGAAAAGAAAAGAAAAGAGAGAAATAATGAGCAAGAAAGAATTCATGAAGTGTGTCATGACTTGCTCCCGTTTCATCATGGGAAAAAGTGCTCACTTTCTGGATGAAGTGTTTAGGAGTGTAGCATGCGATGGCAGCTGCAAGAGGCTGCTCATGGTAGCACCTACATTAAGCAGCTCGGCTCGCAACTCGCGCCCTTCTCGGAAGCCGAAGCGAGTTGGGTTTCGGAGCCTTGCTGATCTTAGGGGGATCTCTTATGGATCCGGAAGAGGAGTCGTTCGCTGCTCTATTTCTTACTTCCAGATTCGTCTCTCCGCTGGATTTGGGAGCTGGCGTTGCCACTCCTCCTCCCACTATGGAAAACTAAAAGGGGGAAGAAAAAAAAATGGCAATAAACACACACACAAATAATAGTAATCATTTCTCTCTGACTCCGAGAAGCCAGAAGGATGTGTTAAAAACTGAAAGCAGCATATAAAGAGCTTCTTGAAGTGATTACTAAGGTTGGATAAGCCTTTTTCTCCCCAGTGAAAGTAAATCTGGGGGAAAACCAGGCATAAGCCATATTTATAACCCCATGATGTTGGATTATTCAGCCATTGTGGGGAATGAATGGCATGGCTATTTAGCTATGCTGAAGGTGGAGTAGGTGCTTGCGAGCTAGCTCTCTCCATCGATGGCAGGTAATTAGGGGGGCTGGCTTTGCCATTCAAACCACTGTGTAAGTCCACCATGGCATTGGTGGACAAGCCTATGCAGTAGTAGTCTTGGTTGTGGGTCACTGCAGACAATGACAGTGTTGCAGGCCTACCAAGCAGACCTGCTGAGTGAGCTCGACATATGGCAGCAGTCAAAAAAGCCAGTTCCTTCCCTGTTGTCTCGAGCTCACCCGGGCATCCATGAGTGGAGCCCAGGTCAGAACTAGTGCGAGGGAGAACCAGAAGGTGAGTATGGCAGTCTGCCAAACCCCGCATACAGCCGGGGAATTGGGCAGCCACAGTCATAGGCCTGATCTGAGAATGGTCATAAAGGCCAAGCAGGCAAAGAAGAGCGGTCCTGAAGGGCCGTGGAAGGCCTTCACAATGTGCATGGATGCTGCTCTTGCGACTCCAGGGCATCCGTGTACTAAACTACCTGGATGACTAGTTAATTCTAGCACGTTCCAGGGAACAGGCAGTTTAACATCGCGATGTTGTTTTTGCCCACATGAGGAGCTTGGGGCTCAGGTTCAACCTCAAGAAAAGTATACTTTCTCCAGTGCAGCGGACAACTTTTCTAGGGGTTATATGGAATTCTACAACGATGAGGGTGTTTCGATCCCCAACACACGTAGAATCGATCCTATCAATTTTGAGCAAGATAAAGCTAGGTCTGGGCATCCCCTCCAGTCTCTATGAGAGACTGTTGGGTCTTATGGCAGCAGAAGCCAACATCATAATGTTGGGCCTATTGCACATGGAGACTGTTTCAGTGGTGGCTGGAAAGTCGTTCAAGGATGAAAGCTCTGAGAGTAATCAGTGTCACGTGGCAATGCCTACGTGCTCTGAGTATTTGGAGGTGCCCAGAGATTCTACACTTGGTAATGACAGACACGCCCCTCATGGGCTGGGGTGCAGTCTTAAATGGCTGTCCAGCTCACAGTCTTTGGAGCGGCCCTCATCTGGAGTGGCATATAAATCGCCTAGAGATGTCGGCCGTATTCCTAGCACTGAAATTCTTTCTTCCTCGGTTGAGAGATCACCAATAGGGCGGTTGCCTCTTCAAAGGCTTTGTCCAAAGTGGTATCTTTGCAGGATGTGTGTGCTGCTGCAGGATGGTCTACGCCACACATATTCTTTCGTTATTACAGCCTGGATATTCATTCCACCCCGGGCTCGAGTGTCTTGCAGTGACTCTTGGGCTTGGGTCATTTTGAACAGGTCATACCCTTGGTATGATAGTGTGGGTATTCTTGTTCCCATACTGTTATGCTAAATGAAACGTTGAAGTTCGCTTTGAAATGGAGCGTCGGGGTTACGCATGTAACCCTGTTCCCTGAGAAGGGAACGAGACGTTGCATAGCTCTGTCATACCAGGGCAGGCCTGTGAATTGTGTCTTCACTTCAGATAATAGAGGCTGGCAGTGTGTCACAGGTGCCATATATATATCATGTGACACGCTTAATTGCCACGTCACCTGATCATGGTAGGCCTATAAGTAGAGGCATGAATTTACACAAGCTTCAGATACCGGTCACGTGCGCAAGGCGCTCCCATAGTGTTACGTTATATGCAACGTCTCGTTCCCTTCTCATTTTTGCAAAGTACTGAACACCTGAATACTTAACAAAATGAGAGTATTCAGCTTTTTCTAATTTAAAAATCATGTTTTTGACTTGTTATTATGGATTATTGTGTATTGATTAATAGGTGTAAAATTACAGTTCACCCATTAATCTACGCAATTTACTCTGACAACTTTCTGGCTATTTTACATTTTTTATTTAATGTGACTGAGTAAACAAGCCAACAGTTTCAAAGCAGTGGTGTATTTCCCAGATCAAGAAACTGGCTATATCATTTAATCAACAAGCTTTATGAAAAAGCAAAACAACAACAACAACAAAACTTCTGTTCTCTCAAAAATTTTCTGTCTGCTCAGTTTTGGGATCTGTATTTGTATATATTTAGGGTGCATCAATTCAATATGAATAAATATATTTGCATTTGGGTTCAGGTTCAGGTTGCCTTGCAATGATCTGTTCTTCCTTGAACTTTCACCTGCATTTTATTGAACAGATTAAATAATGTTCAAGGTCTTGTTTAATAATTTTGTCTCTGAGAACATTAGGAAGCTCCTTTACCTCTACCATGAGTGCTGCTTGTTGAAATCTGACTAAAAAAATGGCAACATCGTTTATAATGACACAAGGGGCAGTTTGCATGAGTGTGAAGTGGATATACGTTTTTCAGTGTTTTTGAAATATAAAGTGGATATTTGTACTGGAAGTACTATATTTTAAATAACAATCAAAATTGTCCAAATACTTATTTCAGGACTCACATCCTTCTTGTTGTTATGGCAACATTTAACACTGGCAGTAAACACAGCCTTTTATCTGCATATAACTTTTAATAGGATCCTATGTAAGCAGAGATTTTTTTTTATATGAATATTCAGTAGTGTGTGTGTGTATGTGTGTTTAGGTAAGCCTCTGTACAGGTCATATGTTTAATCGAGATGTCGAGCTGTATCTACATTATCAGAATCCCCATCAGCTCACTGCTATAGTGGAGGCTGGATCTCCCGCAGCACAGTCAGGTACAATTTCACAAACCTCTTTAGTAAATTATTGTAAAAAAAAAAAGGGGGGCGTTGGGGGGTCATACTATTTATAGTTTTCAGGGAAGTTTGAGAACCTTTGGAAAATTACTATTAATAAAACAAGAACAAAATCTAAGCAAATTTTGGTTGGCCATGTCTTCTCTTCTTTCATTACCTTTCTGTTTATTTTTTATCCTGTTAGGGACTCTCCTGGGAGACCCTGTGGTCATGGTCAGTTTCTATCCAGAGTTTCCAGAGTCAGTGATGTCCTCCATGTCGTCGTGTGGCGAGTTTGTGTTCGTTATGGACAGATCTGGCAGTATGAGCTGCCCCATGCATAATGGACGAGGTGCACAAGAACGCATCGAGTGTGCCAGGGTAAGACTCAACTGTTCTGTAGATAAATATTTTTTTCATCATAAGAAATATACATACATAAATATACATACACTGACTATGTGAATAATGGTGTGTTTAGGACACTCTGCTCCTGCTGCTGAAGAGTCTCCCCATGGACTGTTACTTTAATATCTATGGATTTGGCTCTCACTATAAATCCTTCTTCCCGTGAGTAACCCGAACATGAACCAGTAAATATGTAGTATTGCTGTCACTCAGTTCATTAATCAGACACAAGCATGGATGAAATGAGATGAAATGATACAGGGCGGGGTGGAAGCAACAACTAGCATTGCTGTTTCACAGGTCCAGATTTTGAAGTGGGGTTACTGTCTGTGTGGCTTTTCTGTGCATGTTCTCCTCATGTTCTTGGGTTTCCTTTGGAATGTCTGGTTTCCTTCAACCTCCCAAATACATTGGCTAAGATAAATTGCCTAGGTACTGTATATGGTGATGATGGACTGGTGTCCCATCCAGGGTGTGTCCCTGCCTCATGTTCACTATTCCTGGGATAGGCTCGTGACCCTGACCAGGATAAAGTGGTTAATGAAAGTGAATGAATGGGAGTGACACAGAGATGAATAGATGTGCTGTGTCAGGTTTTTTGTTTGCTGTGTGTTTCTCCGACTTTAGGAAAAGTGTGCAGTACAGTCAGGATACTATGGAGCAGGCCGTGAAGAAGGTAAAGGAGATGCAAGCAGACATGGAGGGCACGGAGATTCTGCGACCTCTGAAAAACATTTATAAACAGCCGTGCATCCCCAACCACCCAAGACAGGTAACATTATTCTACATCCAAACCTGCACTGATTGAACTTTTTTTTTTTAATTGACCTGTTTAGCATTTCCTGATTTATATCGCTAGTCAAGGCCAGTAGCTCACCAGTACGCCATATTATCTCTCTCAAAGTCCCACCCTTCACAGTATTTTATCATCATACTGATGATTTAAACCAGAACAACTATTGCAATTTAGTAATTAATGTAAATGGAAAATAATACAAAGGGTTCCTGACTTATTTTTTAAACCTGAAGTAGCTATAAAACCATGACATTTGGATCAAAGAGCTCATTTGCTGACACCACTAACACTACATTTTACATTTTAACACTATGTTAAAGATCCCTACCTGGGGAAATGAGGAGACAGGAAGCAGCTTTCTTTTGTTTACTTTCACTTTCTATTGCTTGTTTTTCAGTGGTGCAATTTAATTGCATGTCATGAACACACACACACAGAGTACTCTTCTTTACCTTTACCTTTTTTACTTAATTTGGAAAGGCCATATAAATGGCTGCCATGTACACTCCACCTTTGATGTGCCCTGCGTAGGGTTCATAACTGACTACAGAATCTATAGAAAATGCTAGAAGTTTGGCTTTGACACAGGCCATCCTGACTAGACAATGAAGTATCATACAGTGTCACCACACAATTCTAGGGAGAGTTGTAAAAGTACATGTTGCAAAAGACTTTTTTTCATCATTGCAGATATTTTTCCCCCTGGATGTTTTCCAATGTCTTCTCTCTCTTTACAGCTCTTCATATTTACAGATGGTGAAGTAGAAAACGCCAAAGATGTTCTTCACTGTGTGAGGAACAATGCTAATTTCCACAGGCACGTGCTATTTAACGCTTAAACATTCATGATGTACTTAATATATTTGTTGAGTAAAACTGAGCAACTCAAAGGATAAATATTTGTAACTGTTTATTTTCTACAATAACAGCTTACAGGGACTTGTATGGCAGCTTCGATTGAATAGTTTATTCAAGCCTAACAATAAATGTATTTTAAAAGAGAAAAGATTTGTTCATTTACAAAGTAAATAGTGTAACAGTTGCTATGGTAAATCTTTCTGTAAACAGAAAGTTTATTTAACATTTATGACGGGAGACTCTGGTAGTGCTATGTACCAGTCAGAGGTAAAGCTTTAACTTTGCCACTGTGTTGCTTTTTTATTATTAAATTTACGAGAGAGAAAAAAGATTATAGGAAAATGATTTAGTTTTAAAAATGTATTCCTTATTTAAGAGCATGGCTCACTCTGTTTACTTTTTATTGTGTTTCAGTTTTCTTCTGATACATTTCTATATCTAGAACGCTCATGAAGGATTTATAATCCACTCCTCTGTTTAAACAGATGCTTCTCTTTTGGGATTGGTGAAGGTGCAAGTTCTGCACTCATAACAGGATTGGCTGAGAACAGCTCTGGCCACGCCCAGTTCATCACAGGAAATGAGCGCATGCAGGCTAAAGTAAGACCGAGTTCTTCAAACAGCAACAAAGAAACAAATAGAAGTAATACTAACTTGTACTACATCTAATTGTGTCCAATAATGAACCACTTCTCACTTTTGTAGTCACAATTTCATTTTAATTATTTGATGTTTGTAATTTATGGTCATTTACAGTACACTCAAAGAAACAACAACACTGGGTTCAAATCAACCCAGACTGGGTTATGTTTAGCCCAACGTCTGGGTAAATATAGGACAGAACACATATTGGCCTAAACTAACCCATCAAGTTGGGTTGTTCATTTTAACCCACCGAATGAGTTTCAACCCAAAAAATTGTTTAATTTATTTATTTATTTTAACAAAAACTGGGTTAAATTTATTTCATAAATGGGTTCATATTTTCAGGGTTATTTTGCCATTTGAAAATGTAAAATATACCACATTATAATCAAATACGTGAACATTGTATCACCTTTATTTATACACAAGAAGGTGTTCAGATATATATTGCTAGAGCTGCTAAAGTGGTGTTTATATGTAGTCTGAAGTAAATGACACAAATTAATCATATATTTAAGATGAAAACTTCAGATTTTTATGAAAGGAGACGTTTGAAATCTCCCAAAAACTGAGTAACTAATTTATGATCCAGTGATCATTACAAACAAGTAATCCAAAGCTAATGAAGATAGCGGTGCATTTAATGACATGTAAGCTGGACAGTTATTGATACATTTTTGCTTTTTCTAGTGTACAGTAATGGTTTTATGGATAAATATATTGATACGAGCCTTGTTTCTCCAAATAAATGTAACAGTCTGTGTGTGTGAAAACCACTAAAACTACCCAACACTGGGAAAATAACATAATTAAATAACCCAAAAGGCTCAACCCAGTGTATGGTTAGAAAAAAATAACCAAGCATTTTTTTTTTTTGGAGTGTATGTACGGATAATTATGCCTGTTTTCTGTCTCTCACTTTTCCACTGACAAACAGAGGAGGGCTTTATTGAGAAATATTTCTACATTTTCACACTTATTATTGAACATTCGTTGTCTTTAATTCCCAATGCCAGGTAATGCAGTCTCTTCGCTATGCTTTACAACCAGTAGTGACTGATATCACTGAGGATTGGACTGGTTTGTCTTTCACCCGTCTGAGCCCCCCGATTAATTCACTTTTCCATGGTCAAAGAGCACTGATTTATGCCCAGTTGAAAGGAGAGGTGAGCGCTTTATCACACTGTTTTACAGGAAACTTTTTTTTTTCTTCCAGGTTCTGAATCTGAATGTACTGTTTGGAAACACTTTTGCACATGTTCCCTTATTTCTATATTTTAGTCCATGATTTTGCATTAATTTATGCTGGATTATAATTCATAATTGAAATAGTACAACATGATTGAGAGAAAATTCAGCTCACACATTTATTTAAATTGAAAGTCTTGTACAAGGATCCATAATCTCATAGCCTCTTTCTCTGTCCCTAGGAATGTCAGAAACCAGATGCTAAGGGGAAAATATCAGTACAGTACCGCCTAGGAGACCAAGAGGTCTCAAACATTGTCCACTTCTCCCTGAAGCCTGATGAGAATAGCGGGTAACTGCCACAAATAGTACAAGCAACCAGTATCTCATCTTATTAAGATGTGACTTATGATGTGTGTGTGTGTGTGTGTGTGTGTGTATGTGTGTGTGTGTGTGTGTGTGTAATCAGATAATAACCCCTGCGTGGCTTTAGTGGTCATACTAGCTTACAATACTCAGCTTACAGTACTCAAATATTAATCAAAGCTACTATATCTGATAGTATCCATGGATAGTACCAATGTCCCTGACAGTTTAGTGGGATCAGCTGAAGCAGAAATTTATGAAGGATTTATGTAATGGGGTCATTCAGGTTACTTCAAAATGAAATATTATATTTATTCAAGGCATGTGAATGTGTGTTATTAACTTGTTAAATGTTGCTGAACTACTACAAGATAACTGAGAACTATTAAATTTGAAACAGAAGCATCTCAAATGATGGAGGACACATGGTCAAGATTATAGTATAGTGCAAATCTCAATTAATTTCAATATGACTGAATAACAGTAAGAGTAATCTGCTTAATTGTTACCCATTCAGCTTTGTGTGTGTGTGTGTGTGTGTGTGTGTGTGTGTGTGTGTGTGTGTGTGTGTGCAGACTGGTCATCCACAGGTTGGGTGCTCGCTCTCTGATCCGCTCTCTGGAAAGGGACGAGCAGGATGATGGAGCTGATAAAGAGGCTCTGAAGGCCAGAGTGGTGGAACTGAGTAAGCAGTCTGGAGTGAGCAGCTCTCACACAGCCTTCATAGCGGTCCATAAGGGCAGCGGACAAGCTGTGAAAGGACCACTGGTGAAGAGGACAATTCCTACCCCTAGTCAGTATTCTTTTCACTGTATCCTTTTACTCAAATGGTCATCTAATTTTATGAGGATTGTTGTGATTAACATTCATGGTTTTAGTGCATTTAAGCATAAACACACCATATAGAGCACATAAGTAATCTAACCTCCTGTTTTTATTTATGTGTTTAGCAATGATGGCATGTTCACGGAGCCTTAATCGTAAGTCACTGAACACAGGAGTTTGTAAATACGTATGCACCATGACACTAATATTATATTGTATTTCCTTTATTAATAATTTGGGAATTTGAGGGTACAATTTGAAAATGATTAATAATATAAATGGTTCATTAAATTAATTACAGCAATAAAGGTTATTGTCAGTTTTAATGTTTGATTCTAATCAACGATTTGCTATTATAATCTGATTATAACTCCCAAAAAAATTGCTGTTATTGTACAGTTACACTTATCACTGCTAAATACAAACAGATGTATCCATATAGCCACTGTCTATGTCTCAAAGTAAAATGATAACTATGACATGAGCATGCATCCTGTCATTCATCCTGTTGATCCGGTCATTGTACATATGCAGTAATGTACAATAAATTTAAATTAAATAAATAAATAAAAAATTTCTACAGGAAGCTCAAAGCCGATTTGCAGTATAAAACAATCTCACTTCCTTGTTTGATTCTGTTCAGGCAAAATGGCTGTATCTATGCCACTGGCACTTTGATTTATTTCCTAAATTCAATCTGCAAATTCGAGTTCCATAATACAGAACTTGAACATGTTTTTACAAAGAAATCTTCAAATAAGATTATTACAATTACTGAGCTTTTCTGTATATATACAGTATCTCACAAAAGTGAGTACACCCCTCATATTTTTGTAAATATTTGGTTATATCTTTTAATGTGACAACACTGGAGAAATGACACTTTGCTACTATGTAAAATAGTGAGTGTATAGATTGTATAATGGTGTAAATAACAGCTGTCTCATCAAAATAACTCAACACACAGCCATTAATGTCTAAACTGCTGGCAACAAAAGTGAGTACACCCCTAAGTGAAAATATCCAAATTGGACCCAACGTGTCAGTATTTTTTGTGGCCACCATTATTTTCCAGCGCTGCCTTAACCCTCTTGGGCATGGAGTTCACCAGAGCTTCACAGGTTGCCACTGGAGTCCTTTTCCACTCCTCCATGACGACATCACAGAGCGGGTGGATGTTAGAAACGTTGTGCTCCTCCACCTTCCATTTGAGGATACCCCACAGATGCTCAATAGGGTTTAGGTCTGGAGACATGCTTGGTTAGTCCATCACCTTCACCCTCAGTTTCTTTAGCAAAGTAGTGGTAGTCTTGGAGGTGTGTTTCGGGTCGTTATCATGCTGGAATATTGAATACTGATCATGCTCTGCTTCAGTATGTCACAGTAGATGTTGGCATTCATGGTTCCCTCAGTGAGTAGACGTATGACTGCCAGCATTGCTGCAGAGGTTGAAGGGGTGGGGGGTCAGCCTGTCAGTGCTCAGACCATACGCCTGACACACTCATCCCAGAAGGAATGCACAAGAAAGCCCACAAACAGTTTGCTGAAGACAAGCAGACTAAGGACATGGATTACTGGAACCAAGATAAACTTATTTGGTTCAGATGGTGTCAAGCGTGTTTGGCTGCAACCAGGTGAGGAGTACAAAGACAAGTGTGTCTTGCCTGTAATCAAGCATGGTGGTGGGAGGGTCATGGTCTGGGGCTGCATGAGTGCTGCCGGCACTGGGGAGCTACAGTTCACTGAGGGAACCATGAATGCCAACATGTACTGGGACATACTGAAGCAGAGCTCCTTTCGGAGACTGAGCCGCAGGGCAGTATTACAACATGATAACGCCCCAAACACAGCTCCAAGATGACCACTTGTCTCCGTGATGTCATTATGGAGGAGTGGAAGAGGTCTCCAGTGGCAACCCCTGAAGCTCTGGTGAACTCCATGCCCAAGAGGGTTAAGGCAGTGCCATATTTACAAAAATGTGAGGGGTGTACTCACTTTTGTGAGATACTGTACATTATTTAAAAAAAACCACATCATCTAACATGGTGTTTTTGTCAGCCAATCATGTGGCAGCAGCACAATTCATGAAATCATACAGATACATTTAAAGAGCTTCTGTTAATTTCCACACTAAACGTCAGAATGAGGAAAATGTGTCTCAATGACGTTGACCGTGGCGTGGTTGTTGGTGCCAGTTGTGCTGCTTTGAGTATTTTAGAAACTGCTGGTCTCCTGAGATAAAAAATAAAAAATAAAAATATATGCAAACGTTTAATAAATTAACTTTTTTTTTTTTTTTTTTACTTTTTTAATTAACTGTAGAATTAAAAAATTCTACAGGAATCTCCTAGCTGTACTTTCAGTGAGCTCATTTAGAATATTTTTGCATTTATTTATTCATTTTCATATGATTCATTTACATGTGATTCATTTACATATGATTCATTTTCCTGTGATTCATATTCATGCATGTGATTCATATTCATGTTATTCATTTACATATGATTCATTTTCATGTGATTCATATTCATGCATGTGATTCATATTCATGTTATTCATTTACATATGATTCATTTTCATGTGATTCATATTCATGCATGTGATTCATATTCATGTGATTCATTTACATGGAATTCATTTTCATGTGATTCATATTCATGTGATTCATTTACCTTTTCTCCCCTCCCTTCCCCAAATATTTCATTGAGAAAAATAAATAAATAAATAAATAAATAATAATAATAATAATAATAATAATAATAATAATAATAATAATAATAATAATAAAGTAATTATTACTTATTAATTATTAGTAATTATTACCCCCCCCCCCCCGGGCTCATCATGGCTACTCAATAGCGGTCGCTGGTTATATAAAAATTATAAAACCCAAGAACTAAAGTAAAAATAAGAATATAAATAGCCAATTGGAGCTGAGCTGAAGAGGGACACACACCCATTGCTGGCTCATTTAGAATATAACCTCATTGTTTGATTCTATTTATCTCCTAAATGCAAAATGCTAATTTTAGTTTCAAAATACTTGAACATATTTCTACACAAAAAATCTTCAAATAAGATTATTACAATAATTGAGCTTTTCTGTGGTATGTACATTATAAAAAAGCACATGAATCATTTAACATCCTGTTTTTTTTTTTGCCTCTGTATAGAGTCGAGTCCGGTGGCTGCACAAAGGAGTGTTCCTAGTTTCTGTAAGTGAATGCTAGACTAAATACTTCTTAAAAACCATTGTGTACTTCCGTTCATCTGTAAAATGTACCTACTGTAGGGACTTTAAAAATGGTCAGTAACATTTCAACTATTGTATATTAAGTTAAAGAAAAATAATACATAATTTCAATATAAATACATTGTCAACTCGTTTCTCTGCATTACCAAGCCGATCTAGTTTAGTTTGCCATCTAGTTTTCCTTGACCATTGTTTCCCATTTCGACTACGCTCTAAGCCTAATCCCGTTTGCCTTGTTCATCCAATCGCTTGACCCTTGCCTGTTTACAACTATGTCTCTTGAAACTTCCCGAGTCCACGCTTTACACCTGCCGCCCGCTTCTGCTTCTGTGCCGATTCGAGGTCCATGACACTACATTAATTCAATTAGATAAAATTTTATTTGTATAGCACTTTTAACAATGGACATTGGCACAAAGCAGCTTTGAAATGAACTGTTCTTTCACCCAATAATGAGAAATATAAAGCCCACTATGACAAATATGAACCAACATAATTTTTTACTCATTAAGTGCCAAAATTCCGAATCCAGGCTTAATACTAAATTTCAACGTGAATTTATCAACATTTAGGAACATGCAAAAATGTAACTTTTGCTAATTGGAGTGGATTGGAGACATGGATTGAATAAACATTAGTCAAGGGACATTATACTTCATTAACATTTAAATAATTTAATTTAAAAAGACAGTTAACTTACTTGGTTAAACTAAATGTATTAATGCTGAAGTTTATAATTTGTCAGTATTAACCAATGCTTTAATATTAACTAATGTAGTAATTAATGTGAGTTAAGGGAACTTTAATGTTTGACCTGCGTTCCTCTTCTAAATATTTATTAACATTTTTTCTTTTTTCTTTTTTCAAAAACCTTGTCTAAAATGTGGTGGAATTCGGCATATAGTAAGCAAGGGTAAGTGTACATAACTGTTTGTGCTCTGACATTATGTGTAATCCTTGATGTGGTGGAGTTTTTTGTTGTGAGACATTTATTTAAAATTTATGGAAGGAGTCTCAATCTCTCATTTGTGCCACAATGTAAAATCTAACTATAAACCGTTAACATGTGCAATGTGTCATTCTTTAATAAATTAAACATTGTAAGTCTGCACTTTGAGCTCATATTCATATTAAATTTCATCTCTAATATACTGTGGTAGACAGCTAAAATAACAAGAACTTTAAACAGCATACAGCGCCAATAAAGTATCTAACCTCCTGTTTTTCCCTGTATAGTTTTCGCAGTGAATAGATTATTAAATATTCTTTAATAAATTAAACATTATAAGTCTGCACTTTGATCTCATATTCATATTAAATTTAAAGTCTAATACAGGTGCATCTCAAGAAAGTTTAATACCGTGGAAAGGTTCATTTTAATCCGTAACTTAATTCAAATATGGAACTTTCATATATTCGAGGTTCATTACACATAAAGTGAAATATTTCAAGTCTTCCTTTGTCTTAATATTGATGCCTACAGCTTACAGCTCATATTTAAACATAGAAAAAAAAATGTTGTTTTAGATGTCTACCATAGTATACAGGTGCATCTCAAACAATTTGAATATCGTGGAAAAGTTAATTGTTTTTCCATAATTTTTCAATTCAAAAAGTGGAACTTTCATATATTCTAGATTCATTACACATAAAGAGAAATATTTGAAGCCTTTTTTTTGTTTAAATCTTGATGATTATAGCTCATGGAAACCAAAAATCCAGTATCTCAAAATATTAGAACAGAGAATTTATAATACAGAAATGTTGACCTTCTGAAAATTATGTTAATTTATGCATTCAATACTTGGTCAGAGCTCCTGTTAATTTTCACATTAAACATCAGAATGAGGAAAATGTGTCTCAGTGACTTTGACCGTGGCGTGGTTGTTGGTGCCAGTTGTTCCCCTTTGAGTATTTCAGAATCTGCTGTTCTCCTGAGATTTTAACATAAAACAGTATTTTAAGTTTACACAGAATGTTGCGAAAAACAAACAAAAAACCCCATCCTGTGAGTGACAGTTCATATTTTGTTCTTTAGAAAGAATGTCCAGCCAGGTTCAAGTTGACAAGAATACTACTGTATCTAAAATAAACACTTGTTACAACCATGGTGCACAGAAAAGCATCTCAGAATACATAATGACTCAAACTTTTGGAAATACAAACCCAATTCCAAAAACGTTGGAAAGCTGTATAAAATGTAAATAAACAATCGAACATAGATATTAGTATTTTAAGCAGAAACAGCATACAACGCCAATAAAGTATCTAACCTCCTGTTTGTGCCTGTATAGGGATGAGCAAGATAAGGACATGTTTCCGTAAGTAACTGAACACAGGAGTTTATTAATACTTATATTATTCATCATTGTTAAACTGTACCCTCAAATTTAAAACATACAAGGATATGCAATACAGCTAGTTTTATGATTGACATTTAGTTATGAGACTAATTGTATTGCATATCCTTGTATGTTGGAAAGTCAGTGTCTCAGTGTAAAATAAAATATGATATGTCATTATTTTCATTGTTTAAGTCATAAAAAAATATGCAAACATGTATAATGAATTAAAAACTTATTCACTTATTCATTGAGAATCTAACCTCCTCCATCCATACCTACGTACCTCTTCTAAATATTTATTAACATATTTTCTTTTTCTTTAAAAAAAAACCTTGTCTAAAATGTGGTGGAATTCGGCATGTAGCAGCCCAGGGTAAGTGAACATAACTGTTTGTGCTCTGACATTATGTGTAAGTTAAATGTTTGGTCTGTTTCAATATTTGTTTGTAATTGGAAATACAGTATGTATATATTTTAGGCCACAGCACTGCTGAATGCTCAAATCTGATTGGTTAGAACATGTGCATTACTTTTATGTAAAAACACGGGTAGTTCTGGCTATAACATGAGCGATAGGTTTATATTTTAATGGACTGGTTTGAATAGTAATTGTTACTATAGTAACAGCTTTTATGCTGGGACTTGTACAGTGGCTGCTCCACATAGTTGAAGAATAATAAGAAATGGATTTAAAAACAGGTTATTATAATTATATTCCTTGATGTGGTGGAGATTTTTGTAATGAGACATTTATTTAACACTTATGGAAGGAGTCTCAATGTCTCATATCTCTGTAAAATGGCAGAAACTTACTTGTTTCTTGGATGTGCCACAATGTAAAATCTAACTATAAAACATTCAAATGTACAATGTGTCATTCATTAATAAACATTGTAAGTCTACACTTTAAGCAAATATTCATATTAAATTTCATCTCTATTATACTGTGGTAGACAGCTAAAATAACACTAACTTTAAACAGCATACAGCGCCAATAAAATATCTAACCTCCTGTTTTTGCCTGTATAGGTTTAGCGGCAAGCAGGGGACCACCTGTAATTAGAAGTAAGTAACTGAACATAGGAGTTTGTTAATACTTACATTAATCATTATTTTAAAACTGTACCCTCAAATTTCAGACATACAAGGATATGCAATACAATTATTCTAATGATTGACAATTAGTCATGAGATTAACTGTATTGCATATCCTTGTAAAGTGTTCCTGAGCCTTTAAACTCTCAGTCTGGTTCAGTACACAACCACAATCATGGGGAAGATGAAAGTACATTTTGCATTTCACATGGAAATCAAGGTCCCAGAGTCTGGAGGAAGAGTGGAGAGACACATAATCCAAGCTGCTTGAAGTCCAGTGTGAATTTTCCACAGTCAGTGATGATTTGAGGTGCCATGTCATCTGCTGGCGTTGGTCCACTGTGTTTTCTCAAGTTGAGAGTCGATGCGGCGTCTACCAGGAGATTTTAGAGAAATTCATGCTTCTATCTGCTGACGAGCTTTATGGAAGTGCGGATTTCCTTTTCCAGCAGGACTTGGCACCTGAACACAGTGCCAAAACTATTAGTAACTGGTCTGCTGACCATGGTTTGCTACTGTGCTTGATTACCCAGTCAACTTGCCTGACCAGAACCCCATAGAGAATCTATGAGAGACACCAGACCCATCAACACAGACGAGCTGAAGACCGCTATCAAAGCAACCTGGACTTCCATAACACCTCAGCAATGCTACAGGCTGATTGCCTCCATACCACGCCGCATTGAAATATTATTCTAATATTTTGAGATACTGGATTTTTGATTTCCATGAGCTATAATCATCAAGATTTAAACAAACAAACAAAAAGGCTTCAAATATTTCTCTTTGTGTGTAATGAATCTAGAATATATGAAAGTTCCACTTTTTGAATTTTTTGAGATGCACCTGTATACTGTGGTAGACATCTAAAACAACAATATATTTTTTTTCAGGTTTAAATATTTATCAATCTCATTTTATATATATATATATATATATATATATATATATATATATATATATATATATATATATATATATATATATATATTTAGTATACACACACACGCACACACATTCATAACTAATTTATTACAAATACCTGTATCTGCACATTCATGCAAATTATCCAATCAGTCAATCATGTGGCAGCAGCGCAATGCATGAAAACATACAGATGTATTTAAAGAGCTTCTGTTGATTTTCACACTAAACATCAGAATGAGGAAAATGTGTCTCAGTGACTTTGACCGTGGCGTGGTTGTTGGAGCCAGTTGTGCTGCTTTGAGTATTTCAGAATCTGCTGATCTCCTGAGATTTTCACACAAAACAGTATTTTAAGTTTCCACAGAATGTTGTGAAAAACAAACAAAAAACCCCATCCTGTGAGTGACAGTTCATAGTTTGTTGATTGATTAGGGAGAATGTCCAGACTGGTTCAAGTTGACAAGAATACTACTGTATCCGAAATAAAGACTTGTGACAACCATGGTGCACAGAAAAGAATCTCAAAATACATAAGTCAAACCATTAGCTGGATGGACTACAACTGCAGAAGATATATATATATATATATATATATATATATATATGAGAGAGAGAGGGAGAGAGAGAGAGAGAGAGCGCATTCATGCTTACAGTGTTTTTATTCATAAACTGCATACAGCGCCAATAAAGTATCTAACCTCCTGTTTTTGCTTGTATAGGAGCAATGGAACCGATTAGATTTGGGTGTACCCGTAAGTAACTGAACACAGGAGTTTGTTAATACTTATATTAGTCATTATTTTAAAACTGTACCCTCAAATTTATGAGACTAATTTTGTATTGCAGTTTTCTATTGCATATCCTTGTATGTTGGAAAGCCACTATCTATGTCTCAGTGTAAAATAAAATATATGATATGTCATTCTTTTCATTGTTGAGTCATAAATAATATTTAAACATGTATAATAAATTAAAAACCTAATTAAAAAAAAAGTGCTACAGGAAGCTCATAGCTGGTTTGCTGTACTTTCATTGAGCTCATTGAGAATCTAACCATCCATACCTTTGTACCTCTTCTAAATATTTATTAACATATTTTCTTTTTCTTTTAAAAAACCTTGTCTAAAATGTGGTGGAAGGCCGGGGTAAGTGTACATAACTGTTTGTGCTCTGTTATTAAGTGTAAGTTAAATGTTTGTACTGTTTCAATATTTGTTTCTAATTGGAAATACATTATGTGTATATTTTATGCCACAGCACTGCTGAATGCTCAAATCTGATTGGTTAGAAGGTGTGCATTATTTTGTATAACAGCACGGGTAGTTCTAGCTATAAAATGTGTGACAGGTTTAGGTTAATGCACTGGTTCTATTATTAATTGTTACTATAGTAACAGCTTTTATGCTGGGACTTGTACAGGGGATTCTCCACATAATCTAAGACTAATAATAAATTGATTGAAAAACAGGTTGTTTAACAAAATTATCATCCTTGATGTGGTGGAGTTTTTTGTTATGAGACATTTATTTAACATTCATGGAAGTCTTTTGTAGGCACTCTCAATCTGTCATTTCTTGAACTAACTTTTCTCTTGGATGTGCCACAATTTAAAATCTAACTATAAACCGTTAAATTGATCAATGTGTCATTCTTTAATAAATTAAACATTGTAAGTCTGCACTTTGAGCTCATATTCATATTAAATTTCATCTCTAATATACTGTGGTAGACAGCTAAAGTAACAATAACTTTAAATAGCATACAGTGCCAATAAAGTATCTAACCTCCTGTTTTTCCCTGTATAGGTTTCGCAGTGAATAGAGGAACACCTGAAGGTGCATTACCCCGTAAGTAACTGAACACAGGAGTTTATTAATACTTATATTATTCATCATTGTTAAACTGTACCCTCAAATTTAAAACATACAAGGATATGCAATACAGCTAGTTTTATGATTGACAATTAGTTATGAGACTAATTGTATTGCATATCGTTGTATGTTGGAAAGCCACTGTCTCAGTGTAAAATAAAATATGTGATATGTCATTATTTTCATTGTTTAGTCATAAAAAAATATGCAAACATTTATAATGAATTAAAAACTTAATTTAAAAAAAAAGTGCTACAAGAAGCTCATAGCTGGTTTGCTGTACTTTCACTGAGCTCATTGAGAATCTAACCTCCTCCATCCATACCTGCGTACCTCTTCTAAATATTTATTAACATATTTTCTTTTTCTTTTAAAAAAACCTTGTCTAAAATGTGGTGGAATTCATCATGTAGCAGCCCAGGGTAAGTGTACATAACTGTTTGTGCTCTGTTATTAAGTGTAAGTTAAATGTTTGTACTGTTTCAATATTTGTTTCTAATTGGAAATACATTATGTGTATATTTTATGCCACAGCACTGCTGAATGCTCAAATCTGATTGGTTAGAAGGTGTGCATTATTTTGTATAACAGCACGGGTAGTTCTAGCTATAAAATGAGCGACAGGTTTAGGTTAATGCACTGGTTCTATTATTAATTGTTACTATAGTAACAGCTTTTATGCTGGGACTTGTACAGGGGATTCTCCACATAATCTAAGACTAATATTAAATGGATTTAAAAACAGGTTGTTTAACAAAATTATCATCCTTGATGTGGTGAAGTTTAGTTATGAGACATTTATTTAACACGTATGGAAGGAGTCCGTTGTAAGCACTCTCAATCTCTCAAATCTTGGTAAAATGGCAGGAACTAACTTCTCTCTTGGATGTGCCACAATGTAAAATCTAACTATAAACCGTTAAAATGTGCAGTGTGTCATTCTTCAATAAATTAAACATTGTAAGTCTGCACTTTGAGCTCATATATTTATATTAAATTTCATCTCTAATATACTGTGGTAGACAGCTAAAACAACAATAACTTTAAATAGCATACAGCGCCAATAAAGTACCTAACCTCCTGTTTTTCCATGTATAGGTTTCGCAGTGAATAGAGGAGCACTTGCACGTGCATTTCCCCGTAAGTAACTGAACACAGGAGTTTGTTAATACTTATATTAATCATTATTTTAAAACTGTACCCTCAAATTTCAGACATACAACGATATGAAATACAATTATTCTCATGATTGACAATTAGTCATGAGACTAATTGTATTGCATATATTTGTATGTTGGAAAGCCACTGTCTATGTCTCAATGTAAACTAAAAGGTATGTAATTCCTTTCTGTGTTTAGTAATTAAAAATAATTATTTGAAAAAGTGCTACAGGAAGCTCGTAGCTGGTTCACTGTACTTTCACTGAGCTCATTTGTCAGGGACATGACGGCAGGCAAGTAGGAAGGATGCAAATGCAGTTTAAACGGAGACATTTATTTATCGAAGGGAAAGCAAACCAAACAGAAACAAGAAACGTAAAGCAATCAACAAACTAAGCTAGGCTATGCTACGAGCTAGGCTCACTTGACTATGGCTAAGGCTATAACTAAGACTACGGCTAAGGCTATGGCTAGAACATGGCATGAAACTAGGACGCTCTATAAGCGCTAAACATGGCAAAACAACATATACATAAATCGCTATAACTGTTTATCTGTTTATCGAACCGCGCCGTCTCGAGCACGGCTCATGATATATATAGATCTCTCAGTCATTAACCTGCAACCGTTAGCAGCTGCCAGCAATTCCCAAACACACGTGACCCAATGAACTTATGACCCTTGACGAGGCGAGACGAAAACCTGATGTCAACCCGGAAGAGGTCCGCGCATACGCAACAGCGCTCAACGTCCACTGTTGTACGGAAGAATCGTGACATCATTGAGAATCTAAGCTCCTCGTTTGATTCTGTTCAGGTCCTAAATACAAATTGCAAATTTTATAGTCAAAACACTTATTTTATTTACATATTTCTACACACAAAAAAATTCAAATAAGATTATTAAAATTGAGCTTTTCTGTATATATACATTATAAAAAGCACATGAATCATTTAACATACTGTTTTTGTTTGCATCCGTATGGAGATGACTCAGATGGCTCATCAATGAGTCTTTGTAGTTTCTTTAATTGAATGCTAGACTAAATACTTTTGAAAAATCATTGTGTACTTCCTTTCATCTGTAAAATGCACCTACTGTAGGGACTTTAAAAGAGGTCTCCAGTATTTTTTATTCAGACGTTGGACTACACGGAATTGTTTTCTTATCAAATGATAAAGGCTTATTTAAATTACTTTTGTACATGCTCAGAGCCAGTAACTTTCCAATATTGAGATAATATTGTAAGGGAATTAGCCCGGGGGACGGCGACGCACAGAGACCCGGAAAACTGTGCGTGTGTGTGTGTGTGTGTGTGTGTGTGTGTGTGTGCGGGGAAGTCGGTGGAGGCGGGGCTGACGTAGCAACATTCTCGGGGGATCCGCGTCAGCGGATGGAATACCTGGTATGAGCTTCACGGACGGGTGCAGTGTCGGTGAGTTGGTACTCAAACTCGCGTCGGCGGAAGGGCGTCCCTTTATCCCCTTCTTCCGGTGTCGGAGTGGTGGAATTCTTCCGTCTGCCTCTCCAATCACCGGGCGCTGTGGTGCTGGCGGCTCCGCCCCACCTTGACAGCCCTTCCGGCGGGTATGGGGTCCGGCGCGAAGCCGTCCGCGTTGTGCTGGTGTGGCAGTCGGGGAAGGAGTGTTTCGCCTGTCATACCTGTCATCCGGCGTGACAATAACCCACCAGCTCCAAGCCTACTGCCGCCGGGCGGTGGGCCCAGAGCGCGTCCGCCGAGAGAGCCCATCTGCATTTCCGTGTAGGGCCCCCGCCCGGTGTTGGACTTCGAATGAAAAGTTTTGCAGGGCGAGAAACCAGCGAGTCACCCTGGCATTTGTGTCTTTGGCCCTGGTCATCCACTGTAGGTCTGTCACAAGGACAAAGTGTCGGCCAGCCAGATAGTATTTTAGTTCCTCCACGGCTCACTTTATCACCAGGGCCTCCTGTTCCATGGCGGCGTATTTCTTTTCAGCGGGAGACAGCTTCCTGCTTATATACAGGACCGGGTGCTCTTCGCCCTCAAAGGTCTGGGACAGGACCGCGCCCAGCCCAGTTTCGGATGCATCTGTGTGCACCGTGAACAGGAGTGAGAAAATCGGGGTTCCACAGCACGGGTGCGCTGCTGAGGAATCCCTTTAGGGCTTGGAAGGCCCTCTCTGCCTCGTTCGTCCATTTCACCTGGTCCGGTTGTCCCTTTTTGGTGAGGTCGGATAGGGGGGCAGCTATTGCTGAGAAGTTGGGCACAAACCTTCTATAGTACCCCGCCAACCCCAGGAAGGCCCGTACCTGTCTCTTTGAGATGGGACGAGGGTAGTCTTTTACCGCCTCGATTTTCTTTTCCTGTGGCTTCAGCATTCCTCTGCCAATGCGGTACCCTAGGTACTGGGACTCGGTGAACCCTAGGTGGCACTTCTTGGGGTTGGCTGTCAGGCCGGCTTTCCGAAGCACCTTTAGGATCTCCCCCAGATGGAAGAGATGGTCTGTCCACATGGAGGAGTGGATGACCACGTCGTCCAGGTACGCGGCCGCAAAGCTGCGATGGGGCCGCAGGAGGATGTCCATTAACCGTTGGAAGGTGGCCAGTGCCCCGTGGAGCGCAAAGGGGAGAACCCTATACTGCCAGTGGCCTGTGGCTGTGCTGAAGACGGTCTTGGGCTTCGTGTCCGGTGCCAGGGCGACCAGTACCCCTTGGTCAGGTCTAGGGTGGAAATGAACCGGGCCGTCCCCAATCGCTCCACGAGGTCGTCCACTCGGGGAAGGGGGTAGCTATCGAAATCTGACACCTGGTTCAGCCTTCGGAAATCATTGCAGAATCGGATGCTGCCGTCTGGTTTTGGTACCAGAACGATGGGGCTGGACCAGGGGCTGCTGGACTCCTCTATGATGCCGTCTCGCAGCATTTGGTCCACCTCCTCCTCGATAGCCTTACGCTGGGATGGTAGAAAAGATGTCAGAGAATTGGCTCACCAGCTTGTAGAGTTCTTGTCCTCCCCCACCTCAACCAAGGTATGCCTGTCGTGGCCAGGGTCGCGGGCCGCGTATGCTGAAACCACCTGAGCTGGCTCCACCCACTTCTTTAACAGGTTTATGTGGTAGAGTTTCTCCTCCGCTTGCTTGCCGGGCTGTTGCAGGCGGTAATTGATGGCCCCCTGTCTCTCGAGGACTGTGTAGGGCCCTTGCCACCGGTCCAGGAACTTGCAGGCACTGCTGGGTACCAGCAGAAGGACCTGGTCCCCAGGGCGGAATTCTCGGGGCTGTGCCGGCTGGTTGTATACTCTTTGCTGCTCTTCTTGGGTGACGCGCATGTGCACCCGCACTATTGGTGCCACCCGGTCAATCCTTGTTTGCATCTCCTGTACATACTCGACGACCGAGCAGAAGGGGGACGGCTCCCAGGCTTTGCGGGCCGCATCTAACAGTCCCCGAGGGCGTCGACCAAATAAGAGCTCAAAGGGGGTGAAGCTGGTGGATGCCTGGGGACACTCGTGGACAGCAAACAGTAAGTAAGGAAGGAGGAGGTCCCAGTTCCTACCCTCCTCGTCTACCACCCATCGTAGCATTCGCTTGAGTGTCTGATTGAAGCGCTCGACCAATCCGTCTGTCTGCGGGTGGTAGACGGAGGTTTTCAGGTGCTTCACCTGTAAGGACCGACACAGATCTGACATCAATTTAGACACAAATGGCGTACCTTGGTCGGTCAGTATGTCCTTGGGGATTCCCACCCAGCTGAAGAGTAGTACCAGCTCTCTGGCGATGTTGGGGGAGGTGGCTTTGCGCAGAGGGACCGCCTCAGGGTACCGGGTGGCATAGTCTATGAGGACCAGGATATACTCGTGGCCCCGTGCCAACTTGGGAAGGGGCCCCACAAGGTCCGATCCGCTCGAAGGGGACCCCGATAATGGGCAGAGGGATAAGAGGCACCGGTGGGGGTCTACGGGGAGCAGTGCGCTATCACTGAGGGCATCGTTGGCAGAACTCTCAGACCTCTGCGTCCATCCCTGGCCAGATGAACCGGTCCCTCAGTTTTTCAAGGGTGTTTCGGGGCCCCAGGTGGCCGCCGAGCAAATGGACGTGGGCCAGGTGCATTACTAGTGGGGTCTTTGTGCGGGGCACCACGAGGAGGTCTACCTGTTCCCCCCGGTGGCAGGCCCGCTGGTATAGGAGTCCCCCTTTTACGAGGAAGTACGTATTGGGTAGTCTCAGGTCCGGGCTTTGGTCGATACCCTCGATCGCCCTCACTTGGGCCCAGCAGTGCTTTAGGCGGTCGTCTTCCTTCTGTTCCCGTCCGAACTGCCCCTCGCGGCTCACCTGGTGAAAGACAGAGGAGACAGGGTTAGTCTGTAAGGAGGACTTACCTGCCATGGCGGCATCTCTGTCCTCCTGAGCCAGGCAGGCCACCCGAGTCCGGATCCGCTTGGAACGCTGGGGCGGTTTCCCTGACTTGCTATCCGGTGGCGACTGGGTAGGGAGGGTGTACCCAGCCGGCCCCCGTTTCTGGATCGGAGCGGTGGGTTCTATCTCCGGTTCCGTGTACATGGGCTCGTCGGCAGAGGCCGCGTGGCGGCACCCCCGGCTGAAAGGCCCAGCGATGAAACTCTGTCGCCACTAGGTAGGGGGTTCGGCCGCACCACACCTGGACCCTCTCTTTCACCATCGGAAAATCCGCGGCGTCATCCGACTCGAGGCTATAGTAAGCCGTACGTGCCTCTCGGTGAGCAGGGGTCCAATGGTGCGGGGCCACTCATCCCTGTCCCACCCCTCTCGGCGGGCAATTTTCTCAAAGGTCTCAAAATAGGCCACAAGATCTTCGTCGGGAGGGGGGGCAGCAGGCGGCAAAGCTCATGTCCTGGGTCCGGAAGGGGCGTGGAGGCCGCGGGGGTCGTAACCTGTAGTTTCACCAGCGTTTGGGTCATGGCCTGGAGGCTTTGGGCGATTTGCTGGGTGATGGCCTGTTGCTGGATGCTGGCCTCCAGTAAGTGCGTTATGGTTTGTTCCATTTCGTTGTTTTTTTTTCCTCTTTTTTTGTTTGTTTGTTTGTTTGTTTGTTTGTTTGTTTTTCCGCTATGGGCAGGTCTGTGCTGCCCGCATCTTTCACCAGTGTAAGGGAATTAGCTCGGGGGACGGCGGCGCACAGAGACCCGGAGATCTGTGCGTGTGTGTGTGGGGGGGGGTGGGGGCGAGTCGGCAGAGGCGGGGCTGAAGTAGCGACGTTCTCGGGGGGGGGGGGGCGTGTCGGGGGTTCCCGGAAGAAGCCGAGGGATTCCCGTGCCGTCTGTTAGCGTCGCGTGGCTTCAGGTCGCCCTCGTCCGTGCCTTTGTGGGAAAAGAGGGAGAGAGGGAGAGAGGTTAATATTAACCGGGGATCCGCATCAGCGGATGGAATACCTGGTATGAGCTTCACGAACGGGTGCAGTGTCGGTGAGTTGGTACTCAAACCCAGTTGTTTAGAATGCCATTGTATGCTGCAACATTAAGATTTCCCATCACTGGAGCTAAGGGGCCTGAGCACAAAGCGATGTCCATGAAGAATTAATTTGACAAGATTGGAGTGGAAAAACTCTGGTATCCTCCTCAGAATGTGATCTTTGCAACACATGATTATGGAAGTGTATCTACCATAGTATGAAAAAAGGAGATTTCTGAGGACCTCAGATCTCTAAAGAGTTTGGACTCCACCAATCCACAATCACACAGACTATGTACGAATGGAGGAAATTCAAGACCATTGTTATCCTCCCCAGTAGCGGTTCACCAACAAAGATCACTCCAAGAGCAAGACGTGTAAGAGTCTAAGAGGTTACATTGGAACTCAGGGTAATGTGCATGGAAAGGTTAAAAGGAGAAAGCCACTGCTCTCCAAAAAGAATATTGTTGCCTATCTGCAATTTGCTAAACATCATGTGGAGAACTAGAAGACTAATACACATGTTTTGTAGATAGATGAGCCCAAAATAGAATTTTTGGCTTAAATAAGAATGATTATGCTTGGAGAAAGGAAAATCCTGCATTCCGGCATAAGAATGTTGTCCCATCTGTAAAACATGGTGGTGGTAGTATCATGGATTGGGCCTGTTTCACTGCATCTTGGCCAGGACAACTTGCCAACATTAATTAAACAATGAATTCTGAATTATACCAGTGATTTCTAAAGGAAAATGTCAGGATATCTGTCCATGAACTGAATCTCAAGAAAAAGTGGGTCATGCAGCAAAACAATGATGCTAAGCACAGAAGTCAGTCTACCAAAGAATGGTTAAAGAAGAATAATGGCCAAGTCAAAGTCCTGACCTTAATCCAGTATTGTGGAAGAAACTGAACCAAGCAGGTCATGTGAGGAAATCCACCACCATTCCAGAGTTGAAGCTGTTCTGTACTGAGGAATGGGCTAAACTTCCTCCAAGCTGATGTGCAGGAAGGATCAACAGGTACCGCAAACATTTAGTTACAGTTATTGTTGCACAAAGGGGTCACACCAGATACTGAAAACAAAGTTTCACATACTCTTGCCACTCACAGATATGTCATATTGGATCCTTTCCCTCAATAGATAAATGACCAAGTATAATATTTTTTTTTTTTACATTTGATTGGGTTCTCTTTATCTACTTTTAGGACTTGTGTGAAAATCTGATGAGGTTTTAGGTCATATTTATGCAGAAAATTCTTAAGCTTTCACAAACTTTATGTTCCACCATGGCCAGCAGATGGCACCGTGGCAGGGCTTCTGACTGGTCACGTGACTTTGTTTTGGTTTGCTCGCTTCATGCTTGAGCATTTATTTTAGTTTAAGTGTCTTTAATTTGCCCCAGTTGTCAATGCTTCAGTTTGATTATATTCACTATTTAAACATCTCGGTTAATGAGCACTTCCAGTTTCTCGTTTTCCTGTGAAGACCATGTTTTCTTTGTTTGTTGAGTTACGTGCATAATAAAGACTTTGATCTACACCTGCATCCGCTTGCAGTCCCGTTCCGTAAGAGAATACTGAGCCTACCACGTGGAAGCAGCAGATCAAGATGAGCTCCGAGTTGGGCCCAGCGTTCTGGGAGAGGACTAGGCGTATCGACAAAGCACTGGTGCAAATTGATCGCCAGCTAATGCAACGAGGGCTGCTGCAGCAAGCCGGCCCATGCGCCACACCACCATCTGCACAATTTCCCATGCCCACGCTGCCGGAGAGCTATGCGACGCCACACTGCCAGCCAAGCTACCCGGACTCCTGGGGCTTCCCACTGCAGGGGAATTATACTACACCATGCAGCCAGCAAAGCTACCTGAACTATTGGAGCTTCCCACTGCAGGGGAATTGCACCACGGTGCCCAGTCCAGAGGTGAAGGCTGGCCCAGAATTTTTTTTGGGGAGCAAAGACAACAGCAGAGCTCCAGCTAGAGGCCTGCAGGGAGGTCTCAGCTGTGGAGCTCCGGCCTGAGGTCAACATGGTGACCTCAGAGCTACAGCTTGAGGCCTACGGGGAGGTCTCGGTGGTGTAGCTCCTGCTGGCCGAAGAAGCCGTCCCACTGCCCTGTACAGCCGTGGAGGCTGTCCTGCTCTCCAGCCCAGCTGAGGAGGTTGTCCCACTGCTCGTCCCAGCTGAGGCAGCTACCCTGAGATCCAGTCCTGCTGGGGACGCCGCCTGGCCTTTCAGTCCTGTTTTGGTTCGCTCGCTTCCTGCTTGAGCATTTAGTTTAGTTTAAGTGTCTTTAATTTGCCCCAGGAGTCAATGCTTTAATTTGATTATGTTCACTATTTAAACATCTCGGTTACTGAGCACTTCGCTCAGTATTATAGTTTTTCATTTGTATGGTCCGCATTGTTGGTAACCCAAAGTCTCGTGTCTTTAGTGTTCGTTTGTACACGGTAGCGAATGCGTTAGCATGCTAAATGGTCTTGTTTCATGCCTGTTCTTGTTTCCTGCCACGATTCCAGTTTCTTGTTCTCCTGTGAAGACCACGTTTTCTTTGTTGAGTTACGTGCATAATAAAGACTTTGATCTGCACCTGCATCCGCTTCCAGTCCCATTCCGTAACACTTTAAAACAGCAGTGTGCATACACAACAGCCCAAAACATCTCAAAACTAGAAGCATCCTGGAAGGATTAGTTGGTGAAACAAGAACAGAAAGAAAAGCTATGATATCTGCAACAGAAGGCTTTAAGTATACCAACAATTTTCATTGCTTTAGGTGATGAAGGTATTGGCATTATCCCAGGTAATGTTCAGGCATTATAATGGGAGAAAAAATAAAAGATATTTGTGGTTTAATGAACTTCTCATTTTTATTACAAGTTACTGATTAAATGTAAACTAAATTACTAATGAGTATTATGTTTGTACATCTATACTTACGTCTCTGTAGAAATTTCGGAGTCTCCAAAGGACCCGTTGTTACAACTCGTCTCCCTCCAGAAGGCTTCGGGTTGCTGGGAAATGGAGTCCATGCTGACTCAGGTGTTCGGGAGGACAGAAAAAGAGCTGCTTGGGCAGATTCCTGCACAGGTTAATACACACTAAATATGTCTATATAACGTGTGACCCTGATGCAATTTTACCCCAAAAGCCTAAATTATTATTATTATTTTTAATTGATCTAATACTTAGTAATGTAACTCAGAGTCTTATAGAGCTCCCAAAATGTAACTTGTAGGATATGAAATGGTGCTTTAATAATTTAATAATAAATTATTTGTTACAAGGGGCTTACAGAGACAGAGTAAGGATCCATTTGCATGAAGTTTATTGACAGGAAAATCAGTCTGAGTCATTACCAAAAGATCATTCAAGAGATAAACAAATCCAAGACAATATCCAAAATGTTGTCAAAGAAGAGTGCAGGGTTAAAATACAAGATATCAGGGAAAAAAACATCAAAGGAAAAAGGCAAATGCAAAATCAAGACAAGGCAAATAGACAAAATAAACACGGCTCAATGTAATCACACAGATAACGGACAAACCATAAGCTTCAACAATAGACAAGTTCATCCATCCATCTTCGACCACTTACTCTTTCTTTAGGGTCGCGGGTAACCTGGAGCCTATCCCAGGAAGCATTGGGTACAAGGCAGGGTACACCCTGAACAGGGTGCCAGTCCATCAAAGGGCACAATCACATACACACTCACACACCCATTCATACACTACGGACACTTTAGACACGCCAATCAGCCTACCATGCAAGTCTTTGGACTGGGGTAGGAAACCGGAGTACCCGAAGGAAACCCCCGCAGCACAGTAGACAAGTTCATGTGGTTTGTAAATAGTCCAAACGAGCAGTGTAACTGAAGAAGCAGTTCAAAATTCAGGGAAGGGCGCCCTCTGGCAGTCTGGAGGGGAAGTGTCCAGGTTGGATGTGCCATAAATGCTATACACCAACCTGTTACTCATACATCTAGCACTTTTGTTAAATATTTTTGTTTCTTTTTTACCCTACTGTATATTTTAAGTCATAGACACATAAGACAATGTACATAACACTTATGTATAAATACACATATAGTAATATAATCCTCGGAATGCCATATGGCCTTGAACAAGGCCCCAGAGCCTAAACCGCTCTAGTTATACTCTTGTATTCTGCATTAATTACTTTAAGTAAAAGCATCTAGTAAGTATAGGAGTGATAGTTTAAGAGCATCCTTATATATAGTTGATTTTACCCATTATTGGAATGTACAGTATGTAAGTTTCCTGTTTGGTTTTGTGTGTAGGTGAAGCCCGATGTCTGGGCTACACTTCTGTCTCTGATTTGGTTACACGGCTTTAAGATCGATGCACAGGATGAGTGGCAGTTTTTGGCCATGAAAGCAGTGGCATGGATTCGCACTCAGAAAGGTAAACTCTACATTTCCGTAATCAGTCAGTGAACTGTAAAATTAAACATATTAAACAACACAACTGACTTTTTCCTGCTCAAAAAATTCCACATTTTGATTAAGCAGTTTTCTGATGAAAAAGAATGCCTAATAAGCACATTACCAAATTTAACACTAATATTTTTACATTGTCTTGGTGATGATGATGATGAGAATGATGATGATTGTGTGTGTGTTTCAGTGGTCAATCACTCAGAGTGTGTACGGGTAGGTAATGCTCTTCTGGGCTGTCAGGTTAAAGAAGATGCTCTTGGGCTCTGAAGAATTCACCCTCTTACAGCATCCACACAAAAGCCTTGGCATCATTTCTCTTTTACTTTACTTATTTTTACTTACATTAGCATGCCTTTTGTTGTATGGAAATCAGGTGAAAAATAAAACACAGGAAAACAATGTATGAGGAAAATAATTGCTTTTATTGAGTGTAAACTGGACTGTTGGGAGAGTAATCAGTGGGAGAAAAGGGCTGATAACATGGCGTGTGACCAGGGGAAGAACCAGAACGTGCTGAAGTGTAAGGAGGAGTGTAGCCGGGGCCACTAGGGGAGAAGGGAGGAGAGAGGTCAGAGTCAGGATAAGAATAGGTCATTTCATCATCAGCATATTGGTCAGATGAGTTGTCAGTTGAGAAAGCAAGGCAGGGATCAGTTTGAGTGGAAGCATCCACGTACACCTTAGCTGGATTGATCTTGTATCTCAAGGGTGGTGGAAACCCAGAAAGGTCAGTGGGAGTGCGGAGAACCTCAACCAAGAGGTCCAAATCCGCAGAGAGGTGTGCAAGCTGATATTGAGTATTTAAGTCAAAGCCCAAATCCTCAAAGGCGGGGGGAAAAAGGAGTTGATGTTTAGCTGTAGAAAGACACAGAGAAGAACCGGTCAATTGAATGATTCAGTAAACAAAAGAAGCACAAACACAGAAACATCGGGGTGGGAAATAAAATAGAGCTAGGGACTGGATTACATGAAAACAGTACTAGGATTTACACACACACACACACACACACACACACACACACACACACACACACAGAGAGAGAGAGAGAGAGAGAGAATGCGTAATCAGGAGTAAAATGGCAGGACAAACACACATTAGATAGAATGAGACTAAAATAAAACTTACCCATGATTAGGAAAAGACGTGGAGCAGTGCGGCCAAGATCCTCTCTCAGTGAAAGTCAGCTCAATCATGACATGAACAGCAGAAGTAAGTTTTTAAAAAGAAATAGAAACAAAGATAGGACAAACATAAGGGAATTGGAAACCACCCAAAATGCAAACATAAGGATTATCAGAATTCACAGAAACCAGGAGATAATGGGAGAAAGAAAACACACTTCTGTTGACATAATGGGTTTGGAAATAACCCAAAATGCAGGGATATTGGTATCGGGAAAAACAAGTAGGGGCAGGAACTGAGAAACAAGAATTGTATAAATAAGGAAGCCTCATTTCTGGGTTTTTAGATCACTCTTAGGCTGTCTCAACTGTGTGGATCTTGTGTGGTGGAACAATAAACTTGGACCCTTGCTTTTCCTCACTCACTGGTTCTTTGTGTTTTCTTTCTTCTTCGATGAGCTATTGCATATAAGTATCCAATTCTATAATAAGTTCTAATAGTGTTGGGATAGTGGACTAAAATTGGCTTCACACTTTGCATATAAGATGATGTTGTCAGTGGAATTATTAGCATGGCCATAAAACTGCAAACTTGACTATCTTGTAGGGATAAAGTAAAACTTTGCATATATTTGGTTGTCAAGTGCAAAGAGTTAAATTAAAATAGAAAAAAAGACATTTTATTTGTTTGTAAAATCTTTTCTTGAGCTCAGGTTTTATTTTAACATGCATTTAATTGTGTGTAGTTGTCACGGAGCGAGACATGAAGGAGATCAGGCAGGATGCAATCGCAGTTCAAACAGAAATCTTTATTTATTTAAGGAAATATATATATATATATATATATATATATATATATATATATATATATATATATATATATATATATATATATATATATATATATATATATATACCACACATCACATTATATACAACTATTAACACTGACAAAAATTGTGAACATGCCACCTATTGGCCAATTTTTTAAAAACTTGGCAAAAACCTCTTGACCAAGAGTCAAATAGGTCCACCAAGTTTTGTTCCGATCAGCCATTGGTAATGTGGTCTAATAGCTACTGAGATTTGATGGTGCCCATGTTTTTCATCATACGTGAATGTGCTCATAGAGATTGATGGCAACTGAAACAAAGACACTGTATCTTGAAGTAAACCGAATCAACGGTTCCATAGTTACAGCCAATTTCATGTTTTTTCAGTATTATACCACCAGCAAGTTACAAAACTGCGCCGCCTTTTCTGAGCAACCATAGATTGTCCTCGAACTTAAGAATGCCAAATTTGGTGAATATTTCTCATTTCTCTCAAGATATATAACCATTTACATAAAAGTGACCATGCCTACTTCCTGTGTTTTCACATACCATAACTAGCTTATGTCCAAAGTTCAAACTTTTTTTGATAACTTTTGATAATGAGTCTCTACTAATTTGTTTAGCACTGATTTGGTCTCGATTGGATGAAAAACCTAGGACTAGTTTGCAAAAGTATGTTTTACAAAAAACCCAAGATGGCGGAAAATGTTTATAGATGGAAATGAAATCAGATAATGTATATATACAGTATTTCACAAAAGTGAGTACAAACTTCACATTTTTGGATATATTTGATTATTTTTTCATGTGACAACACTGAAGAAATGACACTTTGCTACAATGTAAAGTAGTGAGTGTACAGCTTGTGTAATAGTGTACATTTGCTGTCCCCTCAAAATAACTCAACACACAGTGATTAATGTCTAAACCACTGGCAACAAAAGTGAGTACACCACTAAGTGAAAATGTCCAAATTGGGCCCAATTAGTCATTTTCCCTCCCCGGTTTCATGTGACTTGTGAGTGTTACAAGGTCTCAGGTGTGAATGGGGAGCAGGTGTGTTAAATTTGGTGTTATCGCTCCCACACTCTGAAAAAAATAATTATTGCTCTACATAAAGATGGCCTAGGCTATAAGAAGATTGCCAAGACCCTGACACTGAGCTGCAGCACAGGGGCCAAGACCATACAGTGGTTTAACAGGTCAGGTTTCACTCAGAACACATTAACACATTAACACTCCAAACTCATTTTCTTAACAAGACTCCAGTTGTGCTAAAACCTGACTCCAATGAGCTTTTTTGAGGTCATTAACTCAAGGGTTCACATACTTTTTCCACAATCACTATGAGGTTTTTTTTGGTTGTTCTCAATAAAGACATGAAAGATCAGATTTTTTTTGTGTTATTATTTTAGACACATTATATTTGTCAATACAGTACAGTTGAATACAAATTTGAATATATAAAGATGAGTAACACCTTGTTTATATACATGGATTAAATGTATTATTGCACAGTTAACAATAGAACTTCTGCATGTGGCAGCTGTTGGTGTTATGCATGAAGTCTGCTGTGTACAGGGTGAAGAGAAATGGAGCAACACTGTACCCTGTGGTGCTCCTGTGCTGATAACCACCACATTCGACATACAGTCCTGGAGCCTTGCATACTGTGGTCTGTCAGTGAGATAGTTGATGATCCATGCAGCCAGGTGGGAGTCAACTCCAGCTCCCAAAAGCTTCTCTCTAAGTAATGATGGTGGAATTGTATTGAAAGCACTGAAAAAAAAAATATTCACAAAGCTCCCAGTATTCTCCTGATGTAGAAGTGATCTGTGCATCAGATAAATAATGGCGTCCTCGACCCCCATGCCTGGTCAGTAAGCGAACTGTAGGGGGTCTAGCTCTGAGCTTACTAGGGTCCATAGCTGTTGCGGTACAATCCTCTCCATGGACTTCATCAGGTGTGAAGTTAAGGCTATCGGTCTGAAGTGGTTTGGTGCTCTCTGATGCGCAATCTTGGGTACTGGAACCACACAAGAAGTCTTTCACAGTACTGGAACTCGTGCTAATCTCAGTCTCAGATTAAAGATGTGCAGGATGACCACACTGAGCTGATCCGCACAGTCTTTAAGCAGTCTGGAGCTGATTCCATCCGGGCTCAGGGCCTATCTTGTCTTGATCTTCTTTAGCTCCTTCTTCATCTGATTGAGTGTCAGAGAGAGACGGCATGGGGGAGTTTTTGGTGATCTCTGATGAGTGATATGGGGGTAGGGGTTTGAAACCTCCTCGACTGAGGAATGGTGAGCAGTGGAGAGGTGTGAGCTGTATAATGCAGATATCTCAGAAGCTCTGAGGTGTGAGTTGGATGATGCCAATATTCCTGGAGCCCTAGGGGTGGAGGAGGGGGTGCCTATTGGCCCAAGAGGGAAGGCTTGAAGTGCTTACAGGTCTGAGGTCTGGTAGGAGGGGGGAGGAGATGGAGTCGAATCAAATCTATTGAAAAACAGATTTAATTAATTTGCCCTGTCACGGTCGCCATATACAAGGCCCGCCCCATTGTCTTTGTTCTGACCTGAAATGTTCTGTTGAAGGCACTCCTCCAACTTTTTTCTGTAGCTGTACTTTCCTTTCTTTATCTCCCCTCTGAGCTGTTTTTGAACCCTCCTCAGCTCTTCTTTGTCCCTCAATCCGAACAGTCTCTTTTTTTCCTTTGATGAAAAAACAGGGCTTTGAGCTCAGGAGTCACCTAGGGTTTGTTGTTGGAAAAACACAGACCCTTCTTCTTAGGCATGGTGTTCTCCACAAAGAAGTTAATGTAGTCTGTTACACAGTGAGTGAGACTGTCAATGTCTTCCCCGTGCAAACTACAGAGCATTTCCCAGTTTGTAGACTCAAAACAGTCTCTTAGTGCCTCACTGGTCTCCTCAGACCATTTTCTCACATACCTTGTGATTGGAGGTTGTTTATTCACCAAAAGGTATGTAGACAGGCAGCAGATGGACCAGTTTGTGACCTGAGTGGCCAAGTGGGGTAAGGGGTGAGGAACTGTATGCGTTCTCTGTATGCATCTTTTGTGTTTGCATACAGCAGCTCCAATGTTTTATTGCCCCTAGTGTGGCATTTAACATACTGTGTGAAGGTGGGGAGAGTTGGGGACAGGGAAGCATGATTCAAGTCCCTGGAGATGAGAAGGAGGAACTGTGGGTGCAATGTCTACAGCTGTGACACAATAGTGTGAAGTAGCTCACATGCTGCTGTAGCATCAGCCGAGGGGAGGATGTAGACAGTTATCGCAATGACGTGCGATAACTCCCTTGGCAGGTAATATGATAACCGCTAGCAACTCAATATCCTTAGTGCACTGCTGCTCTTTAACCATAATAGATAGATAGATAGATAGATAGATAGATAGATACTTTATTGATCCCCAAGGGGAAATTCAGGATCCTAGTAGCTCAAAGACATCACACACAATACAGCATACAACGAAATAAAAAAACAAGTAGAATGCCAAAGAAGACTCAAGAAGAACAGTAAAATATACCGAATCCACAGACTGGGAATTAAGTGGGTTATACAAGCGGGCTAATATAGTCCTTAGACAGTATGAGTAGCAAAACAATCACACAGTGATTCAGTACACACATTGTTGTTGTAAGAGGTTATGGAAGTGTATGTGAATGTATGAAGGGGTGAAGAGGCAGATAGACTATGCAGAGAAGTCTATCTCACCTCTTCCTTTAAGTGAAGCATTGTAGAGCTGTATAGCCGTAGGGACAAAAGACTTCCTCAGCCTGTCAGTTGTACATGGCAGTGAACGTAGCCTCCCACTGATCGAGCTCTTTTGATTTGAGATAGTGTTATGGAGTGGATGACAGTCATTGTCCAAAATATTCATCCGTTTGTTCAGGGTCCTTTTGTCTGACACTGAAGTGATACACTCCAGTTCCACTCCCACAACCGAGCCCGCTTTCCTTACCAGTCTGTTCAGTTGTCCAGCATCCTTCTTCTTAGTGCTTCCTCCCCAGCATACCACAGCATAGAAGAGGACACTGGCAACAACAGACTGGTAGAACGTCCAAAGGAGCTTGCTGCAGACATTGAAGGACCGCAGTCTCCTCAGGAAGTACAGCCTGCTCTGCCCTTTCTTGTACAGTGCCTCAGTGTTGACTGACCAGTCCAGTTTATTGTCCAAATGTATTCCCAGATACTTGTAAGTGTTAACCATCTCTACATTAACCCCCTCAATGGTGACTGGCAGCAGAGTGGGTTTACACTTCCGGAAATCTACCACCATCTCCTTGGTCTTAGCAATGTTGAGTTGTAGGTGGTTGAGTTTGCACCATTGCACAAAGTCCTCCACCAGGCTCCTGTACTCCTCCTCCTGCCCATCCCTGATATACCCCACAATTGCTATATCGTCCGAAAACTTCTGCATGTGGCATGACTCTGTGTTGTAGCAAAAGTCAGACGTGTACAGTGTGAACAGGACTGGAGAGAGCACTGTTCCCTGTGGAGCTCCGGTGTTACTGATCACAGTGTCAGAGAGGCAGTTCTTCAGTCTGACGTACTGCGGCTGCTCCGTCAGATAGTCTGCAATCCAGGAAACTAGGTGAGCATCCACACCCATCTGCATGAGCTTCTCACCCAGTCTGAGGGGTTTAATGGTATTAAAAGCACTGGAGAAATCAAAGAACATGATTCTCACAGCACTTTTCCCCTTGTCCAGGTAAGCATGCATCCTGTGCAAGAGATATGCGATGGCATCATCCACACCCACTCTCTCCCTGTATGCAAACTGTAGTGGATCTAAGTAGTGGTCTAAGTAGCCCCAAAACCAGCCGCTCCATTGTCTTCATCACATGTGATGTTAGAGCAACTGGCCTGTAGTCATTGAGCTCACTTGGATGTGACTTCTTTGGGACAGGGATAAGACATGATGTCTTCCACAATGTTGGAACTCTGCTAAGACGAAGACTCAGGTTGAAGATGTGCTTCAGTGGCTCCCCCAATTCAGAAGCACAGACCCTGAGCAGCCTTGGGCACAGTCTGTCAGGCCCGGCTGCCTTCCTAGGGCAGAGTTTCCTCAGCTGTCCTATGACTTGATCTGCCGTGATTATATGGGAGGAGAGGAGAGGGAGTTGGAAGAAGGGAGGGGATGGGTGCGCCTGCGGGTGGTGTCTGGTATCAGAAGACTGGAGACTAGTGACCATCGTCGGTGTATTCAAACAAGCACGAGCAGTGTCTAAATCAGCAGAGGGTAGTGGACAGTCCACTGCCATTGGAGCTGGAACAGGGAAGTCGAACCGATTGTAAAAGTGGTTCAACTGATTCGCCCTATCCAGGTCTCCCTCCACAGAGCTACCACTCTTTCCCAGTCCAGTGATGGTCTTCATTCCATCCCAGACCTCCTTCACATTGTTCTCTTGCAACTTCTGTTCTACCTTCTTTCTGTATTCCTCCTTAGACTCTTTCAGCCTGGCTTTGAGTTCCCCCTGTACACGCCTCAGCTCTGCATGATCCCCCTGTCTGAACGCCATCTTTTTCCTATTGAGAAGGGTCTTGACGTTGCTGGTTATCCAAGGCTTGTTGTTTGGAAAGCAGCGTACAGTTCTTGTGGGAACAACAATGTCCATACAGAAATTCAGGTAGTCAGTTGTACAATGTGTGACCTCCTCCAAATCCTCTCCATTTTGTAGCACGCTCCAGTCAGTGGACTCAAAACAGTCTCTCAAAGCCTCATCCACTCCTGTTGTCCACTTCCTGAAGGTGCGAGTGACAACCGGTAGCCTTTGTACTTTTGGTTTGTATAATGGTTGAAGATAAATTAGATTGTGGTCAGACTTTCCCAGTGGGGGAAGGGTGTTGGCACTGTATGCATCTCTCACATTTGCATACATGAGGTCTATTGTCCTGTTCTTCCTGGTAGGGCAATCAACAAACTGGTAGAAATTAGTGAGGGTAGAATCCAGTGTTATGTGGTTAAAGTCGCGCGAGAGCGCAAAAAGCATCTGTGTGTTGAGTTTGGAGCCTTGCGATTGTAGAATGAATGACTGCCACACGCCGTCCGGAAGGGCTCGTGGCGGAACGTAAACACAGACAACAATGGCATGCGAAAACTCCCTCGGCATGTACGCTGGTCGAATAACCGCCATTAACTCCACATCTTTACAACACACAGTCTCTTTAACTGTAACATGGCCGGGATTGCACCATCTGTTGTTTATGTACAACACCAATCCACCTCCCTTCTTTTTTCTGGAACGTTTAGTGTCTCTGTCCAGGCGTGCCACACTAAAGCCAAGCAGCTCAACGTTAGCATTGGGGATGCAGCTAGTTAGCCACGTCTCCGTGAGGCATATCAGGCTACATTACCTATTCAGCTTCAGATTCCTTACCAGGGCAGCTAGCTCGTCAGTCTTGTTAGTGAGTGAATTCACATTCCCCATCACCATCGATGGAACTGCAGGCTTGAATTTCCGCTTGAATAACCGCTCTCGCTCCCGTCGTTTATTCCTCAATTTGAGTCCCGCTCTACAGCACCGAAAGCACCATAATTCCTCGGGAATGCTAACGTGCACAACACCAGCACTCCTCCGTAGTGCGAGCAGCTGATTCCTTGTATACACAAGTTTGCTGCCGCCAGAGCGTTTAGATAATTGATCCATATCCATAGGATAGAATAAAAATACTCCTGAAAGTGTGTAGTATTAAAAACTTCTAAGCGTGCAAGGTAAAGAAAAGAGTAAACAAAAACACAGAAGAACACTACGGAGCTACATGGATTGCTGCCACTCTAGGCGGCACACACAAACGAGATATCAGTTTAATATGCACAGGGTTATCCATTCTCTCATTCACAAACATCGCTATTCCCCCACCCTTTCTCTTACCGCTCTCCTCTGCTCTCCTGTCTGCTCTCACAAGTTGAAATCCATCCAGTGTAACCAGTGAATCCATACTGAGATCGTTCAACCACGTCTCTGTGAAGAGCATGATGCTACACTCTCGGTACTCCCTCTGCAGCTTGGTTAGCACCGTTAGCTCTTCCATCTTATTGAAGAGAAATCTCACATTCATCATAATAACGGATGGAATGAATGGTTTGTACTGTCTTTTTCTCTCCCGCGAGCTGGTGTTGCTCAGTGCTAACAGCTGCTCCCTAGTAGAGCCGTGGACGAATGGGTCTGCCAGTGCAGAGCGGTACAGTCCAAGAAACAGAAAAAGAAATGTTGCTAACCTCCAGAATTGCGTATCCATATCTGCAAACGCAACGCTGAAGATTAGTGTAGAAAAAACATGAAAAAAGCACAAAAAAACAAGGGAAATATACTAAACTTAACCGAAAAAGATCAAAGCTGCTGCAACAGGCTGCCACTCATGCAGTGCCTCACACTTTATACTATATTTATTCTTTGTTGAGGTTTACTTTATCAATTGGCTTGCAACCTGCTTACCCAAGTCAATGCCTTTTTTGCATTAATTCTGCTTGAGGCGCTCTGCAAAAACACTTGGCCATTCTATGTTAAAAAGCCATTCTATGCTAGTGAAACCGCTGTAGTAGTGAGTAAGACATCTTTTGCTCTGACATTTACTGAAGTTAAATTAGTATAAGTGGTGTTAAATAGAAATCAAATACTTTGATATTGTCAATTAAAAGAGTAGCCTGTTCATCCTCATGAGACTTCAAGAGAGAATTCAGGACACGACATGGCAGTGGTTTGCTTCTTACCAGGAGACATGACATATCAGGTGACATGGAGGGGATTCACATCTGCTCCATGCAGACTCTTCACCGGTGTCCCAAAAGGCTCAGTGATGGGGCCTGTTCTGTTCTCTCTCTATACCTGCTCTCTTGGTGAGGTCATATCCTCACACCGTTTTTCATAGCACTGCTATGCCAATGATACTCAACTCATCCTCTTCTTTCCCCCCTCTGGCACCTACATATCTGCATGAATCTCAGCAGGTCTGGTAGACATCTCATCAGCTTTTCGGCTGTAACATAGTCCCAGTAACACTGAGGTGCTATACATCCTTGTAGACCCATATTTTCACAACACAACAGATTTTCACAGCATATCCCTAAGTACATCGTTTAGAAGGCATTGGAATACTGGTTTGCAAGAGAGCCCATATGGCATCACGCTGTACTAGTGGCCATTGGTGGTGCTAAATGCCATATTTTACTCTAATGAACCAGTAAGACAAATAAGATTGTAGGCACTGTGCAGGTCAAGGTTGGTAAAGATTGGGGTATTTCTGAGTTGACTGACGGGGATGAGTGGCAGAGCGTAAAAATGAAAAGAAGAATCCAGCAGAGGCTGGAGATGTGGAGGGTTGAATGTACCCTTTTTCGAGACTTCTTTGACCACATTCTGGCCACATTAAAGTGGTTACTGAAAGTGAGAGTAAATGCTGAAGTTCATGGATTGTTAATGTTAATTAATACAGTAGATAATGCTAGCTATGGAAATCTTAAAGTAGCGTGTTACTGTATCCACTATCTTCACTGTTTCGGGATTTCATCCTATAGTAATGAGTAAGTTTGTAAGACATCTTTTGCTCTGACTTTTAGTGAAGTTAAAAAAGTAGAAGTGATGTTAAGTAGAAATTTTTACTCATAGGTTAAATAAACATTTGTCAGTGCACTTGTATTTCATTAACATTCATAACATTCTTTTTTTTATTACTAGTACTTAGTTCTTAATAAGATCTATATGTTTGTATATCTATGCTGACGTCTCTGTAGACACCCTTGAGGCTCCAAAGGACTCGTTGTTGCAGCTCATCTCCCTCCAGACGGCTTCGGGTTGCTGGGAAATGGAGTCTACACTTGCAAAGGTGTTCAGGAGGACAGAAAAAAAGCTGATTGAGCAGATTCCTGCACAGGTTAATACACACTAAATATGTCTGTGTAACGTGTAACCCTGTTGGAAATTTACATTATTAGTCATTACACTCTCCAAACAAAATGCCATTTGTCTGCATTGGGTGGTCTGCCAACCATACTGTTCCAATACTTTCAGAGGGGACTGTAAGACTATAACCTTTAGATTGCCCAATCAAATGTGTGTGTGTGTGTGTGTGTGTGTGTGTGTGTGTGTGTGTGTGTGTGTGTGTGTGTGGTGTGTGTGTGTGTGTTAGGTTCTGTAAACTTCATGGATTTAAGAGGAACTTGTTTTCCCTGATCAAAAAAAAAAAAAAATACACAGCATTCCATGTGAATGCATTCAAATAATTTTATTTAGGAAAAAAAGCAAGAGATAATGCACAGAATTTCAGAAGTAAACACCCCACAGTCAGTACTATTAGCTGTCTGTTTGGGTAGACTGAAGATCAGACATCCTCCTATAGGATTTTCTGTTAGAGAGCAGAATTCATGTTTCCCTCAATTATTGTAAGTTGCCCAGTTACTGAAGCAGCAAAGTATCCCCACACCATGACACTTCCACCACCACGCTTGACCGAATTTGTGGAATTTAGTGTTTGGTTTACACCAGATGTAATGGGACCCCTGTCTTCCAAACAGTTCTACTTTTGACTCATCAGTCCACAGAACATTCTCCCAAAAGGTTTGAAGATCATCAAGGTGCATGTTGCCAAAATTCAGATGAGACGTTCATCTGGGTTAGCAGTGGTTTTCACTTCACTACTCTTCCGTGTATGCCATTTTTGCCCAGTGTTTTTCTCATAGTGGATGCAATTTGTGCCTTGCTGGATGAGTAGTTGCTGTACTCTTGGAGGATATTTTTTAAGTTGGCCACTTCTGGGAAGGTTCACTGCTGTGCCAAGTTTTTCCATTTGGAGCACTGTGGTTCTTTGGAGTCTCACAGCATTTGAAATAGCTTTGTATCCCTTCCCAGTTTGATGTATTTCAATCACCTTCCTCCTCATTATTTCTGGAATTTCTTTCAATTTTGGCATAGTGTGTTACTGGGTAAGATCTTTTAACCAACTTCATGCTGTTGGAAAAAGTTTAAGTGTTGATTTGATTGAACAGGGTTTGCAGTAACCAGGCCTTGTCTAGTCCAGCTGAACTCCATTATGAATGCAGTTTCATAGATTTGGGGAGTTAATAACTATGGAGGCAAATACATTTTCACACAGTTACAGATGGTATTGGACAACTTTTTTTGCTTCAATAAATAACATTTTTATTTAAAAACTGTATTGTGTTAAATTGTGTTTACTCAAGTTGTTTTGTCTTAGATTTTTTTTTTTTTTATTTCTGAAATAATTTAGTATGAGATATACACAAAAACTCAAGAAATCAGAATGGGAGCAAATACTTTTTCACGGCTATGTATGTATGTAAGTTTCCTGTTTAGTTTTGTGTGTAGGTGAAGCCAGATGACTGGGCTACACTTCTGAGTCTGATTTGGTTACATGGCTTTAAGATCGATGCACAGGATGAGTGGCAGTTTTTGGCCATGAAAGCAGTGGCATGGATCCGCACTCAGAAAGGTAAACTCTACATTACTGCAATCAGGCACTGCTTAAACGAAACACATCTGACTTTTTACTGCTAAAATCACACCTGACTAGCACAATATTACCAAATTTAACACTAACATCTATACAATATCTTACTGTCATGTCAATGATGATGATGATACAGTGAGGGAAAAAAGTATTTGATCCCCTGCTGATTTTGTACGTTTGCCCACTAACAAAGCAATGATCAGTCTATAATTTTAATGGTAATTAAATGGCAAAAGAGCTCCATTTTGGTCTCATCTGACCACAACACTTTCACCCAGTTGTCCTCTGGTGGTCAGATGTGACCAAAATGGAGCTCTTTGAAACACATACAGTTAGGCAACTGAACTCGCCATGTTTGAAGGAGGAGGTATGCTGCCTATGACCCCAAGAACACCATCCCCAACGTCAAACATGTAGGTGGAAACATGCTTTGGGGGTGTTTTTCTGCTAAGGAGACAGGACAACTTCACCACATCAAAGGGACGATGGATGGGGCCATGTACCGTCAAATCTTGGGTGAGAACCTCCTTCCCTCAGCAAGGGCATTGAAGTGCGCTGCAACGCAAGGGGTTTAAATAACTAAGGTCATTTACCTTTAATGCTGACAGCTAGTAACAATTGAGATATCCACCAATAACTAAACAAGGTGGAGACAAAACAGAAACAAACGCACATGTCTATTGTAAACAAAGTCTCCATGGTTCCTATGTAACCCGCGAGCTTGTGCTCCCTCTGGTTTGTTCACGCGCCCCCTCCAGCTCTCCGTGCACATCCCCGTCGCTGCGCCATCTGCCGGCGAGATCGTGACAGACCTTTTTTAGCTGATACATGCTGTTAGTTGGCAAGCAACCTAATATAACTCACCTGTACAAATATTTGTTTTAGAAATGCAAATTGCAAGATGTTTCCTTAATTGTGTCCCTCAACATGATCTGGAAAAAAATGTGCAATTAATTAAAATAATTAAGTTTCATTTGTTTGTGTATGTTTCATGAAGCCATAATGTCCAGCTATTAAAAATTGTTTTGTGTCATATTTGTGATTTGTTTATTTGCTACAAAGTAAAAAAAAAAGAAAAAGAAAAAGAAGAAGCTGTGTGATGCCTTATGCCTGATGCTCCCTGGGATAAGCTCCAGGTTCCCTGTGACCCTGAAAAGGATTAAGCGGTTGAAGATGGATGGATGGAAGCTGTGTGATCATCCTCTAAGTGTGGTGATTACAAGCCCTGGCAAAAATTACCAAACAGATTTTGCTGCAGTTTGGTATTGTCATGTGCAGCTATAAAATATGTGAGCGCGCATGCACGAGCAGGTGCGCGAGCACCTGCCTCTATGTTGACAGCAGTGACATTCCGACACGTGTATAACCACGTGTCTTTTGTTATTGTTGTGGTTGACGTCATGTCTCCGCCCCGTCTTGTCATGTGTTGTCAGGTCACGTGTGTTTGGGCGTTGCCCGCAGCTGTTAGCAGTTCGGGGCTAATCCTGCCGGTGTATAAATACCGGGAGCCATGCTACACACAACGTGGGTAATTAGATAGAATCAAATATAGTTCGAGTCTTTGTTCATGCCATGGGTCATAGTCATGTTTCATAGTCATAATTCAACCTGCGTGAAGTTGGCCCCCCCCACCAACGCAAAACGTCAGCAAAATAGTCTCAATCGTTTGTGCTTCGTTTGTGCTGGTTTGTGCCGTTAAAATTTTCGTTTGTGCTGCTTCGGTTCCAGAGATATTAAAGGAATATTCAAAGGTCATTCTGGGGTCACCCAGCCCCCCCACATGCTCCAAATTCACCCGAAATGGTCTCAATCGTTTGTGCTTCGTTTGTGCTGGTTTGTGCCGTTAAAAGTTTCGTTTGGCTGCTTTCGTTTTAAGATATTAGACATTTAATGTGCGGTGACGTCACCAGCCCCCACATGCTCCAAGTTCATTCAAAATAGTCTCAATCGTTTGTGCTTCGTTTGTGCTGGTTTGTGCTGTTAAAATTTCCGTTTGTGCTGCTTTGGATTTGGAGATATTAAAATAATATTTATAGGTCATTCTGGGGTCACCCAGCCCCCCCACATGCTCCGAATTAACCCAAAATGGTCTCAATCGTTTGTGCTGGTTTGTGCCGTTAAAAGTTTCGTTTGTGCTGCTTCGGTTCCGGAGATATTAAAGGAATATTCAAAGGTCATTCTGGGGTCACCCAGCCCCCCCACATGCTCCAAATTCACCCGAAATGGTCTCAATCGTTTGTGCTTCGTTTGTGCTGGTTTGTGCCGTTAAAAGTTTCGTTTGTGCGTGCTTTCCGTTTTAAGATATTAGACATTTAATTGTGGCGCGGGACGTCACCAGCCCCCCACATGCTCCAAGTTCATTCAAAATAGTCTCAATCGTTTGTGCTTCGTTTGTGCTGGTTTGTGCCGTTAAAATTTTCGTTTGTGTGCTCGGTTCCAGAGATATTAAAGGAATATTCAAAGGTCATTCTGGGGTCACCCAGCCCCCCACATGCTCCAAATTCACCCGAAATGGTCTCAATCGTTTGTGCTTCGTTTGTGCTGGTTTGTGCCGTTAAAGTTTCGTTTGTGCTGCTTTCGTTTTAAGATATTAGACATTTAATTATGGCGCGGTGACGTCACCATCCCCCCACATGCTCCAAGTTCATTCAAAATAGTCTCAATCGTTTGTGCTTCGTTTGTGCTGGTTTGTGCTGTTAAAATTTCCGTTTGTGCTGCTTTGGATTTGGAGATATTAAAATAATATTTATAGGTCATTCTGGGGTCACCCAGCCCCCACATCGCTCGAATTAACCCAAAATGGTCTCAATCGTTTGTGCTTCGTTTGTGCTGGTTTGTGCCGTTAAAAGTTTCGTTTGGTGCTGCTTCGGTTCCGGAGATATTAAAGGAATATTCAAAGGTCATTCTGGGGTCACCCAGCCCCCCACATGCTCCAAATTCACCCGAAATGGTCTCAATCGTTTGTGCTTCGTTTGTGCTGGTTTGTGCCGTTAAAAGTTTCGTTTGTGCTGCTTTCGTTTTTAAGATATTAGACATTTAATTGTGCGGGCGCCCCAGCCCCCCATGCTCCATTATTCTCGTTGTGCTGTTTGGCTAAAATTTCTTTGTGCTGTTCATTAGTATTAAAATTTGGGGTACCAGCCCCCACATCTCCACAAATTCTCAATCGTTTTGCCGTTTGTGCTGTTTGTGCGTAAAGTTTTTTTGCGCTTTTGTATGTGGCGCGGTGACGTCACCAGCCCCCACATGCTCCAAGTTCATTCAAAATAGTCTCAATCGTTTGTGCTTCGTTTGTGCTGGTTTTGAGACTATTTTGCTGACGTTTTGCGTTGGTGGGGGGGCCAACTTCACGCAGGTTCATATTCATAGTCCATAGTTCATGTGTAGATTAGAGCTTGAGTATAATAGAGAAGTTTAATGCATAAGAGTTTATACAGTCAAGTCATAGGTTTATGAGTCATAGTCATAGCCATAGTCATAGTCATAGTGTCAAGGTTAGTTAGCCTAGTAGCTGATAGCATAGCTTATAGCCTAGTAGCTGATAGCATAGCTTATAGCATAGCTTAGTTTGTAGACTTAGTTTAGAGATAGTTTCATGTTTCATAGTCATAGTCACAGTCATAGTTCAGGTCATGGATAATGTTTAGGTTAGTTAGTCATGTTTACTGGTTCGCCGCTACCAGTCATGTTCTTGGTTTCTCTTTTGTTTCAGGTTATGGATTTGTCTGCTCTCCTCTTTGTCAATAAAGGTCTCGTTCTAACTTCGAATGCATCCGTCCAACTTCAGTTACGTCACAATTCGTGACAGGTATACAAGACTTTTGGATGTGCTGTTTGAAATTGCCTTTTGTGCTTATTTCTTCTACAATTATTTTCTAATTACCAAAATATCCCATTTTGAACACAAAGACATTTTACTGTAGGATTATTTTTTTGTACAAAGATAGAAAACAGTTTTCTATTTGTATTTTAATACAAAGACAACTTAAGTAAACACAAAATAATGTTTTTAAATGATAATTTCATTTATTTAAAGGAAGAAAAATGATCCAACAGCAACTAGCCCTGTGTGAAAAAGTAACTGCCCCCTTTACTCAAAAAAAACAAATTTCATTAGTAATTGGCTTGTATGACAAAATGCAAGTGTGACAAATATGCAAAGAAATGAGGAAATTAGGAGTGGGGGGTATCATGTATTCATAACATTGTTGGTAAACCTTTTAACTATTAAAAGATTTAAGAATTTGACTGTAAAAGCTTGTGTCTATGGGAAGATTCAGGAGGCAGGTAGAATTTCTCAGCGGCTTTTCAGCGCAGTTTCAAAAACTCAAAACAAAAATCAAACCAACGGAAACGCAACCCAAAAGGGGCCTGTGGCTTTGCCTCATTCCATGTGAAAGTTCATACTCCATGTGGGTGTGTGTGTGTGTGTGTGTGTGTGTGTGTGTGTGTGTGTGTGTGTGTTGCAAACAAGTACACTGACAGTAATAAGACACAGTTGAGAATAATCACGTGTTGCCTGCGGTTTAACCCGCCTCCTGTCTGTCTGCAGCTGACGCTCCTACCACAATGACGGTCATGAAAGGCAACATAATAATTTAAGAAAAATAATGATCTAATTGAAAATATATATTGAGTTTTAAAGTTGATCATGTTAGATGGAACTGATGAACTGTGAAATTGAATTTAACAAGCTGCAGTCCATACACTACTCAAAAAACCCTAAATTCATAAATAATCATTAATAAATATATGACTGAAGAATGCAAGATGTACAGTTTTAACGTTTAAAAACACACTGGCATTATGCGGCTTTAACTTTTATTATTACAAAATTATTCAAATTATATTACTTGAAAATAAAATGCCATAAATTATATCACATAACATTTAATTTGAACATTTTATACACCATATATTAATCATGATATACATAATATATTAATCAATATATAGCTTTTCCTTATATCCCTTCTTATTATTTCTTTAAGGAAAAATTCTGTGTCCTTTTTATTCTCACAAACAAATGTACAGTAAATCAGAACACACTGTATCTCTACCTCTTTAAAAAAAAAAATGTTATGTGTGGAACTGCAGAGTTGCACAGCTTCTTCTGTGGTCATTGGCAGGAAGCGTGGTGGAAGGATGCTAGAATGGAAAATTACTGTGTGCTCTTTAACTCACTGCATGTCTGCAATGATCTAAACAAAATGTATTGTTCTCATTCTAATTCAATAATGAACATTTGTTGCCTGTAGCTGATGGTCCGAATTAACGTACAGTCAGTTACATATTAATAATTAATGTTAATATACTGGTGCATCTAAAAACAATTTAAATATCGTAGAAATGTTCATTTTTTTGTCCCTGTAATTTAATTCAAAATGTGGAATTTTCATATACTCTAGATTCATTACACATAAAGAGAAATATTTCAAGCCTTTTTTTTTTTTTGTTGTTGTTGTTGTTGTTGTTGTTGTTTTAATCTCAATGATTATGGCTTACAGCTCATGGAAATAAAAAATCCAGTATCTCAAAATATTAGAATAAAGAATTTATAATACAGAAATTCTTATATAACTCATAGAATATCTGTAGCCTTATTTCGCTGGAAGTTGTGAAATAGCCGTTGTCACTACTAGGACAAGCAGATTTAGCCAAGGTCTCTAGTTTCTGTAAAAGAAACATTTCATATTTCCTATAACTCGTTTTTAAGTAATAACCACCTTGTAGACCACTCAGCTACTTTAGATATTCCTTTTGTTTTTTGTGTGAAAAAACAAAAACCAAGTAGTAAAATTTATTTTAATGAACATGGTTCCTTTGTCCTGTCAGCTTCATATCTGACCACTCACTTACACATGCATGAAATTAAAAAGCTCCTGCTCACATGACTTTTTTGTTACATACTCTAGTTTCAATCAGATGCCGTACATGAACCTTTCTTTCAAATGTTCTTATTTAAAAACCAATAGTGCACCTATTCATATTTGTATTTGGATCCATTTGTATGCACATCTGATGTTAGGTGACGAGGTCTGGGGTGCAGTCGGCGTTCCAGTTGATCCCAAAGGTGGGGTTAAGGTCGAGGCTTTGTGCAGGACACTTGAGTTCTTCCACTGCAAATTTGGCAAACCATGTCTTCATGGAGATCACTTAGTGCACAGAGGCATTGTCATGCTGGAACAGGTTTGGGGTCTCTTAGTTCTAGTGAAGGGAAAGTGTAATGCTACAGCATATAAAGATATTGTGTGCTTCTAATGTTGTGTAAACAGTGAAGAAGAAACACACTGGTCAGGTGTCCATATAATTTTGTTAATATATTGTGGGTAGCACTTACAAAGTAACACTAGTATCTAAAAAAACAATCCAAATAATCAACACTTGCATTATCCATTGTTTTATTTCATTAATGAATACAATTAAGCCCAAAAGAAGCCATATGAACCAACATATTAATTCACATGTTCAGTGATCAACATTTAGAGTCCACTATTTAGTAATATGCTGTAATTTAGTTTCTGGTCATTTATGTCTTCTTATTTTGACTCAGATTGATTTGACTGTTATTTGAATGTTATTTCATTAACATTTAAATGGTAAATGGCGCACTTATATAGCGCTTTTATCCAAAGCGCTTTAAGCTGTGTCTCATTCACCCATTCACACACACACTCACACACCAATGGTAGCAGAGCTGCCATGCAAGACGCTAACTTGCCATTGGGAGCAACTTGGGATTCAGTGTCTTGCCCAAGGACACTTCGGCATGTGGAGTCACGTGGGCCGGGAATCAAACCACATGCGCCACAGCCGCCGCCATTTAAATAAACATTTAAATAAACACCAGTTAACTTTGTTAACATATTTTTTTTTTTATTTAATCATGTTTGTAAATGTTAACTAATGTAGTAGATAATGTTAGCTACAGGAATGTAAAGTGTTAGAGTATTATTAATCTTTTACTTGTTGTGGAGAACAGAACTATTAATAATGTTGTTATTTGAAGAGACCAAGTTCAGCTCCAGCTGGAGGCCGCTGCATGGCCTCCCAAGTTCTGCTCCTGCCTGAGGCCGATGAGAGACAGCCTCCCACGACATGCTCAAGCCAGAGTTCAACAAGATGAGACAAGCTCTAATCTCAGTTAAGTTAATGGTGTCTTTGGTCACAGATTCATTCGCTGAGCCTACATCTTGGATAAGATGGATACATTAATGTTTGCACCTACAGCACACATTACAGACATTGAAACACAAACACGAATATGTTCTACATGTCTAAAGTATGTAGAAAGAATAAACTAGTCTTATAAACTCCATGATTTAGCTTAACCTTATTATAGTGTTTGAGGTGTATATGACCCCCATTTGAACTTTCCTTGGTTAAAAAAAAAAAACATTCATTTCATCTCAATGGCATATATTTTTTTTAATTATTTATTTATTTTTACATTTTTTAAATTATCTATCTATACACACACACACACACACACACACACACACACACAAACTGGGCTTTATTTGGCTATTCTGAAGGTGTGTACAAAAAAAGTCACACTCATGATGTTGAAAATAAAAATGGGAAATGTGAACAAAGTTTTTTAAATTTTTTTTTTTTATAATTTTCATTTGTCAAATAAAATCTATTAAGGCCTGGTACTAGGGCACCAAAAAAAAAAAAAAAACAACAGATACTACAAAACATCAAAAACTACTATTTCTCTTTTTTTTTTTTTTTTTTTTTTTTTTTTTTTTTTTTTTTTTTTTTTTATATATATATATATATATATATATATATATATATATATATATATATATATATATATATATATATATATATATATATAATTTTATTATTATAATTATTATTATTATTATTGGTATTATAATCATAATTCACAATATGCATCACAAAAGTTGGTCATATTGAGAAAAATTTATGGATCTTTATCGTCCTCTGCTGGATATAATTGGTATAAACACTTTCTTTCTGAAACTGTAATTCCTATTTTTAATTCTCTAAGCAGTAGATCTCCTAACACCTAGATCAACATCCAGAAACAATTTAGATTTAATTTAGATCATCATTAAAGTGATTCCATCCATCCATCTTCTACCGCTTACTCCTTTTTAGGATCGTGGGGGAACCTGGAGCCTATCACACGGAGCATCGAGCACAAGGCGGGGTACACCCTGGACAGGGTGCCAGTCCATCGCAGGGCACAATCACACACACACTCACACACCCATTCATACACTACGGACACTTTGGACACGCCAATCAGCCTACCATGCATGTCTTTGGACTGGGGAGGAAACCGGAGTACCCAGAGGAAACCCCCACAGCACAGGGAGAACATGCAAACTCCGCACACACACGGCCCCGGCGGGAATCGAACCCTGGAGGTGTGAGGCGAAAGTGCTAACCATTGCGCCTGGTGCATAAACACTTCACATTTTAATAGACTAAAGGTAGTTTCAATACAATGTTATGTGTTTGTTATTCATTTGCTTTGGATAAAGCACATCATGAGATACAACTAGGATTAAATAAAAAGAGATTATAGACTACTGCTATACTGTACATCATTATAATGAGCGGTTGACCAAAATGGTTTCAGTATGTGTACGTATACATATGTGTACAATACACTGGAGCTAATTAAACAAACATACAGCTCATACATGGCACACACACACATACTGTCTCTGTTGCATAAGGCAACCTTTTCATCGCTCTTGATAAGTCATTCTTTGTTGATTTAAACACATATCTAATGACTACAGGGAGCTACGTGACTCAGAAAGCACAACTAGCTAACAGCTGAATGGACTAAGCCCTCTACTTCAGGACCCCCCCATAAGTGAATTAGCCATGTTTCATTTAATACACAACTTTGTGTCATTATTAAGTTTCAATTATTGCACTTTTATAATGGTAAATGTTTTAAACCTATTTTTGCAGTATTAAAAATTAAACACATCAAGTATCACACCAAGGTATCGGAAACGTATCGAATTTTATATATCGTCACACCCCTACAAAATAATTAAATAAATAAAATAAAAAAATTCACTTTCTGGGTTTATCAGCGCAGTGCATGCTAGTGGCATCTGGTGGTCAAAAGCATGAAGTTCATGAGCGTTCCCAAATCAGTCACGTTTCTCTAAAAAACGCTTCCGCCATCACTGGTCACGTGTTCAGGGCAGAACGAATCAAATTCCAGCACCGATACGGTGTTTTGAAGTGTTTTGTGCTTTTGACACAGTCTTCGAGAGGTGAGTATCAAGCGTGACGTCATTAACAGAATTATCAAATATTTGTATAAACGTTTTCTTCTGTATCAGAAAGCAGTTTTAGTATCATGTCTGGAACGGGGTTAATCTACGATGAGGAAATGACTCGGTACAAACTTCTCTGGACTGAGTAAGTGTGAGTGAGGTCTAGACACACGTATAATGTTGCCAAAATGTTTCAGAGACGCATTAAAGCCTTTATTGTGTGTTGTGTGCAGCCCAGTCTGTAAGATCGAGGTTCCTGAGCGGTTAACAGTTAGTTATGAGGCTCTGAAGTGCAGAGGTTTGGAGCAGAGGTGTGTGTGTGTTCCCACTCGTCAAGCAACTGATGAAGAAATCCTACTAGTTCACAGGTATGCAGTCCTTCTATTGTAGTGTGTGTGGAATATTATTATTGGAATCTGAATGATGATGATGATGATGATGATGATGATAATAATAATAGGGGCGCACGGTGGCTTAGTGGTTAGCCTCACACCTCCAGGGTCTGGGGTTCGATTCCCACCGTGGCCCTGTGTGTGTGGAGTTTGCATGTTCTCCCCGTGCTGCGGGGGTTTCCTCCGGGTACTCCGGTTTCATTCCCCAAACACATGCATGGTAGGCTGATTGGCGTGTCTAAATTGTCCGTAGTGTATGAATGGGTGTGTGAGTGTGTATGTGATTGTGCCCTGCGATGGACTGGCACCCTGTCCAGGGTGTACCCCACCTTGTGCCCGATGCTTCCTGGGATAGGCTCCAGGTTCCCCGCGACCCTGAAAAGGAGTAAGTGATGGATGAATGAATAATAATAATAATAAGTTGAGAAAAACATATCCAGATAACTATCATAATAAATAAAATTATCGTTACCAAATCCTTTCAGGAAACCCACTAGATGGCTCCAGATGATATCAGAGCGCTAATTTGCATATTTAGTTAATTGTCATGTTTATTTACATATCAACACTTGATTATATATAAAAAACATATTTCTGACAACACTTAAAGGGGTCATATGACGCTTTTTAACGCTTTCCTTTCCCTTTAGCGTGTAACGTATCTGTTTTGTGCATGTATAAGATCTGCAAAGTTACAAAGCTCATAGTCTCCCACAAAGGGATTTAATTCTATCTAACACAGAACACTGCTCCAGACCTGCCAAAAAACGCCTCGATCGAAGTCCAGATCTTACAAATGTCTACGTCACAGTTTGAAATATCGGCATGATGCCGCCGTAATGTTTTACATTTTTAACTCATAAAAATTTTTAAACTGTATTTTATGTTGGTACTTCAGGACGTAAAGTTGTTACAGTGAAGAAGACGAATTAAACCGTTATAACATCGTAGCTGAAAGGTAAGAGAGTTCTGCTCAAGTCGTGCTCGCAAAGTTGGTTCCGACGGATCTGCTCGATCATCCGCGTTTTCAGAATCTGACTCGGGCTCGAACTGATACGGTAAAACCGACGACATTATTAACTGTTTTTATAACTGCTTTAGCAGCCTTGGAAACCGAAGCAGTTACGGTAAGGGGTAAGTTACATTTCCGACACACGCTATAGGTTTTCGGACAATCACAACGCAATGGGTCAGCTGGCCAATCAGAGCACCCTGGGCTTTTCAGAAGGAGGGGCTTTGGAGAAACCGGCACTCAGTCGGAGCGTTTCAGACAGACTGGGAATAGAGGTACTGCAGTGTGTGAAAAATAATGTGTTTTTTGAACAATAAAGCATGTTAAACTATTTTATTACACCCAATAAACAAAATAATGAACTTAAAATCATATGACCCATTTAAGCCGTATCCAGATGGGATTTAATTTACATGGGGTGCTAGGCTAATATCCAGTTTTTTTTTTACAGGTGCTTCTCTGTGGTTTTATCTTCACCTGAGTCAGCCATGTTGTTTTTCTCTGCCCTGTATGGAGAAAATACATGTTGAATTGCCTGTATTTTTCACAAAACTCGGTGGTCGTCTGATTGTTTTACTCATGGCATGCACATGCCCATGACAGGCATCACCTCACGTCTGGGGGGGAAAAAAAAAACGTTTTACTGCTGCGACTTGCTGTAGTAAGTTTCATAGCACGTCTATCAGTGACCATCCTCCAGACGTTAAACCCTTCCCGAGTTGCAAAATGAAAAATGGATGCTTCTCATATACTTTGTGATTATTATTTTATTGACTTGTTACGTTTTTTACCGGAACCTTGTTTCACCTCTAACCGAAATACGTACCAATGTCTCTTCTCTCCCCCATTGCCTATTGCCCCATTACCCCAGTGGAAGGTATTTTGTGACTGGATCGTGATCATACATGCAATCACATGTGAAATAAGCATCCAGGATCAGGAAGGCGCTCAGTAGGGGTGATTTCCCCGTTCCCATTGCATTTAAAAGAACTAAGTATCCACAGAGATTTTTTGCCGAAATGCCAGTAAACTCTATGAAGCATTTGGTTGTAAGAATCCTTGACACCTCAAAGAAAGAAATTGCTTCCACCAGGAGAAAGCTCGATAAATTTTTATTTTACAAGGAACTTATAGGGAAGGCAAGATGAGTTTACTGTTCGATACTGTTCGATACTCACGTCTTAGCTAATGTCCTGTAAAATTTGGCTAGTCATTATGAAAGTTTGGTAAGAATAGATTTACTATCTCTAGTATAACATTTCCTAAATGTGAATTAAAACCAGACTTGAGTCAAACAAGGTGATGAGTTTAGGACAAAGTCCACCTTGTTAACAAGTAAACTCTATAAATGTTATTCCTGCGACGTAGAAAACCTTTCACTAAAATGTGACAAGTGCAGTATTCATTTCCTGTCTTGTTTTGTGTACTCTGTGCAGTAAAGAGTATCTTGAAGCTGTGAAACAAACCCCACACATGCACTTAGACGATCTCTTGACCTTCACTCAGCAGTACGGTGACGTTTATTTTCATCCCGTAAGTATCAATATTACAGGACACCAGCAGCGATAAAACTTTTTTTTTTGCTTGCTTTCACAATCATGCTCATGATCCCGGTTATATTTGTAGAATATTTACCACTGTGCTACGCTGGCGGTTGGTGCTGCACTGCAGCTGGTGGACAACGTTATGACGGGGAAAGTGAGGAATGGAATGGCTCTTGTAAGGTAAATGTCTAGGCTGGAATTCTGTGTACCGACGCTGTTGTTTATAATTTGAGTCATTTGGGTTATTTAAGTGTCCTTAGAGTCTCTTCAGTTGTCCATCAAAATGTCATCCGAATAAAGACTACCTAAAATGTCCAGCTAAGACTTCACTGTATTTGGTTGTGTTTTTTACCCATGCAATACTGTTAATTATCCCTAACTCTTTGTCTTTCTTTGTTATTCTGTCCTGTGTTGTTTTCAGGCCCCCTGGTCATCACAGTCAGCGGAGTGAAGCCAATGGTTTCTGTGTCTTCAACAATGTGGCCATAGCTGCCCTCTACGCCAAGAAACACTACAACCTCAACAGGTATTGAGTAGACTATGGCACGGGAGATAAAATGGTGTTCACTTGTGCCACTGGAAATTCGCCTCTGGCTGTAGCCTTAAGTGGTTTTCATGTGTTCAGGGTGTTGATCGTGGATTGGGATATTCACCATGGACAGGGAGTGCAGTACTGCTTTGAAGAGGATTCCAGGTGAGTAGGTTTTTACGAAATCAGGGAGTGAAGATCAAACCAGCCACTTCATCCTACTCACTGTCTGTCGCTCTTTTTCTTTCGATTTCTGTCTCACAGTGTACTGTATTTTTCATGGCATCGCTATGAGCACCAGCGTTTCTGGCCCAACCTGGCTGAGTCTGACTACGACAGTGTGGGGAAAGGCAAAGGAACTGGCTTTAACATCAACCTGCCCTGGAATAAGGTACTGCTCTCCAAAATTCGTATTGAGACGATCGTATACCAGATGTGTACCCAGCCTTGTGCACGATCATCCCTGGAATAGGCTCCAGGTTCCCCGGGACCCTGAGAAAGGATTAAGCGGTAGAAGATGAATGGATGGATGGATGTATACCAGATGTAGAAGTGAATACCCACATAAACTTCCTCTCTTGGTCATTTGGAAAATATGAAAACTCAGTAAAAATGTACACGATTAATGAACTACTGTCCAGTGCTAAAACAGTAGAAATTGTCATTCTAAAATTAGCAATGATCAGTTAGCACTGAAAGCAAACACACGTACTATTCAGATGCAGTGAGGTTTAGTTATCAGTATAGTAGTTTTTTACTGACTTGGCATTTAATAAAGCAAATGAATAGTCTACATTATTACAAATGATTTGTTGGCATGAGGACACCATGTTTATTTTGTGACCAGTAAATATGTTTTAGTTTCTTCTATTCCCTGTTGTTTTTCCCAGGTGGGAATGACCAATAGTGACTACCTCTCAGCTTTTTTCCATGTCCTCTTGCCCATCGCATATGAGGTAACTATTATATGACTCTGAAAAACTCCATTTTTTGAAATGTAAGTGCTTGTACAGGTGCACTAGTGAAACTCCTGGTCTTCTATCCTGTTGTTCCAGTTCGATCCTGAGCTGGTGTTTGTCTGTGCAGGATTTGATTCTGCCATAGGAGATCCAGAGGTGAATAATATTTCTAGTTTATTCTATGCCATAATCTCCACTGATCATATGTTTTAGCTGGACTTTATCTAGGTTTACAAAACTAACTTCTTTGTAGGTTTTTTGGGGTTTGTTTTTTTTGGCATTTTTAAGGGGTTTTTGAAAAGTAAAATGTTCTCACTTAATTTGAGCTATCATTTGTTTATTTAACCCATCACTGTTGGAGGCAAGGCAAACCTTGTGCCAATAACGTCCCGCTGAACATGGATCGAGGGCAAGAACGAGCAAGATTAGCTACATTAGTGAGAGAGCTGCGAATGTGCACGATTAAGCATATAGGTCAGGGGTGTCCAGTCTTCTGCAGTGTGCAGGTTTTCATTCCAACCAAGCAGGAGCCACATCTGATTCCACCTGTTTAATTACTCGATCTTTGCTTTTAATAGACTCAGGTGTGGCTTCTGCTTGGTTGGAAGGAAAACGTGCACTCACACCAGTCTTTTCCTTATTGGATTGGACACCCCTGATTTAGGTTAATTAACCTGTGGCTTTTCTAAAATGTTATAGACTTAAAAAAAATGTGTTTAAAGTATACTTTGAAATATTTAACAAAAAATACCACTTTTACATGTTTTAAATATTTTTAGGAAGAAAATATACTGGTATAGACTACTTTTACAATATATTATTATACATTATATAGTACATCATATTATGTATGAATCATATACTATGTGGCGGGGTCTACAAGGATCACTCAGAATATGCTAAGGGTCCGCAGCTGATAAAAAGGTTGGCCACCACAGTCCTAATCTCCTAAGGTACAAGTGTAATGTTAAACTTCTGGTGAAAGTGCCAATTGTGTATAATTGTGTTTTTCCAGGGTCACATGTGTGCTTCTCCAGAGATTTTTGGCCACCTTACCCACCTGTTGATGTCTCTGGCTGAGGGCAGATTGTGTGCTGTCTTGGAGGCATGTTCTATTGTGTTTGTATTTCTTTTATATAGTCGTATAGTAACGTACAATAGTAATTCCTCCACTTTTTCTGTATCTTAGGGCGGATACAACTTGACGTCTCTTGCTCAGTCAGTTTGCCAAACCATACAAACTCTGCTTGGCGATCCAACACCAGTGCTGAATGATATTGGCCCCCCATGTCACAGGTGGGTTTAGCTGCAAGTAATGTAGTTTATCATGGAATTGATTGCTGCTTCTGCGGAGATTTGCAAGGAAACACTTCATGCTCTGGTCTGTTGCAAGCAGTACTAAAAGCGGATAATTTAATTATTTGCTTTATATTAAAAACAGAAGAAAATATTGAACATATCTAACAGCATGTGTCTGTAATAGCGTTCATTTCTCATATGTTCTCACTCTGCAGTGCTCTGGAGTCTGTTCATAATGTTCGAGCTGCTCACCAGAAGAACTGGGGCTGTCTCAAACACATGGGTATATATATATTTATTTTTACTTATTTATTTTTTTTATTTAAAGTTTCATTTTTATTGAACATTTCTGCTGAACACTTCTACTGAACATTTCTACAATTCTGCTGAACATTTCTAATGAACATTTCTAATGACCATTTCTGCTAAACATTTCTGCTAAACATTTCTGCTAAACATGTCTGCTAAACATTTCTGCTGGACATTTCTGCTAAACATGTCTGCTAAACATTTCTAATGACCATTTCTGCTGAACATTTCTAATGAATATTTCTAATTACCATTTCTGCTGAACATTTCTGCTAAACATTTCTAATGACCATTTCTGCTAAACGTTTCTGCTGAACATTTCTGCTAATCCTTTCTACATCGCCTTTTCTGTTCTGTCCTCCCCTCACTTTCCCAAATATTCAGATGAGAAGAAAACAAAAAACAAATTGAGCAACAGCAGTAAACATTCACAGGATTTTTTTATTTTATACAAAGGAAAACAAATAAAGTTAAAAATATCGACGACCCACCCCTCTGGCTCATCATGGCTACAACTGTTGCTGGTTATAAAAATATTGTAAAATTTTGTAAAAATGTAAAAAAAACAACAACAAGCACTAGAATGTAAGTGGGTAGTGTCTGTAACTCCATAAAGTATGCAATAAAGGGATGCCATTTATAAAAAAAAAAAACTTGTCTGTACAACCATTCATCGTATTCATCGTATTTTCTCGAGTTTCAGAAAAAACATCACGTCCTTTATCCACTGGGAGATAGATGGGTAGTTAGCAGACTTCCAATGCAACAGTAGTGAACGTCTTGCTATAAGGGATGTGAAAGCAATAACATCCTTTTGTATCAAGCTCAAATCAACTGAAGCATCAGGAATCCCAAATACAGCAATCAATGGACAAGGCTTTAAATTTACCCCGAGAATAGTGGACATGATGGTAAAAAAAAACACCCGACCAAAAACCATGGAGATCAGGACAGAAGAAAAACATATGGCCAAGATGACAGGGAGAGCCATGGCATTTGTCACACTTGTCCGGATACATCACAGACATTCTCGACATTCTCGACAGATGGACTTTATTTAAAACTTTGAACTGTATAAGTCCAAGACGAGCACAAGACGTGGTAGTCTGTATCCTCCCTATAGCATGTTCCCAACACTCCTCACTTATTTGTACTCCTAACTCCATTTCCCACGCATTCCTAATTTTGTTACTCGACTCACTACCTAGCATCAGAATAAAATCATAAATCCTAGAAATCATTCCTCTCTGATGCGGATTATTTGAAAACAAGCCTTCCCAAGCCTGTTCAGGAGGCACAGAGGGGAAATCAGGAAAACATCTAGAAACGAAGTTCCGTATTTGAAAATACGGAAAGAAATGCGTCAAGGGGAGATCATAAGTGGATGCCAAATTGGCAAAACTATCAAACACAATTTTAAAAAAATTTTATTTAAACATTAAAATGCAATTCAAATTAAATACAAAAAATATTTTTAAATAGGGTAATATTGGATGACCGTATGATCATAGGTGCCTCAGCCACTTTATTAGGAACACCTGCGCATTTATGCATGTTATCCAAGCAGCCAATCATGTGGCAGCAGCACAATGTATAGAGTTATGAGATACAGGTCAAGAGCTTAATGTTCAAATCACACATCAGAATGGGGAAATTGATATCGGTGACATTGAATATGGAATGTGGTTTGAATCCATAAGGCGAAGAATTAAGGCACTTGTGGGAGCAAAGGCAGGTCCTACCCTGTATTAATACGGTGTTCCTAATGTAGTGGCCAGTCAGTATATGTTCAACAAATACATGAATATCCTGCTTACTGTATTTGGTGTTCACAAAAAAATTAATCTTATCCCTGTCTGATCAGTTTGAGCTTTAGCTAGTTGTGTCACTCCTCAAGCAGAACTTTTTTATTGTTCCCTTAATATACAATATTGAAACATATTGCAAATGTTTCAAAAGTTGCAATGTTCAAAAGTATGCAAATAACATATATATGATTTTATGGTTTAATATGATTTGTAGTCTGCCTTGTATCAGAGCCAAGCACCAAGAAGTGCAGAGTGGAGGAGAAAGATGAAAAGCAGGAAGAGGAGACAACTGAACATCTAGTCTGGCCTGAACCCGTACCTAGAGATGCACCTCCTGTGCATACGGCTGCGCTGATCTCTAAAGAAGAAGAAGACTTGCTCCCAGAGGATTGTCAGCGCCTGGGTGAAATATCACCAAAGTATATTGAGGAGGCAGAGAAAATCAGGTTATTTATAGAAATTACTCTCTAATTGTCAGGGCGCACACAGACCTGCCGACCTTTACAAGTCAGCATTTATGACTCAGTCCCGTCCAAAAGTATTGGAACAACAAGGCCAATTATATTGTTTTCGTTACACATTGAAGTGTCTCATTCACTCACACACCAATGGTAGCAGAGCTGCCACGCAAGGTGCAAACTTGCCAACGGGAGCAACATGGGATTCCGTGTCTTGCCCAATGACACTTAGGTGTTCGGAGTCACGTGGGCCGGGAATCGAACCGCCAACCCTACGATTAGTGGACACCCCGCTCTACCACCTGATCCACAGTGATGTTTGGGTGCCAGATCAAGAGATAAGAAGATAGATCAGAATTTCAGCTTTCATTTCCTTATATTTATGTCTAGATGTGTTAAACAATTTAGAACATTTAGAACATGACTTGACAACATGGGTTGTTTGAAGCCACCCATTTTTTCTAGTTATCAAATATATTTGAATATGTGACTGACAAGTGTTTCTTGCTGCCCAGGTGTGCCCTGTTAAATTGACTGTTTAAAGAATTTATAGCTCTGAATGTCTACTCTTGGTTTGAGCTCTGGGTTTCACCCGTGAAGACTGCATTTGTTGTTTAAAAGGAGAAACCAACATAAAGACCAGAGAGCTGTCAATGGGAGCTATTTTGAAGCTGAGAAAAGGGAGAAAATCTATCATAGGCATTGCACAAGCATTGGGCACAGTCAATACAACAGTTTGGATTGTCCTGGAAAAGAATGAAACCACTGGTGTACTAACAACCAGATGTGGAGGTGAAAAAAAACAACCGCAAGAAGCTATAGTTTAAGCATGGGTAAGCAACACACACAAAATTGCAACAGTTTGATGATGTCAGTGGGTCGCCTGCTAGATGCTGTTATTGCAAGCAAGGGATATGCAACATCTAGATTTTTAAATATCAGGAAATGAAAGCTGAAATTCTGATCCATCATCTCATGTTCAGCTTTTGATCTCAAACCAAAATGTCTTCAGTGTATAGCAAAAGCAAAATAATTGGCCTTGCTGTTCCAATACTTTTGGAGGAGACTGTATATTCACTGTCAGTCATTCCAGATATACTTGATACTTGAATTGACTCATCTGGTCCCCTGAAGCCCGCCATCTTCCCTCTCCCCCTCCCTCTCCTCCTCCCTCATCCCTCATTAATAATCTCACATCTTGATTTTCCCGCTTTCACTGTACACTGATATGACTTTTGCCCCTGTAAACATTTCTACTTTCCTGCATGTAAACTTATCGGTTGTCTACATCTTCACTAAACCGGACAAGAATTCTTTTTCTGTGTTATTTATTAAAGAAATGGATTTTTTGTGTTTTAAACCAGGTGTTCTTAAAAAGAAAATTAAACTTAACAGAGTTTTCTGCTAACAGGAATAAACATTTTCAGGACGTGACTGATGAGAGGACCTTACAGTGCATCCAGGATGTTGTTTCACTTTTGGAGAAAATCAAGAACAGAGAGGTATAGCGGTTCTAATCTAAATCTGCAAACCTGAGTAATTTGATACATACATACATACATAAATAAATAAATAAATAAATAAATTTTTTAACAACTTAAACAAAATGGACCTTCCATTAAATCAATAGATGACTCCACGGCTATCGTAATGTATTCATATATAAGTAAATGTTACACTAATGCCTCGTGTCTCCTTTTTTTTTGGGGGCTGTTTTATACCATTATATATTGCTTTTTAATTTGCATAACAAAGAGTTTTCACTGCTTGAAACTGCATGGAAAGAGAAAAATGCAATGCTTCATAACTATAAATAGACATTTTTAATGCTCCTTCATCGGCAGGTGCGGAATGGCTTGGCTGTAGTCCCTGATGTGTTCGTATCTCTGAAGTGTGCTGTGGAGCATGCCACAAACTCACTGTCTGAGCGGTATGGACTTTAAAGCATTCTGAACAAGACATATGAGAATAAAATGTTGCTACTAATAATAAGAGAGTATGGTGACCTTGAATCTGTTTATTGCAGAAAAGCTGTATGGTTCTGTACACTATTATGTCTATATGCTTTATTTCAGGATTTTGGTGCTGTTTGTGGGGGATGATAATGTTCCAGTGGACACTAAAGATGGGTGGGATTTGTTTCGTATATAATGTCTCTTTTCAGTGTGTGTTCACTATGTACCATGGACTTTATTGTAAGGTACTAAATTTTAGAACAGAATTTTTTTTATATATATATATATGTATATTTGACTGCTGTAGGAGAGTGCTTTTGGTGCAAATCTGCAAAAAAGAGCCTGAACGAGTGAAATCTCTCTATCATGTGCCCGTGTGTCTGAACAAGGTGTGTATTAATATACTATTATAAGCCACTGGTGATCTGTATGTTTCTTGTTGTTTTGCTTGTCCTCTTCTTTCTATTTATTATATTACTTTTTGTTAATTGCAAGAAATATGCTATTACTAATATGTTGTCCTGCTGCAGGGCAGAATAGCAGGGTAGAGCATAGTAAAATCTCTTCCTCTGCTTTCCCCAGGGTGTGTTCTCCAGTGCGAGTGTCATGGCTGCAGTGTTGGGTCTGCTCCTGCCCCTAGCGTATGAGTTTAATCCAGGCCTGGTGCTGCAGGTTGTGGCAGAGGGCAGTGGTGGGTTAGATGTGTGTGTCTGGGCACAACTCACCAGCCTGCTGCAGGGAGTAGCACAGGGCACAACTCTGGCACTTCTCAAGGTATAGTGTAATAAGGCATACGCTCATTCCCCTTTTTGAAAGAGACCCATGCACACTATATTACCACTGACTGACCGATTAGCTGTTTTCACACCTTGTGACTTAAGTTAAGAATGGACAGTTTATTTAAGATGGATAAGTTATTTAGTTTACTTTCTATAAATCATTTTTGTAGGTTATAATGAATAGTCAATTATAATACATATCTATCTATCTATCTATCTATCTATCTATCTATCTATCTATCTATCTATCTATCTATCTATCTATCTATCTATCTATCTATCTCTCTCTCTCTCTTTTTAAGTTTTTAAGAAAATGTTGGATAGGTATTGACATGAACTTTTAAAAAATTTATAATATAGTACTTTTTTAATTGAGGGCTGTGACAGAGACATGGTGACGGCTACAGGAGTTTCTCTCTCTGGGGCCCCTGCTCCATCGCTTGGGCCTCTGGATCCTCCTCTGGCTGAGGATGTGGAGGTTATAGAGGCACAGAGACAGAGACTGCAGGAGCGATGGGGTCTCCTGTTGAACACTGGTGAGTTCAGTTTACTTTGACCATGGCTAAACATCTATAACAGTGCATGGTTAATGTGTGTGTGTGTGTGTGTGTGTGTGTGTGTGTGTATGCTCAGTTTCAGAAAGTGGAACAGAGTCAGGACAGATGAAGACTCCTCCTGCTGCTTCATCAGTATAATTTCTGTAAGGAAATAATAAAGGTTACCTGATTAATGATGTGTGACAGTTTTAATGTTTTTATTTTTGTTTGTTTTATAATTTTTTTGTACTGGGTGGTATGTCTGAGAACTGGCTTTAAATGTTCTAGCGATGTACATGTTGTTGTTGTTGTTGTTGTTGTTGTTGTTATTTGAACACATATGTATGGATTTGACAGATGATGAAATCCAGCATTGCCACTTAAAAAAACATGTTGAGTATTTCTCGATTTATTGAAATTTAATGATTAACATAAAACACTGACACTGTGAACATTTAATTTAGTAAATATACTGCTTTTAATCCTTATGTTCTGAAATGAGGTCAAAGTGACACATTAAATCTTGTACATATTCCATTGTAATGGGAAAAATGTTCTTTCTTTTTTTCAAGCTTTAGAATATATTACACACATTATGTTCAGGCTCTGTAAACATGTAAGAAACCATTTAAAGTTATTACTAATCAGAAATGCAATTTTATTTCTTCCCACATGACACTGTCCCCTAACTTGTGACTGGATTGTTAGAAATATCTCCAGTATGTCACTTAAAGAAAGAAACATTATAGTGTGTACTTTAAAATGCATGATATAAATATGGGTCAGTGGGACACTGAAAACTAAGAATATAATAGATTATGATGGTTTAATATATACAGTGGATATTACAGTGAGATTTCTCTTTTGGATTGGATTGTGTCATTGCTATATTTAGAATTCAGCAAAGTTAATTCAAGGTAAAATTGGATTATATTTAAAAAAAAAAAAAAAAAAAAAAAATGCAGGTCCAGAGATTTCTCCTCAGGATATTCAGGATGGTCATTCATGGTCCTGACAGTAGGAGGAGGCAGAGGCAGTATGAAAAGCCAAACAGTTCATAAACATGGCAAATGTGTCTGGTTTGCTGTATTAATACAGACTTTTAGACTTAATTGTTGACTAATAAACTAATTAAATACTACAATTACTCACATTCACAGTTTCATACTATTGAGATATTTATGGAAATGTTATGGTTAAGAGAATGTTCATCTATGTAATAATAGTGACAGATCGTGTTTAATTGCCACTTACGCATGGCAGCTTATAAAAATGACAAACTTTTGCACAAAAAAGTTTTGTTTTTTTTTTTCACAAATGATAACAATTTGCAGAACATGGCTATAATAATGTGACTAAGTAAGTTAGGGAACTATCTTTTAAAACAATGTCTTTCCCAAATCATGCGGTTTTTTTATTTTTATTTATTAAATATATATATATATATATATATATATATATATATATATATATTTATATATATAGAGAGAGAGAGAGAGAGAGAGAGAGAGAGAGAGAGAGAAGAGAGAGAGAAACCAGCAATAAACTCAATCATTCACTTTAAGTAACCGTCAGGGTCATGGGTATTTGTCATGACCCTGAATACTTGTCAGGGTCATGCTGGATCCGGAGGCTTTTCCAGGAACACTGGGCTCATTAACACCTAGGGGCAATTTAGAGTAACCAATCTACTTACTAGAAAGTTTTGGGGAGTTGGGAGGAAACCCGGAATAAACTGGATTTTTTATTTCCAGGAGCTGTAAGCCGTATTCATCAAGATTAAAACAAACAAACAAAAAAATACTTGAAATAGTTCATTTTATGTTTAATGAATCTAGAATATAAAGTGTATGAAAGTTCCACTTTCTAAATTAAATTTCAGAAAAAAATGAACTTTTCCCTGATATTCGAATTATATATATATACACACACACACATACATACATTGACGATCCATTTACTTTTTAATACTAATAATATTTAGACATAATTTCCATTTTTAGCAAAAAGGGGAAGAAAGAAAATAATAATGGATAATAATTTGATGAATTAATAAATAATAATAAATAATTCATGCGTGAATGGGTTTCATTAGTTTAGATGGATCTTTTTTGGAGAACCCCCAGCCGAGATGCCCTGTGCACAGCACAGGGCATATCATCAGTGGCCACGCCTGGATTAAGAATTCAGAGGCCCCTGGGCACAATGTCTTGTAGGTCGAACTCGGGTCGAATGTGTCAAAAGCTAATTTCAGGCGCCACTCTCCCTACAGCCCACACCACTGTAAACGATAAGTGGCGTGCATCTTTTTAAATCTAGTGTCAATGTCAAAAAAGCAAAGAAAACTCATTTTTTTCTCTTCCCCTCAATTGAACCCCAAAGTGCGTACGGGTCCCTGGGCCCGTGCCCATAACGTCCATTGGCTACTCCGGCCCAGTCAGTGGCTCTATAATTATGAAAGTCATTTGCCTAGACACCTACATGACCTACTTTGCATAAAGAAGCATTATTTGAGAACTGCCCATCACTAGTGTTGAATCCAGACGGGTAGAGATGCTGTGAAGGTTTTAACCATACAAACGTCGCTAATACATTCTCCATGTTTATGGCCCTTTTGGCGTTCCATGGCCCAGACCGGTGACTGGATAACGAGTCACTCTCCCCTGTCCGTCCTAATGTAGGCCTTTTTCCGCTTGGCCATTGTCTGCGCCGCTGTAGTGCTTGAACGTGGCATTTCTGCTTCCAGCAGGTGCGCTCTGATCTGAAGTGTCCCGAGCGCGTCGTTTCCGGATTGGAGACACAGCCCTGGATGTGAAGGAAATCACAGCGGTTTGAGAGATGGCCAGGTCTGCGGCGCACACAGGAAAGATGAAGAAGGACGAGTCTTTTCTGGGGAAGCTCGGGGGCACGCTGGGTCGCAAGAAAAAGGCAAAAGAAGGTATAAATAAATAAATAAATAAATAAATAAATAAATAATCCGGATAGCGGTGTACCCTATATGACACCTGGAATGAGATGTGCCCATGCGGTGTTGTACAGTAGAGCTACTGTCCATGGTGCTGTTTGATATACACGTCATTTTCAGCAGTGTGTGTGTGTGTGTGTGTGTGTGTGTGTGTGTGTGTGTGTGTGTGTGTGATGTGTCTTGTCTGGCATCAGTCATCCCTAGCATTTAAATCATGTTCATTCACAAAATATCTGAATGCTGTTAAGAGTGAATAGTCACTGATATCCAGTGGAAAAGTCTGGCACTGGTGCTGATGAAATGCCCGGACACCTATGCCCGGAATGCAGGGATGTTAAGATAACAGATAACAATTATACTTTTAATTCAGATTTATTTATTTATTTTTTCTGTTATAGAGGCATTACTGTTTGAATTAAGTGAACAACTTCTACTGTCGGTGGCGTCTACGCTTATTTAAATACATATTCAGATTAGTTCCACTCCCTTCAGTCTTATGATTTACGAATCAACCTACTGTTATGTGAGAACAGCTGCAAAGTGTGTGTGTGTGTGTGTGTGTGTTTATCCTGATGAGGACATTTGGTTAGATCTATTTTAAAAACGAAATGTTCCCTTTCGGGTTACTGAGGTTAAGATTTAGGTTCAGTTGTAGGCGTAGCATTAATCAGCTGCTTTAATAGTTATGTCATGGAGTATCCAAGGAGTGTAGGACAAGCGAGTGTGTGTGTGTGTGTGTGTGTGTGTGTGTGTGTGTGTCTTTTTCGAGCTGTCCCGAGTTGCTTCAGAGCCAGTTCATAAAGTCATGATTGCTAAACACTCATAGTATATAAATAGAACAACTCATTAGCAAACCCTTAAGAGAGGTAGACCAATTTACAAATTTAATTCAATTCAGAAACTTTTTTTTTTTTTTTTTTACCACGGCAAACTTTTAATTAACAGTCTCAAAAAGTCTAAAGACTGTTTGACAGACTGTGACACTGTATGTGTGTGTGTGTGTATGTGTGTGTGTGTGTGTGTGTGTGTGTGTGTGTGGTGTGTGTGTGCAAATGTCTCAACACTTCCTCTGTGCTTGGTTAATTATTTATTTATAAAAAAAAAAAAAAAGTGGAATATTGTTACCATTGTTTTGTCTATCAACAATTAAGTTGCTCAGGAAGTTGTCCTGACGACAGAAACACAAGCATGTGAAGTGGCCGAGGCTGACTGTTGGGCTGAAATAGCGTCATGACAGGTGGTCAGTTTGGTAATACTGGTGACATTCTGTTGTGGACCAGACATATGTGCAGGATTAGCATGGTGTGGAATGTGTTTTTAACACCTTAAATAATCATACAAGACCCTGCACATCATTTCTAATGTTATTTTAGGCAATTGTGAATTGAAATGACAATACAGGGAAACAAAATGAGGAAAAAAGCACAGACGGATTAAAATGTTCCCCCTTTTTTAACTTGTACAGGCTCATCGATGCATGTTTAAGAGAAGTGTGCTGGTAGGCATCATAGTAGCGAATATACTATTGGACCATCACACCCACATGTGCTTGTTGAACATCCCACTCCAGATTGTTTGCTGTTATAAGAACCTCCACTCTTCTGGAAGGGCTTTCCACTAGATTTTGTAGTGTTGCTGACCTCAATACTGCTCTTGTGGCTGAAGGAATGCAAATCCCCGCAGCCACAAGAGCATTAGTGAGGTCAGGCGTGATGTCAGGCTAGGAGGACCGGGGTGCAGTTGGTGTTTCAATCCGTCCCAAATGCGTTCAATGGTGTTGAGGTGCAGGACACTCAAGTTCTTCCACTCCAGCCTTGGCAAACCATGTTGTAGAACCCCAACTGTTGAAAACATGTTGTAGAACCATGTTGTGTGAGGGTGTGGAGGAAGACTCGGGAGGCAGGTGGAATTTTAGCCAAGCTCCAGGTTCGTGTTTATTGAGCTCACGCTTTTAAAAAAAACTAAACAAGACAGGTCAACACAACAGAAACGGGTCAGTCCCGGACTCAGAGCTTTCGCTCCGTCAAGTTCAAGTCCATGCTCCATGGCGTGTGTCTCACTCTCTCTGTCTCACTCTCTCTCACTGGTTACAAGGGAGTCAATGACATGTAAATAAACTGGCAGAATTAAGACACAGGTGAGAATCATCACATGTTACCTGTCAGTTTGACCCACCTCCTCTCTGTCCACACATGTCTTAACGGACTTCACTTTGTGCACAGCGACGTTGTCATGTTGGAACAGGTTTGGACCTCTTAGTTCCAGTGAAGGGAAACTAATGCTACAGTATACAGTACAGTAATTGTTTCCACCTTTATGGACACATTTAAAGAAGGCCGACATATGGGTCAGTTATTCAGGTGTGCATAAACATTTGGCCTCATAATGTATTACTATTTTCATTTTCTGCTGGTCGTTTGAATAAGTGGCTTATGGAGTGAATTGTTTTGTTAGGTAATTTAGTAGGCTTTGATGCTATGAGTTTAATGCAGTTTGAGGGGAAAAAGTAGCCCAGGTTCTCTCACTTTGTTGATATTTAATGTACACTTATAGTTAGGCAGCAAGATGCCCATTGAAAAAAAGGAAAAAAGAAGGAAATTAAACGGAATTAGGTATAATGATATAAAATGAAATGAAAAAAAAAAAGACAGTTAGGGATATAGATAAAGAGAAAAACAATTTAGTGACACAGCCTATCTAAAGCAACCCATGAGTGTTCTTTGTGTAATATAAAAATGTTGCATAAATGTTATCATATTGTAATGATTCTTCCCAGTGCAAATAGAGGATCTTGTTTATATTTCCTTATTATTCCTTGTTATTACATATGGTATTTGCATGTTTCTTTTTTGTCACCCAAAAAGGGTCCCCAACACAAATATTGTCCAAGTCTTTGAGTTAACTATTTAAACAGAGATGTTGTCCAAGTCTTTGAGTTAACTATTTAAACAGAGATGTTGTCCAAGTCTTTGAGTTAACTATTTAAACAGAGATGTTGTCCAAGTCTTTGAGTTAACTATTTAAACAGAGATGTTGTCCAAGTCTTTGAGTTAACTATTTAAACAGAGATGTTGTCCAAGTCTTTGATGAACTATTTAAACAGAGATGTTAGATGGTACTGTGAAGTTCAATTGTTAATTGAACTAGGTTGTATATGGCAACTTGCCACCACTGATACCAACAACAAAAAGCAGCAATATGGAGTGATTCTGTTATTATTCCACGGACTGTAAGTTAGATTTTTCATCTCAGCATTTTTCTCTGAAGAACTTTCCTGTTGTGGACATTAATACTGAGTACTGAGAAGGAACTGTTAATGACCAGGATACCCTCGGGAGAGTGTACGCTCCCTGGCCGGGAAAATGATTTTCTAGGGTGGTACTTCTGGGTGGATAACTTGCATGTGGTTACTGGTGGAAACAATTTGTTTTAAACAAACATACATGATTGTTTGAAGCAAAACCGAGATATACTGTTTCCCTCCCTACTGGGTTTGCTATTTTGCATTGTGGACACTCTTATCTGTCTGTCATCTGAATATTTCCTGCTGGTTTCTTTCTAAGTTTTGTTCACTTAGTCACACTGTTTGGTCCCTTAATTCCACTGCATAGATTTTTAAATTTGACATTTGATAATGATTATGAGTCTTAATTTTTCACATATCCCAGCATGTTAGTAGGTAGTGGTCAGAGTGCAGGGTCAGCCATGATACAGCAGAGAGGGTTAAGGGCCTTGCTCAAGGGTCCACCCAACAGTGGCAGCTTTGCAGTACTGGGGCTTGAACCCCTGACCTTCTGATCAGTAAACAAGAGCCTTAACCGTCAAGCCAACACTGCTCCCCCACCACTGCTCATTTGCTCCATGATAAAATGATTCAATCATACTGTGTAGTATGTAGACAAATGTTTGTGGATGCCTGCCGATAGTACTCATACATGCTTTTTTGAACATCCCATTCCACATTTAGTCCTCACATTGCTGTTATAGTAACCTCCACTGGAAGGCTTTTCAATAGATTTTGGGGCATGGCTAGGGATATTTGTTCATTCAGCCACAAGAGCATTAGTGAGGTCAGGCACTGATATCAGATGAAGAGGCATTCCAGTTTATCCCCAAAAGTGTTCAGTGGGGCTGAGGTCAGCTCTCTGTGCAGGACACTGAAGTTCTTTCACTCCATCCTTGACAAACCACATCTTCATGAGCTCGCATTGTGTACAGGGCATCGTCATGCTCGAACAGGTTTGTGCCTCTTAGTTCCAGTGAAGGGAAATTGTAATGTTACAGCATACAAAGACATCCACTTATGTGCTTCGAATTTTGTGGCAGTTTGAGGATGGAACACATAGGATTGTGGACACGATGGTTAGGTGTCCACAAATCTTTGGTCATATAGTGTATGAAATGAGAAAGAAAACATATTTGTTGTTGTTTCTGTTGCTGTTTTTATTCAAGGTTTGCCTTTTTCTGCAGTTATTTCTCTCTTGCTGGCATCGGAATTATTCTGACAAGTTTGATACCCCTCACAAGCCTCTGCTATTATTCTATAAAAGAGTTGAGGATGAACGTTTACATACACCTAGGCATTTAAACTCAATTTTTCACAACATTGCACATTTCATACTCTCATACAATTCCTGTGTTAAGTTAATTAGGGTATATACTTTAATTGTACAAGGTATGCTTAGGATCCTTGTCCTGCTGGATGTCCCAGTAGTGAGTAAGATTTAACTTTCTGGCTGATGTTTTGAGTTGTCTGTATTTCTAATTATTGCCCATCTTCATAATGCCATCTATTCTCTGAAGATCACCAGTCCCCTTTCCAGCATAACACCCCCACAACATGATACAATTTTCCATGCTTTGCAGTTCGGGTGATGTGGTGTATTCAGATTAAAAGCCTCCATACATAGCTCTGAACATCTGACCAGAGAATTCCCCTCCAAAAGAAGAAGAAGAAGTTTTATTTATATAGCGCCTTTTCAAACTCAAAGTCGCTTTACATAGTATACTGTATATCAGATACATAAGATACATACAAATACATAGAACACATATGATAAAAAAAATCAGTAATTGAAAATATAATTCCAACAGATATGTCTTTAGATGAGTCTTGAAACTAGGCAGAGAGGTGATGTTATGGAGAGTAAGAGGTAGTAAGTTCCACAGTTTAGGAGCAGCAAAACAAAATGACCTTCCACCTGCTATGGACAGCCGAAATCTTGGAATGGACAAAAGGCCAAGTTCTGATGATCTAAGGGACCGAAAAGGGCAGTATGGATGAAGAAGGTTAGACAAGTAGTGAGAGGCAAGACCATTTAGTGCCTTGAATGTTAAAAGCAGTATCTTAAATTGAATATGATCCTGCAGAAGAGGAATGTTATGAAAAGGTGGAAGGGAGAGCCCTTGCAACTGAATTTTGAACATCTTGAAATGTATTTTTTGTGTAAGCCAATAAATAGGGCATTACAATAATCCAGATGTGAAGTGATTAGGGCATGAACTAAGATTTCACCATCATACAGAGTGAGAGAGGATCGAAGACATGCAGTATTATGAAGGTGGTAAAAAGAAGGTTTAACTATAGAGTTAGAAATGGGAATCAAAAGAGTGAGTTGTGTCAAATACAACACCAAGATTACAGGCAGAAGAAGAAGATTTAACAAGAACCCCATCAGTATCAAATGACATATCCATCCTTTGGGCTGAAGTAGCTGAACCAATAAACAATTATTGTTTTATTATCATGCAGTTTTAAAAAGTTCAGGACATCCCGTTTTTGATGTCTCTAATACATGCAGTGATTGAATCAGAAAAAGATGGCTGGTATCAGAGCTGGTAGTAAGGTAACTTTCGATGTCATGAGCACAACAATGCAATTGAAGTCCACGAGTACATATGATGTCATCAAATGGATACATATTAATGATAAACAGTAGTGGCCCAAGAACGAAGCCTTGAGGAACACCCTGTGTCAGAGGAGCAGTGGCGGATTTGAACCCTTCAATAGTGCCATAATACTTTCTGTCATTGAGGTCGGAGGTGAGCCAGGAGGGAGCTGGACCAATGATGCCGATTCCAGAAAGATGAAAGATAAGTACATCATCCAAAGACAGTGTCAAATGCAGAGCTTAGATCGAGGAGAATTCAAATGTTTATTAACCCAGAATCAATGGACAGGAGAAGGTCATTAACTACACGAAAAAGAGCAGTTTCAGTGCTGTGAGATGGAAAAAATACAGACTGGAAAGGTTCAAAGAGGCCATTTGCATCTAAATAAGATTGTAATTACTACTTTTTCCAAAATTGTACTTAAAATGGTAAGTTTGAGATTTGTCTGTAATTGTTAGTATTTTGTTGATCAAGGCCAGATTTCTTAAGTATGGCGGTCACCGCAGCAGTTTTTAGTTCTTCTGGAACAAAACCAGATGCTAGGCTACAGTTTATCAGAGGAGTTATGGAAGGTGAGACTTTGGAAACACACATTTTGAGTAAAGTAGTAGGTGCAGGGTCAAGCTGGCAGGATGTAGAATTCGTATTCGTACTCGGATCAGGAAACGCAGTTTTGCATTTGCCAAAGTCACGATCAATGCGTAATGACCTCAGATTTTCACAGCTGATCACACATTTTTCCTGCTGCAATTTACCAGGAGATTCACCGGTGTTAGTGAAAATCACAGGAATGCTGTTGGGAGATGTGTAGTGAAGAAAAAACTCCAAGTTGATTACACCATTGATACATGTCCGGGGCCAAAGGAAAAGCTCCTTTTAAAGATCTAAGCTGAGCAGCAGAGTACTGTAGAGCCATGTCAGGAGAAGAGATTTGATTAAAGTCGGCCAAAAGCAGTCCAAAATGACAGAAGAACAGAACTTGAGAGCAGTTACACAGCGACCAATGATCCATTGGGATCCACACAACAACTAATCGATATACATGCGTTAGCCAGAGCCGTATCAAAACGACATTCGAAAATGGAGCAGGCACACGATGGCTTAGTGGTTAGCACGTTTGCCTTACACCTCCAGGTTTGGGGGTTCGATGGCCCTGTGTGTGTGGAGTTTGCATGTTCTCCTTTGGGTACTCCGGTTTCCTCCCCCAGTCCAAAGACATGCATGGTAGGTGGACTGGCATGTCCAAAGTGTCCATAGTGTATGAACGGTTGTGTGCACAGAAGGAGCCTCCCCGGGCGTATCCTGGGCAACGTCCAGTATCATTATGCTGAGTGGCTAATCCTTCCACCACGATGGTTCCACTTCATAGTGTTTCATACATAAGTTGAAGATATGTCTCCAATATCTTCACCAGTTTCTTTTTTGTTGTCTTGGGGTTCAGCTGAACTTTTAGGACCAATATTTCTTTCATCCTGAGAGTTAATTTGTGCTTCTTTCCTGAATGATTCAGTGTTGATATGTGTGTGTGTGTGTCACTGCTAAACACATATGGTCCTATTAATTGTGATGTGATCAGTGTTGCAAGAACAATTTAACAATAGACTCTTGTCAGGGTATTTAGAGGTACACAGTCTAAGGGGTTTGATATGTTATTACAGTGATACTGACAGTGTTATAGTTTTCCTAGCTCCTGCTATTCTAACGCAGCTCTGCTAGCGTTATCGTTCCAGAAATAATTCTTTGTTGTTGGGACATAGCATTGGTCTATTGGCATGCTCACTTAATTTCAACAGCACAACAGGGACAATCTTATTAGTACCAAAATGTGTGAATACAGCACAGCAATGCAAGGCGTGATGATGATGGCAATGCATAGTGGCAAGGCCCAAATTTAGCCTATTAACACTGGAAGCCTCCAATCAGGCACTTGTTCCCCTGTCTGTTTTGTGGATGCTCATTGTAAATCCAAACAATTAAAGATCCTAAAAAGATTATATTAAAAACTCTACAGCTAAAATTATATGAAAGACACAAAGGTGTATTTTTTGAATTTGAAACAGAACTCTGCTTGGTCTTACCATTTAAACGTGCATGGTTGCTTTTAAAGAACACGTAGCAACACTCTGGTCTGTATATATAGAACGCTAAAATAGAAATTATATTGTGGAACAAGCGTGTTTGAAATGCTAAGTAATAATGTGGTTAAAGTAATAATAATGTTGGCAAACAGTATCACCAGAAACACAGACCATGCGCCACTCATTTGAATAGAAATGCAGCAGCAGACTAACAGAGTTCATACAGTTGTATTTCCTAATGCACATGTTAGTTTTTCCTCAGATAAGCATGAAGGAACTGTGTGCCTTGGATCTGTCAATCCAAATGTTTCTCACTGACAAGCATTACGTTGCAGTTGCATAAATGCAAGTCATTGGCTTTCCACATACTTGCAGTCTCATCCTCCAGTCTTCATTAACTGTAGTGACACAAGTGCCACAGAAGAAAGGTACTAAAAGTGAGTTGTCTATATTTTTATCTAGTATATTTGATCCTTTGCTTATAACTTTTTTTTTAGAAAATTGCTAATTGTAAATTTACACCTACTTAATTACCATTATTTGGATGTTGTTGTCTTATTTATAAAAAAGGCAGCAGTAACAGTGCTATAATACAGCACAGTCTGTGCCATGTTGCTCACTTTGTAGTGGTGTGTCAAATATAGCCAGCCACTCTTCAGAAATATCCAGAGATACATTTATGATGACGCCATGTGTGTCCAAACTCAAATACCTTTTAATATGTTTTGCAGAACCTGTCTTTCTAGAGATAAGCTGTGAATATGGTTTGATTTGGAAGATGCAGCTCTGCATCCATGGGAGGTTTATTTGATATTTTAAGCAGCTTGAACATACCACATTGCAAGAAATGATATATCTTAGCTAGTTGAAGATATTTTGAATAAAGGACAAGTTATTTAATATTTCTTATGATGGAGATTATTATAAAACAAAAATGTAAGAGCATTACGGATTATTTCTGGACAGATTCGCTGATTTCCCACTTGAAGTGGTCTTATTCTATTGGCAGATCATTTTTCAGCTTTAGAGAAATCAACGCTTGAAATAAATAAAATGATCTGTCAGTCGTGATATGACGAGAATTTCAAGCTTGAAATGAGTAAGATATCGAGAAATAGGCTCAATAATCTTAGATAAACAATAAACAATCCCTTAAGGAGAAATATTAGTTGAATACTTGCTAAGATATCATTTCTTTGCAGTACAGCCTTTGTTTCGTAGATCTGCTCCAGGTGAAACTAAACCAGTAGGTTAGGCATGAAATGGCACAAATCTGATCTGAGTAAATTTTCAGTATTCAGCACAAATGGCAGCTGTATTGATTTGTACTGGCTGTAAGTGACAATGCTCAGCTGCACTTTTCTAATGGAACCTGAACATGAAAACGGTTTCAGACGATTAAGCCTGCATTGCTTTCAGGGATATTTGTAGCTCACCAGTAAGCAAAGGTTTGCTGATTAATTTCAAATGTTAAATCACGACAACATGCATCAGGGCTAAACAGGATGAATTTTTAAAAAAAAATGTTATTTACAAAAAAAATGGCTTCCTAAGCTAAAAGTCTGCGAACATAGATTCACATTGGCATAGAAAATGTCCACTTCATGCAACCTATTTTCGTGCACACGTATAAAAAACATCGAAAAACCTGACATTATAGGGAACTGCCAGTCCACCTGTGCTTTCGTGTTCTTTAGGATTCAGCCATCTTATGATTTCTGTTCTTGTCCTCTCCCCTCCTCTCCTGTCGCCTAGTGAAACAGGAGCAGCAACGTGTAGGGGGTTGTGCATGGACAGAAATAACGCGTGCAAAAGCTGGATTCAATGCCATAACCCCACAAACAGCAGCCCCACAAACACACACTCACTCACACACACACACACACACACACACACACACACACACACACTCTCACTGGTTCATACACCCCTTCTCCCGTCATTTTGTTAAGGGGACCTTCTGGATCCCGGAGTGTATTTTACGATATGGCTGGGCTACTGTGTGGGACTAAGAGAAAAAAGCAAGGTAGTGTTGTGTTAAAGGGAATCAATGAATGAAAATAATGTGTTTAGCTGTTTGATTATGTGAATGTCCTTCATAGTGAACGCTTTTGTGTCATTAGGCATGATCGGTCTCTTTGAGTACGTGTGGCGCTGCTCAACAGACTTCAGATGATCTTTCTTGCTTGTACTGTCCATAAGCTCTACTGCATGGACTAGTGTTGCACCCCGTCCTTTAAATTCTGGGACTCTCTGATTATTTGTACCCAGCAAGCCTGGTGTCTCTGTTGTATCAGATTAGTTTGTGGCTAGCGCTAGAGGGTTTAGAAATGATCTAGCTAGTGCAGCCACTTGGGGAGGAAATGGCATAATTATGATAAATGCTTAGGCTGTAATTACAGCGGAAATGCCAATTTTGATCCAACGTACAATTAATGCTCCTCCTGCAAGCCTCTCAGTAGATCCATGTGGTACAGGAAATAAAGGAAGTAGTACGTTCTGGAATAAGTTTTGTAGTTTTTTTTTTTTTTAACTTCAGACCAGTTGAGAGGTGAGAACTAATTTAGCTTAATTTTAATATATCAGAGAGGATGTGGCTGCGTTTTAGCGCGTAATAAATGTCTCTGATTTGAATCTCTGGCTCCACCTACCCCATACGATATGGCAGCAGCAGCATATGAAAGGCAGCCGACACACTGTAATACCAAAGAGGAAGTGAGATTACATTTCTGCCTCTGTGGATAGCCATTAGTGACGTGCTAAGAAAGGGGAAGAGAGAAAAGGGGAAATATGGATGATTTGAGTGTAGGGTGTATTGTGTCTTTGGGTTATTCTGAATGGCACAAATAAAATTGCTGTTCTGATCAGGTGCAGCACGCTGGTTAACTTCTTCTACACTAGATGCTTGAGAAATCTCCTTTTCCTACTCTGCTTAAATGTGGTTCCAAGATTGTCTCTGATGTTTGTGTGTCTTTAGTGAGTGACCTTCATGAAGAGGGGAAGTATGCCATCAACGCACCACTCCTCCCTTCCAGTACTGACCTGCTCCCAGAGGACATGCTGCTAGGTAACATACTCCTCCCTCCTCATCAATTCAACTTGATTTACTGTCTTACTACCAGGAGAGAATCTCTTTCCTTGTTTTATTTTTTACTTTTGCTAATTCTGAATACACTTTGTTCTCAGTAGCTATGTAATAATATACACCCCCCCCCAAAAAAAAAGAGGAATTTAATAACCACTTTCCCTAAGGATTGTACAGATTATACAGTTTCACTTTAAATGAGGTGTGTGACAGGTGAGTAGTGTGTATTACACTTTAAAGGACAGGACAATAAATGCCACATTGTTCTCTGTGTGAAATTATTTCAAATATTTTATATATACTAAAGGAAGACCGACTAGTATTTGCTGCCTCTTAACAAGCTGCCTCTTCCCTATTTTCCATTATAGTGTTATTGGAAGATAATTGAAATGCCAGTCAAATAATTAGTAAACATTTGCATTAATATTCAACTCAAGTCAGGAATACTCCAGAAATGACAAAAAAAAGAAAAAATAAATTATTTAGTTTACGTTCTAATAAAATGTATAGAGTACATTTCTCAATCTGCCACTTTTATATACACTTTGAGCCAGCCCAATGATTGGGATGCCTTTTTATGTGCAGATTTCTGCCTAGAATTGTAAAGAATTAAGCTTTATTTGTTTCAGCATAACATCTGAACAAAACCTGAAATCCGAATCCAAGTAAATGTCATTGCCAATGTGAATTAAGTCCTCTTTTGTAACATTTTGACAACACCCACTGTTACTCAGAATTACCTCTGAGTCACAGGAAAGTCGAAAGAGTTCATCTTTCTCTTTTATGAGCAGAAGTATTGAGTCACTCGCAAAACTTATTTTTGGTCAGGGTGGAAAGTATATGTATGTATACAGTCCTCTCCGAAAGGATTGGAACAGCAAGGCCAATTCTATTGTTTTCACTATATATTGAAGACATTTAGAAGAAGAAGAAGCCTTTATTTCTCACATATACATTACAGCACAGTGAAATTCGTTTCTTCACATATCCCAGCTTGTTAGGAAGTTGGGGTCAGAGCGCAGGGTCAGCCATGATATGGTGCCCTTGGAGCAGAGAGGGTTAAGGGCCTTACTCAAGGGCCCAACATTTAGGTCTCAAAAGATGAAAATGAGATGATAGAGAATTTCAGCTTTCATTTCCTCATATATACATCTAGATGTGTTAAACAACTTAGAACATGGCACCTTTTGTTCGAACCCACACATTTTACTTTTTAAATATTGAACATATGACTGATAGGTGTTTCTTGCTGCCCAGGTGTGCCGTGTTAGACTGATTGTTTAAATAATTAATAGCGCTGAATGTCTACTCTTGGTTTGAGTGCTAAGATTCACCTGTAAAGACCGCATTTATTGTTAAAAAGGATAAACCAACATGAAGACCAGAGAGCTGTCTATGGGAGAAAAGCAAGTCATGTTGAAGCTGAGAAGAGAGAGAAAATCTATCGGAGGCATTGAACACGCATTGGGCACAGCCAATACAACAATCTGGAATGTCCTGAAAAAGAAAGAAACTACTAGTGTACTAACACCCAGACATGGAACAGGTTTGCCAAGGAAAACAACAACAGCTGTTGACAGAAACATTGATAGCCGTGAAGACAAACTAAACAAATAGTGAAATAAACACAGGGCAGAGATGATGGTATCACAATCCACTGCTCAAAGAAGACTTTAAGTGCAGAAATATAGAGGCCATACCACAAGATGAAAACCACTCATCAGTAATAAGACTGATAAAGCCAGATTGGAATTTGCAAAGAAATACAGAGATGATCCACAAAAGATGTGGAACCAATATTAACCTCTACCAATGTGATGGAAAGACCAAAGTGTGGAGAAAGAATGGATTGACTCATGATCCAAAACATCACTCATCAATCAAGCATGCTGGGAGTAGTGTCATGGCTTGGGCTTGCATGGCTGGTTCTCGAATGGACTCAATAATCGCAATTCAAGATGTAACTCATGATGGTAGCAGCAGAATGAATTCTGAAGTCTACAGAAACAATATGTCTGCTAATTTACAGAGAAAAGCATCCAGTCTAAGTGGGAGGAACTTCATCATGCAGCAAGACAATGACCCAAAACACATGGTCAGTACAACAAAGGACTTTTTCAGGGGAGAAAAGTGGAAGGTTTTAGACTGGCCAAGTCAATCACTAGACCTTAACCTAGCAGCATTTCACCTCCTGAAGATAAGACTGAAGGGAGAACACCCCCCCCCCCCCCCCCCCCAAAACAAACAACAGCTAAAAGAAGCTGTAGTATAAGCCCCAAAAGTTTAGTTTAGTTAGGTTTAATTTAGTTTATTGATTTATAAAGCACATTTAAAATAACTCATGTTGAAACAAAGTGCTGTACAAGAAATATAAAACAGAATTAAAACAAATTAAAAGAGTAAACAAAAAACAAGAAAGGACCAATGAAAAATGTCATTTAGATTTAAAGCTCTCATACAATAGATTTACACGCGTCCGAGGTCAAAAAGCACTTTAACGTGCTCATAATTGAAACTCCCCCCAGTGTTGCAACCGACTCGTTCAAAGATCTATTGTAAAGCATTAATTCTAAATGCTTTCTTTCAGAAAGCATACTCTGCTCTGATTGGTCAGATGTCCCAGTCTCTTGTGATTGGTCTAGTGCTGTCAGCATGTCGAAAAGGAACCATTATCATAACGAGTTTCAGCTCCGTCTGTCAGTGAGCAGGCGATGAAGACCAGAGGCGAGGGTTTTTGTTACAAACCTATGTGTAGGTTATTACAGGAAGTAATGTCTGGAATCACTAACGACTCGTTTCAGCTGTTCAGAATCAGTTTTTCTTTTGGTAGTCAGTAAGTCCGTTTGTCGTTCGCTTTGATTTTTTAACCGTTGCAGACTTTTTACCGAGAATGCACCTGCTGGAGAGCGGGTCGTGGAGCTTAAAGCACAAAGTCCAGATGATAATAAAAGTCCAAAGCGTAAATCCAAAACCGTAGTCGAAGTCGAGGCAGAAGTCCGAAAACCGATAAAGATAATCCTTTCGTAGAGAGCTTGGTAACGAGTAGTCCTGAGAGTACCTTGAGTGTTACTTTGCGCCGCATTGTTGTAAACAAGGTCTTAAATAACCTTGGGCCACATGCAGGTATTTAGTATTCTTGAACGTGAGTTTGACTGGGAAGTGTAGTCCGCGCCGGCACAGTGGCCGCGAGTTCGCTGTTGCGTAACACCTAGATGTTATAAATGTATTAATAACAATTTCGAGGTCATTCTTGGAGAGCATCATATTCATTTTAGCAATAGATCTTAAATGAAAGAAACTGCTTTTTACAACAGCACTTATCTGCTTATCCAAGCACAGTGTGGAGTCAAAAATGACACCAAGGTTTCTGACACAGTCGCACACATTAGAAGAGAGGGGACCAAGCTCACTGACAATGACAGAGGACAGAGCTGATGGACCAAAGATGATTATTTTGGTTTTATCGTTGTTTAGCTGTAAAAAGTTCATGTCCAGTCAGCATTAAATATCATACAGACAGACATACAAACTAGACACAGAGAAGGTCTTATTTTTGACAGGAAGATAAAGCTGGGTGTCATCGGCATAGAAATGATATGATAAGTAGTGTAATATGACCTACATAGAGGAAGCATATACAGGGAAAAGAGAAGGGGACCCAAAATGGAACCCTGGGGAACACCATAGGGCATTTGAGGGTATACCACTCCAGCACAGGCCTCTGAAACCCAGCTGTATGATCATGTCTTTGCAAAAGGATATCATGAACTACTGTGTCCAATGCTGCACTCAAATCAAGCAAGATTAAAATACAGCAAGAGCCTGAGTCAAGACTGAGTAAGTGAAGTTCCCTAAAACCGGACTGAAATGAATATAAAATTTTCCAAGACTTTTGAAATGAAAAATTGTTTGGAAATGGGTCTGTAGTTATTCATGACATGCTGATCAAGATGATGCTTTTTTTTAACAGCGGTTGTACTATAGCATGTTTAAAAGTGGCAGGCATCACCCCGTTGACTAGAGAGCTATTAATAATAGCGGTTAAGACCGGCCTCGAAGCGGGAAAAGCCTCTTCGAAGCCTCTAGCAAAAACAGGACTTCATACTAGAACCATTATCAAAAAGCTGTGAAGGAGACAATGGTTGAAAAAGCAACAGAAAAAAAAAATGTAACAGTCTGGTGATGTCAGTGGTTCAATGGTTTGAAACAGTTATTGCAAGCAAGGAATATGCAACCAAATATGAAGTGTTATTTACTTTAATTTACTTTAAGACAATGTGTTCATATTCTTTTGCCAACTAAACGTTGGGTGGTCTGCCACCAATGGTGCCATGTTTGTATCTGTTGTATCATATTCATCTTTTGTTCTCAAACTCAAATGTCTTCATGTACAGCGAAAACAATAGAACTGGCCTACTCACACACAAACGCCTTCCACCCTGACCAAAAATAAGTTTATATATATATATATATATATATATATATATATATATATAATATTCGTTTAACAGCAGTATATTGCACAGAGTAGCGCACTGCCTCTGCTGGCTTGCCTTCTTCCCATAGTGCATCCTGGGGCCATCTCTTACCCAGGTTAGGGGTAGGTTTATTGGCAATTATAGACTTTAATGATGTCTTATTCTCTTCACAGAGGAGAATGCTGAGAGGATTATGTTAGATCCCGTCTCAAGAGAGAATCCCAAATTTAAAGACCTACAGAAGGTTTGTTTCTCATTCCCTTTTTTTTTTTTTTTTTTCTTTTTGCAAGAATACAAAATCTAGCAAACCTAGACAACAGTAAACTTTTAAGTGTCCAGAACATTTTGTGGAGTAAAATCATTTCAGGGGTTGTTTTCTCAGCCAAAAGTTGCTTTCTCGGCCGAGTAGTGAGGCAATGAGATGTCCAGTTATGATGACGCTGCTCAGTGTTGCCTTAATAATGCTGGTTACTCTTGCATTAAACCCAGGTTCTGGTTGATTGGATCAATAATGAGCTGGAGGAAGAGAGGATCATAGTTAAAGATCTAGAAGAGGATCTCTATGACGGACAGGTGCTGCAGAAGCTGTTTGGTAAGAAAAGATATTGAGAGGATGTTAGAAATAGCTAATCATTTAATGACTAAATACTTTGGTACAGATGTGGATTTTATATGGCAGTGCTTTAACTTACACTGAGAACAAATGTGTGTGTGTGTGTGTGTGTGTGTGTGTTTGTTTAATCTCTAACAGAGAAGCTTTCAGGACGTAAGCTGAATGTAGCAGAAGTGACCCAATCGGAGATCGGTCAGAAACAGAAGTTACAGACTGTTCTGGAAGCAGTGAATGAGCTGCTCCGACCTCAAGGCTGGACAATAGATTGGGGAGTTGATTGTGAGTACAATACATTGAGGAGTGTGTGTCCTCCTATCTTGATCACCCCAACACTTTCATCCAGATTAATGAAAGGCTAAATGTTAAGTCCTGGTTTTTCCTACTTCAGCAATCCACTCTAAGAACCTGGTGGCCATCGTGTACTTGCTGGTTACTCTGGCCATGCACTTTATGGCCCCAATCAGGCTCCCTGAGCATGTCTCTGTAAAGGTGGTGGTAGTCAAGGTGAGTAAACTTGTCTATAATGTTGATATGCTCATTCCATTCATATTCATATGAGCTAAATAGTAAAGCTTTCAAGTTCTTCTACAGAAAAAGGAGGGAATCTTAAACACATCATGTATAACAAAAGAACTCACAACTACTACAGAGTAAGTGAAGCATTTGACTTCCTTTAGTGACATCTAGTGGTCAAATGATTCTTTCTCCACAATATGTAACTGCTGTGTTACTCCTGTTCGTTTGTAGGATGATGATGGGAAGATTTGGTGAGTAGGGAATATATTGGTAAACATGAGACAGTTATCTCACAAGGGCTCTAAGTACATGATATTGCCAAAAGTTTGTGGACACCCGAACCTTACACCCATAAGTTATTTTGGAACATCCCATTTCAGATTCGCTTCCCCTTGTTTTAATAACCTCCACTCTTCTGGGAAGGCTTTCCACTAGAATTTGTAGCTTGGGTGTGGGAATTTCCCATTCAGTCACAAGATAATTGTTAAGGCCTGGTGCAGAGTCCTGGTGTTCCATTTCAGTGTGGTTGAGGACACTCGAGTTCTTCCACTCCAAACTTGGCAAACCATGTCTTCATTGAGCTCACTTTGTGCACACTGGCAAGGTGTCTTAGTTCCAATGAAGGGAAATCTGAATGCTATAGCATGCAAAGACATTTTATTCAGTTGTGTGCTTCAAAGTTTGTGGTAGCAGTTTAAAGATGCACCGCATGGGTGTGATGGTATGTTCGGGTGTCCACAAACTTTTGACCACACAGTGCATGTGAAACAGTTGCATAACTTTACTGGAATATATTAGCTTTATAATATACATATGTTGTTCTGTGATTGCAGAGAGGGATGCCTTTGACACCTTATTGGACCATGCACCTGACAAGCTCAATGTGGTGAAGACGGTAAAACACCTTGTCTCACACCACAGTACCCCTCTATTAAATTTAAGATGTCCTCCTATAGTATAATGTCTTAATAATATTAAGTCACTTTAACTTTAAAGTTAAAGGCTTTAACATTTTCATGTCCAGCCATCACATGTTACTCTTAATAGACCTTTCTAGGGTATAAATTTATAGAATGATGATGGTTTATCGTCTTTCTCAGTCCCTGATCACCTTTGTAAATAAACACCTGAACAAGCTGAATCTGGAAGTCACTGAGTTAGAGTCACAGGTGAGCCAAACTGATCTCTTCTCTTCTCTTCTCTTCTCTTCTCTTCTCTTCTCTTCTCTTCTCTTCTCTTCTCTTCTCTTCTCTTCTCTTCTCGTCTCTTCTGTTCTCTTCTCTTCTCTTCTCTTCTCTTCTCTTCTCTTCTCTTCTCTTCTCTTCTCTCTCTTCTCTTCTCTTCTCTTCTCTTCTCTTCTCTTCTCTTCTGTTCTCTTCTCTTCTCTTCTCTTCTCTTTCTTCTGTTCTCTTCTGTTCTCTTCTCTTCTCTTCTCTTCTCTTCTTGTTCTTGTTCTCTTCTTCTCTTCTCTTCTCTTTTCTTCTTTCTGTTCTCTTCTCTTTGTCTTCTCTTCTCTTCTCTTCTCTTCTCTTCTCTTCTCTTTTTCTCTCTTCTGTTCTGTTCTCTTCTCTTTCTCTTCTCTTCTCTTCTGTTCTCTTCTGCTCTCTTCTCTTCTCTTCTGTTCTTTCTTCTCTTCTTCTCTTCTCTTCTCTTCTGTTCTCTTTCTTCTCTTCTCTTTCTTCTGTTCTGTTCTCTCTTCTTCTTTCTCTTCTCTTCTCTTCTGTTCTCTTCTCTTCTGTTCTCTTTCTTCTCTTCTCTTCTCTTCTCTTTTCTTCTCTTCTCTTCTCTTCTCTTCTCTTCTCTTCTCTCTCTCTCTTCTCTTTCTTCTCTTTCTTCTGTTCTCTTCTGTTCTCTTCTCTTCTCTCTCTTTCTCTTCTCTTCTGTTCTGTTCTCTTCTCTTCTCTTCTCTTCTCTCTTCTTCTTCTCTTCTCTTCTCTTCTTCTCTTCTCTTCTCTTCTTCTCTCTTCTCTTCTCTTCTTCTCTCTTCTCTTCTCTTCTCTTCTCTTCTGTTCTCTTCTCTTCTCGTCTCTTCTGTCTCTGTCTTGTTCTGTTCTGTTCTCTTTCTCTTCTCTTCTCTTCTCTTCTCTTCTCTTCTCCCTCTTCTCTCTCTCTCTTCTCTTCTCTTCTCTTCTCTTCTCGTCTCTTCTTTTTCTCTTCTCTTCTCTTCTCTTCTCTTCTCTTCTTCTCTCTTCTCGTCTCTTCTGTTCTCTTCTGTTCTGTTCTCTCTGTTCTCTTCTCTTCTTGTTCTGTTCTGTTCTCTTCTCTTCTCTTCTCCTCTCTCTTCTTCTTCTCTTTCTCGCTCTTCTCTTCTTTCTTCTCTTCTCTTCTCTTCTCTTTCTCTTCTCTTCTCTTCTCTTCTGTTCTCTTCTGTTCTGTTCTGTTCTGTTCTCTTTCTCTCTTCTTCTCTTCTCTTCTTCTTTCTTCTCTCTCTCTCTCTTCTTCTTCTCGTCTCTTCTGTTCTCTTCTGTTCTCTTCTCTTCTCTTCTCTTCTCGTCTCTTCTGTTCTCTTCTCTTCTCTTCTCTTCTCTTCTCTTCTCTTCTCTTCTCTTCTCTTCTCTTCTCTTCTCTTCTCTTCTCGTCTCTTCTGTTCTCTTCTGTTCTCTTCTGTTCTGTTCTGTTCTGTTCTCTTCTCTTCTCTTCTCTTCTCTTCTCTTCTCTTCTCTTCTCTTCTCTTCTCTTCTCTTCTCTTCTCTTCTCTTCTCTTCTGTTCTCTTCTCTTCCTTACAAACATTCTGAAAGACTTCCAAAGTTTCATACATAGTCTGTATCTGTTCACATGTAAACATTAATTGTACAAATCATCTGTGTGTTTATAGTTTGCAGATGGTGTATATCTGGTGCTGCTGATGGGCCTCTTGGAGGGTTATTTTGTACCACTGTATAACTTTTACCTCACACCAGAGAGCTTTGAACAGAAAGTGAGTGTAAAGCTCCTCGTTCGTTCAGCTGCACGGAACACTCTGAACCACAAAAATGTTTTTTTTTTTTTTTCAGGAGAAAGGAAATTTAATATGATTGTGTGTTACACAGGTGCATAATGTGGCATTTGCCTTTGAGTTGATGCAGGATGGAGGACTGAAGAAGCCCAAAGCTCGACCGGAAGGTACTAAATAATTAATCATTTACAAGGTTATAACACCAGGGATTAGAATTTTTTCTCTTAGTATAAATCACTTACATGAGTTACACAGGGAATTAAACCAATGACAGGCGAATGCTTATAGATCACCTGAAATACATAGCGTCTGACCTGTAGTATGCAGTTTCTTCACTAGATGGCGACACTCACCGTATAACCATCCACACAATGCATAATTCTCTAGTATTATATTTTGAACCTGTAGTATATTTATAGTTTGACTAATAAACCATAAGGTTAGCCTCTGTCTCAAACTTCAGTGGTCAAACATTCATGTAGATGTGGCTGTCTCGTAATTAAGCTCTAATCTCTAAACATTCCAAATCATGATTCATAAACATTGATTGATGAAACTAAAAATAGGGTAAATCACACTATTAATCTCATTTGGCATTAAGGTATGTTAATGATTCTTAGGTATGTTATAGAGTCTCTGTTATAGATTCTTTTTTTTTTCTTTTTTTTTTTGCAACGCATAAAGAAACAAAGCGTCACCTGTCTCAGATTCGCATAAAGAAATCTTGTTTGTATGCGCGCTGTATGAACATATGGCCAGTGACAAGATTCGTGAAGGGAAATGCAACGCATTATTGCACTGTTCTCAGGTGCTGGATATACACCAGAATCATTTCAAGACAATACTGTTCAGTCCACTGTTAAAAAGAAGTACCATTTGCGTTTGAGGCAGTATGTCAGGTTGGGCTTGTGATGAAGATTGTAGAAGCTGGTAGATGTGAATGTTCTACAGACAGATTCTAATATCTTTCCCGCAAACCTTCAGTGGTTTACAAGGCTCAAGGAAAAACTGCACCATCTAGCATTTTGAACATCTGACTGCTCGAGAACTGCTAAAAAAAAGAAACGTACTCAAACTCTGCCATTTGTTGCTATATGCTATCTGTTTTGCTTTGTTTTTTGTAGATGTTGTGAATTTGAACCTGAAGGCTACTCTGAGAGTCTTGTATAACCTCTTCACCAATTACAAAAGTGCTGATTGATGGAGAAAAGAGAGTTTGGCTGCAGATCAACACTTATCTTAAACCTGAATGCTGCCATATGCCCACTATTTGTATTTAATAACATTTATTTACACATGTTGCCTGTCTTTTTATGCTCTTAAGTACAAAATGCAGCTGTTCTGTCAGAAAGCACTAAACGTAACTCAAATTTATGACAACAAGGCTCACTGCTCCTAACAGTGTTATGTTAGATTAATTATTGCTTGACGTTTGGATATTTTATGATCTGTATAGACTGTGGATTATTTAAAATATGATATAAGTTATAAATGTATTCTTCTAATTATTAAACGGTTATATTCAATATATGTTTTGTTCTTGTATTTATTATTATTTGTTCAGTTTAGCAGTTATTAAACCAATTATATAAGGGTCAATCTACCAAAGCGTCATGAGTACAGGATAAGATCTGTGCTTATCAGCCTGGACACACACTTTCTCCACTAGACCTGCAGTGAATATGTACAAACAGCTATACCATTCCATCTTAGCATAGGAAACTCTGGAATACTGAATGAGGTCTTAAATTGGTAGTATAGCTTATATTGATCACTTTTCCATGGTCTTTTCCTGGTCAGCTTGGAGAAATGACCAATAGTGCATCAAAGGAACATCAAGCGCAGTAGTCACCAACGCTCTTCTTTGAGATCTACCTTTCTGCAGGTTCCAACCAAAATCTAAAACCTGTTTTAGTTGATCAAGAAGTTCTTAAGGCAATGATTAGATGGTCGGGTGGGCACAATTATGGTTGGAGCTACCTGAAGTCTTCAGGAAGGTGGAGCTCCAGGAACAGGGTTGGTGACCACTGATCAAGCGTGCACCGGAATTGTATTGTGGTTTGTATGGGTTAATAATAATTCGCCATCCACACCACACAGAACAAAAAAAAAGAGAAAGAGTTACAAGTAACTAAAGAAGTGGCTAAGTAAACCCATAAGCACATCGTAAGATTACACTCAATTACACTGCTGTCAACCTTCATTTTAATTAACTTCGCAACAGGAATAAATGTGGACTCCTCTACTGCTTTAAAGGAAAACAATCATAAATAAATACGCAATCCAATCAAATCCTATTAAAGCACATTTATGTTAAACGCAATAAGTTAATATGCATTCTTCTGAAAGGTTTGTGTATATGAATATTCTTCTACAGTCTGAAGAATCAGTGGCTACACTGAGCAGTGCCATGATCTATTTACTATTCGACTACAATTTACATGAAAAGGTCAAGCTTTCTTTCATCATTAAATTAAAGTCCATATATCAGTAAGGCACAACATTCATTCATTCATCTTCATTAATCTTTTTATTCAGGTTATCCTGAGAATACTGGGCACGATTTGGAAATGTACCTTGTATGGGATGTCAGCCCGTCATAGGGTACACATTGACATAGGGGAAATTTAGAGCGCTTTCACACTGTCAGTTTAGTTCAAAATAGAAAACATGTAATGTGAATGCTGTCATGCGGACCGGAAGCACACCACGGTACTGAACCTGAGACTACCTGTAGGAGGTGATCTGAGTTCTCGTTAATGTGAACGTGGCCCATACTCCACACATGTTCAGGAAGTAAAGTAACCTGCGCGTGTGTTTTAGTCGATGGTGACATGATAAGTTTCTACAATACATGTGTACCATGAGAGGCAGGGTAACGGCGTGGGACACAGAAGAGGCCCACTGCTATGCATAATATCTGCTGCATATAATAGCACCCCAGAATAAATAAATAAACATATATATATATATATATAGTGAGTGGCATTGTGTTCTCCATGTGTGTTTGTGATGGCGTAAGATGAGTGCAAATGTTCGATAGCCTGTGAGTCTGAAACCAGACCAATTGCAACAATTGCACTCAGATTCAGACCACAGCAAACGTGCCCAGTTTGAAACCACCTGAGAGTAGTCAATCCCACTGCTAGCATGGTTTTTGGGAGGAAACCAGAAAACCCTGAGGAAAGCCACATGAACATTAAGAACATGTGAAACTCCACACATACAGTATCCAAGCTCAGGATCCCCAAAAAAAAAAAAAAAATAAATAAATAAATAAATAATTAAATAAATAAATAAGGATTAGGATGACATATAATTTAATCAAACATCTAAATTTTGCTGAAAGGCAGAATATTTTTAATGTGTTTGTTGCCAAGCACGGAATGGAAAAGTAGATTTTTAAAATCTTGATCGTTACGGCTTACAGCTCACGGAAATCAAAAATCCAGTATCTCTAAATATTCGAATAAAGAATTTATAATACAGAAATGTGAAGTTTCTGAAAAGTATCTTCATTCATGCACTCGATTCTCGGTCAGGGCTTTAATCCTTTTGCAGGAATTACTGCATCAGTGCGGCGTGGCATGGAGGCGATCAGCCTGTGGCACTGCTGAGGTGTTCTGAAGCCCAGGCTGCTTTGATAGCGGCGTTCAGCTCGTCTGTATTGTCGGGTCTGGTGTCTCTCATAGGTTCTCTATGGGGTTCAGGTCAGGAGAGTTGGCTGGGTAATCAAGCAGAGAAATACCATTGTCAGCAAACCAGTTACTAGAAGTTTTGGCACTGTGGACAGGTGCCGAGTCCTGCTGGAAAAGGATATCAGTACTTCCATGAAGCTCGTCAGCAGATGAAGCATGAAGTTCTCTAAAATCTCCTGGTAGGCGCTGCATCGACTCTCGACTTGAGAAAACTCAGTGGACCAACACCAGCAGATGACATGGCACCTCAAATCATCACTGACTGTGGAAATTTCACACTGGACTTCAAGCAGCTTGGATTCTGTTCCTCTCCACTCTTCCTCAAGACTCTGGGACCTTGATTTCCAAATGAAATGCAACATTTACTTTCATCTTCCCCGTGATTGTGGTTGTGTACTGAACCAGACGGAGAGATTAAAGGCTCAGGAAAACTTTGCAGGTGTTTTGAGATAATTAGCTGATTAGAGTCTTCTCAGGTTGACATTTCTTTATTATAAATTCTTTATTCTAATATTTTGAGATACTGGATTTTTGATTTCCATGAGCCGTAAGCCGTAATAATCAAGATTAAAGCAAAAAAAAAAAAAAAAAAGGCTTGAAATATTTCTCATTATGTGTAATGAATCTAGAATATAGGAAACTTTTAAAATTAAATTACAGGAAAATATTAACCTTTACATGATATTAAATTTTTTTAGATGCACCTATATGCTTCTTCTGTTTTACTTCTGGTGACTAATTGCAACAAGGAAATACACATCACTTCTTTTAGTTGTAAATGGAAGTCAACAGGGCATCTCATCTTTGCAGCCTTAAATACCAATAAATATTCTTCTCATAACCTTTCCTAAAGTCAGACCTATGATATTTTATATTGTATTTTTATCCACATTTTAATACATAATGCATATGCCTGTACATATCATTTCATAATTCACTTTAAAAGTATTAACACAACCAATAACATAATACATAAACTGAGCATTCAGTAATATTCATTACATTCATTACTATTTATTTTGATACATGATCCATCCCTATCATCACTTTCTGTCATTAAACTCTATTAGATATGTCTGTTATAAGGAAAACAAATCTATATAACTATATGTGCTCTCTGTACAGAGCTACGGTGTAAACAACTCTGTTTTAGGTGTAAACACTTGCTTCATCTCTGTTAAAGTAAATACTGTGCTTTTAATCTCTGTTTATTTGGGAGCTAATCGGGACTTGTCTATTTGCCAGGTAACCATGGTAACCTCCCTGCCCAAAGTAGTTTCTTCCTTGTCACGGGGATTCAGACTCTCAACACTTGACTTACAGAGAAAGAGAGTGGGAGAATGAAGATGTGTATAATCTTTCTGAGAAAAGGATGGTATAGGGCAGTTTAAAGATGTGTATTATCTAAACGTAAACTAACTTCTCACCAAGCACAGAGAGGAAAGTGAACAATAGGGACATAAAAAGGAAGGAAACAGACACAACACGTGGCTTTCTATAATCAAAATTTGTCAGATGTATTTTTCAGTACTTGAAATGTGAAAATGTTGACGTTACCTGACTGCAATAATATGTTAAACAGCTGCCAAGAACAGTGGAACAAAACTGCAGGGTTGTTCAGTTTCCGCCCTGAAACCATATAACCGAAAGAGGAAGCTGTGTTTCTTCACTGTTAACTTCCTTAACAAAAGTAGGTTAGCGTTTATTGACAAATTCACGTTTGTTCTTTCTTGTCTTTAAAGTTGCTCGGACAAAGTGTGCAAAACAGGAGGGTGAAACCTGTGACTATCTGCTGGAGTGGGGTTTTGTGGTTGTCACAGTGTTGACTTGCAAATTCACATGCACAAGCGACGAGAGCAGAGAGCAAGGCCAGAGTGCGTGTGCTGCTGATGCGCTGCTGAAGGTAGGCCTGTTTATTCCGATGTGTGTCGAGACGTGGTGCGAAGGCTCGTGTCAACTTGAGGCAAATAGGCCTGACAACCATCACCACACGCAAATAAACAGTTCTATCTCCATCTGTTTCAGAGATGTTTTCTCTGTCAGTTTGTTGTGTCAGTGCTGGTGTATGTGTGTGTGTGTGTGTGTGTGTGTGTGTGTGTGTGTGTGTGTGTGTCTGTGTGTGAGAGAGAGAGAAAAATAAAGTGAAAAGACAGAAACTGCTGCAGCCTGCAAATGTTTCCATCCTTCCATCAAGTGATCATTTTAGGCTGAGTCTTCTTGTGTTCTTCGGCTTGCGTAGAAACCCCCAGTAAATTTATTTGTCTTCTTCGTATCATGACCTTAATATGAAGAGTGAATGAATGCGAGACAGCATCTTATGATACTAAAGACACAATGTACCAGCAATTGAGCAGAAAAACAGATAAAAAACAGATGGTTCAACTGTGAGCTTGGTATTTGTTTGAATTCTATACAGTTCAATGTATATACCAGTGGATGTTGTATTATTCATTTTATTTGTGTATAATTGATCAGAGAACATAAAATGGATAAAGTGGCGGAATCTGAGCGAGGTAATCAGGGAGCTGTCCAAGGTGAGTAGTTTCCTGTGAAGGTTTTACCTTTCATAAGCTACTACCTTATTAATACGAGTGAACAGTACAGAGACTTGTGCTGGCCTTTTCATCCTCGGTGTCATTACTAAATAAAACATGAAAAGCTTTCTTGCGTAGGGTGCTGAAGTGTAAAATGTGATGCACCACTGAACTTATTTCCTTATGCAGGAGAAAGAAGAAAGATCATCCAGCCTTCATCTTTAAATGATCCCAAACTAGTGAAGCTTAAAGAGGTGAGGTCCTGATTATAGTGTTCTACGTGTCCTCTACTGTAGAGCCGTTACATCTAAATCTGACCTCTCTCGCTGAACAACAGGTGTTGGTGGAATGGATCAACAATACTCTGAAGTCAGAGCACATTGTGGTCCAGACTCTGGAGGAAGACATCTATGATGGACTTGTGATTCATCACCTACTAGGTAAGAACATGGCATTCGTTCTCAGTGCAACTCTCATCACAGAAACTTTGGCCTGTGTAAAACCTTTTGCATATTTTTGAACTCAGACAGGTTAGGAGGAGTGCATTTAGGGGTAGAGGAGATCGCTGTAACCAGTGCTGCCCAGATGTGCAAACTGGAGTTGATTATGCAGGCCCTCAACCAGGAGCTAGGGCTTGGTGCCGAAACAGACAGTACAGCTAGATGGAGTGCCAAACGTGAGTAATTATTGGTCTCATCATGTATTAACTGCATCTGCCTAATGAAATGTATGTCATTGAATGTCAAAGTTACACCTTCTATTAACCGTATTTAATATTATTTAACTACTTAAGAAGTTATGCATTTAAATGTAAACACCAGTACTGATACCATTATTCACTAGCTGACACATTTGTCTAAGATGGCCTACATTGCATTGCATTTAGCTGAGTAAATGAGGGTTAATGGACTTATAATGGATTAATTTAATGGAATTATATTTTACAACCTTCCGTTCATCACAGAAAGATAATTGGTGAACTACAGCTGCTCTATTCATTCAGCGAGTCAAACCTAATTTAATATGTACCTGTCTTGAGCTTGAGTGTGTGATTAAGACTCTCTCTGCTGTTAAGTCATCCACAGTCGAGACCTGCTGGCGACTCTGTATCTGCTGGTGGCCATGGCGAAGCACTACCAGCCCGAACTGGCCCTTCCCCAAAATGTCAGCGTGGAAGTCCTCGAGTTTGAGGTGAATTTTTGAATAAGAACTGTGAATACATTTTGAATATGAACTGTAAAACACGTGCATAGAAATAGTTGATTCTAAATGTCAGAGAAGGGCAAATCAGACATTCCAGTGTGCTTGCATTCCAGCTTCAGTGTGCTTGCACAGTCCCATTTTTAATTGCATTTCGATCGACTTCAATAAGTACTAACGTAATAATTTATGACAATTGAGTTACCTAGTTACCTGCATTAATACAGACTAAGGGAAATGAATCAGTGCATTATTATTGACATTATTATCCCCTTCTAAAAATGGACCTCAAAACCAAACCAAACCAAATGTCTACTTCATTTCCTATATAGACCTGAATATGTTTTAATGTTGTTAAATTTAAGACACATTTCTTACATTACATTCCTTACTGGTTTTCAATATATAGGTAAACAAAGATGGCATCAAATCTGACAAGCAGGTAGAATACATCACTCAACAAAGGTATAATTAGAAAATAACAATTACCTAAATGGTAACACTTTTTGAATTTCATAACACACTCATACCCATTATATTAAGCTTTTACAAAATGGTGTTAGATGCTTTATGAAAGGCATAGAAGCATATATGACGAGGTTATGAATGATTTTGATGCCCTTAAACTAAAGTGATCGGATTTTTTCCATTCATTACATAGTCATGAAGCACTGTTCCTATACAATGTATAGCTTCCGTGACTGCATTCACTTAAGAAGCATCTATACCAATGTTAGGGATGATTTTGATAAGCTAGTATTCAGATAGCTGGCAAACGACTGTAGCTAAGCTAACTTTGTAAGAGAGTTATATGAACTATCTTTCCTTTCACCGCGTACCAAGAAATCAAGCAAAAAAAAAAGTCCCACAAAATGCTCTCTGATAAAGCAAAAAGCAACGACTAACATGCAATAAAATATTCAAAATCTTTAAATGTTGTAAACATCTACAATTAATGCCCGATAGGTCGCAGTGTCACACCTACTTTTCACGTAAAACAATTTTCTATTTATTAATTGTATGAATTACTGTAGGTCACCAGTGAAAGTTTTCCAGGTCAGTTGTGACTGATTTAAAAATGAATTTTTAAGAGCAATGCATTTTTCAAGTAGAAGATTGGTAAAGTGGCTTCAGGACAAAGATCAACTGAAAGCTGTCTAACCTGTCTAGGTCTTTGCGTTTAGACCTATCATACAATGAATAAGGTGGATGAGGGAGACGCCATGTTGCTTCAACCAAATATCTACACATTTTAAAGGGAGATTGACCTTTGACTGGTGTAATTGTAGCCATTTTTATTTATTTATTTATTTATTTACTGTTTTCTACAGCTATGCCATATTGTAGTAGAGGGGAGCTACAGTTTGAGCTCAGATGACTAGACTAAATGTAATGGGGTGTTTTTTCTATCTTTAAAGACCTTTTATAAATCGTTTTTCATTGTCTATGAGCAAAGCATACGGAACTAAAAACTGATGTAAAATTCAGCTGTTACGAATAAAGAATGCATGATCAAAATGTATCATTTTAGAGCGTGTAATTCATTCATAATGTTTTCATACATCACTTACAATTCATATTACATGGGAATAGTGCTTCAAGACGGTGTAATGAATGGAAAATGTTCTGTCACATTACTTTAAGTGCATAAAAATTATTCGTAACATTGGTATATATGCTTCTTAGTGTACGTTTTATAAATGGGACGGACCTCCAGAGGCATCCTGTTCCTTCAGAAATGACGTAAACAGTTAAAAAAAAATCTAAGTTGACTGAGAAATACTTATTTCAACATATCTTGTACTACGTAATAAGACGCTTTTTGTCACCACCCTTAATCTGAGATATTACATACAGCTATAATGCCACCTGACAAGATTTGACAAAGATATATTTATAATAGATTTGTGTAATGTTTGTGAATGTTTTATGAACTGGCGCCCTTTTCTCTCCACTCCTATGTGACATATTGCATAAAAGCCTTTCATAAAGTCACTAACATTGTTTAATAAAAGCTTAATGTAATGGTTATGCATGTGTTATGAAGGTCATATATAGGTACCCTTCATATAAAGAGTTACCAAATAAATAATTATACATAATACTAAAAGATACAGTCTTCACTTGTCTCATATTATCACTCTGATTCCAGTGAGGATACAGAAGGATGTAAAAGTAAGTCAAGAGATTTTATTTGGGGCTTTTTCTTTTTTCTTTTTCTTGTGTGGTTACATAATCATTAGCAATTTGTGCATTCCTAAGAATATTGTTATCTTTCTTATCAGAAGACGACCCCATAGATGAGCTGCTCAAGCTCGATGAACACAAAATTGCCACAGTCCAAAAGGTAGAATGCTGTTGTACTACACGCACAATTCAAACAGTTGAACAGCTTAGTTGCACTGTACATTAACTGCTGTTTCATTTGATCATTATCCATGTTATCTACAGGCCCTCTTGCACTTTATCAATAAGAACATGTCGCCATTAAGGTTGCAAGTGTCTGACATCGAGAAACAGGTAAATCATATATATATATATATATATATATATATATATATATATATATATATATATATATATATATATATATATATATATATATATATATACACACACACATATATATATATATATATACACACACAATATATATATATATATATATATATATATATATATATACACACATATATATATATATATATATATACATATATATATATATATATATATATATATATACACACATATATATATATATATATATATATATATATATATATATATATATATATATATATATATATATTGTACATGCATGTTTTAAATTAGACTAGATTAGATTCCAATTTCCAATTTGATTGTAATCTAGTGACATGCAGTCTTACTAGAAGTGTAAATACTGTAACAATGGAGTTTTTGAGTAGTAAAGCTTAATTTAAGTGACAAATTAGATAAAGATGGCAATAAAGTGACATTTACAGTGCAAATGGCATGGTATATAAAGTAGACATGAATCCAATGATATGAATGACTGGAATCTAAAGACGCCACAGTACAACTTAATGTAAGGTGCAAGTACAAGAACATGGAATACTGTATATAATTAGCATGATTGTGTTGATATTTCTATAATCAGTTTGCAGATGGTGTGATTCTGCTTTTGCTGATTGGTGAGTTGGAGGGCTTCTTCATTCCACTCTACGAGTTCTACCTCTCTCCTGCCTGCCACTCAGAGATGGTAAATATCTTAGACACTTTGTTCTGTTTATGAATATTACATTCACTATGTGTCCCCTTAAAATCACAGTTAATAATAAGCTAGAAGTAAATTATTAGTACGGAATCTTTAGGATAGAGTGAAGGGAAATCTGTTTTGTGTTATAATGGAATATTACCAACTCGTCGTTTTTAAAGTGATCACATATTTCTACCGTCCTGACACACAATTATTGTACAGCCATTTCTTGCTTACCTATAACTATGAAAGAGCATCTGGATTAATACTGAAGTGGTAAAAATCACCGCGTTCAACTTGAGTAGTGCAAAATATGTAACACTCGCATTAACCATCACATCTTTAAATAACTTGCTAATTATTTCTATGCTATGCCCAGGGATAATGGCACCTATCCAAGAAGTGAATTATTGAAAATGCAGATATTGATGTTCTCAATGTGTACACATGTGGAGTCTTTACTTTAATAAATCCTAATCAGACTGAGCCTCTAAACCTGAATCACAAAATTAGGAGCTGAATGTCAGGTCAGGTTTTGGCTGTAATATCTTTTAGTTGAATTTTAAATGGAATTGTGCAGAGCTTTGATAATGCATTACGTATCCCACAGACGTTTTCTCCCAATTGTACTTAGTGGATGTGTTCACAAATAATCAAACTATACCACAATCGAAACACAAGATGACAGTTTTTTTGTTTGCTCAATTAAAAATACCTGCTGAAAACTGCTCACTGTGCAATCTTTCATCACCTGTCTTACTTCTAGCTTCATAATGTCACCCTGGCTTTGGATCTGCTTGATGACAGGGAAATGCAAGTACAGAATGTTGATCCAGAAGGTGAGCGAGAAGTTATGTGTACGCTGTAGAAGTCTGTATCAGCATGTTAGCTCTTGTAAAAGAGATCAATATTTGTCAAACATTTGGGGATGCCTTGCCTTTAAAATAAATAAATAAATAAATAAATAATTAAATAAACACATAAACAAATAAATAAATCAATCAATCAATCAATAAATAATAATAATAATAATAATAATAATAATAATAATAATAATAATAATGTTTTTGAGTAATGCTTGATTTTGAATGAGCACAAACGTACCATAAAGCTGTGGAAGAGATGTTCGACGACATTGCCTGCCTAATCATGTGACCTTAAATTGGTTTGAGAGAGGAGTTCAACTGGTTCAACAAATTCTCCAGGGAATCCAGCAAGAGGCATTTCTAAGGAATAAATACTTGTTATCAAACCTCTAACGGGCAGCATATAAATATATATAGTGCTTATATAATTAGCATTAGTACAGTATTTAGATCTTTATATAGTATTTATATAGTGTTTACTGTATATAACACTACTTTGCACTGACATAACTGTGTACATGGATATAGATCCTATCTTACACTCTAAGGCCGGAAGTTTGTGGACACCTGCAGCTTTTTAAACATCCCTTTCCAGATTTAGAATACAGGTGCAATCAAAATTATACAACCCTCATTGCAAATCAGGTTTATTGTCAAAATTTACAACTTTCAGCTGTTTGCGATGAACAAATCAAACAAAAGCAACAGAAATAGTTGAACAGAATGAATGCCTAATCTCTGGTGGGATTTGAAGAAGGCGGTTGCAGCACGCAAACCCAAGAATATTACTGAACTGGAGGCCATTGCTCATGAGGAACGGGATAAGATTCCTCAGGAACGCTGCCAGAAGTTATGCATATGGATCTCGTTTGCAGCAGGTCATAACAGAAAAGCTTATAGGCTTTTATAAGTAAGCGTTTATAAGCTTACAAGCAGATAATCTTGTCATGAAGGGGTTGAATAATTTTGAAACTGGAGAAATCATTATAAGTTGCATTTTCAGTTGAATTTGTGGAAACCACTTGAAGCATTCGTTATGTTGAAGTATTTCAATTGCTTTTGTTTGATTTGTTCATTGCAAACAGCTGAAAGTCTGTGCATTTCGACAATAAACCTGATTTGCAATGCGGGGTTCAATAATTTTGATTGCAACTGTACAGTATGCAAAGACTTCCTATACAATTGCATATTTCCAACTATGCGGCATCAATTTGCAAAAGACCCTCACACTGGAGTGATGGTCAGGTGTTCACAAACCTTTGGCCTTATAGTGTATATTAATATCCTCAGTGACTGTGAGATTCATCATGAGCCAGATACAACTCAGTATCAACTCAGAGCGTAGGGTTGTGGATTAGCATTTATTACTTGTGTTAACACAACAGAGAGTTCGTATCTTAGAGTATGCTGGAATTGCCTATCAAAGAGAAAGGAAATCACTCAGGGATGTGAATAATTTAGTAGAATCCGCTCACTGCTCAGAGGTCATAATCATTGATCTCAATAATCATTGATTCATCATCTGCGGAAGTAGGCGTGAACAGAAAAAGAATGAAAATAATGTCTGATCTGCAGAGAAAGACACGCAATAATAAAATAAAGCAAAATGTGTATGATGTGTATAATTATGTAAAGAATTGATTATTATGTAATGAATTGGTTTATGATTGTATACTGTTTGTTACGCCTTTACAACATTCCTGGGGGGAAAAATGGGCCAAAATATTAAGCTTTTTATGGTCTTAACAACAAATAATAAAATTGGTCAGGAAATTAGCAAAAATTACACAAATAGATACAGTACTTTAGTATGGAATAGCTTTTCCCTTTGATTTCTTTAAATGTTTAGGCCTTGTGGGTGAACTTGCAGACTTTATTATTAATTTTATTTTTTATTTTAATTTAAATTTATACACGTTAGTTTCAATTTCAGAGCAAACATTTTAATCATTATCATAATTTTATCTTTGCATACAAGAAGACTATAAAAGTGAATTTCCTTGTATCAAACTTTTTGCCAAAATGTTCACTGCTCACAGCGAGCAAATGGTGGCACAGGAGGTCTCCGGAGTGCATTTGTTTTATTCTGGCTAATTTTCTGATCGATGATTTGTTGTTAAGACCATTAAAAGCTTAATATTTTGCCATTTTGGTTTGGCTCATTTTGTTTTTGTTTTTGCCCAGGAGTGTACATCTCTATATAGTATTTGTTGTTGTGAGTATATGTCTGCCTCTCCAAAAAGAGCATGTGTGTATGATTCACCGCCTTCTGTGGCCTGTTTTCTTTTTCTACAGATATTGTGTCCCAAGATGTGCCGGCTACACTGAAAGTACTGTATGCCTTGTTCAGGAAACACAAAAACAAATAATCCCCTGCAAGCCACATCTACAGCCTCTGATGAAAACGACTCTAAAGGTCATGGGATAAGCTTTTAATCCACCTGGAGTACAATGTTGTAACTAATATACATTACGAAATTGTGACGGCAGTTTTAATAAAAGTGAGTGAACACTGGATTGCTCAGCACATCACGCAGATAGTGACAGCATGGTGACCCCCTCCGTTTCTCTCTCCCTTATCTTCCCACACGCTCTCTAATTGAATGGTCACCCTTGAGCTTCTCACTCGACCTTATAGACAGAATGCATTATGGTGTCCCTCTTGCTCTGAAATAAATACCTTTCCATTAAAAGCTTGACATGTGTCCTCCATTCAGTTTTTTGTCAAGAGCTTTGTTGTAAAAACCCTTGTTACTACTGGCTTAACACTTACATGAATTACCTACACATCTGTCAGAACTATTATAAATCATGGAACGATTATTTAACAGAGTAAATACCATGACTAAGATGTTTTTCGTCTGGATTTAAAAACACTTGCATTTGTAACGTTCTCTGAATCACTACTACAGAGTTTAGGCATGACATAAGAAAAACAACTTCCACCAGCTGAGCTAAACTGTTTAAAAATATGGGGGGACAGATAATTACTTTCATTTTCCAGTAGCGCTTACAGGAAAATTGACAATTCAAAATAATTAGCAATTTTATTAGTTAGTAACTCTTATTTTTTTTTTTGAGATAACAAAGAATCTCTAAAGAATCTCCATTTAAACTAACAAACTAATGGCTTGTCAATTAATGTCTAAATCAGCCAAGAATGTGTCTGCCAAATCCAACTGTGTCAAGTGCTGCACTCAATTCGAACAGGACCAAAATATGGTTTGAATGAAGGACACATGTGGTTCATCTAAAGGACAGAATCAAGTTCTAGAGCTTGTTATACCCAATATGACACACTGAACTGTATTACGTCACCATATTGGTTATTGTCATTAAAGGATGGGGTGAATTACTATATAATTATATAATGAATTACTGCCTGGAATTTAGCCCGTATGGTCTCTAATTTCTTGCTGAAAAATCTGAGAAATCATTGCTGCTAAGGTTTGGAGGAACTTGAGAATGATAAATATTCCAAACATTTGTTAATTTAGGTACTGCAATATATAAGAACCTAATATTGTTTTAATTGCGTTCTAGAAAGTTTGAAAATTAAGCTTTTCTGGCTGAAATTATTAACAGATTGCCTCCATGCTATTTGGAAGAACCTCCAGTTTATTTTTCCACCATGTGATTTGAGTGTGTTAAAAATTTGTTAGTAAATTGTGAGAAATTCTAGAAATAAGGGAGCTTGAAGACATATTAAACATGTCTACATAACAGTGGATAAATAAAATCAGGCAAGGGGGAAGGGTGGCTTGGTGTGGCTTTGCTTCATGTCTCTGTGGTTGTGGGTTCAAATCCGGCCTCCATCTCCCGTCTCCCCATGCTTCGGGGGTTTCCTTCGGGTACTCAGGTTTCCTCCACCAGTCCAAGACATGCAGGTATTTTTTCATTGTAGGTAGACACGCATTTATAGGATTTCCAACTTATCCATGGTGTGTGAATGTGTGTGTGAGCATGTGTGCGATTGTGCACTGTGATTGGCTGGCTCCCGTCCAATGCCCCCGCCTGGTGCGCTGAGTTCCCTGGGATAGGTTCCAGGTTCCCCGCAACCTTGTGTAGGATAAGCGATACAGAAAATAGATCTATGGCTGGAAAATCAGGTCAACATGTAAGGATGCAGCATTGCTAATGCAGTAAAGCAGAAAATTATCATTTTATATGTACTGTTATTACATAATATCTTATATGAGCGTTATCTGATGTGAGTGTAATGCTGTACATGAATATATTTTGATTGCAACCTTTTCCAAGTGGTTAGATATGAAATTACACTCAAATATTTTTTAGGGTTTTACACTCCCACACACAATAAACAGGACTAGCACCTTCTATAACGTGATGAATGAGGATCAGTGAATTTGTTATCAACGTCTGGTTTTCATACAGGTTCCAAAACGATATTTCAAGAACCGTAAGCATCCGCTTGTGAACGCCTTATGTCAGAAACACTCATTGTAGTCCCTTGACATAAGATGAACAGTTGGAGAGAAATTTATGATCACTCTTTATTGGAATTACCATGTGGTTGAGCAGCCTGTTAAACATCTGAATTGATTAAACAGAAATAAATACATTGTTTAAAACATTTTGTGGAATAAAAGAATCGCTAAACATTGCTTTGTAGTTTTGTAGTATACATCAGCTCCCAGAGGGAAGCTTATCGAATTCACTAAAGAAAGGATGCGAAAGATCTTTCTCAAGATCTGCTCAGTTTTCTGCCTCTGTGGTTTCCCTATAATTTTCTCTGCCTTGTTAACAATCCTAGACATTTTTGTCCTATTCTTTACCCCAGCAAGACCATACCAAGTAGAGATGCTGTATATCAAAAGTAACAGTCAGTATGTGGTGGCCTCCAGCTGCTTTAAGTACTACAGTGCATCTCATCCTCATGGACTGCACCAGATTTGTCAGTACTTGCTGTGAGATCTTACTCCACTCTTCTACCAAGACATTTACAATTTTTCGATCATGTCTGGAGGAGACACATGGTTACATGTAATTTTCCACTGCAAAGACGATCAGCTGTCCTTCCTGTCTCTCTTAGCACTCTCTAAGGTGTCTTACATTACAGACATTGCAGTTTATTGCTCTGAGCCCATCTGCAGTCGTCATGCCTCCCTGCAGCAGGTTCACACAGGTGAGCAGGAACTCTAGGCATCTTTCTTCTGGTGTTTTTCAGAGTCAGTAGAAAGGGCTTTTTAGTGTCCTAAGTTATTGTAACTGTGACCTTAATTACCTACCGCCTGTAAACTGTTCGTGTCTTAAGGACTGTTCCACAGGTGCATGTGCAGTAATTGTTTATGGTTGTTTATGTTAATCATTTAAACCCTTTCTGATAAAGATCTGTAAAGATTATTTGGATTTTACAAACTTATCTTTAAGTTTCCTGAAAAAAAGAGTCTTTCTTTTTTTTTGCTGAGTTTATATATAAATGTGTGTTCACGCGTGCACGTGTGTGTGTGTGTGTGTGTGTGTGTGTGTGTGTGTGTGTAAATACCAAGATACTCCAGTTTCCATATATTGCTTGTTAATTTTTACTTGTCTCTCAAGCAACATAAAATTGTCTACTTGGTTTTACATTGTGAACAGTACTTAAGCACTTTGCTGATATAATTAAAATATGATTACTCCCCGTCTATATTCCCATCTTATAGTACACCTACCAGAGCCATATCCTCAGCATTCTTATGTAAATAAGAGATGGAATCCTGAATCTGCATCTCATTAGTACAAATGGCAAAAAGTATGGGTGATATAACACAGCCCTGTGGCACACCCGTATTTAAGATAAGTTCATTAGACATGTTGCTGTTAATTGGATTACTTAGGAGTCTTTATGTAAAGGGCTACCGTCATTAATTTGATAAAAGCATGAAAGTAGCCCTACTTTATTAAACCGATAAAAACAATACAAACTTTTAAAAACAATGTTAAAAGTAACATTGGGTAATAATAGACATGCTAGATGTAAAGTTTGAACTGTGCATGAGCACATGTAGTGGTGGTTCTGAATGTGGATTATGGTTAGCATAGTGAGACTCTAATCTCTGTGGTGGCTTAGTGGTTAAGCCTCTGGGTTACTGATTGGAAGGTCGGAAGTTCAAGCACTTGACTACGGCCCTTAACCCTCTCTGCTACATGTACTGTATCATGGCTTACCCTGTGCTCTGACCCCAACTTCCTTACATGCTGCGGTATGCAAAGAAAGAATTTCGCTGTAATGTAGATGTGACTAATAAAGATTCATTATCATTAATGTATTTTGCTGCAGCGTTCAGGTGTTTCACTACTCTTCTAGATATTTCAGATATTTCAGTTTATATGCTAGACATTTCAATTCATGTTATTGTAGATGGTTTATGTTATTTGTGCTGCTTTATTCTTCTCTGTTTTCAGGATTTCTGTGCGCACATGCATGCATATGCGTTTATTCTCTTCCAGTTAGCAGCATCCCATTCTAAAAATATGTTTCCGCACCTATGATTGCCTGTGAGCTCGTGACAACAATGCAATCATTCTGCTTTGTGGAGACTAATTGTCACCATAATATGAGAAAAAAGCTAAACCAGTCTTAGACCCATGTCAAATGTCATGACAAATGTCAAAACACCAGTTCATAAAACTAAAGAAGAGGTTAGAAATAGACTTTTGTTGCTTTTAAAATGCACTCATTATTAAGACATGGCATCATGGCCCACCTATGAAGCAAGAGTTTAAGCGCACTGAACAGAATATCTTAAAGTAGTGTTTTGATAAATTCTTGTTCTGACATTTGAAATCTGAAAAGCTCATAGTAGTTGAAAAATATGCTTGTTTTGCGGCCAAGTTTTAAAAGTATATTCTCATTTAGACATCTTATAGGGAAATATATGTATATATTTATTATATCTTATCAGTTTTTATTTTATAATCAGTTTGCATGTTAAAATTATGTATATGTGAGAAGTACTTTAAGTACTTTTTACACAGATACTAGTCCAGGCTCTTGTTATCTCTAAACTGGACTATTGCAACTCACTGCTTTCAGTCCTCCCAGCCAGCTCCAACAAACCCCTTCAGATGATTCAGAATGCTGCAGCGCGCCTCGTCTTCAACCAGCCCAAGACAACCCATGTCACACCCCTCTTCATCTCCCTCCACTGGCTTCCTGTAGCTGCCCGCATCAAATTCAAGGCCTAGATGCTCACCTACAAGACCTTGTCAGAAACAGCACCCTCCTACCTTAACTCTCTCCTGAAGGCCTACGTTTCCTCTCGCAATCTGCGATCGACTAGCGACCGACGTTTAGTAGTTCCCACTCAGCGTGGCGTAAGATCCCTCTCCAGAGCCTTCATGCTAACCGTTCCTCAGTGGTGGAATGCTCTTCCAATCTCAATCCGGACCGCAGAATCTCTCACCATCTTCAAAAAACAGCTAAAGACCCACCTCTTCCATGAACACCTAACGAACTCATATAAAAAAAACCCCGCACTTACAGCTCTACTCTGTGCACTTTGCTTCCTCTGGAACTCAATTAGAGGATCATGTATGGTACCACTACTTGTATTGTTCTCTGCTTGATATATCGCTTTGCTCATTTGTAAGTCGCTTTGGATAAAAGCGTCTGCCAAGTGAATAAATGTAAATGTAAATGGTAGTCTTTGGGGTGTGGGGGGGAGACATATTCTTTATGTTTTGCTGAGAAACAAAAATGGCATCAGACCAGTACTGAATGTAGTGTTGATAGCAATCCAAAAATTTCAATGCCTGTAATGTGTGTGTGCGTATATATATATATATATATTTCCCCCATTAAGTTAGTCTGGAGGAGGAGAGTGAAAAATAAAAAAAAAAAAAAATTATATATAATATATAATATAATATATATAAAAAATAAATAAAATATATATATATATATATATATATATATTATATATATACTCTGAGTGTATATGTTATATTGATTTGATAATACTGAGATCAATTTTAATACCAACCACAGTGACTTCTTGTCCTACTCTACAGTCAAACCATTTTTATGGCTTGAGACCTATCTAAGATGCAAATATAAACAAATAAATATATAAATTAATAAAGAGAGAGAGAGAGAGAGAGAGAGAGAGAGAGAGAGAGAGAGAGGGAGGGAAATGAGGACAGTTGTACAATTGTAAAACTTATTAATATTTTCAAGTCGATGATATCTGCTGCAATCAAATAGAAAGAAAGAAAGAAAGAAAGAAAGAAAGAAAGAGAGAAAGGAAAAAAGGCTAGAAATGTATTATGAACGCAATTGTTTTAGGTAGAGATAGAGCAGTTTTGGTGACAGGCATCTCAGAAGAGCTGTCCTTAGAACACTGTCAACTGTCAAAAGTACGCCCAAACAAACCTAAGTGAGCAGACGAAGCGTGTAGACATGTGATTCTCCCCATACATCCCAGGTGCAATGAGGCTAAATCTAGATCTGCAGCAGTGTCCTAATTCCAGAACACTGCTGCAAACATGACAGTCTGTCTTAGTCTTAATGATGTCTCACAACCCCAAGAGTCATGAGGGCTCACAGGGACAGTGGGAGGATTGAGTTCTGGCCAGATGGATCAGATAATACTGTCAAAATGATCAAAACAGCGGGTCCCACACAAGAGTGGCTTTGAAGTGTTGACCATCTGACCTCTCAATAACGAGGTACACTAACATTCTGACAAGACAAAGACACTTTTGTGAAGAGAAGAGTCACTACGGGTGCTTCTCATTTCTTACTCTTTCTTACATCTCATCCTCGTTTCCTTTCCTCGCTTCCTTTCCTTGCGTCTTAGCACGACCCCCTTCGAATGCGAGGGAAGGATGCAAGGATGAGATGTGAGGAGAGAGAACTCGAAGCAAGTCGAATGGAATATCCTCGCTCGCTCAAGCGTCACTTCAAAACAACGTCACTTAATGAGGACTGTGCTCAGCTGGATTACCTCAATGTGATATACTGTACCGTTATGTTGTTGGAGTTGGAGTTCTTAATGAAGCAAAATGCACTGATAGTATGTGAAATGTCTGGGTTATTCAACAATGAATTAATGAACAATACATAATCTTTTGTGCAGCTTTGAATATCCAAACATTCAAGGATCAATTAATTACATTATTTAATTATATTTCACACCAAATTCCTTCACATCATTAAAGGACTTTTTTGTGTTGCTCCTAGCTCCTCTGAAAGCTTCCTCACCTCCTCATGGTGTAATTAGAGAACTGATATGTCCTTCAAGATGGTTGATGTCATTCAAGTTCCAGGTCACGGTCTGGAGGACGGAGGAGTGAGAAAACAAGGACGCATCAATTTGAGTATCGAGAAGCACCCAATGTCTTCCCCCAACACTTCCTTAATTTCATCTTGGCAAATTCCCAAAGACCACTCAGTCCTATTATGGAAGTTGGACTTCTGATCTGAAGTTCATGAGTTCAAATCGCAGCACTTCCAAGCTGCCACTGCTGGGCTCTTGAGCAAGGGAATTAACCCTTAAGTCACTCTGGATAAGGGCGTCTGCCAAATGCCATAAATTTAAATGGAAATAAATGTATTACACAACATCGACCAAATGGGTAGGATGAATTCTAACATGTGCTTCCTCTGAGACACGTGAAGCCAACCAAACTCATCTACTCAACTACTACTCACGCGGCATAACAGGGTGGAGTAACACACGTAGAGTAAAAGTGTTATCTGCCCTCTTCCACATACATGAGCTCACAAATACTGACTCCCATGTCGCTGTGAGTGACATGGGGAGATAATATGTCATCCCCCATGTCCAATGTCCATTTCCACCGGTTGTGGCATCATTAGGATTCAAACTCGCATGACTGGTGGATGCTTCTGATTCAGTTTAAGAAAGAACAGAGACACACATCTGTAGCCAGGAACACATCTGGAAAGATAGATCTTTATTTTTCCCTTTAGTGACAGTACAAAGTGAACAACTGCAATACAATTGAAATAGAAGTTGTACAGTCTACCTAATAGCAAAACACAGACTCACAGGGTGTGTGTGTGTGTGTGTGCGTGTGTGTGTGTTTATGCATGTGGAACATCATACAACCTGCTTTAAGTTACCAGAAGCTACACTGCTGCTGTGTACAAGTATATAGTTACTAAGGCAACTGTTGCCAAGACGGGCTGTCTTGAAAAAAAAACAACAACAACAAAAAAAAAAAAACAATGTCAGACTGTTCCCTCTTTGTGGTAAATCAAGGACAGTAATTTTATTAATATTAGTCTACTGACTTGCTTGCCCTGGTGTACTCCCTTAAAAATCTATTCAAATCCAAACAGTAAATTCAATCTGCCTAGCAGTCTGTGTACTAGACCACACCGAATTACGAATTATCTCCCATCTCCAATTAATTTCCCATCCTGCTGCAGATGTGCTTGAAATTCTCTACCCCTTTCCTGTTATCTACCATTGTTCATTCTGTGTCCATCTTCCTCCTGCATTCCCAGCCAGCTAATCATTGCAATGAACATCAAGGTGTAACATGAGATGATACCGTTCCACTCTACAAATTGGAGTAATTGGATTTTTGGCTATACTGGGCATATTTGAAGCTTATTTACCGTAATTATGGGCTGCAGGATTACAATCATTACCGAATCAGTCACATGTTTCTCATGAGGCTTGTTATTTCTTTGTATATAATGTTGCAGTGTATATTGTATTCATGTTCATTATACAGCCCCGTCTTAATAATAGAAAATCAGAAGTGTTGCCAACGACTATTTTAAAAACAGCGCAACCATAATGTTTTGCTCATAAATGGGATATATTTTAATACTTTTATACATTTTATATTTAATTCAGGAAAGGTGTTAAAGGAAACCTCGTCTATGAAGACTTGTACGGCTTATTATTAAATTAACGCTGCCATCTGCTATATAAATCCGCAATACCAAAACAGATGTTTAGATGTTGGTTTAGAAAAAAGAATCAATCCTTAAGCTCATAGGCCGCCATTGCTGTTTACGTTGCAATACATTCTGGGTAGTGATTTCAAATGGTTGCATTGGTCTTGATTCTCCAGCGACCCTACAGCGATATAAACATGTCTTCGGCCTTTTCAATTTGAACCCAAGCGTAACATAAGTGAGGAGGCTAATATAGAAGAGAGAGTAGGGGCAAAATCGCTGGTGTTTGTGTGGCAACTGCACATCTATTCCAACCGAGAGTGTTTGTTGTTTAAGGTAAGCATAAGAATTCAACTGTCGTTTTATGATGAAACATATTCTAATAGCAATAATTTTTAGCGAATACCAGCCACCTCACTGTCGTATACTTTATCCTGTTAAAATTCTGACGGTCCTCTAGCGTGCTGTCACCATGTTATGAGCAAATCTATGCTATCTACACAGCTTCTGTATGTACAAAGACACTCGTATCATTGGATTATCTTTGATTTTATGGAGATGCTAGTGATCCTGATCCTTTCTGCTCTCCAGACCAGCCTAATCCGTTCGGATGCCCTACCTCTGGATGGAGCTCTCATCTGCTCCAATTCCAGATGGACATTTTCACTGTGGTTGCTGGTACTATGGTTGCTGCTATGGGCTTGGGACTGCAATTACAACATGCAGTTTTGCACTCAGGTTTCTTTTGAACAGTGGACTAGTTCAACAAACAGACTTCATAAAAAAACCGTAATGAACTTTCCTTTATGTTTACACTATCTGTTGTTACCCAGATGAGGACGGGTTCCCTTCTGAGTCTGGTTCCTCTCAAGGTTTCTTCCTCTTAACATCTTACGGAGTTTTTCCTCTTCACCGTCGCAACCAGCTCGCTCAATTGGGATAAATTCACACACTTAAAACCCATGTATCCCATGTTAATATGCTTCAATTGAATTGAATTTGGAAAGCTAAGATTCTTGTGATTCGATTGATCTTGAGATTCACAACAGCAGCTACAATCAATGTCTCTGTAAGACCACCAACATACAAACAAACACTTACGAAACGCAGCCAACTCACCTCATATGAAGCCTCACAGGAATCCACTGATTCATAACATCCTGACAAAAATAGTCTTGTTACATGGGCAAAGGTCCAAACAATCCAATTATGCAAAAATATTTAGTTCACCTTTCACAAGAGACCAAAGCCATGTATGTACTCCAAATGGTTCAAAAATAGCTTTCATTTTACTTTGGGTATACATTGGCTAGGCGTTTTAGGCTAATTTTACTGGAGATTTACGTTATGAGACTTTACAGAAAAAACGCACTAACTAGATGCTTACAGGTTTGATTATATTTACAGATATCCTCTGTATCACAGCACACATGACCTAGAAAATTACAGCCAAAAGCAGCTCACTATGGCATTCATTTGCTGCTCCAGGGAGTAGTAGCTAATTCTTTTGAGTGCTCAAGTGCAACCATTTTACGTCATCAATCAGAGATCATTGCACACGTCACATAATCGTGGCCTCCGTTGGTTAAAATATGTGTTAAATATTAAAGATTTTTAAAGTAATGAACATATTTCGTGTGTTTCTAACAACGTAGTAGGAGAGAGCAATTATTACGTGTTATGGCCTACAAGTCTTCATAGTCTGGGTTTCTTTTAAAGTCATTTCAAGCTGGCAGTAATTACACGTACTGATGGATTCACTGATAAATTATGGATTGTAACTGAAAGCTGGTACTTAAACTCATTAAGTAATTGCCTAGTCTTAGAATATAAATGAAATGCAAAAAAACAAACAATCAAACAAAAAAAAACAACAACACAGTTTCATAACTGTGAAAGCACTACCTGCTTTCAGAAGACCATCAGATACTCTAGCTAATCTAACAATTAAAGTGAACAACATTGTCATAAGTGACATGACTTCAACATGTGTGATCACAACTGGGTTCATGCTATGGAATGGCATACAAATCTTTAGCCATCCATGAATTAAAATCTTTCAAATTTCAGCATGTCGACTGCATCAAAATTAAATATTGCTTAAAAAAATGAAGACATTTTCATAGTATACTGTGAAATATCCTTGCGTGTTTATTATATAATTTTTTTCCAAAAATTACAAGTAGGCTGAATGTTAAATAGTAAAAAAGTATTACCAGGAATCACTGCAACTTCAGTACTGATTTACCAGACTAAAAAAAAAAAAAAAAAAAACAAGACAACACTGCACCTACCATAACGTACAATATGTACATGTACCGTGTGCAGTGTTCAGCAAGCTGTTTTTGCAGCAATGGTATTGTCTTAGTGGTTCCGAACAGGGCTTTCCTCATAATATTCCCTAAAACAAAATACATAAATAATGTAAAAACCACCACACAATTACAGCAATTAGTCAGGATTAGATCATAGGAACAATATAAATATATTTATATTAAATATAAAGGTGTTACTCCTGCCCTTATGAGGCATACTGTGTTGGTCATGAGTGAAGAACTATTGTTTATTATCCTGGACAGACTTTAATATAGTTCCTTAGATCCTCCTGAAGTTCAGTTCAGTCTCATATCATCAGCATCTCTGTTAGCAACAATCCAAGCTATGATGTACTTCCTGTAGTTACCGGGTTCTGGGAAAGAACCAAGTATGCCAACAATGCGTTTGTGTTTCTGTGGATGATTCTGATGGGAAATCCATACAGAAGAACCGATGATTAGAGATGGTTGTACTTGAAGAGAGACAGCTGTTAGGGGAGGCATGCCTGAACCAGCATTCACGTACAACAGGGTTATTCTCCAAGGACTGAGGCACAAACTTTATTTTCCTCTAAGCGTTCCTCTCAGATGTTCTCCTATCATCTGGCGTCTCTTTGGGAAAAAAAAAAGGAAAAAGGAAAGAAGACACAATCAGTAACATGTACGGCAATGTACTGAGCATGATGTGTTTTCACCATTTAACTCTCTTATCACTCCCAGAGGTCCAGACTTGTGTTCTACATAAAATTTTTTGCTATTGTTTCTGGATCACTCCTAGAAGTTACTAAATAATATGCTGTAAGACATTTAAATCATAAGCTGAAAATGTAAAAGTATGTGTATAATGAAAGTTTTTTTGGGTTTTTTTTTAAGTTATCTATGGCTACGAACTTCACTTGAACATAAAATTGGTACTTGAAGAACCCTTCTACCTTTTCTTCCTTCTCCTCAGTTCAAATCAATTTTGTTTGTAAGCGCTTTTAACAATGGACATTGTCACAAAGCAGTTTTACAGAAATATATCACTGTGGATATAAATTAAAACTGTATAAATGTAGTCCTAATGAGTGAGCCAGAGGTGACGGTGGCAAGGAAAAACTCCCTGAGATGACACGAGGACTCCTCATCCTCATTTGAGTGACACTGGATAGTGATTATAAATAATCCCTCTTCTACAGCACTATACATATATTATAATATATGGGTAAACAGTGCAATAGGGTTAACAGAAACTTAAAATGATGAGCAACTTAAGAGTATGAGCATCAGAGTCATTTCTGAATTCATTATAGTTTCCATTTAAAGTCTAAAGTTGTGTTAAAGTTATCGACTCTTCAATGATTGAGACATGAGTCCTCCTAATCCTCATACCTTCTTCTTATTTGTGCAAAATGTCATTTAGTGTTTTATTCAGGCACTGCTTGCCACCCAAGCTGAAAGGAAAACATTTCTTAAGGGGAATTGCTTGCATACTTTCTGTTTCTGTTAGTTACTTATGAAAAAATGCTGAACCAAATGAAAACCATTAGGGCAGTTCCTATTAGGAAGTATTTTCTTTAGCAGGGACTGTAAGGAAGCATCTTTCAGCACAGTAGGTTTTCTTTCACATGTAACATATCACAACCAACATAATAAATATAAATTACACCCTAAAGGTGTTCCAGCTACACCATAACACCATTCACAAGCATTTTTGATCACCTCCTTGTTGATATTTCAAGAGTGAGGAGATCCCCAGCCAATACAGTTCTGTTGTTCTCCTCTATTAAATTTTATTTTCTGTCCCGGTACCTTCAAACACAAAATTAATATTCCAAATATAACAGAAAATAAACTTGTTCATATTATAATTCGAGACTGTTGGGAATTTTAGCAGTTATCAGCGAAATTCAGAGTATTCAAAAGATAACAGTCTTATATTTAGTTGGAGGTGTTTTCTTGTCCCTGTTAATTATATACACAATATGCCAAGTACCATTTAAAATAGACTGATTTTTGTTTACTTCAGTTTACTTCACAGCATGACCCAAAATACCCAAATCTGGCAATTTAGAGTAACAACCTGCAGAGACAAATACAGTAGAGTAGCAATCCATAAACTGTCATTTGTAACATACTTTTATATTTATGTAACACTGTGGTTTCCTGAGAGGAAATGTTAAGGAAGCAAAAAGTCCTTGATAAAGAAATGTTTTTTTTTTTTTTTTATGGTTTTATCATCATGGATAATTTGACCTCAGACATTCCCACAAAACGTCGGACAACACATTTTACAGTGTCTCATCTAATTCATATCCGTTCCTTTTCCCTTTCTTTTCTTCATTGTCTTGTGCGCAAATCCTAAACTCTCTGTGCATCTGCTCACTGCATTAAAGTTCTTTCATTTTTTTGTCCATCCCTTCTTCGTGTGTGAATATACTCTCTCGGCCACGTTTTCCTTCCACCGACTGATCTAATTTGTAGGTTGTTGGATGGAAATTGGTCTTATCAAATCAAAATTCAGAAGAATTCAAATGTGTAAGGGGGATGTGCTTGGATTTTGTTAGGCTTTGACTATTTTTTATTTTATTCATTTTTTTTTTTTTTTACATGAAATGTATTTGTGACAATGAGTCCAAGGCTGTAGATGGGATGGTGCTACTTTCCCCCGAGCCAATCACAGTGACACTAACCGATCATGGGGTATCTGTAAGTTCATGTATGTGGAAGATGGTAGATGGCGCTTTCCTATGATTAAGTTCAGCTGGTCTGTGACATAATATGAGCAGCAGTCAGAAAAGATATGGCGACTGGTTTCATGTGTTTTAAAGTAAAATGATATGAATTGGTTCTTAGCCAGACTTCAGTCAAATAGAAGAGTGCTTAAGCATTACATTACTCAACATTACTGTAGGAAGCTAGAGTGCACTCAATGTGCCCTTAAGTCACGTCCCTGAAAACATTAACATTTTTAAAGTAAATGAGGAGATTATGATTGTATCACTTACAGCATTCTGTGAAGACACGATTTAACATACAATTAAGTACTTATAGCACACTCTTTGAAAAAAGGGTACTAAATTGTACCATTCCTTGTTGCTGTGGCTGTACCCTCAAAAGGTTTAAATGTTTACTCTAAAAGGTAGTTATTGTCCTGATTATATATCAAATATTTTCTTTTTTTAAGTCAACTACAATCACACCTTCAACCAAAAGATACATAACAAAGGACTAAAGATAAGTGTACCACACTGGCGGTAAAGAAATACACAGCATGGTATCCTTTTTGGAAACTAAATAATCCAAAAGGAACAGTTGCAAAAATGGCGAGAAATGCACAAACACTTCCACAAAGAAAAGTGAAAAGTGAAGCAAAGAATCAAGAGTCTACTGCGGTATGATAAAAACAAGATAGATTATTTTGGCCTGTAGGTAGATTATCACTTGCATATATAGTATAAGAAAAAGCTTAAGACAAAACAAAAATGCTAATATGTGAATGAGGGCCAATCGATTAGCATTTGGTTTTCATGAATTAGCAATGTCAGCATTTGTAAATGCTTCTCATTTTATAATTGGCATGATAAATTCCATTAAATGGCACACGTTGCTATAACTTTGTTGTTGTTTTTTTCCTTATTAACGATGTCTGTACAAAAAGAATAACTGAATAACTGGATATCCCCCCCACATAAATACTTTATTGGAAGCTTCCAATAAAGAATTGCATCACATCTTCTATCCATCCATCCATCCATCTTCTGTACCGCTTATCCTACTGGGTCACGCGGAATCTGGAGTCTATGCCAGGTAGCATGGGGCACAAGGTGGAGGGATACCCTGGACGGGGTGCCAACCCATCGCAGGGCACAATCACATACATTCACACACACACATTCATTCACTACGGACACTTTGGACATGCCGATCAGCCTACATTAGAACGCCAGATCTTTTCGAAGTCAGCCAAGACCTGCATTATAGGGATCATGATGTCAAAATCTACAGGTAATCATGATCATTTAAAGCATTTCTCATTTATGCAGACTCCATTTTCGCAACAGAAGCAAAAGAAGCATTGCATACTGATAGTACTGTGTCCAGAAGGAGCACTCCTACTGCCTCGTCCTGTCTGTTTTCGTTGATGGTGTATTTTTAGCTAGAATGATGGCATGTCCCAAGTTCTGACTGCTCTCTCTCCTACAGCCCAGCCAAATAGAGTTTCCTCAGCTTCATGCTGAATCCCCATGGGCTCTTCGATATCTGTAACTTAAGCCAGATCATTTGGCTCTCTGTCCTCAGTTGGGAGACAAACGTTCCCCTGCATGCCCTGCACTAGTCTGTTGAGACACAGCCAAGGCCTACAGCCAGACTATTCAGTACTGGCTTGCTATCCTATCCTTACAAAGCAACATATGCAAAATCTTGTTTCATTAACATCAAAGAGTTTCTTTGTACTCCTGTGAACAGAAGTTATTTACTGCTAACATCCTAGTGCCAGTGTAATATGTAAGCGCTATATATATATATATATATATATATATATATATATATATATATATATATATATATATATATATATATATATATATATACATACACACATTCATTACATTAACCAGTGCAGAATCTGCTCCATGATCTCTTAAATTAGCAGTTATTAAACCATTAATAAAAAAACCTGACCTTGACCCGTCCAAATTGACCATCTATTGACCAATATCGAATCTCCCCTTCATCTCGAAGATTTTAGAAAAGGCTGTAGCAAAGCAGTTATGCTCGTACTTAGATAGGAACAACATTTGAAATGTATCAGTCAGGATTTAGACCTCATCATAGTACAGAGACAGCTTTAGTCAAAGTAGTAAATGACCTTTTTCTGACCTTCTGATCAGGGTTGTGTCTCGCTGCTTGTGTTACTCGACCTTAGTGCAGCTTTTGACTACTATAGATCACACTATTCTCCTTAATAGATTAGAAAATTTTGTTGGCATTAAGGGAACAGTCCTCTCCTGGCTCAGGTCTTATCTGACCGATCGTTATCAGTTCGTAGATTTTAAATGGTGATTCTCCATGCGTACTGAGATTACTTTTGTTCCACAGGGTTCTGTTTTAGGCCCACTGCTTTTTTCCTTTATATATGTTACCCCTAGGACAAATTATTCGTAAACATGGAATTAGCTTCCACTGGTATGTTGACGATACACAGCTGTATGTTTCAGCGAAGCCAGAGGACAGACAGAAGCTTAGTAAAGTTGAGGATTGTGTAAAGGACATTAGACGATGGATGTTAACCAACTTCCTTTTACTTAATTCTGATAAAACAGAAATACTTGTATTAGGCCCACGTGTAGCTAGAAGTAATCTTCCTGACTACACAGTAACTCTGGATGGTCTTTCTGTTTCATCATGAACAGCAGTTAAAGACCTCGGAGTGATTATTGACTCCAGTCTATCATTTGATGCTCATGTAGATAATATTACTAAGATAGCTTTCTTTCATCTCAGAAATATTTCTAAGATAACAAACATATTGTCACTACATGATGCAGAAATACTGGTTCATGCATTCGTCACCTCTAGATTAGATTACTGTAATGCCTTACTGTCTGGATGTTCCAGTAGGAATATAAATAAATTAGTCCAGAATGCAGCTGCTAGAGTCCTTACTAGAACTAGAATATACGACCACATCACCCCGATCTTATCCACACTGCATTGGCTCCCTGTAAAATTTTGCATTAAGTTTAAAATACTTTTATTAACCTATAAAGCACTACACGGTCTTGCACCACAATATCTAAGCGACCTTCTGGTTTTATATGATCCGCCACGCCTACTCAGATCAAAAGGTGCAGGCTATTTGACGGTACCTCGAATAGTGAAGTCTTCAGCAGGGGGAAGAGCTTTCACTTAGAGCCCCACTGCTATGGAACAGTCTTCCTATTAGTGTTCGGGACCAGTCTTTAAGTCTAGGCTTAAAATATATTTGTTTACTCAAGCTTATCCTGACTAGATTATATCTCACTACTTCATAGTCCTAATAATCGTTTTTCTCCATCTCTCTTTTTGCTGAGCCCCACATGAATTTATGGAGATATTGGAGATCCAGATCCCTTCTGCCTCTGGATGAGCCCAAATCTTCTGCTGGGACTACGACTGCTCCTAAGGCCATACATACTTCTCATTTTCACTTTATCTGTGTTACTTTCAATTCTGTGTTACCCAGATGAGGATGGGTTTCCCTTCTGAGTCTGGTTCCTCTCAAGGTTTCTTCCTCAAAAAACATCTTAGGGAGTTTTTCCTTACCACCGTCGCCACTCAGTGGCTTGCTCAGTTGGGATAAATTCCATTTATATCTGTTTGTCTCTGTTTATCTGTTCCTGTTTGTCTCTGCCTATCTGTTTCTGACTGTTTATACCTGATTTTTATTTCTGTAAAGCTCCTTTGAGACAATGACTATTGTAAAAAGCGCTATACAAATAAAATTGAATTGAATTGAATTGAATGATCATATATAAGAAAACCATGCCGCACGGTATTTTTCCTTATATCTTCATGCTTCATAGAAGCATCATCAGAATATCGGTCAGGACTAAGTAGTGTGTTTGGTCTATAAATTTGCAACCCTGCCTGGATATCCACAAACTGATTACACTTGTTGCTATCAACTGTTTGCTAGTTGCTAGTTTGCAATGTTAATTTCCTTGCTTGTTGCAGCAGGCAAATTAACATCTTAACAATTAGTGCAGAACTAGCAGGCAAATTGTCAACCATTGCATCTCTAACCTTGTCTCAAATCACACACTAAACATCTAATTCTTGAAATTATAACCATTAGGTTATAGCATGTGAAAAGGTCTAATAGAGTTGTATGAAGCAATTAGTACCTAGAAGAGCTACACAAGACACTTTAAATTGAAATTCAAATACTATATAAACAAATTTGGTAATTAGATTTAATTAGACTCATCATTTTTTGGACTGTTTTTCGACACCTGATTCTTTCATTCAACTTCTACTAAATGCTTGACTTGAGGTTAGAGAATTAAATAATTCTATTGTACAGTACATGCAAATTTCTCTTTAGTGATGCATAACACAGAATTTGCAATAAATGCCATCTTCATACAACAATCTGCCACTTTTTTCCTGCCTCATACAGTACATAGTGTGCCCCATGTACACTGTCCATTTAGTAGTTTTGACCAACACTGACTCTACAGGTATCTTTTTCTCTAATTACAGAATAGTCTCCTTTCCTTCCTTCGAGCTTGGTGAGTGTTTACTACAAGCATTTTTAGTAGAATGCTACAGAGTGTCCATTAAAGTCAGATTCCCCCTGTTAGCATTACTAGCTTGTACGAGCTATCACTCACCAGACAGTGTCTGAAGCCAAATAATGGTGACATGGTGAGCTCAGCTGGCAGATTCAGACCCTGGTACAGAGTTGAAGCTGGCCTTAGGGCTGCAGTCTAAACAGCTAGCTAGTCAGGAATTTTCACATTCTGTGATGACCGAAGAAGCCTAGAAAGCCTTACCCAGTGTGACAGGTGTTTTCGCTGTTTTCAAACTTGCATACATCCTGAAAACACCTGCGTGGAGCATTCATTTCCATGCCTTCTAGCCCCGGATTTTATAAATATGCCATGCAAATTTGTGCACTGACCTTCAGGTTATTAGATTAGACATACATTAGCACCATGTTTATTAACTGAATATTAACTGAATGAGATTTTCACTCCTGTTCTACGATTTGGATTTTAATTGCGCTGCTGTGGAACAAACGGTCTCAATGTCGCCATGTAATACATTCAATGTGACTGAAAGATAATATTAATTCACTGCTGTGATGAAGTGTTTCATGCTGCGAGTGATGGGGCTCTGTAAGTTGTCTTTTTGCTACTGCATATGAATATATACTTAATTTATATTATTTCACCTAGACTTCACCATGGCAGTGAAAACTGTATGATTTAATTTGGCACCCATATGTTAGAAGGCATCTAACTTTGATTGCTGTCATTGTGCTAGATTCAATGACAAATATTTGATAACATTTCCGGTATTCAAGATATCATCTCTTAGATGTCTTAGAAATTTCTTAGAAATTATTTTTTTGCAGTACGTAGGTACATAGGTACTGCAATCTTTTTATGAAGCTCAAACAACATGTAATTCATTAGAACATTTATAAAAAAAGCCCTTGACAGCATATAAATGCATACACAGTATCCCAACTAGTATTGTAAATATTCATTTAATGTGAAATTACTAGCGTCTACAATGGGAGGAAATTCAAATAAATCCTATAAAATTGTATTCTCAGTTCGAGCAGTCAGTAAGTTGGGGAAAGTGTGAGATAACAGGCCCAAGAGACAGAGGATGTGACATATGACCTGTTACCAATTAGTGTTTGTAATATGTACTCGATGTGAATTAGACTCAAAATAACTGTTAAAATGAAATAAAAAACATTACAGTGAAATTCTTTTCATCACATATCTAAGCTTGTTATGAAGTTGGGATCAGAGATGACACAGGAGCCCTGGAGCAGAGAGAGTTAAGAGTTAAGGCTGTGCTGGGGCTTGAACACCCACCCTGCTGATCAGTAACCAGAGCCATTAACCATTGAGCCACCGTTGCCCTGCAAATATATATAAAACACACTATCTGCAAAAGGAGTCCAAGCTCTACAGGAGATGCAGGACATTCTGACGAGTGGTGCGGTGTCACAAGTTAATTGCTGATTTTCCACAAAGGGAAAGACATAATGGGTTCATACAAGAGCTGGACACTCCGTACCTACTATGACATGTCACTGTCTGACGAGTGTCTCCTATTTATAGGGCTTATTTAGAGAGGAGCTTCTCTTGTTCCTTGGCATCACCCTACACTTTCTCCATGTTAACATCGCCTCTCACAGTGGTGCAAGTGTAGCGGTCATTTCGGAACACTTTTATGCTTACTCCTTGGGTGAGTATTGTTCCCATGAAATATATCATCCATGGGAGTGTTTTTATTTATTTATTTTTAACCACTATAGCAGGGTTAAACAGAATGTTATGTTATGCTCATTGTGTTTACAACTCATCAGTCAGAACCTGAAAAAAGGGATCTGTGCAAAGGTTCCAGGGGCAGATGGTTGCATAAAAGGAGAATTTATTGCCAATACTGCATCATGTGTCACTATGTGACTTTGCTGCAAGGTCTCAGCATGTGTGCGCACGCATGGAGTTATCCAGGTGGCAGTTCATAGAACCACAGTTATACACTTATAAATAAATAAAAGCATCTGAAGGATCCCATCTGGTATGTTTAGGTCCGTTTGTCTCTTTTAAGAAGATGGACACACAAACGTACACACAACACCACCACCATGAACAACAAGAACAACCATTACAACAAAAACACCACCAACAACAACCGTTACACTTAATCTGTATGTAAGATTATGTAAGATGCACTGTAGTGTTTTGATGAAGGCCTCAGTTCCCATTCATTTTACTTCACACAGGCAGCATGTTGATGGAACACAATGCAACTAACAAACAGCAGAATAATCCTGCTTCCTGTTAACATTCCCAGGGGCTGCCTCTTGTTATCCCAATGACACAATACACAGAAACTTGCCATGTAAAGCTATTTCTAGTGCTTTCTCATGCAGGAAAAGAAATAAATGGCTGGTAACACTCACATACAGAAACATCACATTGGCACTCTGGTCCTTCTAAGTCACTTCTTTCAATTCCCAAGTACGAAATAAACAATAACATAAGAAGTTAGCCATATTTGAGTCAGTGACCTATCTTACAAGTTTCGACCCCTATCAGCAGATGTTTTCTTCATGGTTCAAGCCGGTTCTATTAATTTCCCTGATGGTCCCTGAGGAATGGATTAGATTGTCTCCAATGACCTCAAGCAGACAATTGAATTGTGTTGAAGTACAGTATGTGTCTATGAAGAACAATCACCTAAATTAGTTTTCTCTGCAATCCCTGTACTGTACTTGGAAAGGTAACAATGACAGCTGCATGAGACATGGATATCAACAGTAGGATTAATAACCAATTATATATATTCTATTTACATACATACAGATGTTCCATCTGTACATGAACATCTGAACATCTGTTTCTTACCATTGCTATCATGCCACGTGAGCATGTGTCTCTCCCCATGTGTACATTATTGTTTGTCTTTGTCTGACTGTGGATTTGATTGTTCTCCCTTGGTTAAAATCATCAGATAATTTATCACAGAGCCCCAGTAAAGGGTCGGAGATGCAGAAAATGCAGAGGCAGTTGTATAGCATTCTGAGGTGACCTTTCCAGACAGAAAGGCTGTCACCGCATCAATTCGTTAAATAAATATAGTACAACTCCCTGGTAAAAAGTCATTCTGTACCTTTCCACTTAATACTGGAGAAAAGTCTTCCAGATTTCTTTACTCAACATAAAATCACCAACGGATCTGAGACATATTTTAATTGACAATCCTAAAGCTTGGCTGAAGTCTAGTGTACTGTACATTTTTGTACTCACCAGGCAATTGATGTGTTGTGTGCAATGTGTGTCGGAGTCTGGGCCTCTGGCTTTAGGCTGTGTCTGGGCTGGGAGTGATAGTGTGGCTGTTGGTAATGTGATAATCCTGCTGGAGCGCCAGGATGAGAAAGCTGCCCCTGACTCTCCTCCTGCTCAGGCCTTTGCCACTGACTACGAGCTTGCTTCAGCCAGCGCCCCCCGAGCCCCCACTTCTCCAGGTACACCCTGAACACTTCGTAGTTTATGGCTGAGTAGTAGAGGAAGTCCAGTGCCAGCAGCACCATGACGAAAAAGCCGTAAATCCACACTCCAACCAGCGCTGTGTAGTTACTGAGATAAAACACAGAGGACATAAGATATGAACAGATGTGTCCATTCAGTAATTGTAATGAATCAGGGCCTTCAAGGCCTAAACCTTGTTTAAAATGGCTGGTTGCCTTGGCTTTGATTATTTTTGTTTACTTATTTTAGCTGCCTGCAGCAATATATATAGATATATTTTTGGCTTTGACAAACTGTTTTCTTGCCAAATCCCAGTCAGTGCACCATTTGGAGCTAGCAGTAAATGGAAAAAACAAGATTTTTAAATGTCAAAGTTAACATTTTAGTCCGACCAAGGGGACGTTCCAGCCCCCCATGTTCCTGTGACAAACTATGGATCCACCTCAACCCTGACCAGGATGAAGCAGATACTGCAGATGAGTGAATGAATGAATGATCATTTTAGATTCAGACAGCCTTGATTCAATAACAGATGCACAAACGTAAGTTGATACAAATGATTTTTATCGCATGTTACTGGCAGCATAATTACCTACATAAGTAGGTTTTTAAATTATATAAATACTATATAATATTTGATAGCTATTGCCACTGGAAACCACTGCAGTTTTAATCTCAATACTAAGTTAACAGTTGCTTGCTGTTAGTGGCACTGATATTAAGGCTTCACAAAAGCATCCTCATCTATTTTTAGATTCTGTATATAGCTGATGGGTATTTTTGAAAACTTTTCATCAAATTAAAAGTGTGTATGTTTGTGCACAAAACCGAATGCACACAGTTTCCAATAACTGACAAGACAAACAGGAAAACGGTGATAAAATCATATGGTAGATGTAGAAGCAAGCCCTTTCACAAAATCTTTTTAAAGCATTTCTGGTTTTGATCAGTATTTGGTTTGCTTCCAAAATATGTTAATTCAATCCCCATACCAGTCTGTAGACAAAACCACTTTTTTTCTTTTTAAATATCATATTACAGGATTGTTATGCATGAGCTTGCTTTGACAAATACTCTCCAGTGTTGAGCTGATTGTGAGTGGCTGTGGTCTCTCTTTTTTTTTTTTACCTAAGGGCAATGATAAATATCACTGGCTATGTCCTGCTGACCGCAAATGTGAATGAAATGGCTTCTCACCAGGTTTCCTTTCCTCACACAATGCTTTTATAATGCCTGAGAGCACAGTAGGTGAGCACAGTCTGACGTGACCATTAGTAAAGGAGACATACTGTGTGGGAGACAAGAACAACTTCTAGCCTTACTAAACTGTGATAATAACTTTGCTGCACAAGGGCAGCATTACTTAATTCAGCATTTAAAAAAAAAATGCAGATCTGACTTGTAGTTGACATTGTTCATCTCCGAACATTTGCAGTTTCAGTTCAACGGCAAAGTCTGCGTAGGAAATGAGATGCTGTTCCAAGAGCAGCGAAAAATATCAGACTCTTTTGAGGTCCAGGTTTATCACATAATCTTGCTTTTATATCTGTGTGGGCTGCACGGGTTGGTGCCAGGTTGATAATCCCTCTATCTATGCCTCACGCAATCTAAATGTCAGTTACTTGCTCCACCATCCATCTGGAGCCTTTGCTATTTGCTGTGTTCTCAGTGGGAAGAACATAACAGTGCTGTGTAGTCAAGAAGCAAGGTAGGGGCAGCTTAATGTCATTGAAAATGTGTTATCCCGTGTTAGCTTACACTAATATTAAAATCATGTCTGGATAATGCTGGGTAAAAGAAAATAACAATAGAAATATTATAGATAAATAGACGGGAAACATCCCTTAAATGGATGGTGTGCAGAAATCAGTCCCATCAATTAAGTCTCAAGTAGAATTACGGCTTAAAACCAATGTGGCTAGTAAGAAGCAAATATACTCTATGACGTTTTCTTCTCACATTCATTGACTTACTTATGTGAAAACCCATCCAGAGTGGTTGTGAGGTTGACCTGCATGATGGTTTGAAACTCAGTGTCATTGCAGCAGTACTTGAAGGCAGTGTTGTTGTGGTGACAGCAGAACATGTAGGTCTTGTTGTCTGACAGGCGAGGACAGTGGAATCCAAAATGATACCGGCCCTTTTGGTCAGTGTAAGGTTCACACACCCGAAAATGAGCCGAGAGAGCTGCAGGAAACAGAATTTAAAGCAAGGTTATGCTACAACACGTCACATGATCATATCTTGGACTTCTGTTCAATGTCAGTCATTGTGAAATCAAGCGCTTGGTGTTATGTCATGTTACTGATCCTGCTTATTCCATGTTTGTTATCCTGGTTTGACTTGGAATTGCTTTAGATATGTTTTCTGCGTAGTCTAACCTGAGCTACCAGGGCAGTTATGACTCAGCAGTTAAGATGATTAACTGGAAGGTTGTGAGTTCAAATCCTGGCACTGTCAAGCTTCCACTGCTGGGCCTTTGAGCAAGGCCCTTAAACCTCAGCTGTACAAATGAGAAAAAATGTAAGTCACCCTGAATAAGGTTGTCTGCCAAGTGCTGTGAATGTAATGTAGTGTGTTTGCTGATCTCTTTATTTGGGCCTGCTTCACATTATGAATTTGAAAAATTGTCTTCCTTAAGTATTTTAAATAAGCCCTGCATTTGCATCCAACCTGTATGTGTCTGAGAGGTTGACGGAGAGCTGTGTAAAAAAAATCAAAAGATTAACCCTTTCAACTCCTTAGACGTGTCACTGGGTCCAGATGAGATGAGAAAATCATAACAAGTGTAGGAAGCCAGAGGAACTCAAGTAATTATTACTGAGATGAAAGTGCCGCAGCACCTGCTCTCTTTCATGTGCTGTGTCTGAGCTACGTTAAAGAAAATGTACAGAGAGCAGAAGCCTTATCTGTTAATTTGACTAAAAAAAACAACCTAAAAGAAACCAACATAAAAAAAAACATATAAACAAAAACAAAAATTACCTACTAATCACCTAGATCTCATTCTATGTAAACATTTTATACAACCCTGGTTCATTCTAAATCAAGACTCAACATTTACCATAAAAGAAAGACAAACACGGCCCAAGCACCAAAAATATTAATATCTATTTCTCTAACGTGTAATGAACACAGTGTGATTTTGAAAACAAATACTGAAAAGGTTAGACTCAGGGGGCATGTTTGTTTCCGCCCATGCATTTATGTTCATTCTTAAACGGATTTTGTTGTGTTCAGTCTTTCCTAATTAATAGCGATCTCATTGATGGACAAATATAAATTATTTATCTCCCTGTGTTTACATGTTGATAATATTATGACCATAAAGATTAGGACAAGGCATGGGTTTGGTCCAAGACGCCATGCTCACACAAATGCCCCAACGAGACACGTAGCTCCACAATTATTGCCACCCTTTATACCTCAAAAACTGCATTCAATCGATTTTTATTTGTCTAGCTGTATTTGTATAGTGACAACAGACATCATCACAAAGTGGCTTTACAGGAATCTGGGTATAGATCTGAAATAACAACAATATCTGATATGGGCACTAGTTTTATATGAACATGCTTGTTTTATTTTGTTTGTTTGTTTTTTAAAGATAAAATTCAGTATGATCATTGGTCTTCTTTCTGGCAAATTTGTTTGTTCATTGTATTTGAAAGAGTGCATTGTTTTTGTATTGAAAAGAGTTTTTCACATGCACAACTATCCCCAATGATGATCATTCATTGCATTTATTTTAAATAGTGCATTCTTTATATGTGTCAATATTATTGCTACATTTTTGTGTGAAAATGATTTAACATAAAAACAATTGCACTGTTAGAAGAAAGGTACATTTACAACGTGGAGTCTTTAATATTTATTGTATACACTCATTTGTGTTCATTCTCTTGAAGTACAGTATGTCAGTCATTCTGGAGTGAAAAACAATACATAAAGTCATAAATACATAAAGAGCTCATAAAGTCAGACCCTCATCTACTAGTCTTACCTGCAGAGGAAAATAGGAGCAAGGTGACGGCCAAAAGGTTGAAGGATCGACATCTAGTGACACTCATCTTTTTGTCCTCCCCCATGAGAGGATGGCCAGAGGAGGAGGGACAGCTTCAGCTGAGCTCAGACATCATGTCTCATGTCCAGCTGATGTTGTCATGGCTGCAACAATCTGACAGGCCACCTGTCAGAGCAGAAGATCCAGCTGGTCAGGATAGATCTGAAGACCAAGGCAGATATTGAATCCTGTCCAATTTTTTTTTTTTTTGTCAAGATTCAAGAGTTTTATTTGTTACGTCCATTGAGGAATGAAGAAATAAGAAATATAGCAGTATCTGAAATTGATTGAAAAACAGCATCAACAATGGATTGCAGACAGAACGTAACATAGACAGAACACAGACGTAAGGAGGTGAATAAATATGCATATAAATAGTGCATGCACGTGTGTGTGTGTGTGTGTGTGTGTGTGTGTGTGTGTAGTCGAGTACATACTCACGTCGTTGTGATAAATGTTTTGATTCACTCATGAGTCGTAAAATAATTTCATAAAAATAATAATAATGTCATTAATAATTATTATAATTAAATAATGTAATTAATTATCATTAAAGTCTTAATCACTTAACATATTATTAAAATGTTCATTTAACGTTCCCTTATCAAAATTTAAAAAAACGAAATGCACCTAAACTCTTGTACGCAGCTTAGTGTTTTAGCAAAGGGCATCGCTAGCGTGTATAAGTATGGCCGTTTACATGAACCCATTCAGAGAGAAACAATACTGTAATTCAAAGTGTCTACCTCAGTTCTTGCCTCTGCTATTAAGTCTGGTGCAGCCTAGTAGAGGTCACCAAACCTAGCATTTTGAGCATTCAGAGTTCAGAAAGACCGAGAGAGCTAATATTCCATCTACAGTAAATGTTTTTTATAATGCAGAAGAGCTGAAAAACAACAGCTGAAATCTAGAGTGCTACTGATATGCAACCTCTAGTCTAAATCGCTTTACTTTTTGTATATCTATCCTCATTGAGAACCCAGGGTCAAGTGCATTAAAATCCCTCCCAGTTTATCTTGTGTCTAAGGACCATACATCAGCTTGACCTCTCATAGCAGTTGTGAACATCCTGCGTATCCTCCCTATAAAGGAAACAAGACGATACATTTTACCTTTTAATTCTTAAAGTGAGTTCTTCACTACCGCTGTGGAAGCATCTCATATACGCATTTTGATTCTACTGGAAATAATACGTTCTGATTTGGCATATGAGACGATGCTGGGTTTAACTTGTGAGTAGGTACAAATGCATAGTGTTTGGAGCATTTATGAATTTCCCATCAGAGCAGTAACTGTTCTTGGAACACAACTGAATACTTAAACTTAAAAATAGCACCTGTTTTTGTTTTTTTTTTCTCTCATGTTTACAGGCACTATTGCTCTCATTATTTTAGACCTGATAAAACATGTACTAAAGCATTGTAGTTGTAAAGTAATATCTTTCTGGAGATTTTCTTTTCCCCGTTTAAGTTGCTATAAATAGCTTTATCTTTAAAGACAGAAGTATAATGTTCTCTCCTGGATGCCTGTGACACAACAACCGCTTTTATTCGCACAAATGGGTTGCATGTATACAATGATAATGATATAGTGCTTCTTTTAAACTTAGGAATAAACTCGGGCATATGATACAGCAAATGTAATGTGGATTGTGGTAATGCCACTACACGTACTGAATACGAGTTAACCTTTAGCACATATTAGAGCACTGCTTTGGCTGCAAATGCAGACAGTTCTGCGTGTCAAAGTGTCGGATCTACTGAAGCAGACACCCACTAACATATAAACACACAACACACACACACACACACACACACACAGCAAGAGAAATAAAAAAAATTCCTAACAGATGTTGTATTAGTCAGGCGAGAGATGTGACAGGAAAAAAGAGTCTATGGCAGCCTTGTGTTTTTATTAAAAACAGTCTACTATTCGAACAGCATTGGCACAGAAGAGATATAAAGAAAGAGATGGATTCTATAAACTGCTACTGCCCAGCTAATAATTTTAGCATGTTTCTAAATGCTTCTAGGAACATCTGGTTATATTAAACGTTCAAGCCTTCAAGTTTCAGGGTTTTCTGAAAACATTTTTTACGTAATGTTTACAAATGTACCTACAACACTGTATTAACATTTTTAGTTATTTATATGACGCTATTTCATCTTACTGAGGACATTGTCTGAGAACGGTTCAAGAACACAAGCACTTTATTAAATTCATTAAAGGAATAATGTAAAAATCTGTTGTTTCAGTCAGTGATTTTGTTAACATTTCAGCTGTGGAGTTATACAGTGAAGAACTCTACTATATTTTGAACAGGTTTTTACGTCCAATCCAAAGATTTGTGTTGTAGGCTGATTGGCGTTGCTAAATTGTCCGGAGTACGTGTGCGCGATGGATGGATACTGGAGAAGTAGTCAATTACCCAGGTGAAAGAAATACTGGTGAGCTATGCTATTCCATTAGTGAGCACAAAGATTTAAGGTTTCTTCATAGTCATTGGCTGTTACCTTGGACTGTATTGGAGCATATTAGATCCCCACACTGGTTATTGACTGGTCCAACAAAGGGGGGACAAAGTAGCTTCCACTTGTGGTCAGCCTTAATATGACATTCTAATTGCTAACCAATTAACGTCTAATGTTTTTATATACCCTTAACTGGTAAGGGAAATTGTTTAGGGCTAAATTGCTACTGTATTTGTTTTTACCATAGAAAATAATGCAGGAAAACCTCTGTGGTTACCTTGCTCCCTGAGAAGGGAACGAAACATTGTGTGAGCTTACTGCTGTGGGTAGTGCCCTAACGCGTGACCAGTATCTGACATCTGTGTGAAATCATGCCTATTTTTAGGCATGCCTTGGTCAGTGTCCAAACTGTAAAATTGAACAAATGTGTCCAGCATAGACCACACCGCCACAGCACACACATCCTGTACAGCCTTTGAGGAGGCGACCCCACTTGTGGAATGAGCCCTTATGCTGAGAGGCATAACGAGACTGCGTGCCTCATAAATGATAGAGATTGTCTCCACTATCCAGTTGGAGATGTGCTGTTTTGACACAGCATCACCTTTACTGTTACCGCCAAAGCAGACCAGCAACTACACCGACAAGTGGTGTACATAAGTACAGAGAGCCCTTACTGGACACAGTAGGTGCAATTTCTCTTGTTCAGGTGTGAGGAACAGATTAGGGCAGAAAGCCTGCAATACTACCAGCTGGGCAGCAGACATTAAGCACTTTAGGAATATAATCCAGCCTAGGATATAGGAAGCTAACAATAGGTGCTCAAATGAGGCACCTGACGGACCCTCCAGGACCAGAGAAAAGTCCCAGGAATGTATGCGTGGTCTGCAGATGAGCCTCAGCCTCATGTGCAATAGGCCCAATGGTACGACCTTGGCTGCTGCTGCCATAAACCCCAATGGTCTCTTGTAGAGACTGGATCAACATCTAGATTTTGAATCACCAACTCCCTGGATCGCACTACAATTTGTCGTGCTAAAATTTGTCAATACAAGTAGTCCAGGTAGTTTAGCATACTTTTCTTGAGCTTCAACCTGAGTCCCAAGCTCCTCATGTGGGCAAGAACAACATTTCGAATGTTGGCGCTCCAGATCCCTGGATCGTGCTAGAATTAAGCAGTCATCCAGGTAGTTTAGTACACGGATGCCCTGAACTCACCAGGGAGCCAGAGCACCATCCATGTACTTTGTGAAGGTGCGAGGGGATAAAGCTAGCCCGAAGGGAAGAACTTGATATTGGTATGTGTTGCCACCAAATGCGAACCTCAGGAACTTTCTGTGACTGGGTAAGATTTCTATGTGGAAATATGAGTCTTTTAGATCAATCATCAAAAATCAGTCCTCAAACTGAATCTGTGGAACAATAAGTTTGAGCATCAGCATCTTGAACCTGAAAGGTCTGAAGAGTATGATTCAGATGACGCAGATCTGAAATTGGCTCCAATCTTTTTTGCAGACAAGGAAATAACAGCTGTTAAAACCTCCCTCCTTCATAGGAAGGGGTACATGTTCTATGGCCCCTTTTTCCAAGAGGGATCTTAGTTCCTGTGCTAACACTTGGTTCTGCTCTGTGTTGACACCTCTGAACCGGTCAGGCCGAGTTCTGAACTGGACCCGGTAACTCTTTTCAATGGTGGACAGAGCCCATGGAGACATTGGCAGTATTTTCCACACTGCCAGATGGTCTTTTAGTGATGTTAATTTTTCCACATTCTGTCGGAGGGAAAGCATCAGACTTTCGTTGCCCTGTGACAGCTCGCTGACCAGAGGTGACTGAAAACTTGGGATGATATTGGCTAAGGGGATCCCTATAGTAATACTGGGAGGTAACTGCCCTAACAACCTCATGTCCCTTGATACCTCCCTCCACCCCCCATCAGGACCACTCCTTATTTGCCTGCTTGGCATTAATTATTCTTAAATCTGGCCTATTAACAAGCCGTGACTGTGGCCACCTCACTCACTTTCTGTGGCTCTCTCGAGCTAGTGGTAGCCACTCAACCCAACGGGGAAGGAAATGTCTAAAGCCACCGTTTGTTGTTTCACCTCCAAAACCTGTCAGCGATGGCATTAACCATGTCACTGAACAGACCAGAAGGCTCAACAGGGACATCCAGCAGTGAGACATTATCCCCCATTCCTGAGAGGTTGAGCCATTGGTGCCTCACAGCCAAGACCGAATAGACAAATACGTGGTGCGGTGAAGCTCCCCATTGTCTCGGGTAAACTCCCTCTCCACTGTCAAGATCTCTGGAAAAAAGGGGAGTTTTCTGCAGTATGAGGGAGTTTAAATTTCACTGGAGAGAAAGCATTCATCCAGGCTGCTTTGAGCCACTTCCTCTTCCGCAGGCCAGTCTAAATTTTCTTCAGCCCTAGTGATCACTTCTGCTCTGAGAGCAGAGGTGCCTAATTGTGAAGCATTCACAATGCACACAGTCAGCCCTCTCGAGAGCTGCGGACACATTCTTCACCCCCAAACACTTCACACAGAATCTTTGTCCGTCCGTTCGTCCGTCCCTGAAATAAAACGGGAGCATGGAGTAGCACACTTCCTGAATTCTCTGTGACTCATACTCACAAAGAGATGAGGTAACATGTACAAATTCTTTTCTGAAAAAAAGAAAGGAAGTGAAGAGTTTTTAGGTGCATTCACACAAACAACTGACATGCGGTCTTTCGTTAAAGATAATAAGGCTGATGACGTGGTTTACAGGTGCCGTTTTATAATCAAATGAGGTGCCACGTCACCTGACCACAGCAGGCCTATAAATAGGTAAGATTTCACACAGACTTCAGATAATGGTCACACGCAAGGGCGCTTCCTACAGCATGAAGCTCACACAACATCTCGTGCACATTTTTCTCTCTACCTTATCCTTCAGCACTTTCATTAATCCATTATTTTAAAAAAAAAGTTAAGAATGGAATTTTATAATGAGCAAAACAGTGCTAATTATTTATGTATATATTTATTTATTTTTAGTTACATATGTATATTCTTACATATCTATTTTGCTAAGAATGATCTGAGCAGAATATAACTATAATAGAACTACAAACAGATTAGGGTTAATGTCCTGCTTTGTTTACATACTAGCCAGTGTGTTACCTTCTCCAGTCCACTTGTCTGTACCCCGTTAGTTAAATTGTTCTGTTTTTATTGCCACTGCAGTATAGGTTCTGCAAAATATTGTGAATTAGTATCCTTTCACACTTCCTGTTTCTATTGCATGTACGATTTTAATTGGATTAGTACTTCCTTCTCTTTTTTTTTTCTTTTCTTTTTGGTCTGCTATCAGCCTCAGTTCTGTGTTCCCTTAATTATCACCATGGTAACCAGGCTCTGTAGAACATTCTCTCAGTAATACACTGTTTACTTGTGTTCTTGGCTGTATATTCCTTAATTACTTCAGTGGCAAGACAACAAAGTGCATTATAAACACTTTTTAGCTACATATTTAGTTGAACTGTTTAGTCTTATGTGTGCTTTATTTTTTATCATAAAAAGTCATGTAGATATATTTCGCATGTATCTTAAATAAACAACTTATACCTCAGCACAGGTGAATGCTCGAATCTTATTGGTCAGAAGATGTGCCTTATTTTCATATAATAGCATAGATCTGAATGCAGTTCCGGCTAATACACAAATGATTAATATTAATTTTTTCTATATTAACATGCTCATACACAGGGACTCGTACAGCAAACACTCCACGTAATCTAAGACTAATAAGAAATGGGATTATTTAACATTATTTATCATTGGAAAGACTTCAGGAAAGAGGAGCTTTTCTTGTATCTCTGTAAAATGCCAGGCTGCTTTTATAAGAGAGAGAGAGCGAGAGAGAGAGAGAGAGAGAGAGAGAGAGAGAGAGAGAGAGAGAGGCAGGTCATTCATTCATTCAGAATCCAGAACACTGGGTGTGAGGTGATTATACACCCTGGATGAGACTCCAGTACACCTTAGGACACCATGCATACTTTTGGACACTAACTTACACCTGGGGACAACTTTGAGTAGCCAATCCACCTACTGAGATATTTTTGGGAGGGGAAAGGAAAACAAAGAACCTGGAAAAAAAAACCCAGATGGACGCAGGCAGAACATATGAAACTCCACACAGACAGTAACTCAGGATCTGGAGCTGTGAGGCAGAAATCCTACCTACTACACCTCTTCATGTCTTTATGTCCTTTACTTCCTTCCTTCCTGCCTGTCTTTACATTGTCCCTCCATAATAACTGGGCCAATGCATTGTTACAGTAGCAGCTACAAAGGGGTCAGACTTTGCAAAACTGATTCCAGCACTATGAGACTAGCTCTGATGTCAGATCAGGTAGTTGGTGTCAAGGGCATTTGGCTTAACAGTGAGGAATTGATGTGTTCTCAATAGGACAGAGCAGCTGGAAATAGAAGTCATTTTCATTCACAATATATATATATATATATATATATGTAAATATATATAATATATATATAGCAATTTGTATAGCATAACTTTATGCAACACCTGAACCTACATACTGTATGTTGATACCTCACCTACTTGCTTCAAATTTTTTATGGGTCCATTTTGGAAAGTTTTCAATCTAATTTGACAGTTAGATAGGAAGCTAACTAACTCTCTTTCAAAACAGCAGTGTCTTTCCCAAATCAGGGAACTGTTGTATGTATTTTCAACAGTAGCCAGCTAATATTATTTGATCAGATATACTAGATTTACTCATTTCCATGTTTGTTACATTCCAGAAAGATCATAAAAGGTCACTGGACATCCTATCAGAATCTACTATGAAGCTGGGATGCAGTGGTGTTACTTAAGTGGCATTTCATTATAATGCCCACATCATTTTCCAGGAAGGTTTTCTTTTAATAAAAATGGAGCATTCTCATTTACAAAAACATGCATAAGGCAGTAAAATTTGATATTTTTAGAATTAATTAAATTATAAATTTTTGGAGAACTCAGCAGAGATATGCTGCCCTGTGTGCAGTGCATGGTCTGTGTGGGTGATATGGAGCATATCTCTGTAATTAAATGCTTATTTTGTTTGTGAATTTCTGTTTTGTTCAGAAATATGCTAGAAATGTGGTTTTATTTAAGAACTAAATAAGGCAGTGTTTAGATAGGGCAAATCAATGAAGGCAGACCAAATTAATTATTTAAAAAAAAAAATTAAGCAAAACATTTCTCCTAATCAAGTTTTTTTTGTTTGTTTGTACATGCCACACCATATTTTCTTTTAGTTGGTTTTATTTCCCAAGATTCATCCATCTGTTTTTTTGGTTTTTTTTGTAAGGCTTATGCTACACAGGGTTATGGAGATCCTGGAGCCTATCCCAGGGAACCTAGGGCTCATGCTGGGGGGACACCCTAGATCAAGTGTCAACCCATGCAAAGTCCAGATTTGAAAGATTTGAACCCCTAACTCTGGAGTTGCGAGGCAAATGTGCTAACAACTAAGCCACCATGCCCCCCATTATTTCCCTATATATATATATATATATATATATATATATATATATATATATATATATATATATATATATATATATATATATATATATATATATATATATATATATATATATATACACACACACACACACATGCATCACCATTTTTTACTTCCTGTGGGATGTAGTCTCAAATAGATGACCTTTCTAGCAAGCTTTCAGAAAAAATTTAAGTGTGTCTCTTATTATAAGCTAAATGATGTATTTGAATTAAATTACATTATTATTTCCTTTAAGGAACATTGCCAGTTCTTCTGTTAGAAACTTACAAAGTTAAAGAAAGGTCTAGATGATAACATGGCTTGCTAACATACTTGTACGTGCTTGAATAGAGGCTATATCAAATGTTTATACCTCAGAACTAGACTAAAATGTACAGTGGGGGAAATAAGAATTGAATGTGTCAGCATTTTATTTTTCAGTAAGTAAATGTGCACTTACATCCAAAGAACTTTACACTGTCTCATTCACCCATTCACACACACACACACACCAACCGTAGCAGAGCTGCCATGCAAGGCACTAACTTGCCATCGGGAGCAACTTGGGGTTCAGTGTCTTGCCCAAGGACACTTCAGCATGTGGAGTCACCTGGGCCGGGAATCGAACCGTAAGTAATTATACCCCATATCTGTGCAAATTAATATCAGCTGGGTTAGTAAATTGATGGTCTGTAAAAAGGTTTTCGTTACCAAGGTGTCACAAAAGAAACATCTCATGATGGGTAAAAGTAAAGAGAACTTTTTGGAACTTGATTGTTGGAAAACATATCGATGGAATCAGATACAGACGTATTTAAAAACTTCTGAATCCTCCAGTAAGCACCCGTGGAGGCAACATCACTCCGTCATCAACCGGCCACGCACAGGAGCTCCTTGCAAGATTTTTGACCTGGGAGTCAGAAGAATAGACAGAAGAGTAGCCCAGGAGCCAAGGATCACTCGGAAAGAGCTCCAGAAACACTTGGAGGCAGCAGGTGCTGTCGTCACAAGAAAACCATAGGCAATGCACTCCACTGCTCACGCTCACCCCGCAAGACTCCATTACTAAAGAAAAGGCATGTTGAAGCTCATTTAAAGTTTGCTACAACTCATTTGGACAAGCCTGTGAGATACTGGGCAGATTATACAGTATTAATATACTGGGCAGCTGTGTCTCAGGTGGTAGAGTGGGTTGTCCACTAACCGTAGCGTTGGCTGTTCGATTCCCGGCCCACGTGACTCCACATGCCGAAGTGTCCTTGGGGAAACACTGAACCCCAAGCTGCTACCGATGGCAAGTTAGCGCCTTGCATGGTAGCTCTGCTACCATTGGTGGGTGGGTGTGTGTGTGTGTGTGTGTGTGTGTGTGTGTGTGAACGGGTGAATGAGACACAGTGTAAAGCGCGTTGGATAAAAGCACTATATAAGTGTACAATTTACCATTTTACCATTTACTGGGAGAGTGTAGTCTGGTCAGACAAGAGAAAAATTGAACTTTTTGGCTGTCGTACTACACACCATGTTTGGAGAAGAAATGGCACTGCTCATCACCCTAAAAACACTACACCAACAGTGAAGTTCGGAAGTGGAAGCATCATAGTGTGGGACTGTTTTTCATCGCATGGTACTTCATATAATTGAAGGAACGCTGAATGGAGCCCTTTACCAGGAGATTCTTGAGAAGAATCTGCTGCTATCCACCAGGATGATGAACATGAGACGTGGGTGGACCTTCCAGCAGGACAACAATCCAAAAGATACAGCAAAGGAAACTCTCAATTGGTTTCAGTGAAAAAAAATCGAGGTGTTAGAATGTCCCAGTCGATCACCTGACTTCAATCCAATTGAACAATATGTTTAGAAGAATGGGCCAAAATCACACCTGAATACTGCGGCCCATTAATTTCTTCATACAGGACGTGTCTTGAAGCCATTATTACAAACAAAGGCTTCTCCAATAAGTATTAAATACATTTCAGTTAGCGTGTTCAATACTTTTTTCCTGTGTCATTCCACTTTATTTGTGAATTCTTTGTATTTATGGATTTCTTGAGTTAATACTGATGTCTGGTGAAAATGTGAATAGCCTCACTGGAAATATATTTACTGAAAAAAATGTTCAATACTTATTTCCCCAACTGTATATGAAAATGTATAATTGTAAAATGTTATCATATTTTTCTAGACAGTTGTGTCTAGTCTGTACCTCTGTAGCTAGCATGAAAATTATAATTATAATTATAAGGTTCATTGTGCATAGCCCAATACTTATTTACCCCTTAATTACGTACGGATTTCAGCTGGTTCCTTGTCTTACCTTGCCTTGGAGAACTGCTTTTCATTAGCATGTTCAGTACTTTTTTCCTATTTGTAAGTCAGATATTATTGGAAGTTAAAATTAAACCTGATCAGAGTTCAAAACATGTAACATTATCTTGAATGAGATCAGCAGCATATTAGTTAGTAAGCTAGAGGTATAAATGTTAGAGTTTGGATCTGATCAATCCAAGTTCTATATAGCTTATGAATAAGTTGTTGTAGAATTGTGCATAAAACTAACTGCAAGTCTGTCTGTGTATTACAAACTAAGCACCCTGAGAAAAAACACCCACAGTGAAACCATGCACATTTCTATGTGGGCGAGCCTCGCTCTAGCCCATGTTACCTAAAGAAAGTCTCAAGTGGACTTTAGGTACAACTTTTTTTAAATTTTGAATAAGGTTTAGAGTTTTACTATGAATGTGAGTATTTTAATCCCACAGGATTGTAGATAATCCGTTTCTTAAATTCTTAAATAAAAATGATTTGTCTCTACATTCAACACTTGAGAAGTGAGCCGGAAATCCGAAGGTATCAGTCATTTGGATAAAAGCGTTACCCTAATCCACTTACAGTATTTACAGATTATAAATCAAACATTTCTCAAACATTTAATATGCTATTGTGTGTTATATTCCATATGATACATTTTCTCCGTTTCTTTTCTGACTAGATCTCATTATGAGCTTGTGTTGATGGCACTTTGGGTTATCAAATCTCGCTCTTCGATAAGCTTTAAATATTGCTCATCCTCCACAAAGTGCATGTGCTCAATTTGTATGATTAATATTCTATGTGCACAGCACCACACTCCTGTCACAGAGAGAGTACTTTTAAATGAATCAAATGAATACTACATTTCAAGACGTCAAGCTTTATCAGATTTATACAGTGACCCCAGTTCCAGCTTCATGGTAGGAAAACAGAGAGAAGAAACTGATGGCTTATATGAGATGCATGTACCTGCATTTTATTCTCGTATCGCACTGCCAAGTTTCTTTTTCAGCATGTAATGCAAGTTCTCTATGGATAATGGGGAGATAAAACATTAATACTGTCTGAGGTAACCAATCAACCATCGTTTTTACAAATGTATGTTGGCTGTAACAATTTTAGTTTAGCTTAGGACTCAATCCATGGTGTCATTCTGGCATGGGGAAGCTAGTTTGTCTTTTTAATCAACAGTAGTGCATTATCAGTAAATCATTTTTTTAAAATTGGATGATTAGCTTCGAGTTGAGTTTAGATTTATTTATTATTTTTTCAAATTTTTATTTTAGTAGCAAGCAGCAACAGGGTTTGATAGGTGTGGTAGAGAAGCTTAATGATATTCATTGCTATGCAGGCTTCAGGGAGAACGTATGGGGCCAACACACAGCAGGATCCAAATGAGGTAAGTTACAGGGAGAGTGACTGGAGGCAAATGATTTGATTACAAGCTTCTGCTCAGGTTTTGTGCTCTGTTGTCTGTTAAATCTCATCTCCCTAATGAAGGAATCAAATTGACGGATAATACAACATGTTTATGAACAGCTTTCTCTTTTCTGTCAGTATTATCATGGAAATCCTTCAATTCAAACATACATCTATTCTTATTCTGTACAAATCAGTTAAGTATAACCTAACAGCATAACAGCATATGATTTGCTCTCTTTCAGAATCTGTCTTTCTCTGAATTTGGTGAGATGCAGAAATTGGCAAGTCCAATGCATCCCTTGCATACTAACAAAACATCAGACTAGATTTGGAACTCCCAGTTGAACTGTAAAATGGACCTAGTGAAGCTGCTCTGTTGCTGGGGTGTGTATGACTTATATTTGAATTTTTCATTGGCATTCCCTGTTCAACAAATAACACTCAATGTGAGTACCATTAGTGCCTAAAATAACCCTGAAGAAATTGCTTTTTCTAATACGCCATCATTTCTGGATTAAAGGTCACCTCTGGCACAGGTTGATACAGGATGGATCCAATTCATAGCACACAACACAACAAAACACAACACAACATAGTGATGTTCTCCAATTTCATCTCATAACCTTAATTTATGCTTTAATCGAGAAAGAAAGACAGTGTGGTTCTTGGACTGGCTTTTTGAAGCTAAAAACAGTTGATTGATCATCACAAATCCGATCCAGTGTGAAAGCCACTTCATAGTTTATACAGCATGGTTTAGTACATCAAACGATCAAATTGAATCATCACTGGTGCTATAATTCCACCTGCAGTTTTCTAAAGTGAATACCGAGAACAGAAACTGATAACCAAATTCTGTTCTTTAATTCAGCTATTACTGATGAAACGTTCCAGTCAAACTGATATTCTGTGATAAATATTAACATATCTAAATTTACAGGAAATTTATAGAAAGTACAAATAACAAATATGCTGCAAACTCTTAGAACAGTTTAATAAAAACAACATACACAGTAGTCTATCCCCACTAAAGCACCAACTCTGAGCATTTTAGAGTTTTTCAAATATTATAAAAAATAAATGATGGTTCCCCATGGACAACTAACATCTGGCAGGCAAAATAATTGCAGTGGATAACTGAATTAAAGCCACATAAGCAGCACAGACTCCCAGGGGCTACAATTTCTCCCTTACAGCACTCTAAAGATCAAGGCTTGGTGCAAACACCCAGTTAATGTTTCCCAAACAAATTTTTCCACCTGCAGTTTGTGTTCCTGTGCTTTGAAATATGTTGAACGAGTAACAACATATCAAAATATCATCCTGCAGCATAAGTTTTCATTTCCCAGCCAATCAAGTCTAAACTTGACTGGCTGATTGCTAAACAAGTCACGTTAAGCAGAGTGTTGTCTTTAGTACCTTTAGCAATATTCATTCCAGAACAAGGTGCATGTTGCATATTGAAAGGGAGGTTGGAATAAATATTTTATTCTCACAATGTATTTAAGAGTGCTGATCAGGTTTGTTCTTATCTCTTTACTGTCCTTGACTGTGTGCATGCGTTATAAATATTTAACCAATTTCCTCCGCAGTCTACCACTGAAGAAAGTAAAACATTCCACAATCATGCACTTGAGGAAAATCACAATTTCCAACGGGTTATAATATGGCAAGCCTTCTCTTCCTAATTGGATACTACATGTATTTTGTTATTTTTCCTGTCCATGGCTCCTAATAGCTCCAAAGATGGAGAGCGGTATGGTATCTGAAGAATGCTATTTCATGTGACAGTTTCACTTTTGCTATTATAAAAAAGAGTCATAGGCTCATGCTGCATTATAATTAAAGCTTGTAACTCAAAATTTCTGACTTCTGATTAGGAAAAAGAAAAGAAAGTGCCCCTAATCAACTTAGAATTCCTATTCAGAAAGACAAGAAGGTCTCCTCAACCACTCACACCATCAACAGTAATTAAAATATCACTTCACTACTATAATATGTGTTTATAGTGTGGCTGCAGGCTTTCATTCCAACCAAGTAATTTCAACGTTGCATGTGCTCCACACTGTGGGAAGCGCCCTTACACGTGACCGGCATCTGAAGTGTGTGTAACATCATGCCTATGTATAGGCCTGCAGCTGACTTGGCAATTAAGTGCGCTGTGAGAAATAAAACTAGTACCTGTGAACCGCACCGTCTTCCTTATTATCTTCAGCGAGACTGCATGACGGTCATTTGTGTAACACTCGCAAAAGTCCTTTCTGTGTGAAGTGTCTAGGGTTGGAGCATGCCAGGGCAGCCCTCGAGGGGTGGCTGTGCATGTTGTGAACATGAAGGTGGAAACATTATGCTTTGGGGGTGTTTTTCTGCTAACCGGACAGGACAACTTCACCGCATCAAAGGGACGATGGACGGGGCCATGTACCGTCAAATCTTGGGTGAGAACCTCCTTCCCTCAGCCAGGGCATTGAAAATTAAAAGTAATTACTAAGTCATTACCAAGTACTAAGTCAGGTTTCGCAGAGGGGTCAAATACTTATTTCCCTCATTAAAATGCAAATCAATTTATAACATTTTTGACATGCGTTTTTCTGGATGTTTTTGTTGTTATTCTGTCTCTCACTGTTCAAATAAACCTACCATTAAAATTATAGACTGATCATTTCTTTGTCAGTGGGCAAACATACAAAATCAGCAGGGGATCAAATATCTTTTTCCCTCACTGTACATCCACCACTTATATGACATCAAGAAATCAGTGAAAATTAAATTACATCAATATTTTTATTATATATATTTTATAATGTACTTTGGTGGAATTAAATGGTCAATTCTATGTTAGTGCCTCTTAAATTTGCGTGAACTTGAAAATAACACGTGGTGCAAACAAAAATCATGTGGTGCAACTTTGTGTGATAGATGTCTTTGATTGGCTCTTTTGGTCCTTTATACTCAAATCATGATTTATACAAAATACGTACAGTTCTTTATTACAGTTTAGTTTGGAACATATTTTTCAACAGGGGTTTCCTGTAATTTAAATTGATATTTTGAGCAATTTCATGAGAAAACATATTTATTTATCTATTATAAACTTTTTTTCTAGATGCAAATAGGAGCAAAAAATTAAGACATGATTATCTGGATAGAAGAATAGAACAGTTTGAAGTATGTGAAATAAGAAAACAATTACCAACATATGATATTGAATTTCTACTGTTTTTCTAATCAACTCATTCTATTATATCTCAAATTAAACCTTCACTTCACTAAAATAGTTCTAAACTGCTATGGACTTAATAGCAGTGATAGGTTAATATCAGCCGCAACTATGAATATTTTAAGAACTTTTTTCGCAGATTAGTTTCCATATATGACCTTTATGGAAGTGAAAGAAACTATTACAGCGTTTTCACAAAACATCAGCATGTTATTTATAAAAAAAAAAAAAATAAAAAAGCTAGATGAATTTGGTTTTCCATGACATGGGTGCTTTAACCTTCTTCTGTTTTGTTCTTATCATATCATGCATTTAAAATTGGCTACATTAAATCTAATTTAAGGCTGTGTTAGATTTTAGAAGTACAAAGCATTCTTAACATGCATTGTGCTTTTTTTTAATGAAACACTTTGAAAGAACGTTTGATGTTAATGAAATGTTTGTCTGAGATTTCAGACTTGGTTTATTCTCTTTGTTGGATATGTATTGTGTATTGATATATATATTTTTTTTACCACACATATTCTTTTCATCATTTGGTGACCCCCAGAGGCAATCAGATTTGGGGATGAACTATCCATCAATCACAAGATCTCCTGAACCACCAGACACAAAATAGCTCTTAGCATTACTGATCCACCTCCATATATCACAGCGTCCTTTTCTTTGTATGCAGTTCCATTATTTCACCAAACATGCTAAGGCTGTGCATGAATATAAAGTTTGATTTTGGTCTCATCTGATGCCAAATGTAGGTCCAATGTAGCTTGTGTTCAATAGAGGGTTTGAGATAGAATCCATCAGGAAGAACGTCTTTCTCATAATGTATCCAAATAGCTTGTTGTTGTTTTAAACTTGACAACCACAAGAATCAACTAAACTGTGCTATTCTAAAACAGCCATCATTGGTCTTGTTTTTCTTTCCTGTCCTCTTCAAAGTGTTGAGGAATTGTGTGCTCATGGATCCAATGCCTGGCAAATTCCCATGTGAAACCTCTTGTTATGACCCTAATTGTGATTAACAACATTTTAACTGCTCTATGTATGTTTTAAATTGATTACCTGATTTGTGCGGGTCAACAACCATCTGTTTCGTTTGTGTTGAAAGTTCATTGGTTTTTCCCCTGGTCATGGATGACAAAGGGATGTGTGCAACCTCACAGGGGGAAAGGATATAATTAAAGGCATCAATAAAACTGTTTCCAAAGTATTTCTCACGACATTTAAAGTACCGACATAGAATTTATGCGCTAAGTTAAACAGAAAATATGATGTCGACACTTGTGAAATTTGATCAATAATTCACATCTCCATCAGCTAGACATTTCAATGCGCTAAACCAATTAATCGCAAAAAAAAAACCAAACAAACAAACAAAAAAACCTTGGACGGAAACAATGCAATGAAAATGTTTTACAATCATTTATTTTCAAATAGTTTGTTGTGGTGTCAATAATTATGGCACACATTTCAGAGCAGGATTGTAAAATCTTTTCACTCCTGAAAACGGTCGATGTGGGTGCAGGAAAGGGTCGGAGTGGGTGCAGGAAAGGGTCGGTGTGGGTGCAGGTTTTCATTCTAACCAACCAGAAGCCACACCTGAGTCTATTGAAAGCCACGATCAACTGATTGAACAGGTGGAAGCGGGTGTGGTTCCTGCTTGATTGGAATGAAAACCTGCACCCACACCGGCCCACTGTGGATAAGATTGGAAAACCCTGTTTTATAGACAGCACAATTATTAAAAAGTAGACTAAAGATAATTACATACATCTCCTATTGTTTATACAATGAATTTTGCAGAGTTTTATGAAGTCTGTCAATAATTTTGGAGGGCTCTATATATTTTGTAGATTTTAAATAAACTTTTAAATAGATTTTTATCCCTGGCCCATGTTGATAGTATGTTGGCTTATGTTGATATACAGTCATATATACTTTAGTAGTAAATATACTCAGCTGTCATTGTTTACTTTTTCCACCAATAAAAAATCTATAAAGAAAAAAAAATTATCTAATTCAGAAATGGGTCAGTATATTGATGCACAACATTGATAACTGATAAAAGCAAAGATGCTGCTGAGAATGAGAATCAGACTAGAATCCAGTTATAATCCTTTGAAGCTGAGACTTGAGCCAGTGTTGGCTTGGCAGTTAAGGCTCTGGGATACTGCTCGGAAGGTTGGGGGTTCAAGCCCAAGCACTGCCAGGCTACCACTGTTGGGCCCTTCAGCAAGGCCCTTAACCCTTCTCTGCCTCAGGGGTGCTGTATCATAGCTGACCCTGCGCCCAACTTCCTAACAAATATGTGAAGAATATAATTTCACTGTGCACTAACGTATATGTAATTCATTAATAAAGACTCATTAGAAGTTATAATTTTGCATAGGTAAATGATCATTAGTTTAAAATATGTTTGCACACTATGAAATGAACTACTTCTATGTTATCAGGTCATTTCCATAGAAATACATTTTAGATGTCTAGTCGTGTAAGAAATTTAATACTGTATTCTTCATAATCCATAATTCTCTATATTTCCGATACTGTGAATGAAAATCGTCACAAGACACTTTCAGCATTCCACCAATTAAATGTTGACATAAATCTGAGATAATAGCCCAAAGGAGCAGTCTAAATGTAAATAACCAAAAAGGATGTGCTACCATTTTGTCTGATAAATGTCCACAGACAGACTGTTTAGAGATGCGACAGTTACACTGGGGTTTCTATACCCCAATGTAACTGCCACCACTGTTGAGTTTTGACACTGATATAATATCAGTCTGGCAGTCATTATGTCATGCTGCCTGACTGCCCAATTCATTTGATTTCCTCCACCGATTAACGGAACTGAGATCAGTGTGGCAACAATATTACTGACAGGAAACAATTAGCGACTCTAAAAGCTACCATAACTCCTAATCCAGCAGGGAGTTTACAGTAATGCAGTCTTTCTGGGTGAGTATTGCTTTTAGAAGGAAATGGAGAGATAAGTGGATGACGGTAATGTATTCCCACCCCATAGTATCAGTGCAGGAAATGATCACAAAAAATAATTGCCATCTATAAATGACACATGGAAATTTAAACTAAAGAGTAAACCAAAAACACTTTTAAAAAAAGTTTAAAAGAAATTGTCACAGTCTTGTCTAAGCAATGAAATCTGAAGTAGGTATACAGTATATAATATAAATATTATTCATAAATTATATTTGTAAATATAATATTCAAAAACTAGGGTGCATGGTGGCTTAGTGTTTAGCACGTTCACATCACACCTCCAGGCTTGGGGGTTCGATTCCTGCCGCTGCCCTGTGTGTGTGGAGTTTGCACGTTCTCCCCGTGATGCGGGGGTTTCTTCCAGGTATTCCGGTTTCGTCCCCCAGTCCCGAGACATGCATGCTAGGCTGATCGGCATGTCCAAAGTGTCCATAGTGTGAGACTGCGTATGTGATTGTGCCCTGAGGTGGATTTTCACCCTGTCCAGGGTGTCCTGATGTTCCCTGGGATGCTCCAGGTTCCCTGCGACCCAGTCGGATAAGCGACATAGAAAATGGATGGATGGATGGATGGATGGATGGATATTCAAAAAATTATTTGCTTGGAACAATGAAAGAATGAAAGGATTTTGAAAATGATGTTTTAAATAAGAGTCCATCATTCAGGCTGAAGAGGAGCCATTAAATTATGCTCAGCACTTCAAATAGCATGTGTTCCACAGAAACATTACACATTATGCTATCTGAATAATTCAGGATGATCTGTGAATTCTTGTAATGCATCCACAGTATGTAATGATTAAGGCCATAATTATACGCCTATGGAATAACATGGCTCCTTCGGACTGAGATTTAATCAATTATCTGAAGCAAGTGTTGTCTATAAAGTTGTGGTCTGAATGTGTACCCTTAAAATGTATTTGATAAATTAAAGCCTAGCCCTAATCTTTTTGTTATGCCTCACCATTCACAGTGTCAGATTATGAGGGTGAGTGATGCAGGTGATGTGTGGTTTCCGCCCACACATTCAGGAGCACTGTCAGAGCAGAGAGGAGAACGCTGTGTAGAACTCTGGGTAGAATACATTACACGGCAGTCAGAAAGGCTCTTCAGCCATCCGAAATGAAAGCACATGGGAAATCATCTAGGGCACGTCTGTGATCACACCCAGCAGGGCAGAACACACTTTCCTCTTTGGAATATTTGTCTGGAAATTTAGCCTCGTAGTCCAACTGGCCTCGCAGTGCTGTGGCTGAAAAACTGCAATCGCCGGAGCGTTCCAGAGAATTGAGCCAATTCAAACGATGGATGTGGAAACCTTCTGCTAGAGAGATGGCATTTCACTTTTATTGGTTGCTGGCTTTTTTTCTCCACCTTCCCAGATTCCCCACCCCCCACCCTGCTAAGAACACTAATAAAATACTTCAAATGTCCCATAATTCATATAAAATGCTTTAAATGTTATGTAGAACCCTACAACTGGAAAATACTCTGTTGAAGGGTACTAAAAAAAATAAATAAATCCCCCGATGGACACCCAAAGAACACTTAAGCAGAGATTTAACCTTTTTATTTTCTTAAAATGACATACTGTAACTTTAGAAAGTATGTGAGTATGTTTTACTTGAATACTTGTCTGCTTTGAGTTTTCTTTTTAAATAGTGAAGAAGTAGCTTAAATGTCCTTGAATATTACCTTTTTAATTTGCAAGTTACCTTGAAGTTTTACTAATCTTTTTAATTCTTCTCCCCCGAGACTTATTCTGATATCATCAATGTGTATCACCTTTCAATGAAGGTTTCCTGATGTCCCATTTACAATCTGGTGAAGTTATAGTAGTCCATCCATCCATCCATCCATCCATTATCCTACACAGAGTCACAGGAGAGACTATCCCAGAGAGCTCTGGGCACAAGGCGGAGGATACCCTGGACAGGTTCAGGGCATAAGGCGGAGGATACCCTGGACAGGTTCAGGGCACAAGGCGGAGGACACCCTGGACAGGTTCAGGGCACAAGGCGGAGGACACCCTGGACTGATTCAGGGCACAAGGCGGAGGACACCCTGGACAGGTTCAGGGCACAAGTGCACACACACTCAATTAAATATTCAAATATACGTATATAATAAGCATCGTGATTCTTTTATACTTCTCTCGGGAAGTATAAAATTAGACTGCACCTTCATCAAATATATCATACTCCCTGTGAATGGATGCTACTGCATACACACATGCACACCTTCAATGACTCATACACACAAAGAACTGAGGATTTCCTGCCAATTTGAATGTTGATGTCCATTAGTTCATATCTCTTCTGCTCTCTCTCTCTCTCTCTCTCTCTCTCTCTCTTTGTCACCCCTGAAATCTTTTAGAAGCAACTTACCATTGTGTACTTGTCATGTGCCTAACTAAAAAAGTGAATTGTATTATTTGGGGGGAAAAATTACAGAACAAACAGTGAACGTATTCATCAGTACAGGCAGAGTCATCCTTTTGAGTGTTTCTCTCAGTTGTTTTTGCTGATGTGTCCTTTGTTGTTATAATTGTTTAATTCTAGATCACTTTTGTTTCTCGTCTCAAAATCCTAGTGCCGCACAGCCCAAGCAGCTGAACTGACTAGTGATGTCAACACTGTCAGAGACACTGTCTTCAATATATACTTTACCACAGCTAAATCAAGCACGATGCCACCGTTGTTGTTTGAACACTGTTGTTTCCAGTAGGGCTGCTTTGAGGTTAATTAACAGCGAAACCTCTCAGTTATTAATTAGATGGAGCACCCCTGGGAGCCAAATGAAAACGCTCGTCGTGTAACAATGTTTATTTCAGAAAGCAAAGGACACATCTTCAACCATTGATGGTTTGTCTGAAGTTAAACATCAGGAACCTGAACAGGTGGGGAGATTTTCATCATACTGACACACACACACACACACACACCCAGATGCACATGCTGTCTCTTTCTATAACACTTTGTCCAGAGGTGAGTGCACTGTATGTGTATATCATAAGTGCAAGGGCAGTCATGCTATGATACGATATACAGCCAGTGTGTGTGTGTGTGTGTGTGTTTGTTTGTGTGCTTAGATAGTTGTGAAGAGCAGATGGCTCCATGATTATTGAAAACCTTTTTCAGTCTTTTTTTTTTTTTTAACAAAGAAATGCAGAATTTTTTATTTTCCATTAGGGTTAAGAATAGTATTTCTTAGCTACAGTAATACAGGTTTTTTTTTTTGTTTGTGCGTTTTGTGTGTGTGTGTGTGTGTGTGTGTGTGTGTGTGTGTGTGTGTGTGTGTGTGTGTGTGTGTGTGTGTGTGTGTGTGTGTGTGTGTGATTTCACTGAGCTCTCTAACCTTCAACATGCCTGTTTCCAAGCTACGAGCCCCGATTTGCCTGTCAATCCAACATAATTAGCCGAGCAGAGAAGGCACACTGAGCAGCAAACAGTGCACCAGTGATGGTAAAGACTAATAATTTATCTTTCTTCAAACTGAACTGACTGCAAACTGTGGAATGAGATTACTGTGGGAACACGGTGAGAGTTTAAAGTCAACAGAGTAAAAAAAAAGCAGCAAAGTAACATTTTGAAATTAATTTTGAGATATATATATATATATATATATATATATATATACACTTAATGTAGTTATGTATAGTTACACTATATGAGATCATATATAATATATAGTTAATTGTGTGCATATAATCTTCATGTGTATTATTTTCCTGACAAAACTGCGTTCCCTGAGTTCCCCTGGTCTCATTTGTTGTACAACTACTAATATACATTCATTATAACAAGACGAACCGTTCTAAAAACAACACTCAACACCAGTTACTGCTGTAGGATATCTTTTCAGACCAGCTTCCAGCAGGGAGCAACGGCTTTCCCGTTGTTCCTGAAGAATTCCCTTTTTTTTTTATTAAAAGCAGAAGTCTGTGCTTACCAGCCTCACTTGTGTGTGTACCCACCCCCCAGGGGGAATCCCTCTTCCTGTCTCCTCCCTCTTCGTCCTGTCGTGTTCATTTATTAGGGGGCCCCCCCCCCCGGGGTCCTTTTTATGGACTGGAACCACTGGGCTCTCCCGAAGCCCAGGTTGGTACGAGCGCTTCTTTCAGGAGAAAGGAAGGTGAAAGAGCAGCGTGCCAAGTCCTCAGAGTCTAAGTGCTTTAGAGTCGACTGTGAGTGAGTGAGAGGGTGAGAGGCAGATAAAGCTAATACTGAACAGAGAGAGAGAGAGAGAGAGAGAGAGAGAGAGAGTAAAGTGGTGGGAGGGGGATGTGCACTGAACGAAAAAAAAAATTATTCTCTCCACCATGTGCATGCGTCTCCCACCTCCTCCATGCAAAATGTGTATTTCTTCAAAGGACTACTCTGATTTCCCCAATCAACACATTTTCTGTAGGCTTGAAGGAATAAAGATAGTAGAAATAGATAGAATAAAGACAGGATAGTAAGGATTAAGTGTGTGCCAGTGTGTATTTGTGTGTGTGTGTGTGTGTGTGTGTGCAAACCATTAGACAACAATTTCTCAAAGGCGTTACACACACACATGTTTCTCTTACAACACTTACCATGACATAATTCTTAATGCAGGTAATTATTCGTATGCTACATAAATCTAACCCTTAACATCAGAATCCAAAATAAACTTTTTGGCTCTTTTTGGATTTTAATAACTGTCAGATATTCCTATCTCCATTGGGGATATTTGGTCTCCATTAAGATGTAAAAACATATGTGCGCACACACACACACACACACACACACCTACACTGATAGCCAATTCAGAAGCCCACTATTCTTTTGACAGCAGTTCTAGCACTAGTCTTAGAGAGTAGACTTTCTTGCTTAAGTAACACTCCAAAATAAACAATAAGCACATTATCTTTGGCCTGTCTTCAAGCTACCACTCACGCAATGTCACAGCTGAACACACACAGCTGAGCAAGTTTGGAAGACAGATGCCCGCAGTTGTCTAGCATTGCACTGAACACCAGTCAATATCAGCTGTAGCAACAAAAATAGACAAATCACTAGCTTTAGTATCAAATAACTGATTTAGCAATAAAAATGACTGAAATTCAGAGCCGCCATGATAAATGAGATGGTAGGCTACATCTACAGTTACCATTGTTTCTCAAGTCGCTCAGTGAGGACTGTAGATACAGTAATAATACAGATCATTGAATTTGGTGCTAATTAATGGACACTGCTTTGTACAAAAGCATTCACTTCTGAAATAATCGTGCACACGTCCTGTTTTGCATGCTTCTTGTTGAACTCTTTAGCAAACTTATTTCTAAACCATCTGTCATGTGATCTAGACTTGGGGAGTTGGGGAATCGGTATATTTTTCCATCCATCCAGCCATCCATATATCCATCCATACATTTTCTGTACTGTTTATACCACATAGGGTCACGGGGGAACCTGGACCCTATCCCAGGGAACTCGGCTCATAAAGCGGGGGACACCCTAGACAAGTTGAGAACCTCATCACACGGCACAATCGCACACACATTCACATCCCCATCTGCACAATTTCGACATGCTATCAGCACGTGTCTTTGGACTGGGGGAGGAATACGGAGTACCCAGAGAAAACCCCCGAAGCAGCAGGAGAACATGCTAACTCCACACACATAGAAAAGAGGCGGCAATCGATCCACCGACCCTGGAGGTGTGAGGCAAATGTGCTAACCACTAAGCACTAATGCTCCCACAGAACATTACTACGTCCTTTAAATTAATTCAGAATTATACCACAAATTAAATTTGGAAATCCCAAATCTAATTGGTCAAAAGGTGCTGATTAGTTGTTTTTTTTAATAACTCTGAAAATAGTGCCAGCTTTAATTCAAATGCTAAGTTTTTATTAATGTACTCGTTCGAATTATTTGTTGTTTCTACAGGAACATAACATTCAGAGGGACTTGGCAGATGACCGAGATCTAATGTCATGCTAATAATAAACAGATTAAAAACATGCTGTTAATTAGCAAATATGGTGATGCTTTCTGTAAGGAGATGTGTACATAGCATTTATAGAAGAAGTCTGGGGTGTCAGCACTTGGTAAAGGTCAGTAAGAATTCTGTCACAGGAGAACATTCAGGAAAGAGGACTTTCAGTGACAAGACAAGCTGCGTTTTTTTTTTTTTTTTTAATGGTTTTGTTTTTGTCTCATTAACTTCAGCAGAGTTTAAAAAAGAGAGATGATGAGGGAGAGACTGTTACAATGTAACTTGTCTGATGGACATTACACAATGTTAAATGTAACCATACGCATGTAACTAAAAAATGTAAGTTAAAAAGCACAGTGTGTTGTTCATTAATAAATAACAAATAATAATCATTGGTAATTCTCTGTGGTGTAATAGGAATAAAACACACCAGATCTTTGTGTTGAGCCGTATCACACCACGGTGTTGTCGTGGATTACTGTCCAATCAGCATGCCCCTTTATGTTTTATTATTTACTTATTGGCTACCTTATAGTTCATATTTGATTTAATCAGGCCTGAAGGGAATAGCATCATTTAGCCACCTCTAATATCTACCAAGTTTGTAAACACATGCTAATGGATTTTGGATGACTTTTCCATAGCATTTCAAGCTCTGTTATATATTCGTCAGCTTGTGCATATGGACTCCTCTTTTTCAATTTTTCAGTAAGGCTTAACTGCACAGATTGCAACCTACAACCATTTCTCTGTTGATTTGGATGTATGTTTGAGGTCATTATCTTGTTGAAGGATCCATCTACAGTTACAGTGGTGCTTGAAAATTTGTGAACCCCTTAAAATTTTTTATATATCTGCATAAATATGACCTAAAACATCATCAGATTTTTCCTCAGAGTAGATAGGGAGAACCTTATTAAACAAATGAAACAAAAATATTATACTCGGTCACTTATTTATTTAGGGAAATGATCCAATATTACATATCAGTGAGTGGAGAACGTATGTGAGCCTTTGCTTTCAGTATCTGGTTTGACCCCTTTATGCAGCAATACCTGCAACTAAATGTTTTCAGTAACTGTTGATTGGTCCTGAACATCAGCTTGTAGGAATTTGTCATTTGTCGGTCAGAACTTTGACTTGGCCATTCCAAAGCATTATCTTTATTCTTCTTTAACCGTTTTTTGGAAGAATCACTTGTGTGATTAGGGTCGTTGTCTTGCTGTATGACCCACTTTCTCTTGAGATTCAGTTCACGGACAGATGTCCCAAAAGTTTCCTTTACAATTCGCTGGAATACTTTAGAATTTATTGTTCCATCTATTATGGAAAGTTGTCCTGGCCCAGATGCATCAAAACAGGCCCAAACCATGATACTACCATCATCATGTTTTACAGATGGGATAATATTCTTATGCTAGAATGCAGCGTTTCCTTTTCTCCAAACATAACGATTCTCATTTAAATGAAAAGTGCTATTTTGGTATCATAAATAATGAATAAATAAATAAATGACCAAGTACAATTTTTTTTTAATAGCGCGAGCTGAGCGCTGTTGCGCACACGCAGACTTCTTCCGGCGTGACATCATGTTTTCGCCCCCTCGCATCGTGTGTGACGTATATGGAAGCTATTGCGGGCTAATGACAGTGTGGATATATACCGTGAGCCGTGCTTCACACGGCGTGGTTGAATGCGTTGAGTACATGCGTTGAATATATGTATGTATGCCATGTATAGCTCGAGTGCGACTTTAGTGAGACTTGGTTTCATGTCCTGTATATGCCATAGCCATAGCCATAGCCATAGCCTTAGCATTAGCGTTTGTGTTAGCCACAGTCTTAGTTAAGTTTAGCTTTGCTTAGTTGTAGAGAGAGCCTTGTTTCTGTTTATTTTCATAACTTGTAAATAAACCTCACCATTTGAACTGCGAATGCATCCTGCCTGCTTCCTGTGGTCACGCCACGTGACAGATTCAACCGCCTCCAACATGGATGCAGCACGAGAACGGAAGAGACGCCGAACTACAACCGGCACGTTCAGTATCCCCAACTTTGACTCCATGCGCTTCGCGCAGAAGACCCCGGAGTACCTGCCTGCACGGTATGCTCACCAGGATTACCCGGATTATTTCGTTATGGAATGTCAGCAATATTTTGTCAGCCTTTGCGACCCGAATCCCACAGAAGGACAATTCATCATGTTCATCATGTCCCGTTTTTTGGGTTGCTCCCACCTGGGCACGACAACTAGTTTCTGAGATACCCGGAGTGCTGGAGGATGTTCGGTTGTTTCTGGACCTATTTTTTGAGGAATTCGGAGAACCAGGGCAAAAGTATAAATTGGATAAAGTGCTGCGGGAAGGTAATTGGAGGACTTATGCGGAGCCTCTTCTCCATGTGTACTATGAGCAGGCGAAACAGAGAAGGGAGAAGAGCAGAGAAAGCTCCAGTCAAGGTCCCAGTCCCAGCCATCTCAAGTCTCCGGTCCCAGTTAGGGTCTCCGTTCCCAGTCAAGTCTCCGGTCCCAGTCACATCTTCGGCCCCAGTCACAGCTCCTGCCTCAGCTCACGGCCAAACTCCAGCCAAAGACTTCAGTCACAGCCCCGCCAAGTCACCTGTCCTTGTCACTTCACCTATCCTAGTCCATTCACCTGTCTCAGTCAAGTCTCCAATACTAACCATGTCTCAGATCCATGTTCCTGCCACGTCCCGGTCCCCTGTCCCTGCCACGTCCCAGTCCCAAGTCCCTGCCACGTCCTCGGTCCAGGTCCCTGCTCAAGTTAAGTCTGTCCGAGACATATCTCCAGTCCCTGTCCAGGCCAAACCACAGGTCCAGGTCACAGCCATAGCCAAGCCCCAAATCACAGCCACAGCCAGACCCGTCCTTCCACCGCTCGTATGAGGAAGGAGACAGAGCAATCACCGCGCATCCTGTTAAGCAAAATCCATTCATTTTCAAATCTGCGGACCCAATTCTCAGAGTTCCACGCAAAGCTAAGTTCCAAGTTCATGTTCCAGTCACAGTCACGCCTCACATTCAAGCCCCAGTCATGTCTCCAGTCCAAGCCCTAGACACAGCTTGGGTCCAAGCCAAGTCAGAGTTTCAAGTCCAAGCTCCAGTCAAAGTTCACATCCCTGTGGTCCAAGCGCCAGCCCAGGCTCACCTCCAGGACTCAGCCAAAGCCCAGTCCCAAGGTTCAATCCAAGCCACGCTTTCGGTTCCGGACCTCCAAGTTCAGTCTCAAGTCTCCGAGTGCAAAGCCCAAGTCAAGTCACAAGTCTATGATGTCAAGGTCCAAGTCACGTCAAAGGTATCTGACACCCAAGTTCCTACCACGTTTCAGATTCTTGACATTTCTACCCAAGCCATTAAAACTTGCGATGCTGCATGGAACAGCGCCGAAGAGAGTGAACGCAAAGTCAAGAGTCTGGAGTCAGAGGCAGGTTCTTCAGGAGAGAAATGAGCTGCATGATGAAGTATAAGCTGTAACTCCAAGATATCTGCATTGAATGATGAGAATGATGATGCTTCCTGTGGTCATGCCACGTGACATGAATGAATGAAGTCTTCCCATGAGCTCCTGGACCACCAGCCACAAAACAGAAACAAAGAGTCAACGATCCTCCTCCATATTTTACAGTGGGTTTGGGCACTTTTTTTTCTAAGCTATCAAGAGGCCCAAAAACTCATCAAACCACAACACAGTATGCGCATGCATCCTTTAACTTCTCTGAAAAGGTGCAAATAATTTTAGAGTTGAGTGTAACTTTCACAGCATCCAACTAAACTTACCAGACTAGACTCTTTCAACACTACATATTTTAATATAAGTTGGATCCATAGCCTTGCTTAAAATCATGTTTCCCTGTTGTTGTTTTTTTTGTTTTTGTTTGTTTTTAAATACAATAAAAGTGGGCTGTATTGTGGTGCCATATAAATATTTACAAACCAGGTTTTTGAACTGACATCCTATTTCTTTAAAAGTTATGTCTGGAGAGAGATTGCTAAAGGAAGATCCCTCTTCCTTAGAGAAAGGGCTCAGAGAAAGAGCTTCCTTAGAGAAAGAGCTCAAACCTCTTATCTGGGTATTGTTGTTCTCTCTCATACCTCTCCAAGTAAATGTAGGTCATACTGTTCATCTTCTCTTGCAATTCATGCAATATCAAACTTACCACTGAGTGGTAATAACCCAAGCCATGGATTATTATTATTCATAATCAGGAGGACCAAACATAAATGCAAATACAGAAAAAACTGATAACTTCCAATAATATCACATTTACAAATTGTGCCTACTGGTTGGACAAAGCGAAATCTCAGTCACAAAATCCTGACTAGCATTTCATAATCTAACCCTCAGTTCAGTGTCTTTCATATCCATTGCTCAGCAAAATATTACACTCATTCGTCTTTGTTCTTACTAATTTTTAGTTCTGTCTGAACAACTTTATTTTGGCTGCATCCCATAGACATACGCTTATCTCAGTCTTGTTTAATATAAACAAGTTTTCTATTTCAACAAACGCATGATCCTGTTGGTTCATTTTGTATAACATTAAGAAAATCAGACCCTACATCATTGAACAGGCTACACAGCTACTAGTCCAGGCTCTTGTCATCTCAAAACTGGACTACTGCAATGCACTACTCTCGGGCCTGCAAGCCAGCTCCATCAAACCCCTTCAGATGATTCAGAATGCGGCATCGTCTTCAACCAGCCCAAAAGAACCCATGTCACACCCCTCTTCATCTTCCTCCACTGGCTTCCTATAGACGCTGTATTAAATTCAGGGTCTGGATGTTCACCTACAAGACCTTGTCTGGAACAGCACCCCCCCTACCTCAACAATCTCCTTCAGGTTTATGTTAACTCATTCAACCTGGGCTCAATTAACGACTGATGCCTGGTGTAGTACCTACTTAGTGTGGCATGATGTCCTTTACCAGAACTTTCAAACTGACAGACCCTCAGTGGTGGAATGAACTTCCAAACTCAATCCTGGCAGCAGAATCTGTCACTATCTTCAAAACACTGCTAAACACCCACCTCTTCTGTGAGCGTCTAACTTGCCCCTCCCCCTTATCTGTATATACATTTTATTTTATCCATGGTTAATCTGGGCATACAATGTACACAGCCCTCTCATATATTTCTGACTAAAATTGTATATATTATCTGCTTTATAACTTATATTGCTTTATAACTTATATATAACTTATATATATAAATATGGGACAAATTCACACATTTAAAATCTGTATCCCATTTCTGTAAAGCTGCTTTGAGATAATGTCCGCTTTGCTTGTATTTCCTCATTTGTAAGTCACTTTGGATAAAAGCGTCTGCTAAATGAATAAATTCAAATTTAAATATTATTAAACCAATTGTTAGCTCTCCTTTCTTCAGAAATAATCTACTTAACTATATAAATGTTAAACGGTTTACTAGCTTCATTGGTTACTCATTTTTGGTTGTCTTTTTTTTATATTGTTGCAGTGAATTTTGTCTTTAGCAAAAGCATGATAACATAAGAGCTATGTGCAAATTAAACCATTTGCTTCTTTGAGAACAGGGGATACAGCTCCTGAGGCCACCATTTTATTTTTCTTAAATATTAGTTTGTGAACCTATTTATTTAGCCAATATTAGTCTATTTATTTACAGAGAAAACCTAAAATTGTAAACCACTACAAACAATGGATTTAAGGCTTTTTGAGGTCTTTTCTCACATTAGGACCCAGAATCCCACTAGTCAGTCCCACCATTCCACCATTCCAGTACCCTGCTGCTCTGTCAGTCTGTAAAAGTGTGAAACAGTATAAAAAAAAAAAAGTGTGACTCAAAATCTAAATGTGAATCGAGTCCAGTTATGTTATGTTTCTGCTTCAAACCAGGAAATTAGATGTAGATCATACATTGTGCAGTTAAAAAAAAAAAAAATTAAGTAATTAAAGGAAAAAGAAGATCTTATGCTGGATTTTAAGGAGTGTTATATTGTGTGGTAGACATAATTATTGAATTATCCTTCACTAAAAGCTATCATTTTTATTAATACATGTAATTCTATTACACAGTCATAAAAACCATGTATATTTTCCTAAAATAAAGTGAGCATTTGTTATCTGTTTTTAAAAAAATATTATGAAAACCTATGGCACTTTCATGATAGTATAATGTATATTTTCTGTACATCCTTAAAGAAAGTAATGTTTACTTCTATGACCCTGAGTTTGGTTGTAATGTTTGAAGTGTCACTGTATCACTATGGATAGATCGATAGATCGATAGATAGATAGATAGATAGATAGATAGATAGATAGATAGATAGATATATAGATAGATAGATAGATAGATAGATAGATAGATAGATAGATAGATAGATAGATAGATAGATAGAACACAATACATGTACCCTGCAACAAAATGCAGTTTAGCATCTACCAGAAAATCTCATAAACCCATGTTATTCACAATAGAACACAGAAAAAATATCAAAAGTTTAAACTGAGGAAATGTACAATTTTAAGGAAAAAATAAGTTCATTTTGAATTTGATGGCCGTAACACGTCTCAAAAATGTTGGGATGGGGGAAACAAAAGGCTGGAAAAGTACGTGTTACTAAAAAGAAACAGCTGCAGGTTAAATGGCAACAGGTCAGTAACATGATTGGGTATAAAAAAAAAGAGTATCTTATTGAGGCAGAGTCTTTCAGAAGTTAAGATGGGCAGACGTTCAATAATATGCAAAAAACTACATCTACAAATTGTGGAACAATTTCAGAATAATGTTCCTCAACAAAAAATTGCGAAGACTATGAATATCTCATCATCTACAGTACATAATATCATCAAAACTTTCAAAGAATCTGAATGTTTTCTGAATCTCTGTGCTCAAGGGACAAAGGTGAAAATCAATATTGCATGCCCATGATCTTTGGGCCCTCAGGCAGCACAGCATTAAAAACAGACATGATTCTGTAATAGAAATCACTGCATGTGCTCAGAAACACCTCCAGAACTCAGTGTCTGTGAACACAGTGCCCTGTGCCATCCACAAACGATGGTTAAAGCTCTATCATGCAAAGAAGAAGCCATATGTGAACAAGATCCAGAAATGGAATAGGCAGCTTGCACATCTGGAAAGACACCATCAATACTGAAAGGTATGTACAGGTTTTAGGGTAACTTTTGCTTCCATCCAGATTCCATCTCATCTTTACTTCTGAGAGACTCTGCTTCTTTAAGATATTCTTTTTATACTCAATCATGTTACTGATCTGTTGCCAATTAACCTGATTAGTTGCAAAATCTTCCTCCAGCTGTGTCTTTTAGTAACACTTATTTTCCAGCCTTTTGTCGCCCCGTCCCAACTTTTTTGAGATGCGTTGCAGCCATGAAATTCAAAATCTTAAAACTTATTTTTTTTCCTTAAATGGTACATTTACTCAATCTAAACATTTTATACGTTTTCAATGTTTTATTGTGAATAACATATGGGTTTATGAGATTTGCAAATCACTGAATTCTGTTTTTATTGAGATTTATTTACATTTTACACAGCGTCCCAACCATTTTGGAATTGGGATTGTAAATTAATAACAAGGCTATGGGCAGTGAATATGTGCAGTAGCTATTGAGTAGATAACAGTATGAATGGTAAACACACTGTATATGTGTTGTAATATGTTACAACAATGTTATAATCGAACAACTCTAAAGTTATAAAGTAGTTAATATATACAATTATAGTCAGAAATATATGTAAGGGATGTATACATTGTATATTCAACAGTACCCAGATTATTCATGGATAAAATATAATGTGTGTGTGTGTGTGTGTGGAACAATTTCAGAATAATGTTCCTCAACAAAAAATTGTGAAGACTATGAATATCTCATCATCTCTCTCTCTCTCTCTCTCTCTCTCTCTCTCTCTCTATATATATATATATATATATATATATATATATATATATATATATATATATATATATATATATATACATTGACCAGGATGGGAGGAGTCCTTGATGATGTTGCGTGCTCTACACAGACATCTACTGTGGTGAGGAAGCGGAAACACTGTTTTGTGACTCTGACATGTTGTCATGATCTTTTAACATGAGTCATAAGGCATGTCAACAAAAATGTCACCTGACTCAAGTGTTATGTTGAATTGACATCAAAATTGAAATGGTTATGACAGCTGACACCAGTCGAAACAATTTGTCAAAATTTTTTATGTAGGTTCATATCACAGGTCAAAAATGGCTGCTTTATGGTATCCCCACCCGCCGTTACATGCTCATATGCTTATTTTATGATAAAACTATATTTTTACAAAGTACAGTTACACAGTGCACTATGCAGGGTCTAGAATGCAATTGAGTTATATCCTAGCAAGCATATGTAGTCTATATAAAGCAGTCTGAGATTAGACCCAACTGTGTCATAGATGTTAAAAAAATAAATAAAATAATAAAAAAAAAACAGAAAAAAATATTAGGATTTTTAAAAAGAATCTGATTCCTTGAATGGTAATGAAATGATGAAATTTCCTCTTCATTATTTACTTGTCTTACACAGGGGTGAACAATACTTACTATAGTTTACTTTTTTTTTTTTTTGCCTTACATTTTCGTTCAGACTTTCCAAAGCACTCATTAAAAATCACAAAAGTTTCTTCTTCTCTCACCTGGCCAATGACTGTATGCTATATATATCATTCGAATGGGCTCGGTTTATCATCCATTCATTTCACTTGAGTCCAATCAAGTTCATCAACATAGAAAAAATAAAACTATCAAGAATTGTGCCAATTCATCATCTGCAGTGACCTTCTCATGCTGCATAATGTAATTAGTGCTATTGATGCGGTATGAATATGGAAAATCCACCAGACTGCATTGTGGCTAGAATTGACTAATTTATCATGATTTGTTTGGCTCTTGCTACACTAGCAGTGATTCCAGTACAGTAGCTCATATAATAGGCTAGTCAGTCAGTCAAATTCCAGCTAATGGTAAATATTGTAAACTTACAGTGATTAACTGATGATTTTGTGCAAAACGATGAAGATGTGTTAAAACAAAAATAAACTTTTACCAGATTTAGATAAGTAATAAAAGATGCTTTACATACAAAGACATGACATTAGGTTCATTTCATCAGTTTAAAACATTTAATTTTTAATACTTGTGTACATTTAAAAGTAGTAACTTAAAAAAAAAAAAAAAAAAAGTAGCAGCTTTTAGTACATTTTTCAGCTGGATACCGTCACTTTTAATAGAGTAAGATTATCTATTATCTATACTTTCTTTGAAGTATAGTTTCTCCACTGGTCTTAAAAAGGCAACACAATTTTCAACCTTTCAGTTTTCAACTAAAGTTCATTCTGTCTGCGGAAGTATAACATGATGGGCTCATTCTAATGACCATATCGAATGACCATATCAAGTACATTGATGTATTGGAGTCTAGTAATCATATACTGTAATATTACAGGAATTACGTTCATGAAGAATGACCAAAGGTTCCCAGTGGTTTTTAAGGCTGATGAGGCCCAGGTTCGATTCCTGGGTAAGGAACCCCAGGTTGCACTCATTTCTGGTCCCAAGCATGAATAAAATTGGAGGTTTGTGTAAGGAAGGGCATCTGGCATCCAGTTGTGCTCATAAATTTACACACCCCTTGCAGAATCTGCAAAAAGTTAATAATTGAAAAAATAAATAAGTGGGATCATAAAAATAACATTTATTTTTTATTTTTTATTTAGTTAAACTATTTCACATGACAGATGTTTACATATAGTCTCCAAGACACAATAATAACTGAGTTTACACAAATGAACCAGTTACCCATGTGTGTCGTTACCTGGATGATCATCGACGGTGTTTATGTTCTGTGAGAGTTCTTCATGAGTCTCTTGTTTGTCCTGAGGAGTTAACCTGATCACTGTTCTTCAGAAAAGTCCTCCAGGTCCTGCACATTCTTTGCTTTTTGGGAAGCAACCAGAGAACCCAGAGGAAACCCACATGCACATGGAGAGAATGTGCACAAGAACTAAACACAGACAGTAACCCATGCTCAGGATCGGACCAGGGACAGCAGCACAAAGGTAATACTTAGCCATGCAATATCATGCAAGACATTTCGATTTTCTGCTAATACAGATTTTTTTTTCAGTGTGTGTGTGTGTGTGTGTGTGTGTGTGTGTGTGTGTGTGTGTGTGTGTGTGTGTGTGTGTGTGTGTGTGTGTGTGAGTGAGTGAGTGAGTGAGCGAGTGTGTGAGAGAGAGAGAGACAGAGACTTCAGTATATTTTAGGCCTGGTAAAAACATCAGGAGATTGGTAATGCTTAGCAGTAAGAGAAAGTCTCATGACTGCATAATTTATCAATCAAACAGATGTAAATATTCACAGTTGCAGAGAATAATTAATTATAGTCTCTTAGAGGCCTTTAGGGAAGTAGAGAAACTGAATACGTTCTGTCAGACTGTCATGATCTTTGAGATCTGGAGACCTCATTATATTCCCCTACCATTTCTCCAATCTATCTGTCCCTGTTCTCTATCTGCGGCCTTAGTTTAAATAAGAGAATTGACATTGATGTGAAATTTATTGCCCACTCTGACCAGGGAAGGGATTTGTACCGTATCATTTTTAAGAGAGAGAGAGAGAGAGAGAGAGAAATATATATATATATATATATATATATATATATATATATATATATATATATATATATAATATATATATATATATATATATATATCACTGTGAGCAATGAGAGGAATCTTCCAAGTGAAAATATGAAAAAGGAATTATATTATGGCTTGTGTTGGCAGGAACGCGGGTTACTGAAGAGCAGAGCTGGCCTACAAATCACAGAGGAGAATGGTTTTGTTTTGACTGCTCAAGTTAACTGTAATCCACCTGGTAGTCTGAATACAGAGTTGGCCTGACCTATGTTGTGATTCATGGCATGCCTCCTCAGCTGTATTTCTCCTATTGAACTGAACATTCTCTATGCAATACGGGCTTAACAATTTGCAACCTACATTAAATCATTCAACTTTGAATTTTACAATATCAACTTGCTATGACACTACCACCACCATGCTTGACTGATGAGCTTCTATGTTTGGGAGCATCTCAATGCAGCATGTTTATGCGCAGCTCCATTCGTTCTCCACAATTTGGTCTTTCTATCACTTTGGTAGAGGTTAACCTTGGTTAATCTTGGTAAACTTTTGTGGCTCATCTGTGTATTTCTTTGCAAATTCTAATCTGATCTTGGGATTCTTACTGCTGATGAGTGGTTTGCATCTTGTGGTATGGCCTCTATATTTCTGCACTTGAAGCTTTCTTCGAATGGTGGATTGTGATACCGTCACCCCTATCCTGTGTAGGTTGTTGGTGATGTCACTGCCTGGTTGATCTCATTGGCCGACCTGTTCCATATCTGGTTATTCATACACCAGTGGTTTCTTTCCTTTTTCAGGGCATTCCAAATTGTTGTACTGGCCATTCTCAACACCTGTGCAATGGCTCTGATAGATTTTCCCTCTTTTCTCAGCTTCATAATGGCTTGCTTATCTCTTATAGACAGCTCTCTGGTCTTCATACTCTGGTTGGTTTAACCGTTTTAACAACAAATGCAGTCTTCTGAAGTCTTTCTGAAAGCAAAGTGGTTCTGAAAATCTCATTGCAAAGACAGAATTCAAATGTCATACCCCCTGCTGTGTTGTTTATACCCACGCCGTCTTTTCTGGCCTGAATATACTATACATAGCAACTGCACCCAACTGAATTAGCAAGCATTACACCAACAACATATTCTTACCCCCATTAAGGAAATAAAAAAGATTAAGAAAATCTGAGAGTTAGCCGATTCCTAATTTTGTCCGTTTTTGGAAGGTTAAATAAAGGGGTCTTGCTTTCACACCAAAAAACACAGTGTCGCCGCAATTCACTGAAGCCTCTCCTTCTTTCTTCGTACCTGCCTTTGGGCGGAATTATGCTGATAGTTGTGATACACTGCGACGTGGACGTGTTACGGAAGTGATATCTGGACTTCCATCGAGGTGTTTTATGCAGGTCTGGAACAGTGCTCTCTGTTAGATTGAATAAATCCCTTTGGGGGAGACTATGAGCTTCGTGACTTTGCAGATCTTAAACTTGCACAAACAGATACATTACACCACCAAACAAAAGGACAACAATAAAAAATCATGATACGAGTCCTTTAAGCACACGTAGGAATATACAGTGCCTTGCGAAAGTATTCGGCCCCCTTGAACTTTTCAACCTTTTGCCACATTTCAGGCTTCAAACATAAAGATATAAAATTTTTATTTTTTGTGAAGAATCACCAACAAGTGGGACACAATTGTAAAGTGGAACGAAATCTATTGGATTTTTGAAACTTTTTTAACTAATAAAAAAATGAAAAGTGGGGCGTGCAAAATTATTCGGCTCCTTTACTTTCAGTGCAGCAAACTCACTCCAGAAGTTCAGCGAGGATCTCTGAATGATCCAATGTTGTCCTAAATGACTGATGGTGATAAATAGAATCCACCTGTGTGTAATCAAGTCTCTGTATCAATGCACCTGCTCTGTGATAGTCTCAGGGTTCTGTTGAAAGCGCAGAGAGCATCATGAAGACCAAGGAACACACCAGGCAGGTCCGTAATACTGTTGTGGAGAAGTTTAAAGCCAGATTTGGATACAAAAAGATTTCCCAAGCTTTAAACATCCCAAGGAGCACTGTGCAAGCGATCATTTTGAAATGGAAGGAGTATCAGACCACCGCAAATCTACCAAGACCTGGCCGTCCCTCTAAACTTTCAGCTCAGATAAGGAGAAGACTGATCAGAGATGCAGCCAAGAGGCCCATGATCACTCTGGATGAACTGCAGAGAACTACAGCTGAGGTGGGAGAGTCTGTCCATAGGACAACAATCAGTCGTACACTGCACAAATCTGGCCTTTATGGAAGAGTGGCAAGAAGAAAGCCATTTCTCAAAGATATCCATAAAAATTCTCATCTAAAGTTTGCCACAAGCCACCTGGGAGACACACCAAACATGTGGAAGAAGGTGCGAACTTTTTGCCCACAATGCAAAACGATATGTTTGGCGTAAAAGCAACACAGCTCATCACCCTCAACACACCATCCCCACTGTCAAACATGATGGTGGCAGCATCATGGTTTGGGCCTGCTTTTCTTCAGCAGGGACAGGGAAGATGGTTAAAATTGAGGGGAAGATGGATGCAGCCAAATACAGGACCATTCTGGATGAAAACCTGTTGGAGTCTGCAAAAGACCTGAAACTGGGACGGAGATTTATCTTCCAACAAGACAATGATCTCAAACATACAGCAAAATCTACAAAGGAATGGTTCACAAATAAACGTATCCAGGTGTTAGAATGGCCAAGTCAAAGTCCAGACCTGAATCCAATCGAGAATCTGTGGAAAGAGCTGAAAACTGCTGTTCACAAACGCTCTCCATCCAACCTCACTGAGCTCGAGCTGTTTTGCAAGGAAGAATGGGCAAGAATTTCAGTCTCTCGATGTGCAAAACTGATAGAGACATACCCCAAGTGCCTTGCAGCTGTGATCGCAGCAAAAGGTGGCTCTACAAAGTATTAACGCAAGGGGGCCGAATAATTTTGCACGCCCCACTTTTAATTTTTTTATTAGTTAAAAAAGTTTCAAAAATCCAATAGATTTCGTTCCACTTCACAATTGTGTCCCACTTGTTGGTGATTCTTCACAAAAAATAAAAATTTTATATCTTTATGTTTGAAGCCTGAAATGTGGCAAAAGGTTGAAAAGTTCAAGGGGGCCGAATACTTTCACAAGGCACTGTAACTAAAGAACTAAAATAGGTGAATATTCCAGTCACATGAACTGCATGAAACTGTTTGCTTGAGTATTGTATAGTTGCACTGTCTAAATAATGATGAGACTCCCTCTCTGGTGGTTTCTAGCTGTGCACATATTAACGATATCACAGATGATTTAATTGCACTGTTTGCGCTCTAGGATCTGTCAGTCAAACCGGAGTGAGAGAAAACAGTCGCAGAGAGTGTGTTGGCCAAATGAGGGAATTGATCACCTTTTCCTAGACTCATCTAATGACCAGGAGACTTCAGCCTGGTTTCCATGGAGCAAAACCACCGAAATATCTCCAAGTTAAATAATCATTGTTATTGTGTGTTTAATGGATACGTCAGGTTACCAATATAAACAGTTGTTACTTTTTTATGGTGAAAAAGGAATATTTTACCTGAACTATATTACTATTGTATTTGTGTCTTATATTGTTAAAAATGAATGCCAACAATGTGTTTGTACCTGTGTGTTAGAAAAGGAAGAGACAAATTATATTAGATTAGATTAGATTAGATTAGATCCAATTCAGTTCATAAGTGATACTTTGACCCTGATAACTGTCCTACTGATTATATTAGATAATATTTGCTTGGCTAGCTAACTGAATAACTAGCTAGCAAGCATATACTGATCTTGTAGTTTCATCTTACATCTTACATTATATTTTGAGAGGATAAATGAAAGTGTGGAATATTTCTCAAAAATACAATTCAGTTTGGAGTTCAGATTTAGATTTTTATTTATTTATTTATTTTTACTTCAAGTTCATACAAATAAAGTCATAAGAAAAAACTAACTTTGTCCCTAACCCTAATTAAACCTGGAAAAAAATGTCATCATAGCAAATGAATACATCTTGAATATAGTCGAATGTATGTAGTGTTTCCTATTAGATGATAACAAGAAACCAAACAGAATTGTTAAACTTCTATTAAATGTATTTCTAGACTATTCAGGTTTTTAATTTTTTTTTTTTATTATTATTTTTTTTTGGATTGGCAGATAACACTGCTTCTTTCTTGAAATAAGTGAGCAATGTTTATTTAAAATCAGCTTGAAATGAGTAGAAAATATCTAGAAATAGATTTAATCATCTTATATTTGGTAAATTGTCCTTTTATAATATGAAATACTAGATACATTTAACTATATTCAAGATATTTTCACTCAATAAGATGCAGTGTATTCAAATCGTATACAATAGGGCTTACGTTACAGTTGTTATTGGGTTTTTTTTTCCTTGTTAAAATTCCATGGAACAAATCAAATTATGATTTGCGTGCAATTTTGGAGATATTTGCCAAATGTTTTTAAAGAATAAGAACAATGTGATGTGTTCTATTATAAAATGACCTGCAGGCATGTCGTGTGTCTGTTTTTCTTCCCTTTCTTTGCTTTGCTGGTTGTGTGTGTGTGTGTGTGTGTGTGTGTGTGTGTGTGTGTGTGTGTGTGTGTGTGTGTGTGTGTGTGTGTGATCGGTTGCACACCTTTAGTGTGTGCCGCTTTCTGTGTGGGGACTAGGCAAATGTCCCAACAAGGTCCAAATCGTCAGATATTCCTATCTTTATGGGGACATTTGGTACCCGCAGAGATATGAAAAAAAAACATTTATGTGCACACACCCACCCACACACACACACACACACGCCGAGAGAGAGAGAGAGAGAGAGAGAGAGAGAGAGAGAGAAGCTGAAATGCTTGACAAATTGTAATGGACAACACATCGCAGCATGTATTCTTTTATTTATTTTTTTCTCAGTATTTTAATATATTGTATGTGTTATAACTTTATAGGTGTAGGTGTTTGGGAAAGCACGTCTCTGTTTATGAACATTATCTTCATTGGTGTTACAGTGTGTTACACACCATGTGCCAGGAGCAGAGCATAATTATGGGCTGCAAAGGCCAGATCTATGAGGGAAATGTTTGAAGACTCTGGGCTGTGTCATCAGAGCAGTCCAGTTGCCATGGCTAGTCTGACGTCACAAAGACCAGAGAAAATCGTTCGCTCACTTACTGTTATTTTGAGCGTGCTTTGTTACTTTGGTAATTGGCTGGCTGTGTCTGTCTGAACTGGAGAATGGGATGGGATTAGTAGGACTGGACAAGACTGCCCAGAAGGAAAGAAAGATCAATGGTCCCAGGTTACAACTATGAGAGTATAATTCCTTGTGAAACCTTCAAAGACAAGTCAGAGTCTATTTGCATTTTGAAATTATTTTATTTAACACTTGTGGTTTGCAGTGGAAACTTTTCATGCGCGCTAAAAATCCGACCATTATCGGTTTAAGGTAGATCAGATGAATTATGTAAACAGGTTACTCTGATTTCTTACATTTTTCTGAGTACTTAAAAGATTTTGCATCTTTTTATTTTACTCTTACTCAAGTAGTTATTTCGATAACTACTTTTACTTGTGTTTTTTTACGTAACAACATTGTGTAGGTTTTATGGTTACTTTATTCACCTCCGTTCACTACTTACAAAAATAAATAAATAAATACATAAAATCCATCACATAAATATTATTTTGCTGTTATCACTTTTATTACCAAAGTGCCTGTAAATACATTATAGTGGATGTAAAAAGTCTACACACCCCTGTTAAAATGGCAGGTTTCTCTGATGCAAAAGAAGTAAAAATGAAACCAAGATAAATCCTGTCAGAACCTCTTCTAGCTTTATTGTGAAATTTTAACCTATTAATTAATTGGAAAAACAATAAGAATCATTTTGGGGGCGAATGAAAAATGAACAATGTACTATAACCACTAAACTAATGCTTAGTTGAAGCACCTTTAGATTTTATCACAGCATTCAATCCTTTTGGGTAAGACTCAGTTTAGCATCATTTTGAGTTAGCAATATTTTGCCAATCTTTCTTGCAAAAGCATTTTAGCTCTGTCAAATTAACTGGGCATCTCCTGTGCGGATCCCTCTTCAGGTCACCCCACAAATCTGTGATTGGATTTTTTCTGAACTCAGCTAGAAAACAGCTAGAAAAAAGTATGATGCCTCCAACACCATGCTTCCCCATGGGGATGGTGTTCCTTTAGTAATGTACTGTGTTTTTTGTTTGTTTGTTTGTTTGGTTGGTTTTTTTTGTTTGTTTTTTTTGTGCATATCTTCAAAACATATCTTTTAGTATTTTGGCCAAAAAGTTAACCTTTGGTCTCATCAGACCATAACACAGACCATAGCACATTATTCACAGGTAGCCACCCTACCTCATAACCCAGAGATATGAAGAATTCAGGAGATTGTTCTCACATGTAAGGAGCAACCAGTACTTCCAAGAATTGCTGCAATTCTTTTAATGTTGCTGTAGGCCTCTCGGTAGCCTCCGTGACCGGTTTTCTCCTGATCTTCCCATCACTTTTAGAGGGATGTCCTCTTCTTAGTAGTGTCACTGTCATGCCGTATTTTCTCCACTTGTTTCTCCAAACCCTATAAGAACAGCTGTAGATTATTTGGGTTTAATCAGTCACTTTAATTGATGGCAGGTGTATACTAATTAGTAAATAACATGAGTTTGAATGTAATTGGTTGATTCTGATCATTACCACATTCCCAATGATAAAAGGGCGTGCACACTGGGAATTGGAAGGGTTTTTTTTTTCTTTTCTTACTTTGACTTTTTCCCCAAAAACATTTCTGGGTGTTTATCACGTGATATTTATATGTTGCAATTTCACAATAAAGGTGAAAAAGGTTCTGACATGATTTAACTTTTATTTTTAAGTTTATTTTTTGCATCACAAAAACCTGCCCTTTTAACATTGGTGTGGAGACGTTTTATGTCCACTGTATTTGGATTACAAATCTGTAGTAATCAGATTATTCTCTGCATGTAAACACACTCAATGCTTGCTCTTATAATGGCTTTGTTTGTGTTTTAAGTAATTGCATCTACAAATAAACATAAAATAACTAAGAAAATGACAGACTTGCCAAATTTATGTCAACTAGCCAATTATTTTTTACCTGTCATGATCTCACCCTCCCATGTTGCACTTCTTTTCTGCAACAGCACATATTATGGCAAATTCACATTGTTATATCCGACCACTTTTCATTTTTCCTAGACTTGTGAATTTTTACTGTTGTACTTATATCCACGTCTGAGTATTTGTGACATTATCACTTAAATATCAGTGAGAAATGTGTCTGTTTTTTTCAGCCAGCCAGCTATTTCTACCGATAATATATTCTCGCAAAATCATATGAATGAAATCTCATTATATGTCATTATGAAAGTACAACTGTGCTGTGCATACTCATTATTTAAATAAAATAAGAGGAGCTGGTTGGATATATTGCAGCAGCACACCTATATAGTGTATTTGAGGGGTTTTTTTCCACCCAACGAGGTTTTACAAAATGTGAACATACATATCACAAAAGCAGTTAAAAAACAGTGTGATAACAGTTTGATTCAGATGACACCTGTACATAACTTTGAACAGCTTTCATTTTTCTACCCTTTTAAATAAGGAACTGTGCATTTCATCAAAAGAAAAGTGTTCTTTTGACAGTTGTGTGATCAGTGCAGATATATAAGACAGCAGTTTTATATTGCTTTCAGTGTCAGTAGGATATGTATTTCATGCTAGCACAAGCATGACTCATGTTCCTAACTGAGGTATTGCTGTGAGATGTTCCAGCTGTGCTGAATTGACAAAGGCACTCTCAGAAGCTTTAAAATTGTCCTATTGTGTTGTGGCAACTTGGATGTCCAAAACGACAGAATTGTTTCAATTCTCAGAATTTCCAGGGGAGCAGATGAAAAAGAGAATCTATTCTGAGGTCTCTCCACATTCGAGACTCAGGCATCAATTAGTCCCAAAATAGCCTGGGCAGTGGAGTTGATTGGTTGAGTGTGAAAGGAAAGAGGCAGATACCTGCGTTTCCTCAGCTGACATGAAACAGAGTTGGGCTCAGGGGTATCTGAGCTAACTGAGATAATAATGGGTTACAGAGACAGTAGCTTGAGCCATGATTCCAGGACAGTGGTGGAAGATAAAAACTATGGCTAAATTACCACATACTCATTACATTACTTCTTTTCTGAAAACATGCTTCGGAGAGTAAATACTAAAGTTTTGACCCAAATGCCGTACTATACACTTACACTATGCACTGTATACTCTACCATCTAGTGTGTGAATTTTAGAACGGTAATATCATATCAAATGGATCACTGGTGGGTGTTTTACTAACCAGAAGTATAAGCCACTTCCTAGTTGATGGCGTATGATGTCATACGCACGCTAGCATTAGCAGGCACCCAGAATCACCGATAATAACTTTCTTCAGTTTACTGTTTATGTCAATGTTGCCTTTTATTCCCAACATGACCTCAGTCACCATCAGACTGAGGCAAAATCATCACGTGACTGAGGAAAAATGTCCTTTAAGGCAGGGAAGTATTTTCTATATATAACACTGTGGAGATCAAACAGTGCTGCACGAACACAAACTTATGTTTATATACAAAATGCTTCACTTTGTGTAAGGGTTGGGGAAACTGGGGCAAGTTGCTTAAAAGGTTTAGTTTAATTACAGTTTATTGTCATTATATGCTGTATTTGACTGCTTGCAGTGTAACTTCTGTTGTTTATTATAACGGAAGTGATGTGTTAGTAACGAGACCGTATTGCATAAATGATGCATAAATACTTATATATAATTTCGACATTTTCACTTAGGGGTGTACTCTCTTTTGTTGCCAGCAAATTGACACTGTTACACAAGCTGTACACTCATTACTTTACACTGTAGCAAAGTGTCATTTCTTCAGTGTTGTCACATGAAAAGTTATCATCAAATATTTACACAAATGTGAGGGATGTACTCACTTTTGTGAGATACTGTATATGTAAAATTTTTAATCTAGGCATGACCAAATAGTGTTTAGCCATTGAAGATTAACACATGCATTTTTACTGACTGGTAATGTTCCTCCCATATGTATACCTTGCCAAAAACCTATTACCTTCAAGCACATTGTAATGTATATATACAAATATATATAGATGTGTGTATAAGTATTTATGCATCACTTTTAGAGATGCACAAAAGGCACAGAATTAAACTACAGTCCTAAATTAATGATATATTCTGGCATGTGTCTGCATGTATTGGGTTATTTTCAGTCTTACATAATTGGACAAACAGTTGTGTAAAGTTTTAGTCTGAAGTTTATATTTATAATTTTGTGGCTTTTATTTTAAATATACAAAAAAAATGGTACTTAAAGTTTGCTCTGCCCCCATCCTATTAATTGATTAATCAAAAAAAAAATAATAAGCTATCTAATCGATTATTAAAATAATCGTTAGTTGCAGCACTAGTTTTATTTGTATAACGCTTTTAACAATGGACATTCTCCCAAAGCAGCTTTACAGAAATATGTAAATACAGGATATACATTTTTTACGTACGAATTTATCCCTAATGAGTGAGCCAGAGCCGACGGTGACAAAGAAAAACTCCCTGAAACGATATGAAGAAGAAACCTTGAGAGGAACCAAACTCAAAAGGGAACCCATCTTTATTTTGGTGACACCAGATTATAAATAAATTACAAATAAATCCCTTCTATAAATGTGCTAATACTACATGGTCAAACTATGCAATTGTATGCCCAGGAAAATTCATTACAGTTTTTATATCCACTTTTCACTGAGTGGATCACTTGACTACAAAACTATTTGTGGTAATTGCAGTCCTAAAGCTATAATAGCAATTGTAGACCTAGCCATCATAACATAACTGTTCATATGAATTGAAGTCCAAAGCAGTCTTTATGGTGTATAAATGGTGCCAATGATCTTTAGGCTGTACCATGTGGGGCCATCATGAGCAGCAGCATGTGACTTCCAATTGATGTGAACTCCAACCAGAAGTATCAGGAAGGATCTTTCAGCCCTGGAGAGCAGAAGTGATCAGGATCACTGGTACAGACATGAGGGTGTCCTGGGACATAAGGAAATCAGCCACTCCACCATCAACAAACCTGGGTGAACACGTGAGAGTGGGAGGGGGACATCTAAACATCCCAGTTCACCACAACACTCTATGCCCATGAGCCGTCTATATCCTTTATCTAAGAAAAAAAATATTCACAAAAAGCTTGACTAAACAAATACATTTTCAGCCTGGACTTCGGAGTCCCGAACACTAATTGGAAGGATTTTCCATAACTGTGGGACTTTATAAGAGACAGGTCTTCCCCCTGCTGTAGCCTTCAATATTCAAGGTATCAACAAATCGCCTGCACCTTTGATCTAAGTAGGTGTGGCGGATCATCAAAGACCAAAAATTTGCTCAGGTACTGTGGTGCAAGACCATTCAGTGCTTTATAGAGCAGTAGTAGTATTTTATAATCAGTGTGAAAGTTTACTGTGATCCAATGCAGTGTGGATCAGATTGGGGTGATTTGGACATATCTTCTGGTTCTAGTAAGGACTCTTGTGGCTGGTGTATTCTGGACTAACTGGAGCTTGTTCATGTTCCAACTGGAATATCCAGATAGTAGGGAATTAGAATAATCTAGTCTAGAGGTGACGAAAGCATGAACTAATTTTTATGGATCATGTAGTGACATGATATTTCTTATCTTAGCAATATTTCTGAGATGAAAGAAGGCTATCCTAGTAATATTATTCACATGAGCATCAAATGAAAGACTGGGGTCAATAATAACACCAAGGTCTTGTAGGTCAAATTTTTGCCTACTTTCTTATTACCAATATAACAATTTAGAAAATATTGAATGTACTTACAATAGCTTTCATCAGCTGATATACTCATAGTCTAAATCACCACACGGAACCAGTGAGTGAGAAAAGGTGAAGGTCCAATTTATTGAATTAGTTACATGAGATCCAAACAGTTTGGGACGTCTCAAAAAGTGATCTCTAAGTCCCCTGAAATGGGGCTCCCTTTTAGAAAGTTGACACACCCCTGGTTTGCCCAAAATACCATTACATGTGATGTATGGGTGATGTAATGCATTTTTATGTTCTTTTCAAGCCTGCTATTTTTGCCTCAGACTTCTTGAAACCTGTTGAGTTTGCACTTACTCTATCAGTTCTCCTTTTTGTTGTTGCTTTCTATGGCATTTCTGAGCTGACTTTGAGTGAGGTCATATATCACCTGTATGCTTATTCCTAATTTATCATGGTACCTATATGCTTTTTCTGCATTGTTATTAGCATATGTACTGTATGATTTTGTCAAATTATCATTATGCACTTCCTCTTTTTGAGTGAGTTCATGTTCTTGTGTGCTGTGTGTGTTGCACTTCCTCTTTTTGGTCAGGCCCTAGGCCTTGCTATAATTAACTTTTTTAAGAGACATTGTCTGTAAGGAAGAGAGCGTGACTCTGTTCTTTCCAATATTCTCACTAAATCTTCGTTCTCCATATTTTATTACCCTTGTGTTTTATTTCTATCAAAAATCTTATCCAACAGTCTTTTACTGCTGCACATGATGAAACAGAAAGTCCATCCAGAGTTACTGTGAGATCAGAAAGCTTACTTCTAGCTACATGTGATCCTAGTAGAAGTGCATCTGTCTTGTCAGAATGAAGTAAAAGAAAATTGATAAGCATCCAGTACCTAATGTCCTTTACACATTCCTCACATTCCTTTATTAAGCTAGTGTCTGTCGTCTGGCTTCGCTGAAACATACAACTGTGTATCATCAGCATAACAGTGGAAGCTAATTCCATGTATACAAATAATTTGACCCAGAGGTAGCATATAAAGAAAAAAACAGAGAGCCTAAAACAGAACCTTGTGGAACACCAAACTTACCTCAGTATGCGTAGAAAAGTCGACATTTACATCTACAAACTGATCACGATGAGTCAAATAAGACCTGAGCCAGGAGAGGACTGTTCTCTTAATGCCAACAATGTTTTCTAGTCTATCAAGGAGAATAGTATGATCAATGGTATCAAAAGCTGCACTAATTTCAAGCAACACAAGCAAGAGACAGTAGTAGGTCATTTACCACTTTAACCAGCGCTGTCTCTGTACTATGATGAGGCCTAAATCCAGACTGATACATTTCATGAATGTTGTTCCTATGTAGGAACAAGCATGTCTACATAGGTATGAGAAAATTACTTTTTTGCTTCACAACACACTTTTTTACTAAAACATGTGATGCATTGAATTCACAATAAGTCTGTGAGTTCCAATACTTGGTTTTACAGCATGATAAGCAGGTATTAGAGCAGACAGTGTGTCCGTGTCTCTGCCAGTGCTATGGCTGATGTGGGCTTTCTTCTGCTGCACCAGAAGAAAGCCCTTTTATTGTTTCTCAGCTGAACATTGTAAATAGATAGTAACAGGGGTGTAATGATACACTCTGGTCACCATTTGGTTTGATTCACGATACTGGCTTCATGATCTGATTCAATTCATTTCTCAGAATATTTTCAACAACATTTGAATGAAGAAAAATGATGACTGAAAAGACTCTTTGTTTAATTTTTTTTTATCATAAACAATGCAAAACAGTGTGCATTTGTGTCTGTATTAAATCAATCAAAACTTGAACAGGAGCTTAATATTGTAAATAAGATGTACTACAGGTTCTCCACAACTTAAACGTAAATAAATAAATGTATAAATTCTCCCATTTTGATTGAATAAACAAAGTCAGTGCTGGGCTGGTGTCATTTGAAAGCTACTGAAGAGCTATTTTTAACGGTTATATGTATAACATATATAACATAATATAACGATATGACCTATAACAAGTGATTTTTAATGCATGATAAAATCATGGATCTCTGAAATCACAATCATAGTACATGCAAGTATGATTTCACACTCTAAACCTGTCTGATTAGCCCTTTTTACTCAGTCTAATTTATTCTTTTTTAAAACTGCGGAAATGCGAACGGTTTTCCATTCTGCCTCCAGTTACTGTTAATTTGAAATATTTGGAGGGACAGCAAACCAAACCAAGGACGAGATTTGTCTGTGCCTTCTGACTCTAATAAAAGAACAACTACTGTAACAAAAACTTTTATTAAAATCTTCAAATAACCAATATTTATTCAGCCCCAGTGGTTTCAATATTACAATTTTTGCGAAAGTTTGCACAACTTATAAACAAATACGAATGGCTAAATCAGTCAAGTCAATTACTTCTGAGATTGGGCTGACCCAGGAAAAAACAGAGTGAAATGGGGAGGAGAATGGATGGAATTGGGCTTTAAAAGCAGAATGGAAATGTGAAGCAGCTGTATAAGGTCTGCTCTCGGAGTCATATGAAATACCATTTATACTTAATCACGGTGGGCCCTATGCCCTTGTGTTGAATACAAATGTGTTCAAGTAGATTTAGAAAGAAAAAACACTAGGGTTAAGGTAAAGAAAGGAAGTACAGACAAGTTCGAGTCACATCTCAGGTGGGAGGACTTTCTAGACTGAAAATTACCTCATCATATTTCTGTCATCATTTTAAAAAGCAATGTTGTATTTCATATACTTGTCTGGGTTGCCAGATATTTTCAGCTCCATTTGCTGGTAAATCCTCCCCCTTACTTCTCTATCAATCCAGGCTGTTTCCATAGCGACATGACTGCTATCAGCTCACCACTGCCCACATCCACAGTAGTACAGCAAGTTTAGAAATTTTTTGTCAAACCTGAACTGTTGCCAGGCCATTGGCAGAATGCTTTTCATGACAATTAACCAACTTTCATCTGTTTGGGGAAAAGCTAGAAACCGGGAAATTCACGTCTTCTTGTACGCAAAGGCAAACTCATGATAATGACTAAAATGTTTGATGAAAAATTCAAACTAACACATGTTTGGGTGAAAATTAAAATAAAGTAAAAATAAAATAAAACTAAAAAGCTTTCTGCAAGTTTATCCAGAATTCTTAAACATTTAAAGAAATCAAAAAAGAGGGAAAGCTATTCTATACTAAGTTACTCTATCTATTTGTTTAATTATTGCTAATATCCTCAACAATGATTTTATTGACTGTAATTTTTTAAAATCTCAGTCAAGCTCACTCTCACAGAAAGTTTATCCATATTCCACATGCTCTTATTTACAGCCACATAGCTATTATTTTTCATCATACCTGCCAACAATACTCTCTAATAAACGTCCTAAAATACATACAAAGTAGTCATTTAAACGATAACAAAGCAGTTACTGAAGATGATAAATGTTTCCTTTCCCTTTCTGACCTCTCTCTGGCCCGACAAGCTGCTTTCAGCTAAATAATTTACATAAGTGATTGTATGTGATTTGATAAGGTACCGCAGAGGATCTGCTACAGACCCCAAGCTGGTTCATGTTTGAAATAAACTACAGTAGCTGAATTACAAACAGTTTTTTTTTCATAGGGTATGCTGATAAAATGTTTTTGAACTGTTCAGTTCGGCCCGGTGAAACGTGATTCTGGGTCCACGTCTGGACTGCACTCCACCAACTAACAACATCTCTAGTTTTTCAATGATCGTCTTCTGAATACAGGTTGGTTTGGCTGGATATTTTGAATCGGCAGATATTCTCGACCATGATACATATCCCCACATCAATGCCAGCACAACACCTACTAATATGCCACTATACATATACACTGCCACCTGTATGTTGATGAATGCATATAAAATTACCTATATGGTTGTTTTATCTGATAAAAGAGCCCAATGTGAGTGGGCATAGGGATTACAAACAAGGCCGGCAGGTATAAATGGGCTAGCAGGGCTAAGCTCATCCTATTAGAAGAAAAAAAAAATACACAAATTGAGACTTCATTTTTTTCACATACAAATTGTCTTATTTACTGTTGAACAATGTCCAAAAGTGGACTATTTATTTATTTAATTATTTACTTTTGTAAAACCTAGATCAACAGCACCACATATGGTCTTAAATAAAAATACACGCAACAGTATGAATTAGTATCAGGGGCTGATTTCTTTCTAGCCCAGATGGTAGATTCACACAGCCTATTGATAATAGTCATCATGGTTGGTTGGTGAAATTGCCTACTTTTTGAATGCACTAGAGAATTAATGATTGAGAAGGTGCACATGAAATTCAATAGCAACCACGAATGGTGTTCCCTATTTGTCCTTAAATGAGTGTGTTACTATGTGCAGTAGAAGTACACCTATGATGATACCCTGAGCTAGAAGGCTTGTCCATAATTGTGAGTTAATGATAGGTACTATAATTTTAACTCTCACATTTAAAACCATTGATTATAAGAGACAAGAAACAAGTTTGGGAACATGGACTAGGCATAACTGGGGCAGGAATTAAGAGGAAACCAGGGATTAAGCAAGAGATTTCTGATTTTCGGGTGTCTTTACATTTATTGTGACTTTTATTTTAAGCGATTCATGTTATTACATAACTAACTACTTGTAAATATATATATTTTTTAAACTACTCACAAGCATTGTGTATCAGCTGTTAGCTGGGTCTACATGTAACTAATTAAAAGCGATCTCTACATAAAAGGGTCAAATTAATCTATTATTATTTTTGCAATTACTCATTTCAAACTTGAAATAGTTTTGTTCTAATGACAGATAATTTTTCTAATTTTAAACATTCATTTCTAGAAAGAACCATGTCTGCCATTAAAATAGTACAATTTAAAGCAAAGTAAACAAGTGGAGCATTCAAAAAAACAGGCTGAATAATCTTAGATTTGACTTATAATAATCTCATGAGAAGCATTTGTTAAATTCGCCGATATTCATTATATTTTGATTTGCTAAGAAATCATTTTTCTGCAGTTTAGCCAAAGATAAAATGAGTAACTATACAATTATATGTTGGGAACCACCAAAAATGGGTTTCTGTCTGACCTGGTTAAAACTAAATGAAGAAGGGCAGGGTCAGAATTTGGAGATAAGACAGCGACTGTGTAATGTTACTATCACCAGAACTCCCACATACAGCACAGAGACAGTCTGTTGCAAGCGACAGTCATTTAACAGTCTGTGAGGTGCCTCGAATGCACTGTTATCTCAAGTAACCCAATGTGTTGCTGGACCTGTGGTCTGCCAGCTACAGTACATCAGCCTCTGCTATCAAGAAACAAATTCCTTAAATATATACATACATGTCTCTATATAAACAATAGCTTTAAACCAGGAGTGTCCAATCTTATACAGAAAGGGTGTGGATTCAGGTTTTCATTCCAACCAAGCAGAACCCACACCTGAGTCTATTGAAAACCAGGATCTACTGATTAAACAGGTGGAATCAGGTGTGGTTTCTGCTTGGTTGGAATGAAAACCTGCACCTACACAGGCCTTTTTCCGGATAAGACTGGACACCCCTGCTTTAAACAAACTTGTAAACAAGGTACTTAGATATTGTGCAAGTGTGCAAGAAATTGAGGAGGTGCCAGTTACAATGTGCCATGAGGTAGTTCTACTACTACTACTACTACTACTACTAATAATAATAATAATAATAATAATAATAATAATAATAATAATAATAATAATGTAAATGTGAAGGGTTTTTCCCCAAAAAATTTCATCACATTAATTATTTTTTACTATGAAGCTATTAAAAGGAAAATAAATGACTGACTTTTCTAAATGACTTCAACAATATGGCCATATAATCATTTGACACATGGCCCATGCAGAATGATAAATTAGCATAACTCAAGACTCCCTTGCTTCATCTCATATCTGAGACATTGCCATGGCAACAAGCATGTGGCTGGCGGTTCAGTGTTGTTAGGTGAGAGCTCACACTCCAGGCTGTGAGGGTTTCCCAGTTTGTTCCCACTGGTTATGAAACATGAAAAAAAAAAAAGTGTCTATATACAATGTAGTTTTCTCCATCCATCCATCCAGCATGTGTATTTAACCAATCCCATTTACATGTGAAACACATCTCTGGGGAAATGAATGTATTGTAAATGGGAGCCAGTAGGACAAGCCATTGCTTGTAGAAATGCAAAATAGCATTCCTAGTGACAGAGCATGCCTTAATTACCACTAATGTGTTTGGTATTGCATTGCATGGTTAGTATTTGACTATACTAGATTACACTGAAATCTCAAAGGTCTTTGAGATTTATAGGTGTAATTACATATTTTAAGTATGTATTTAATGTGTGATATTAAAAGAGGACATATTGGTTGAAATTGGTATAACAGCACCTATGACCTATGAATACCTAGAAACAATCTGCTACGTCCCTGATGCTAAACGGTATACTTATATTGGATGATATATTGGCTGGCATCTTTCTTCTTCTCTTTAATAGAAACGAACCATCCCACTTGCACACTATTTGGCACGCAGAGCCTTTACACAATGCATATATATATATATATATATATATATATATATATATATATATATATATATATATATATATATATATATATAATTTTATTTTTTTTTTTTTAAAAAAAATTTTTTTTTTTTTTTTTTTTTTTTAATTTAAAATTATATTTTTTTTTTTAATTTTTTTTTTTTTTTTTTTTTTTTTTTAAAGAATAAAATTTTTTTTTTTTTTTTTTTTTTTTTTTTTTTTTTTTATTTTATTTATTTTTATATTTATATATATATATTTATATTTATATATATATATATATATATATATATATATATATATATATATATATATATATATATATATATATATATATATATATATATATATATATATATATATATATATATATAAACTGACTAGCAAGTGTTCATCTATATTCAACAGCTAATTCCTCTAGAGCGGTCAGCAGTTAACGGCTAATTCCTCTAGAGCTTTTTCTTGCCTTGAGGCATTGACTCAATATGCAAATTACTTTTAGGCTAATATTAAAGATTTTAAGGTGAAAGGTAGTTAGGTATGATTCTTAATGTTTTAATGCAAAACAGATTTTAAAAGATGACCAAAGAAGTTTAAAAAAAAAAAAAAGAAAAGAAAAGAAAGCTTTAAAAAGCGACAGCAGCTTTAATAATGGAAATGGAATCTGTACATTCGATTTCCTAGTACAATATTGTCACACTACTGATAGTGTGAAAAAATAGTTAAATGCTGCTTTCACCGCAGGCTTAGTGAGCGATATTATCTAATGATGTTATCGTGAAAAGCTGGTGAAAAGCGTAGGGGTTTTTATCCCAGAGAAAGCTCACTTTAAAATCAAGTCCCAGACTGAACATAATCCTCTCTATGTGAAACGTGCTTTTTCTCGGAAAACACCACAACATGGGAGAGTAGACAAACTGAGAATATAATCTATCTGTTTGTTCTGCTGTAAAAAAAATAATAATAATAATAACAATATATTTTTTTTTAAGTTTTTGTTGTTATAATTGTTGTTGATGTTGCTGCTGCTGTTAAGAAACTATTTACTGCTTACTAGTTTAATAAATAATTTATCGTCTTTGTCTTCTGAATCTGCATCAAAATCTGCAAAAGACATGTGCATCAAATAAAAGCCATGTGTCGCCTGAGTGCAGAGAAAAAGAAAAAAAAAGCTTGAAAAGAAAATTGAGTAAAATAAACCATGTATTCAAGCATGTTCTCTGCTTATGGCCAAAATTTAAATAGCTCTGTCAACACTGTCTCATCTTAGGCAGTCTAGAAAAGCCAAAACCTCCCCTATTGAAAGATCATGAGTCATATCTGACATTTGCACAGCAATTTTTTGTTATTGAGCCACTTTAATTGTCCATCAAATGATTCCTGTTTTAGCGCCTAATTATTCATCTGAATTAGTCTTGGGGAATCAAAATGTGCTTCAGAATTTACACAAGCAGCCATGGATAAATTTCTCGTCTCCTTCATTAATTATAATATAACATAATCATATCATTACTAAGGTGCACACAGAGGTGGAACTGAACAAGCATTAATATCATTTAGAAAAATCTGAGATGTTCCCTATATGCCTTTTTTGCCTCTATTTTTGCACTCTGTGCAAGCAGCTCTTGCACACAGGTGTTTGTTTAAAGACTACATGGAAAGACCATTCCTATGTTTAATGTAGAAATGTAAGCAAAGATTAACGCTCATTGGACAGTGGGTTTTTAATATGTCATTTTGAGCCCATCCAGACACAAGGCTTCTCCATATGATAGTTGGGAGATCTCTCAAAGGTGCTGAACCTTGTAAACAACCACCAATCACTGAAACATGACTGAAATTTCAAACTTAAACACATTGATGCCAGTCAGACCTGGAGAAGTAACCAAATCCATAACAATTTTACACTACCAGTATAGCTATACAAGTATAGCTTATTTTAGTTTTGTAATTGGTAAAAAATCATAAATAAATATGCCTCTACCTCTGCTCTGTCACCTATTATATGCTACATGAAAACATAATATTAGTTCAATAAAAATATTTAATAGTTAATAGTTAATATAATAGTTTATAGTTTTATAGTTTCAACTTGTAACAAATTGCATAATCATTAAGTAATGTAATAATCCTTGGATAATCTAAATAGTCAAGTAATAGAATTTAATAATTTGGCTGTTATTTTATACAATGAAGGGTTGTTGTTTTTTTTGTGGTTTTTTTTGTTTGTGTGTGTGTGTGGGGGGTTACATTTACTTTAAATTTCAAATATTACATTACATTTACATAATTTGGCAGAAGTCCTTATCCAGAGTGACTTTACAATGATTATACAGTCATTAAAAACAGTCTCATGGTAGTACAAATAGGTTTGAGTCTAAGACTACAATAAAACAAACCCCATTAGAGATTATTTAATAAAATGTCAATATAGCAATAAAACTGTACATTTCCGGGCATATTTTCTGAATTTACTGTTTCGTTAAGTCTTTAGTGACTCTTCAGTCTTCATGTGAAAAAGAGACTCAGTTGTTTAGACATCCAGAGAAAGATCATCCCACCACCTGGGATGTCTTATTTGTACCTTGCGGCATGGTGGGTCAAGTCAACCCCTGCAAAAGGCTTGATAGGAACATGGTGCAAAGCAGGGTTTTATAAGTGGTAGGTGTGGGCTGGCCCATTTTTAGCTTTGTAGGCAATCAGTGTTCTAAATTTGATGCAGGCAACTTTAGGAAGGATGGGAAAGGAACACAGTTTGGAGAGTCGTGCAGCTGCATTCTGGATCAATTGCAAGAAGGGGACGACTTGTAGGTATAACAAGCTGCAGTCGTCCTATCTTGTGACAACTAGTAAGTGAACAAGCACCAGAGTGTCTTCCATGGAGATAAATAGCTGGATCTTACCAATGGTGTAAAAGAGAACCCTATATGACAGATTAGGTTAGCAATATGAAGAGAGAATGATTGTTGGTGTTCCAGATCTACAACAAGGTTCTTAGCAGATGGTGTGATCCAAAAGTTCTCCAGGCAGATGACAAGATCTTGACATAGGGATGCATCTTCAGGGATATACAGCAGTTAAGGCTTGCTGGTATTTACTATCAAGTTTAAAGCTCCCATCCATGAAAAGATGTCTGCCAGACTTGCTGAGATCCATGCAGAAACATGAGAGTCTGAGGGGGTAAAGGAGCGTAAATGATTTGAGTGCCATCAGTATAGTATAAATATGAAAAACCATGTGACGATATTACCTCACTAAGAGAGTGGGTACAAAGGGGAACTAGAAGTGGTCTATGCACTAAGCCATGTGGGACACCAGTCGATTGTCTGAATGGAGTGGATTTCACCTGATATTTCCCCATCTCTTTGCGGTATGGAAGAGACCGCCCCACATCTGTACCCCAGAGAACACGTCAAGCATCCTCTTTCTGACCCCACGAGGGATGACACTCGATTGAACTGGAAATGCTTAGGGATATCTGGTCTAGATGTCCAGGACTCCCCCTAAACTTATGACATGCGTTTTGAGGCGTGCGTTAAGAGGAAGATCTGTCATGTAAATACCAGAAAATGACTAGTGACTGATTCCCATCAGCCACTGTACCTCACCTGATCATGTCACGTGACTATCTGCACCTGATCCATGTTTGGGGTTAATGAGCACTTGTATATAAGTCATGTTTTGCACTGTGCACATTCTCTTTTGCTTGTCCTATTTTACTGTCGTTTCCTTTGCTGTGTTAAAGTCATTGTATTATGTTTGTTTCCTAATCTTTGTTTTTCCACTAGTTCTATAGTTAATGTGTTGTGTTTTGTTTTGATTCGTATTAAACTTTATCTACACCTTCGTCTCCATTACTTAACAGTGGAATTCAAATGAGGAGATGCAAGAGGTGTAAAGCAACCTTTCTAGGACTAAAGCAAGCCTCTGATTATTCATCTGCTGGCTTCTTGTGGATTGTGCGAGAACAGCTGGTGTCATTGAATTCTCTGGAGGGATCCTGGGGCCTGTACCATGAAGGTAGTTGAACAAACTCAGGGTTACGGGATTAGTTTCGAGGTGACAAAACCAAACCAATCCAATCAGGCTTTATTACTACCATGATGCTGGTTATCAACATACTCTGTCAACAGGGGGGTATTCCAGTAAACAGGCTATGCGACTTACCTGTATAAGCTTACTCGGAGTTAAAAGATAATCTCAATTTTTGGTTCCAAAAACAGAGGTAACTTTCAGGGTATGTAAGTTGCCATAGCAACTTACTCGCTGAACATAACCTGCTCCAGACCAGGTTATGTTCAAGGGTTAGCTTGTTTCAGAGAGCTGAACGTAGTGTGCCCTTTTGAAGAAGATCCAGTGGACGAGGAGGCACAGATTATATGAAATCTTTTTCATATCCAAATGAATATTTGTGGGAGAGTTACCATTTTTCGCAAGAATCGTTAATTTAACACTTTGAAACCTCACATCACCAATGTGACACATCATGGATTGAATTGAATGGATGAAGATGACAAGAGGAAATTCCAGTGAACCAAAGAAATTGCAGGATTTTACAAAATGAGATCTGTCCACATTGTTTCTAATTGAATGACTAATGCACAAAGTGAACAGTTGAGGTTCATTGGTTCTTAATTTTCTGTAATTGAAAAAGACATTTGAATTCATTGCTTTACCACTCAACAATAATTGACAAAATAATAATAATAATCTGCCCTGCGATGGACTGGCACCCTGTCCAGGGTGTACCCCGCCTTGTGCCCCATGTCTCCTGGGATAGGCTTCAGGTTCCCCCGCGACCCTGGAAAGGAATAAGGAGTTGAGGATGGATGGATGGATGGATGGATGGATGGATAATAATAATCAGTAGGCAGATACTTTGTCCACCTTTAACTAGTGCTTCAGCAATTAAATTTCAAGCCTGGCCTTTTTGTACGTTCACCTTTTTTTCCCTCCATTTGAAGTTGTAGAAGGTCCATCTCCATGTCACATTAATACAATGTAAACTGTAAGAAAATGAAATCATGTGCATTCTCAATCAAATACAACTAACATACAAGCACTTAAAGAACATCTAGTAAGAGCACTACAATTAATATTACAGTACACACCATTTGCAGTCAAATAAAATAAACATGCATAATACAGAAGTGAAACATTGCAAATAAAGATTACTATTTTAAAATTCCTTTTTTAGACCCTTACAGTGTTTATTACCATCTTGATTGTTTAAGGATAAATCACTTAAAAAATAAATAAAAAGGTATTAATATGCTACACATACATTTTACCAAGATATATCATAGGAGATAGCTGACTCTGATGAACTGCCCCCTGGAACTGCTCTCTTGATTAAGGGACAGTGTCAGCTTCTCAGCTAGAGTGAGTGAAGGTGCTGGTGTTCCCCCACCCATCTTGCTGTAGCTATATAAAACAGAGAGAAGAGTTATTATAGAAGTTTTAATTAGGTTACAATTTAGGAAGTTTATGAAATATGATCTTTTTTGGGTTTCATTTTGACTTGGCTCCAAGTCCAGAAGGATTACACCTGATAAAATGTAAAGCCTATTACATTATTAGTACTATGTACAATGTTAAGAAATTGATGGAGAGCTAAAAGCAAAGGCATATCTATTAAATGTTACGGCACAGGTCTAATCGGATCAATGTTTAATTTAGCATCATAATGAAAGGAAACTTTTCAGATATTGATGAACTTATAAATTCACGCATTTAATCGATCCACTACTTTTTTCCAAGTCAGCTCTCTGTCCAAAGCAGCAGTTACAGGTTTTTTTTATATATATATAAATGACTTATTTTCCTCATAGGCATGCATTAAAACCTCTAACTCTGCTTTGCTGATGTATGCAGCCAGCTCGCTTTTTTTCACCCTCAGTTTCCATGGTGACTCCCGAAATTGGTGATCCATTGACAATGTCTTTATGTACTCACCGTGCATGCGCATTAACTTTGAGTTACCAATTGGAGGTTGATTGAACTTACTCCAAACCGGTGTTCTGGAACGACATAAGGTTTGGGTTAATCATCCGAGAGCTCGGGTTTATGTGACGGTAAGTTTACCTTGCTTTCTGGATTACCCCAAAGGCTTTGATCCTAACGCGTGACGTCGGCACCAAAGAGCCAATAGCGTTCAACATGGGGGAAAAAAGCAGGTGTGCATACTTCCAGTTGAAAAGCAAAAAATTATTTGGCAGAAATATTAGTGTTGGAATTTAAACCTACACTAACTGCAAAAAGCTCGGGAACATTGCTGATTGTGTAAATGCGTAAGTTTACTTTTACAGGCTCACAATGAGAATAAACAGACTGAAGACTTGTAACCCCAACAACTTTCATGTAATTTCATTTAAAATGAATGTAAATTGTTTTAATGAAATGTTTTTCCGCGAAGTTTCCACTGGGGAGTTGAATCACTTATATGTCACGTTGCTGACAGCTGGTTGGTCCAAGTTGGGTTTGAGTTCTCTTACCCAGAATATAACCTGCAGGTTAGCCATGGAGCGTAAGTTATTATGGCGATGAACACCGATCAAAGCTGAGCCACTTTCATGGTACCTAAAACCCAGACTTGGCACAAACTAAACTGAAACTTATTTACCTGTCTAGCCACCTAAACCAGCTTCATGGTACAGGTCCCAGGTGTTAGATACCACCAGGAAGTGGAGAGCATGAAGCGAAGCTAAAGCTAGGGATGGTAGACAGGTAGTTCCAGAGCCCACCTACCACCACTGTTTGGAAGTGAGACAACAGTGGATAGTAGAAGAGGTTGCTGGTTGTACTATATGAGCAAAAGTGTGTGGAAGCCAGACCAGCACCCCATGTGTTTCTTCCCCAGATTGTTGTTACAAAGTTGAAAGTTTATCCATCCATCCGTCCATACCGCTTATCCTTTTCAGGGTCACGGGGAAACCTGGAGCCTATCCCAGGGAGCACTGGGCACAAGGCGGGGTCAATCCTTCGCAGAGAACACTCACATACATATTCACACACCCATTAATACACTGCGGACACTTTGGACATGCCAATCAGCCTATCATGCATGTCTTTGGTCTGGGGGAGGAAACCAGAGTACCCGGAGGAAACCCCCGCATAACGGTGAGAACATGCAAACTCCAAACACACAGGGCCACGGTGGGAATCGAATCCCTAACCCTGGAGGTCTGAGCCAAACGTGTTAACCACTAAGCCACCGTGCACCCCAACAAAGTTGAAAGTACACAATTATAAAGGATGACTTTGTATGTCGATTTTCCCTTCACTGGAGCTAAGGGGTCCAAAACTGTTCCAGCATGACACTGACCCCGTGGACAAAGTGAGCTCCATGAAGACATGGTCGAGTGGCCTGCACAGAACCCTGACCTGAACACCACTGAACTCATTTGGGATGATTTAGAACACCAACTGCACCTCAGGCATCCTCACTGACCTCACTAATGCTCTTGTAGCCGAATGAGCACAAATCCCCAGTGCCACATTATAAAATCTGGAGGAAATCCTTCCCAGAAGTTTGTAGGTTATTATAACCACAAAGGGGGACTAAATCTGGAATGGGATGTTCCACAAACCTTTTTGCCATGTAGTGAGTAAGCCCTGCCCACAATTCACACCAAAACTTGTGCAAAGCTGCTTCCAAATCTTCTTCAAAGTGTAGCAATGCTCAGCTTTGTGGGAGCCATAACGGAGCTGTCAGTAGTTTATGAATGAGAGCATCATGTTGATCAGTGGTATAGTTATACATACTGACAAATGACATATTAAAGGGAAACTTAACATAAAGTGTCTTAATAAGGTTTTGGGCAACATCTGCTCTTCCTCCCTTCTTCTATACCCACTCTCTTAGTGAGGTTATAACCATACATGTTTTTTTCATACTAGCAATAGTATATGCTGAAAAACTCAACTCATCCTCGCTTTCCTCCCTCAGACACTAATGTTTCTGCACCAGTCTCAGCATGTCTGGCAGACTTGTCATGTACGGCAGACTCATCGTGAATGGCAGCTCATCACCTGAAATTAAATCCTCGGAAGGCTGAGCTGCTGTACAGTATATCCCTGGAGATCCCTCCATCTGAAAACACACACAAACTTAGGGTAGTACTGGACATCCCACTATTCTTCTCTCCTCATATTGCTAACCTAATCTGTCATGTTGGTTTCTCCTTTACTACCACAGAAGGATCTGGCCATTTACCACCATGGAGTCCACTCACTCCCTTGTCATGTCAAAGATTGAACTTCTGCAACTCATTCTTGGCAGGTCTTCTCCTGCATGTCATCTAACCCTTGCAACTGATCCAGAATGCAGCTGCACAACCTGTTTTCAATCTTCCCAAGTTCTCCCACATCATCTCATTTATGTGCTCTGAAGACTCTTATCAAAGCCAGCTCTTCACTTGTCCCAACATCCCTCAATATCCAAGGAGGAAAACATGCATCAAGACTCATTTCCCAGGTCTCGCCCAAGTGGTGTAATGAACTTCCCATGGCTGTCCAACACAGCTATGTCACTGGCTGTCTTTAAGCAAAGACCAAAGACCAACAGCTTCAACTAGAACTTAAACAAGCACTAATTAAATGAAAGAAAAGTATTGGATTGCACTGTTTTTGTTGCTTTACCACTTGTTTTGGTAAAGCTCCCCATAATGCTGGCTTAGCTTGATAGTATTCTTAGACCCTGACCTTTTCGTACTAGCATGAGGACATCTTTTTTGATGGAGACTTCTGTAAGCACTTCTGTAAGTCGCTCCAGATTAGGGCGTCTGCTACAGTAAATGCTGTAAATGTAAAAATATACAGCTTTTACTCAGCCCTTGTGCCATTTTAATCCTGAAACCACTCCCATCAGGATAGAAGGAAAAACCAGTGTATTTGTTATACTCTAGGAAACATTTTGCTGGCAAAGTTGGGTTCACTTTTCCTCTTACATGGAAGGGTCATTGCAAACCAAAATAAAGTGTACTGGATATTAATTAAAAGGCTCAGTAAAATGCCACGTACTCTAGATGTCACTATACGCAGCTGCCTATGTTAACTAATGTCAAAGACAGGTCCCGCTGCTTCACTTGTATTGGTTGAAAGCATCTGCTGACTTCCATCCATCCATTCATCTTCAACCGTGTATTCCTTCTTCAGGGTCACGGGGGAACCTGGAGCCTATCCCAGGGAGCAACGGGCACAAGGCGGGGTACACCCTGGACAGGGTGCCAGTCCATCGCAGAGCAGCATCTGCTGACTTAATAAATGTAAATATGAAATATAGAGATAATACATTATTGCCTGACAAGACAAAGGTGATTGCATTACCAGCTTTCTCTGCTTCACTAGTAAACAAGGTCTGATCCTGTCTAATATCCTACAGCCTTGTGCAGACCAAACTAGCTCCATATGGAAGGTATTATAATATCATACACAAAGCACACACTAGTCTGGCCCAGAGGAAACTGTATGCATGTGTGTGTGTGTGTGTGTGTGTGTGTGTGTGTGTGTGTGTGTGTGTGTGTGTGTAGGGGAGTGCTTTGGAGTGTGTTCTATATTGCAGGGTGTCCTGCTGTGCCTCTGGCAGAAATGAGTTCTTCCCAGATTGTTTTATGCTTTGGGAAATCGAGAGGAAATCCCCTTTGTGTGCAAATGGTAAAAACTGTGTTAAACACAGAAAAAGACTCTTCAATGGACGTAATAATTAATTCACGCAGTTAATGATTATACCTATGCCTAAACCTAACCATAACCCTTAGTAACCAAAGGAAAACCTTTTCTCTTTTAGTTTTTTTTTTGTGTGTTTGTTTTTGTGTTGTTGTTTTTTTTTAAATAAAAGCTGCAGAGCTGTACAATAACGACTAATAAAATGTATTTATTCTGCAGAACTTCAACGGTTAGATATGGGGTTGTTTGATCTCCAACAAAATATTAAAACATGCTACCACACACACACACACACACACACACACACACATTAGAAAGCAGGTGCTTAACTTCCCAGTGGAGCCTGAGGCCAGGAAGACAGCACGATTCCCTCCCCTCTCTCTCTTAATTAGTACACTGAATTGATTTTATAGCCAATTAGTTTTTATTCTTTGAACATACAGTACTGAGACAATGCAACAGTTCTCTGAATGTGTTCTGGTGAAATCTTAAATATTGCACAACAATTTCTAAGCCATAAAACCGCAATAGGGAGCTTTTTAAAATCCTTGTGACAGCACTGACAGGAACAGCAGGAAAAACATACGGCCCTTGATATGTTTTTTTTTTTTTCTTTTTTACGTACTATAAAATGGATCCGCTTTATTCAAAGCCCTATCATGCATTTGCAACAGGAAACACACCTGCTGTGTCAAACACAGTTAAACAAATGTACGTCTAAATCCACACAGTACAAGCTGCTAGATAACTGCATGGTGTTGTTGAGACTCGACTGAATGTTACGTGGTTAATCTAGAAATTCTACAGATTGTAGCATAATGCATAGACCGGTCAAGTTTGTTAGTCTCTAAACTAAATTTAGTGTGATGCCGTTATTAATGGCATCCTGTCCTACCAAAATCTTATGCCATAAACCGTCAAACATATTAACAATATGATGTATTTCTGCCACTCACTGGGTGATTTTTCCTTATTTTTTCCGCACCCTTCTGTATAAAATCTAGAGAGTGCTGTGCATGAAGATCCCAGGAGACCATCAGTTTCTGAAATGCTCAAACTGGAGTACTACACCAACAACCATGCCATGGTCAAAGTCACATGGTCAAAAATCACGTTTTTGTAACTACCTGTCTACTTGTTATGTGCATGCATCCAGGATGTTTTGTCAGATTGCAAGTTTGACTGCCTCGTCCGTTCTGTGCTTGTCAGGGAAATTAAGACTTTTTAGGAAAATGTCTTCAAAAAATTACTTAGTTTATATTTAAATATGATCAAACAAGGCTATGAAAATTTGTCTTTATTGTTTAATCTTTTGATCTCTTGTTTAAAAAATTCACAAAAATAATCTGCTCTCATGGATATCAAACAATTGCAAACACAACAAAGATATATATATATATATATATATATATATATATATATATATATATATATATATATATATACTTTATATTTGAATTATTTTCCCCGTATATATTTAACATTTTTTTGTACACCTGAGTGACTAGGAACAGGAAATTGTTCAACCATGACTTCTTGCTTCACAGGGGTATAAATATGAGGTAACACATAGGACAGTTTCTCTTAGTCATTCATAACATTGAGAAAGAATATGGAATATAGCTGAATTTGGGGGTTCGATTCCCACCTTCACCCCATGTGCATGGAGTTTCCTCCCCCAATCCAAAGACAATGTAGGCAGATTGGCATCTCTAAATTCTCCGTATTCTGTGAATGCGTGTGCGAAGCTGTCCCCCACTCTGTGCCCCGAGTTCTCTAGGAGAGGCTCCAGGCTCCCCACGGCCCTATGTAGGATAAGTGGTACAGAAAATGGATGGATGGATTGGCAAGCCAAGACATACGTGAACCATGGGAAATTTTGGTACATAGTCGACAACCTGTGATCTTTGTGATTTTTAACCCACAATATCATCCTTGCCTAATTTTTGGCCATATAACTGTGACCCTTGCACCTCAGCAAGCTCAGACTGAGAAAGGATAGTGGAAAACTTCACAGTGCAGGCCTCTTTGGTTTACCTGCGTGAAGTTGCCCCCCCCAACGCAAAACGTCAGCAAAATAGTCTCAATCGTTTTTGCTTCGTTTGTGCTGGCTTGTGCCGTTAAAATTTTCGTTTGTGCTGCTGAGATATTAAAATAATATTTATAGGTCATTCTGGGGTCACCCAGCCCCCCCCCCCACATACTCCGAATTAACCCAAAATAGTCTCGATCGTTTGTGCTTCGTTTGTGCTGGTTTGTGCCGTTAAAATTTTCGTTTGTGCTGCTTCGGTTCCGGAGATATTAAAGGAATATTCAAAGGTCATTCTGGGGTCACCCAGCCCCCCCACATGCTCCAAATTAACCCGAAATGGTCTCAATCGTTTGTGCTTCGTTTGTGCTTCGTTTGTGCCGTTAAAATTTTTGTTTGTGCTGCTTCGGTTCCGGAGATATTAAAATAATATTTATAGGTCATTCTGGTGTCACCCGACCATGCTCCAAGTTCATTCAAAATAGTCTCAATCATTTGTGCTGCTTTCAATTTTAATATATTAGGGATTAAGTTCTATGAGATGACATCACCAGCCCCACACATGCTCCAAATTGACCTGAAATGGTCTAAATCGTTTGTGCCGATTTTCGCCGACTGTCTATTTTATTTTAACAATACAGTTGCAGTAATAAGGTAAAATCCAAACGACAAATCACATTAAATATTTGCATTCACGTAATTGTTACCTAAGCACTGTGCATTTTTACTTGTTTCTGTAGATGTTGTTATGAGAATAACAGTCGTAATATTAACATACATGGGGTTCCATTCTACCCTCACACAGTTCTTTGGCTATATGCACACGCAAGTTACCAGACATCGGATGCTTTGAACATCCAGTGTGCAGGGAGTCATCAGTGTTTTTAATTAAACACTTGAGCACCATTGGGCTGTTCCTTTCAGGCTCTCTGTCACATTTTATGTGAATGTGGCCATGACATTCCTTACAGTTGCCTCTGATTTCTAGGAATTTCTCTGTTACTGATGGATAGAGCTTAGCTCTTTTAAAAACAAATGTACAGGGGCTTTTCACTTCTTCCCAAATGTGATGATTTATTACATGTGTCCAGATGCCAGGCTTCAAAATAGTGTATTCCCTTTTTTGTGTTTTAGAGAACTTGTTTTTATATTGAACTGTTTCAGGCATGAATTCAATCCATGTCTGAAATGCAAGTTGAAGACCAAAAGTCCAGCAATCTTTTGGTCTTGGGGAAAGGGACCCTGGCTCAAAATCAGTGTCATCACTACTGCCACTTGTTTCACTTTTAAAATCAAACCCTAAAGCAGTCCAGATGTTGTGTCTGTTCAATTTAACAAAGGTATATAGAGCCTTTGCAGTGATCCTGTTTTCTAGCTGCTCACTAAGCTCTGTCCAGATGCTCTGATTAGGAGTAGCTATGTTGCCATTTTGGACTATGGCCTCTTTTGATGAACAGAGGACTGTGAAAATGGCACCCCTGTCGACCGCTGCTTTCTTGGGCATCTGGCATAAGCAGAACATAATTACCCACTGAAATAATCCTGATGCAAAAAAGGTCATACACTGTAAACTTGTTTTCGTGTATTACTGTATTTGCGAGAATACAAGGAAAATATATATTATTACTATAAGGATATAATATCTTTATATTAGGACCAATATGGTAATGTTGACCCTTAGATGCACAACATTTTCGAAAAACTAACATGGGTACCATGTGCAGCTGTAATTAGCATTGCATAGCTCCATTAGCCATACTAGTATTAACAATGAGTTTTCTGTTCAAGAAACATTGACAATCTTAGCTCTTTGAAAGTTGTACCATTATGATTAAAGTTAACTAATAATATTCTAAATGACAGTGTTAAAAAAATTGTACTTACACTGGCCAGAATTTTGATTTAGTAACTGTGTCGACTTTTCCTATACTAACAACACTAATTTCCACAAGAGCGCCATGAGCAGAAGTGTCACACCTAGTGGTGGGAGTGAAGTGTAACAGATTATTCTCCTTGTAAATAAATGAAAAGTTCAATCATGAGAGACAAGTGAATGAAGTAAAGAGAATTGTTTATTGAACAAATGATGATATGATTTCTCTTTTAATATCTCCTGAACTGAAGCAGCACAAACGAAACTTTTATCAGCACAAACCAGCACAAACGGAGCACAAACGATTGAGAGTATTTGGGGTGAATTCGGAGCATGTGGGGGGGCTGGGTGACCCTAGAATGACCTATAAATATTATTTTAATATCTCCGGAACCGAAGCAGCACAAACGAAAATTTAAACGGCACAAACCAGCACAAACGAAGCACAAACGATTGAGATTATTTTGCTGACGTTTTGCGTTGGTGGGGGGGCCAACTTCACGCAGGTCTTTGGTTTGGTTCAAATTAAGCAACTGTGACCAACAAACAGGAGCAATCTGGGGACAGTTTGAATATTGTCAACTGGTACACTGCTGCTTTTGTTTTCTTTCATGCTTAGAAGAGAGATTACATTTTAGGAGAGCCAAGACAGAAGACAGGGTCTCGAATCACCTATGAATATGACGGAGAATTATATCTACAATCCAGCCGAATCAGCTCATATTAGCCAGTCACATGTAGTCTGGTGTACACAAAAACTACCCAACAACACTGTCCAAACAACCCAAGTAAAACACCCCAATAGTTTCAACCAAGTGTTTGGGTTTCTTTAAAAAAAAAAAAAAACAGCATTGTTAGCGTGTATAATCCTGTATTGTGTGCTGATGTGTGTAACTATTTCACAGGCGCTTGACCTAAAGTACTTATCACCACACTGGTGATCCTCCTTGCCCAGTTTCAGCTAAATTGACTTTTTTGGAGTTTGTTTCCTTATCATGTTTCCAGCAGTGAGTCACATAATACACAGGGAAAGAGATTCACTGAATGGTAATTGTCCTCTTGAGGCAAGAGGATAGACTGCATTGATCTGCACACAGTCTAGACTTAATTGCATTTGATTTCCATGCTTTTTTAGGAAGATAACTATCACTTATCACTGGAAAGAGAGATGGTTTCTGTGCCCTCATATCTCACACTGGCTGCGTTGACAATACCACTGAATTGAAGTAATTAAGGTGCAGGGGCACCGCTTTTAGGTAGATAGTGAACAGATAACATAAACAGAAATTTACTCTGTGTCTTCTTCATAAGTGGACTAATTAAAGAAAACCAACTAGCTAGCTGAAAATGTGACATGATCACCTTCAGAAAATCGCAGATAGTACTCCTACGCTTTCATTAGGAAAGAAACACTTCCTAATCAAGGTTAGATAATCAGTTCAGATAAGAGGAAATGTTCAAAAAGACAGATGAACTCCAGTGTTCCTCTTCTGCTACTTCTTTACTTCAGGCACTTGTTCTGAATTCATTCTTTCTCAGTAGATTTCAAGGGTTTTGATGCGCAATTTATTCCGCAGGTGTCAAAATGCTCTTGATCTCTTAATAGAAACGATACCAATCATAACAACCTACACACATGCACACAAAAGCTTTAAAGAATTCAGTAGCTAGAGCAAGTGGGAGAATTCAGTAGCTGCTGTATGTGACAGTTGTGGCATTCAGGACATTGTTTGATTGAAGCTCTTTGTAGTCTCTGAAATGTTTCGCCGAAAAACCTGAATCGCTGTGTTAGATCTTTTGAGATCTGCTGTACCGATAGAACTTGAGGTCGTTTTACTACGTATAGTCTTTTGTGCTGTGCTCCTGTATTGTTGTGTTTTGCAACACAGTTGTAAAGAAACAGCATTTAGCTCCGCTGTATACATGTGGATGAACTGAAAACAAAATTCTACTTGACTCGATAAGCTTCGCAGAGATTCATTTACATAGGCTTGTATTGTGAAAAGCAAACTCCCATTAGAATTACATACAATTTATGCATATCTGCACAATGTGCGCTTGATATGTCAGTAGTCTGGCAAATATTTACAAAAACTAACTATTACATTTCATCACTATAGCAGTATTTCTCAAATGCTTATTTAGCAATCTACAGTGGCAAAAAAAGTATGTGATCCCTTTGGAATTTCATGTTTTTTTTCATAAATTTGTCATAAAATGTGATCTGATCTTCATCTAAGTCAGGGGTATTGACAAATATAATGTGCCTAAAAGAATAACACAAAAACAATTCAGATCTTTCATGTCTTTATTGAACACACTCATTCAACATTCAAAATGGCAGTGGAAAAGTAAGTGAACCCTTAGAATTAATAACTGGTTGACCCCCATCCCCTTGGCAGCAATAACCTCAACCAGGCGCTTCCTGTAGCTGTGGATCAGACCTGCACATCGATCAGGAGGAATTTTAGCCCATTCTTCCTGGCAGAACTGCTTTAGCTCGGTCATATTCTTTGGACGTCCCATGTGTATGTCTCTCTTCAAGTCATTCCATAGCATCTCTATTGGGTTGAGGTCTGGGCTCTGACTCGGTCACTCCAAAAGGCAGATTTTGTTTATCTGAAGCCGTTCTGTTGTGGACTTGCTCCGGTGTTTTGGGCCGTTGTCCTGTTGCATCAACCAACTTCTACACAGTTTCAGCAGACGTACAGACATTCTCACATTATCCTGAAGAACTGTCTGATATACTTGGGAATTCATCTTCCCCTCAATGATTGCAAGCTGGCCAGGCCCTGATGCAGCAAAGCAGACCCAAATCATGTAGTGTCCTCCACCATACTTTACAGTTGGGATGATATTTTCATGATGATATGCCGTGTCCTTTCTACTCCAGATGTAATGCTGTGTGGTTTTTCCAAATAGTTCAATCTTAGTTTCATCAGTCCACAAAACATTTTGCCCAAACCGATGTGGAGTGTCAGTGTGCTCTTTTGCAAACTTCAGGCGTGCAGCAATGCTCTTTTTTGTAAGCAGTGGCTCCCTTCGTGGTGTCCTGTTGTAGATAACCTGCTTGTTCAATGTTTTGCGTATTGTAGACTCATGATCAGAGATGTTAGACAGTTCCAATGATGCTTTCAAATCTTTGGCTGTCATTCAGGGTTGTTTCTTTACCTCATTGATGAGTCTTTGTTGTGCTCTTGGTGTCATTTTGACTGGGCGCCCACTTCTTGGTAGATTAGCAACAAGTCCCAAAGTCTGGTGAAGTTCTAAAGTCTTTGAAATCACTTTGTGACCCTTGCCAGCTTTCTGTAAATCAACTATTCTTGATTGTAGATCCTCTGAAAGCTCTTTTTGGCGAGGCATGGCTCACATAAGCGTGTGCTTCTTGTGCAGACCAAACTTCAATAGTTTGAGGGGTTTTTATCAGTCAAAGTAGCTGTAGTTGACACCTCCAAACTCATTTTCTTAATGAGATTTCAGGTGTGCAAAAAAAAAAAAGCTTTTTTGAGGTCATTAACGCAAGGGTTCACATACTTTTTCCACAAGCACTATGAGTTTTTGTTGGTTGTTCTCAATAAAGACATGAAAGATCAGAATTGTTTTTGTGTTATTCTTTTAGACACATTATATTTGTCAACATCCCTGACTTAGATGAAGATCAAATCACATTTTATGACAAATTTAAGCAGAAAACCATGAAATTCCAAAAGGTTCACATACTTTTTCTTGCCACTGTATCTCTTTCTGCACCCAGCTGAGTACTGACCCTTTGTGTCCACAGGTATCTTACACAGTATATTCACTCTAAAGCAACCAGAGAGTAAATCGAACACATTGACAGCTCCCCTGACAAAGTCCTGTGTCACTTTAGGTTAGTCTACCACCACAGAAGGTCTCTTTGTTTGTGAGTGTCGTGTGTGTGTGTGTTTGTGTGTGTGTGTGTCATGTTTCTGCTTCAACACTATCATTTCCCCATATGTTCTCTGGAGTCTTGCTGTCAGATTTATTCACTGGACTTCTTCTACGCTGGAAATACGTGTCATTTAACAGTTTAATCAGTGCGGGTTTTTCATTTGGTTGTATGTTTGTGCTATACTTATAAAAATCTAATTTACATGGCATATAACATTTAATACATATAGCATTTTATTTTACTTATATACTGTAAAACTGGGTGATTGTGCCCTGCGATGGACTGGCACCTTGTCCAGGGTGTACCCTGCCTTGTGCCCGATGCTTCCTGGGATAGGCTCCAGGTTCCCCCGCGACCCTGAAGAAGGAATAAGCGGTTGAAGATGGATGGATACTGTAAAACTGGATAAGTTCATTTAACTCAAAAAATTTAAGGGGACTAATTACCTCAAAAATTTTAAGTTGATGAATCAATTTCTTTAAGCCAAATACATTTAAATATAACAAGTTTGAGGTACAATTTTATATATATATATATATATATATATATATATATATATATATATATATATATATATATATATATATATATATATATATATAGTGTATTTGTGTATTTGGCTGTGTATTTGGCTTAAAGATATTGATTCATCAACTCAAATTTTTTGAGTTAAATGAACTGTCCGGTTTTACAGTGTATTCACCAGATGTAAATATGATGCTAAATGTATAGATACAGAAACACATTTACAATATATGGTGAATATAAAACACCTTATAATTGCAGGTTTTTATGATGTTAAGAAAAAAAAAGGAATGTGATATTGCAACCAAAAAAAATCCAAGTAACAAACAAATTTTAGAAAACATTTTAGAAGGAAAAAAGAAAAGAAAACACTTTCAGAAACATGGTTGTAAACAGTATACAGTGTGCACACCCTTTTATAATGGTGCATGTGAATGTTTTCAGAATTAATCAATCACGTTGAAACTCATGTTCAAAAGTAATTATCGTACAGCTGTCAGCACTGACGGGATTCTGATTAACCCCAAACAATTGTTTCTGTAGGATTTTCTTGACATCTTTTTCAGCTGAATCGATGGCCTTTGCTTTACATTGAATGTTGTACATACTTACAAAGCATGTACAGGATCTCATTGTTGAAAGTTAGTGATCAGGAGAGGGGTACAAATGAATTTTCAAAACATTGAACACTGTGTACTCCATCGTTATAAGTGGTGAAAATGGGCCATCAAAGTCACATTACCAAGATCTTATCAAGGAGGCTGCCAAGATACCTACAGCAACTTTAAAATAGCTACAGGAATATCTGGCAAGTACTGGTCACTCTCTGCATGTGACAACCATCTCTCACATTCTTCACATATCTGGTTTATGGAGTAGGTGGCTAGACAGAAGCCCGTCCCCACACAAAAAAAAATAAAAATTATCCAAAAAAAGCCCACATCCATCATAAATTTTGCCAAACCATCCAGCAAAATGTGTTACATTCTGATTAGACCAAAGTAGAACTTTTTTTGGGGTGTGATTCTAAATGATATGTTTGGCATGAAAAACAAGACAGCTCATCTCTCAAAGATCACCATATCCACAGAGAAGCATGGTGGTGGCAGCATCATGCAATGGGGCTGCTTCTCTTTAGCTGGGACTGGTGTTTTAGTCAAGCTAGAGGGAATTATGGATAGCTTCTAGCTATCTATTTTGGCAGAAAACTTGCAGGCTTCTGTTAAACAGCTGAAGATGAAGGAACATTTTGATAACGACCCAAAGCATAAATCCAAGTCAACAAAGAAGTGGAATGTTTTGGAATTCCACACTGAAAGCCCAGATCTAAATCCTAACAAAAGCCTGTGGAATGACTTAAAGATGGCTGTGCACAGGAGATCCGCAAAGCCGCAATTTGATATATCTGGAGCGTTTCCGCAAGGAAGGCTATAATAAAATTGCCAAATCAAGTTGGTAGACTCTTACCAAAACCAGACATAATGCTGTATTACAACCAAAAGGTGCTTTAATTAACAAAGTATTATTTAAGGTGTACACATTTGTGCAACTAGGTTAAAGTACTTTCTCTATTTGTTGTTCAGTTGAACTTTGTTAGCTGCTATATCACATTATAAGTGGGAAAAAAAACCTGACATTATTTATTTTGGTTTCATTTTTTTACCTCATTTAAAAACCTACAATTTTAACAGGGGTGTGTAGACATTTTTTTTCAGACCCATGATATTCTGAAAAACTGTTTGCTCTATTTAACATGCAATCATTCATTAGTAATAGTGAAAAGAAGAAGAAGAAGAAGCAGAAGAAGAAGAAGAGCATTTATTTATCAACATTTATTCATGCAGTTGATAGTGCAGTGTCTTTTTTTTTCAACAGAAAATATCATTAAGCCTTGTGTTAAAGGCAGTAGTGCACAACAACAGACTCCTACAGTATCATTTTGACACTCAGCCATGATTGACTCTGGGGTAGACCTTAACAGTCTGTGTAATGGTCGACTGGTTCTCTCCCAACCAAAACCTCTCTAGCGATTTAAGGTACTGCTCTAAGAGGAACATGTGAACATCGGGTTCATGTTTAGAAAGCACATTAGAGAGCACTAAGCAGATGGGATTTAATTTGTCAATTTCACATTTAAATCTGCATAATAGCAGTTTATCTATCAGTCTATCTGGGATCTGATTACTTAGGACACATAAGACCAGTGCGATTCTGAAATTCAATGGAGATATTTAGAGATGTCTTCCAAAATGTTCATTTTAAATTCTACATGATGCACAAACATCCTTAAAATCCTGTTCTTTAGCTTCAAGACTGAGCTGGAATTGCACAATAGGCAATAATTTGGATGATGTATCAATAGCATCTCATCAGTAAAAAAATTCAAATATATGCAGATACAAATAATGGCATTTAATGAAAAATATTTGAGCATTAATTCATTTGTGTGAAATCCAATCGCCAGGATAAAGTGCTTGCTGAAGATGAATGAGGGAATTGTCTGTGATATTATACACCGGAAAATCTGTCGTTATGTGAGTAAGTAGCTATGCGAGGTATCTGATCAGGAATCCATTTTCTTTGAGCCAGTCTTCTTAACAGGCTGACCAGAGAAAACTAGCCTACCATTCAATGCTTAACTGGCATTTCTCATGTGTAATACAAACAGATGTAAACAAATACAAATGCCACCCGCAGTGCAGCCGTTCTTTGTGTGCTTACAAATTGGCTCATCCGAAGATTCATTGTGTACATATGTATATGCCTGAAAGGCGGTCCCATCAAAAGAAGCCCAAACTCTGCAGAGATAAAAGAACTACACTGGCCATATCCATGCATAAGATAAACACAGAAGAAAAATTCTCAGAAGAGAAGAATAATAGTCAATAATAAATAATAAATAAATAAATAAATAAATAAATAAATGAATAATAAATTATTACTAATAAAAATACATTTGTTATACAGTGTTATGAATGGGTTCAACAAAATTTTATCAGTGTCTATTATTGCAGTATATAATCCATCCATTTTCAGTACTGCGTATCCTACATAGGAGCCTGGAGCCTCTCCCAGTGGACCCATCACTGGGCACAAACGCACACATGTTTACACACTACAGACAATTTGGAAATGCCAATCAAACTACAACGCATGTCTTTGGACTGGGGAGGGAAGCCGGAGTACCCAGAGGAAGCTCCTGAAGCATGTGGAGAACATGCAGGCCCCACGCATGCAGGGCAGGGGTGGGAATTAAACCCCCCACAGTAACTTTTGTTTTATTTTATTTTTTTTATTGTTTGTATGTATGGGATAGTAGAGGGGAAACAAGGCTATGTTGAAGACCAGGCACAAAAGCCAGACACTAGGCACCAAACTTTGGAATGCCATCACCTAGGACCTTTGTAACTGCATTTCCTTCTCTTATTTTAAAGAGTCAACTTACCTTTTCTCACATCACTATTCCCTTTCTTCTTCCTATTAGTCTTTCATTTTCTCTTTTTTTGATACAGTGAGCTTGAGTGTTACATGGTAAAGGCACTATATACTGTAATGATTCACATTATTATTATTATTATTATTATTATTATTATTATTATTATTATTATTATTAATTTTATTACACTGTTTGTGCTAGCCACTATCTGTTGATTGACAGAACCTTGAAGAAAGCCCTGGGCATTCTTGACTGCCAGTGGTCAGAGTGAGCGGCATCATTAGTGTTGACAGTGTGGACTGCTGTGCCTGTAGCTATTTTCTTTTGTGCAGCATAGCCAACCTTCATTTGGAATTATGTCATGCTGCTCAACTGTCAAAGGGAATCAGTCCTGCTCTAGCTAGTTGCTTCAAAGTACTTGGACTGGATTAAAAGAATATACAAACAGGTGGCAAATTAAAGGAAAAATCTTTTTTTTTTTCCATCATTACATTTCAACCCAACTGACCATATTTAGAGTCGTCATGTGTTAGACAGCGCTCAGCCATCATCCTCATCAACATACCAACTGATGGAATATTTTTAAGAGGATTGTATTCACCTCTCCAATACAGTTCCAGAGACTTCTGGAATCATTGCTGAGGCATATTGAAGCTTGACTAATGGCTAATGGTGGCCCAGGACCTTACTGAGACACTTTATTTGTACTTAAATTTGTCACCTGGGGGAGATGCTGTGAAACTGTGAAACATTCTAAGATGCCTCTAGAGTAGATTGAACATGATAAAATGCCCTCAAGGTCCCTTACAGTGGAGACAATGTGTTGCAGTGGCTTCACTGTCTTTCAACTGGAAAAAAAAATATAAATAAAGTAATGAAATGTCAGCTAGGCTTAAAGCTCTTTATGTCCTGCACAAATCTATAACTTCCAGAGTCTACAAAACAACTAAAGGACAGCGACCAAAAAAAACAAAACAACAACAACTTGAGTGCACTGAGTCAGCTTTGACATGAATTTGAGAACTGATGTCCACTTTGCACTTACCTAGCAAACTTCAGGCCATTGAACTTCACTCTTTCTCCGTCCTTAAAAATGCCATTTACCCTTGTAATGTTCTCTCAGAGAAAACGACACAGGACAATCAAGACCATTTTTGTTCATCTATTTACTAAGGAAAAATTGCTTCCAGTTTGAACCATTCTTTGTTCACAGAGCAAACGAGGACGCCAACACAATTAACCGAGCCCGCTTTATAAGAAACTTCACTCAAGTTCTACAGGGAAAACTCTTAAGCAACATCCCAACTGAAGAACATGACAATCGGGCAGCTGTTATCCAAACCAAAAGAGGAAAGTCTTCAGGAATTGTTCAGGCAGTTAAGACGGCCATCATTAGAGATGTGAATGTTAATGACCCTACCATTTTCTAACTGTGCTGCACCTAGTGTTACAGGCTGGGTCTCAACTCTACAACCTTCATTGAGCTGGAATGCATGACTATTAGTTTTATATTGGAACATCAATTTCAAAAGGGCTTTGTGTAACAAGAAAAAAAAATAGTATAATTGACTACAGGGACTAGTTTCAAAGTTTGGCAGTGTGATATTATTTATTTGTTTAATGACACACATATGCCTTTGTGACAGTCCAATGTGCCGGCCCATCGCCTTCCCCATCCATTCCTCTGTCTCTCTCTCGGCAAGTTGCCCATTTTGCCACTCTGTATTTTTATTCATCTACACAGATGGATATTGCCCGCTCCTTTGGGTGTCTTAGCAACTACTGTCTCATAATAAGCATTTCACACTATCCATCGCCCACTCTTCATGGACAGTAGCACGCAGTGGTGAGCACTCATAACACAACTGAAGTTAGAAGATTAGGCCGGTAGAGCACAGACTCACTCATGAGGAAAGGTTGTATGCTCACCAAATCTACACCTCAAGATAACACTATGCCACCACACCAATTTGTGTTCCTTCCCTCAAACTGTTGCCACAAAGTTTGAAGCACACAACTGTCTAGAATGTCTTTGTATGCTGCAGCATTTCAGTTTCTCTCTACTCTCCACTAATCGTAGGGTTGGCGATGACTCCACATGCCGAAGTGTCCTTGGGCAAGACACTGAACCCCAAATTGCTCCCGATGGCAAGTTAGTGCCTTGCATGGCAGCTCTGCTACCGTGTGAGTGTGTGTGTATATGGGTGAATGAGACACATTGTAAAGCGCTTAGATAAGTGCGCCATTTATCATTTATCATTTACCATTTACATGGTTTACAAGATTGTAGTGGAAGAACTCGAGTGTCCAGCACAAAGTCCTGACCTCAACCCCACTGATCACTTTTAGGGATGAACTGGAACAATGACTACAGTCCAGACCTCCTCATCAGACATCAGTGCCTGACCTCACTAATGCTCTTGTGGATGAATGATCACAAATCCTCACAGCCACGCTCCAAAATCTAGTGGAAATCCTTCCCAGAAGAGTAGAGATTATTATAACAGTAAAGGGGGAATAAATCTGGAATGGCATGTTCAACAAGCACATATGGGTGTGATTGTCATGTGTTCATAATCTTTTGGCCATATAGTGTTTAAAATGTACCGATTATACCATGGGTTGCTTTCCCATTGTCTCATTTATAGCCAAACACACAGTAACAGCAACTATCCATTAGCAGGAGTCAAACTCAAGGACCAAATCCAGCACACTGCCTTATTTAATTTAAACTTGTGAAATATATTATTAAACAGCCCTTAGCAGAGTACTACCCACCATTGTCACACTTATTATTAGCATTAGCATAATATAACAATGTACTCGAAATCCTAACAATGCATTTCCCTTCTCAGTTACACAACAACACTGACACCTAGTGTTCATCAGCTTTTCAAAGTCAACAGAAATGCCAAAAAAAGAAGAAAAAGAAAAAAAGTTCATGGTGATGGGAGGCTAAGTACATGTTTGTTCTTAGCAGAGATAAGCCAGTGAGAATTGTTTGTAAAGAATCTGCAACAATCATGAAAGAACACAATAAAACAGTACATATACTGTACTTGAGTATTCTGGTAACACTTTAACCCCTTTATTCATTGAAACTACCTTTTGATTTAAGAGTCTAGATCAGTGGTTCTTAACCTTGTTGGAGGTACTGAACCCCACCAGTTTCATATGCACATTCACCAGACCCTTTTTAAACCCTTCAAATTCAAAACGTAAGTATATATTTTACTGGTATCACGTCGTCTTTCACATAGTGCACGAATACAGCAAGCTGGCTTAGATTGGAAACGTCTGTGGTCTCGTCGAGTTGAAGGCTGAATTTTGCCGGGCTTGAAATCAGATCAGCAACTACTTGAGCCAAGATGTCTTTGCTCATATCCTCTATTCTGTCACTGATGGTGTCATTTGAAAGAGGAATTTGGGAAACTTAACTTCAGCCTCTTTTCCCAGCATGATATTCGCCATCTTCAACAAAGCTGGTTTTATGAGTGTTTCACCAGTGGTGTGTGGTTTGCCCTACTTTGCGATCAGGTAAGCAACTTCGTACGATGCTGTGAGGATCGGTTTGTTGATGGGTACAAATCTGAGAACAGGCAGAGTAGCCTTTTCATCGAATCTGGCTCTCTTCACCTTAAATTCAGCGACCGTTGTGTTCTTGTATTTTCGATCTCCATGCAACTTAAGGAAGTGTTCTCTTAGTTTTGCCGGTGCCAGACTAGAATTACTCAACTTGGCATTGCAAATCATGCAGTTAGGACGCTGACTCCCATCACGTTCCGTTATACATGTGAATCCATATTGTACATATTCGTCCGACCACTTTCTTTTTTTGCTTGACATAGTTAGTATGAAGGGATTAAGTATATTAAGAAAGAAATCACACGACGTACCATCACGACAGTGATGATTGGTTTATGTTTAATCTGCAGCATATAAAATGCACTTAAATTGAAAACTGCAGTTATGCTCTTCAGAGGATGTGCGTGAATTGGATGTGTTAACATTTTTTTTCAGTAAATACATTTTTGTAATATATTTATTTATAATATATAACAATATGGTTTTGTTTCAGAGAAAAACAAAATCAAGGTGTTAGAATGGCCCAGTCAATCACCTGACTTGAATCAATTTGAACAAGATTTAAAGACGATATGTTTAAATGAATGGACCAAAATCACACCTGAATACTGCGGCCCATTAATTTCTTCATACAGGAAGTGTCTTGAAGCGGCCGATACAAACAAAGGCTTCTCCACTGAGTGTTCAATAAATTTCAGTTGTTGTGTTCAATACTTTTTTTCCCGTGTCATTCCACTTTATTACACATAACTTAATTTATGTACTTTAATGTTGTGAAGTCTTTATATTTACGAATTTCTTGAGTTAATACTGATGTCTAGTGAAAATTTCATGTGAATAACCTCATAGGAAATATAGTTACTGAAAAAAATGTTGTGTTAAATATTGCATTCAATCCTTATTTCCCCTACTGTAGATTTGTATGATTTTCTTCACATTGGGTCCAAAAGGTTTCTCGGAGTCAACAGAAGTGCTCACAATTTCTCCCAAGATTTGAAATTTCACTGCTGAATTTAACAACAAATGGGTTTGGTCTTAGTAATCAAATATATCTTCTAATGAATGAAAATAAAATACTGTACATTACATTTTAAAAATAATTTTTTGCTCATTACTTTCTCTATAAATCTCATAAACCTCACTTTATAATTAAGGGAAAGCAAAATGCATTGATAATTATTTATATTGCATTATTTATATTACGTTCAGCATCTTGGAAGTGAATGTTTCAACCTGCCTTTTTGTGTGTTATTCAGTGTGTCTAAGCGTTATTATATTTTTAGATAGTTTTGAATTTAGTATTATTTTTACAAGTCCAGTTTAATACCTACATTTGAGCTCTAGGGGCTGTGGTTCAAGCCTGAGCACTACATGTGAGAGTTTTTTATATGGTCTTTGATTCTCCTAACATCTGTTTAGATTTCTCTCTCACATTACATCCCGAAAAAACATGCCACTCTATTCTAAATTACCCCTTAGGGGGATTTAATGTAGCTTTAGATAATTGTTTATTGAATTAAAAGTTGTTAAAGAATTATTTTACAAAAATAAAACATTTACATATACAAATATGATTAGATATAGATATAAATATAGATCTAGTTAATATATTCAGTCAACTTTGTTATTTTGAATTTCATATTACTATGTCACAGTTTTTAATGCGTATAATGTTTAAATACTCTGCTAACGGTGTATTACACTAAGTAGGAGTTTGTGTAACCTTAATCTTAAAATCATGTTCAAACCTGAATAAAGATTTATGATAAAACATAATCCTAGCCTATGGATTCATTTGAACAGAAGAAATCCTAATTCTAACCAAGGAAAAAAATCATATTTTTAATTAAGATTAAATAAATTATTACAAAGCTGTCTTCTCAATAATTTTTAAAGATGAGGTTTAATTGAAGTGTAAGGCTTCCTCGGAGTCTGAAATCACACACATTTGGACGTCTGTGCTCACTTGGTGCATCAAAGAATCGTTGTTTTCCATAAGTAATTTAGATTAGAAACGTAGAGTGGCATGTTTCTTTGGCACTGGACTGGAATCTGTAAATGTGATTTATGTTTACACTTTTGCGGTTAAGTGGACTTTAACCCTTGTGCATCAATTTATTAAAGTTACACATAGAGGACAAAAATGTCCAAAAACTGTCATTAACATATTATATATTAATATTGTTTTTCCGCCTTCACTGATGTCGTTTTTTTTTGTTGTTGTTTGTTTGTTTGTTTGTTTGTTTGTTTTTACCAGCATCAATTCTAATCATAATTAACATTCTTTCATTTTCAGAACTGTAAACCTTTAAATGCTGGTTTGTTTACATAATACCACGTGACATAATGAGCACCTGGACATTTTTTTAGGATACATGGCATCATGGACTCTATCAAATATCAACAGATATTAAATGAAAACCTGACTGCTTCTGCCAGAAAGCTTCAAATGGGCCGTGGTTGGATCTTCCAGCAGGACAATGATCCAAAACATAGATCAAAATCAACACAAAAATGGTTTACTGACCACAAAAACAAGGTCCTGCCCTGACCATCCCAGTCCCCTGACCTGAACCCCATAGAAATCCTGTGCAGTGAACTGAAGAGGAGAGTCCACCAGCATGGACCTCGAAATGTGAAGGATCTGGAGAGACTCTGTATTGAGGAACGGTCTCAGATACCTTACCATGTATTCTCCAACCTCATCAGGCATTATAGGAGAAGACTCAGAGCTGTTATCTTGGCAAAGAGAAGTAGCACAAAGTATTGACTAAAAGAGTGCTGATAATAGTTGCGCATATTATCAAAGATATAGTTTTTATAAACCTGTTTTGTTTGCAAATTGTTTGATATCCATGACAGTAGAGTATTTTTGTGAATCTTTTTAACAAAAGATCAAAAGGTTAAACAATAAAAACCATTTTTAATAGCCCTCTTTGCTCATATTTAATAAGGGTGCCAATATTAATGGAGTGCAATGTATAATAACTATGAGTTCAATTTTAATAGGAAGTATGCTATCATCCTTGCAATAACAAGCAAGAGAAACCATCCAGAATGAGAATTTTTTTTGTTGGTGTTTAATTTTTTTAATTGAAATTATTCTTGGATTAATATCACTCTACATAATCTGTTCGTTTTTCATTTTCAAACTGAAATGCTCCTGTGGTCCACTACAGTGGACATGATGTAAAATTTAAAATAAAAGTAACATTTAAAAAGTCTAAATTGTAGAATATTTTTATTATTATTATTATTATTTTAACCCAAACTAGGTAGGAAACCAAAATAATAATAATAAATAATAATAATTAGATGACACTTTTTTCCTTCGGGTCTCAGGCGGATATGGGAATGGGCGTTTCCTGTTCGACACACGCTGACACCGGTAGACCAATCACAACAGACTGGGACCAATCAGAGCAGAGTATGCTCTCTGAAAGGAGGAGTTTAGAATGAATCCTTAACACACATGCTGCAGTTTAAATTTATGAGCACGTTACAGTCTTTTTGACCTCGGATCCATCTAAAGCTTCTGTAGGAGACCTTTTAAACACAATTAATCACGTTTCAAAACTATGATAGGCGCTTTAATGTGCAACTTAACTAAATAAAGTACATAATTAGTGATGTAGAAAAATTTGTAAGATATTAACGTGTCTTAACATACACATATTAATCAATTCTATCCTTTCACAAGTAAATGAGTCTCCATGGAGACCGTCAAAAATTGCCATAGCCGACCGTGAAGTCGTCAAGGCGGGGTATTGGGTAAAGTTTTCAACTAGCAATAATCGCGCCTCGGATAAACCTCATAGGCTACGATACTGCCACTGCGCAAAGCTGAAGAGATCTTCCGGAACACCAGGAGACGAACTTACATGGTTAACAAACTCGCTGACGGTAGACAAGAAATAACCACCAAATCAAAGTAAAAACAGTAATGCAGTACACATATACTCGACATACATAGATTAGACACGTTGTTCACTCCATTAACATTAAATAATGTTGGAAAAAAATACATCTAGAATTATCCGCAATGCATTATGGGAGACAAGCAATGCGCGGGCAGGAACCAATCAGGCGTAAGAGGTTTTCGAGGCTCGTTTCTGTAACGAATAGGTTGAACTGCACAACGATATACACCCCTAAATCCTGTTAAAGTGCACAATAATACTTTCTGACTTATTCAGAAACATAACTAGTCGATACAGCAACTAATCTCAGCTTTGTAGCTTAAACACTTCCGGATAGCCGTTTGGGCTGCTGACGTCATTACGGAAGCCGGGAGGGGGTGCAGACTGTGCACGTGAGAAATTTTCACAAGAGAGATATTTTCAATGTTTTATGAGATTATGTAATCATGTTCAAATATTTGTAGCAATTACGCGTGTAAATGGGGATGTTACAAAAATGTTAGAGAGTCAAATAGAAGTTTTGTTTTGTTTAGTTTTTTTTACTTCCGGTATGGAAAGTGCGATTTCGCACCACTAGATGGCTGTAGCAGTGTATATCGGTACCCGATTCGCGTCACCTGACCGATTTGAACTGCGCACGCGCACATTTTTATGCTTAACACCACACGTGGGCGCTATTTCACATTACAGCGCATTAATTCTGTGTCATTTCAGTACAGTAGCTCTAGTAGGAACAAGAGTAAGCATCAAGTGCTATCAAATTACCTTAATGTTTGATAACTGTTTACATAATATTAAAAATTTAGCTAAATATTCTCAAGTTAGAATACATTTTATTACATGTTTTATGTTAGATGTTATGGCATGTACTTCATCACCACTATAATCAGTGCAGTGCACTAGGGTGACCACACAGTAAAGCTTATCTTTAGCACAACGCCTTCTTTCTTGACTTTGTGCATGCAAAGCTGTGAATTAACTCCTCAAAGTTTTTTTCTTTTTGTTTTTTCTAGATCAGAAATCTGGGCTTATTTTCAGGAAGATTCCGGCCCACTTTAACACTTTATAGTACATTAACTAGTACTAGTTGTAGTACTTGTTTCATTTGCTGTAAGAGTTAATATTGTTCATATAATTATTTTGCTTTGTACTGTACCTTTAATGTAGTAGTAGTAGTAGTAATAATAATAATAATAATAATAAACAACTTATTTTATATAGTGCTACATTGGTTAGCATGTTTGCCTCTCACCTCCAGGGTCCAGGGTTCGATTTCTGCCGGGGCCATGTGTGTGCGGAGTTTGCATGTTCAACCCATGGGGGTTTTCTCCGAGTACTCCAGTTTCCTCCGGATGCATGTCTTTCCTCCCCCAGTCCAAAGACATGCATGGTAGGCTGATTGGCGTGTCTAAAGTGTCCGTAGTGTATGAATTAGTAGTGTATGAATGGGTGTGTGAGTGTGTGTGTGATTGTGCCCTGCGATGGACTGGCACCCTGTCCAGGGTGTACCTCGCCTTGTGCCCGATGCTCTCTGGGATAGGCTCCAGGTTCCCCGCGACCCTGAAGAAGGAGTAAGCGTTAGAAGTTGGATGGATAGATGGGTTATAAACAACATCTTGAGCCTACTTTTTTTGGTTATATCTTTAGGCAGCCCACTCATCTGTGTTACTTGCTCATTTTGACTATTAAGCAGTTCTTCACTAGCTTTTCTACAGAGCTTAACTTTTGTTTTCTGTGAAAATGTGGCTAATGAAAGTTATAAGTTGGGAGGATTTGATGAAGAAACCCAATAATTTCCACATAACTTGGAAGTTCCACATAACACATAACTCCTTTTCTGTATATATATATATACTCTGCTACTTACTAAGAAGTTTTCACTGAACTTTATGTCGGTGTGACTTCTTCCCGAGCTCGGACGAGAGGAATCAGACACTACAGGGTTCAAATTCTGGTTCTGTGACTGGCATCGGAAAAGAAATACAACCGGAAAACATCCCCTAGTTTTTGGCTGACTGCTACGCCGAGCTGCTCGTTTATAAAACTCGTGAGTTGAACTGGTTCTTTTTTAGATTAGATTATATAAGATTCAACTTTATTGTCACTATGCAGAGTACAAGTACATAGCATTTGTACAGTTCGGGCTGTCAGTAATTTGTGAAGCTGTAAAGTGTTTCCAATTTAGAGACATTGTAATCAACTTAGAGTCTTCAGCTCACATTACAGCCACTGATATAAGATTTAAAAGAGCAGGGGGTATTCCAGAAAGCAGGGGCTAATGAATACTCGAGGAGGTAAAATAGGCCTAGAGACGTCCCTGGGCACAGATACCGTATACATGCTTCTTGCTTAGATAGCTCGTTGAATATTTCCAGACTTATTTAGAAGCTAAATTTATAAACTAAACTCCACACACACAGGTCCATGGTGGGAATCGAACCCCCGACCCTGGCGGTGTGAGGAGAACATGCTAACCCCTAAGCCACCATGTGCAGAAAAAGATTATTCTATTCTACAAAAAGTTATTTTGTTCAAATAATTTTTTTGTTTGTTTGTTTGTTTTTAACAAAAAAATGCTGGTAGACTCAACAAAAGTTGTACTGTGGTGGATTGCTTTTAGAAAAGGTCCAGACGCTTGATATCCTCCTGATGACACCCAAAAATTGCAGATAATGCCATTCTGGTATTTACACCAATGTGCAATGGCAGCGGAGAAGAAACAAATGAAGCAGCTGAGCTTTTCTTCTTTCAATAAAGGGGACTAACTCCATATTAATGCTCTTGGTTTTGGAAAAGGATGTTCAGGTATCCACATACTTTTGGCCATATCGTAGGTGGACACATGACCATCTTACTTAGATAACAAGAAGTTGAATGGGCCAATTGTGGATTATAATACATACATACATACATACATACATACATACATACATACATACATACATACATACATACATACATACATACATACATTTATTTATTTATTTATTTATTTATTTATTTATTTATTTATTTATTTATTTATTTATTAATTAATTAATTATTTCCTGCTGAATTCATGTGAACAAGAGTGACAGAAAACACAAGGGTGACTAACAGTCTTTTTCACACTTTGAATGATGGCAATGAGAGAGGAGTCAAAAAGAGCAAAGCCCAAAGCTGGTAGGTTCACTCAAAACAGTTGAAATGCAGAATGAGACTTTCATCTTCAGAGCAGAGATTACTTTCATATTAGTGATAATGAACATACATTACAAATGAAAGCAGCCAAAAACTCCTGCTTGGTGAGTGAAATATACTAAATGTTACATTAAATTAGGTTACATTTAATTCAAAGGTATTGATATTTGTCTCAATGTAGTAATAAAATACAGTATGTATCAGTTTAATATTTTAATGAGGCCAATTAAGTTTAGCCTGCTTCATTTTTAAGCTGTTGATGAATGTCTATGTGATTTATTATAGTTTATGACTGAGGACCCTGAAGGCTCCTTGAAAAGGTCAAAATGAAAATGCAGAACTCCCCCATCCATCCATCCATCCATTTTCCATACCACTTATCCTAACACAGGGTCATAGGAGTGTGTGGAGCCTATCCCAGGGGACTCGGGGCACAAGGTGGGGGATACCCTGGACGGGGTGCCAACCCATCGCAGGGCACAATTGCACACCCATTCACACACTACGGACAATTTGGAAATGCCAGTCAGCCTACAGAGCATGTCCTTGAACATGCTAACCACTAAGCCACTGTGCCCCCATGAACTACCCCCGGAACTCCCTCAGAACTACCCCTCCAAAATCCCCAAATAGTAAAAGCATAATGTACAATGCTATACCAGAAATTCCCATAACAGTGGCCCCATCTCACTAGCATAAGGGTAGAGGGAAAGAGGAAGCAGAACTGGGATGTAATGTTAATTATTGAGCTAGTTTTTTGTGGTAGAATTAGTCATAAGTGTAAAATCCAGCACCTTCCCAAAGATGTTCTATTGTGGCCTCTAAGTGATGTGATAAACAATGGGTTATATAATTGGTAAGCTTGATCTAGCATTACATCTAGAATGCACAATCTAACACAATATTTCAGACAGTTATCCTTTTTTTTTTGCTAAAAAAGCAGACATTGTTTTGCCCCTTGTTTAACCCTTTACTAGAGCTCGACCCACATATCCTTCTACAAGACATAGTACTTCTATACCCTCTTCTTTTATTTCTAAAGCTGTGAAAAAAAAATACAAAATTAAAAAACAAAGTAGTCTAAAAGCCTAAGGCCACTAGTGAAAATGCTTCTATTTTGCATTATTTTCAAATTTAATACAATAATTTTCATGACAAATGACTCTCACTGAGCACTTTAGTAAAAAACAACAACAACAACAATATACTAAGACTGGACAGGGCCTCCCATTGCTATCAAAACAGCCTCAATTTTTCACAGCATGGAATCCACAAGATGTTGGAAACATTCTTTTCAGATTTAGGTCCATGTTGACTTTTCAGATTTTTCAGATCCAGTTTCATGCTCCGAATCTCCCGTTCTACCACACCCCAAAGGTGCAGATTCAGATCCGGTGACTGTGGAGGTCACTGAAGAACACCAAACTCATTGTCATGTTCATGAAACCAGTTTGAGATGGCTTTTGCTTTGTGACATTGTGCATTATCATGCTGGAAGTAACCATTAGAAGATGGGTAAATTATAGCCGTGAAGGGATGCACATGTTCAGTAACGATACTCAAATAGGCTGTGGAACTCAACCAATTTATTGGTATTACTGGGCCCAACCCCACACCATTACACTGCCTGCACCAACCTGGACTGTTGAATACCGACAGCTTGTTACCGGAAATCACATAAAATACATCACTTCTTATTTACATAAAAAAAATATTTAAAAATAAAAAAAATAACATTTAAAAAGTCAAAATTGTACAATGTTTTATTTAATTATTTATTTCAACCCAAACTAGGTAGGAAATCAAACAAAATAATAATAATTTAAAAAATGAGATGACACCTTTTTCCTTCGGGTCTCAGGCGGAAATGGTAATGAGCGTTTCCTGTTCGACACACGCTGGCAGCGGTAGACCAATCACAACAGACTGGGACCAATCAGAGCAGAGTATGCTCTCTGAAAGGAGGAGTTTAGAATGAATCCTTAACACACATGCTGCAGTTTAAATTTATGAGCACGTTAAAGTCTTTTTGACCTCGGATCCATCTAAAGCTTCTGTAGGAGACCTTGTAAAAAAAATTAATAACGTTTCAAGGTGCTGTAATGTGCAACTTAACTGTATATAGTACATAATAAGTTATGTAGAAAAAATTGTAAGACATTAACGTGTCTTAACATACAGATATTAATCAATTCTATAATTTCACAAGTAAATGAGTCTCCATGGAGACCGTCAAAAATTGCCATAGCCGACCGTGAAGTCGTCAAGGCGGGGTATTGGGTAAAGTTTTCAACTAGCAATAATCGCGCCTCGGATAAACCTCATAGGCTACGATACTGCCACTGCGCAAAGCTGAAGAGATCTTCCGGGACACCAGGAGACGAACTCACACGGTTAACAAACTCGCTGACGGTAGACAAGAAATAACCACCAAATCAAAGTATAAACAGTAATGCAGTACACATATACTCGACATACACAGATTAGACAAGTTGCTCACTCCATTAACATTAAATAATGAAAGAGGGGGGGAACAACAACATCCAAATGTGTTTGCATTGCATTGTGGGAGACAGAATGCACGGGCAGGAACCAATCAGACGCGAGTGTTTACTGAGGGGCGTTTCTGTAACGTTGTAACGATATACATCACTAAATTCAATCCTGTTTCCTAGTTTGTTTGTTTAAACACACACACACACACACACACACACACACACACACACACACACAACACACAATTTATTCAGGAACCGCATGATCAGCCGTCGCTATGAAAACTTATTTCAGTTTGTAGAGTGTAAAACACTTCCTGTTGGCGCGTTCTGGTTGCTGACGTCATCACGGGAATCACGCGTGACAAGACAAGATTAATATATGTTAAAAAAGTTTGATGAAATTACATAATTATGTTCAGTTGCTAGCACATAATAATATCCTATTATTATATAGGATAATAATATAGATATTTAATTTAAAAAATTTATATATATATATATATATATTTTATTTTTTTTTTTAAGGAAGAAAAAAATTTAGTTTTCTACTTCCGGCTTCCGGTATGTAAAAGCTCGGTATTACACCACTAGATGGCAGTACAACTGCGTGGATTTCCACGTTCTTTTTTTGTTTGTTTTACACAGATGGATCATAAACCGTCCAACTAAAATGAACCAGTGTTACTCTGAGGTTGTTTCTGAGGTGATTTGTCCCACTTGGAGAACAGCTTAAAGGACTAAACAGTATTCCTCAAACAATACCAGCTTTGTTCCTAGAGTGTTGAATGACAGTTTTGGAATAAATGATTAGGTTGTTTGATTGATTCAAGACATGGGAGTGTTGTTTGCGTTTGTTCTTCCATCTCTCCCATTATAATCGCTGCAAATGTTTTGAAAGATCAACCATCATTCTCATTATCTAAGCGTGGCCTTACTGGCTGCCTGCGCTGTCGAGACCTGTCCGATCCTTTCAAAGAGAACTGAGTCACAGAGCCACATCCTGACAGTGACAATTAGTCAGAAGCCAGATAACTTATATCTTTACAAAATGCTAGAACCTCCAACTCATGTATATTATCAGTATATATGTGCATGAATACTGAGTCATAAGAGTCATATGTACTAACTATGTCATAAATGTACATGGAAGATGTAGTAAGCCGTCATGAATTCCCGCACCAGTGTTAGATGTTTATATAATTTACAATTGCTGGCAATTTCACATTATTTATGACATATGTGTGCTCTTAGAACGCATTGATAATATATAGAATATGTACATGCGTACAGTTTTCGTCCAGAGAGTCTATAGTATAGGTGTGGAAGATGGATGGATGGAAGCACCAATTTGCTGTTATGTACAAAGCAACATGTTAGTCTCTGAAGTTCACATTCATGGCTTACAAATGTTACTAAATAGGGCATGAAAAGATGAATAAAGATCTGCGAATTGGCTTGATGTAAAACTTGCTTGCAAGTGCAAAGACTTGAAGTATGCTTCAAAGTGAGAGAAAAAGCTGGGGGAATGTGGAGGTTTTCTGGAATGTTTTTTTCTGTCATGTCTGCTATGTTAAGGTTTGAACTAGGTTGTTAAAGTACATACATTATGTCACCAAAAGTATGTTAACACCAAATGTATGTGCGCTTGTTAAACATCCCATTCCAGATATAATCCTCCCCTTTACAGTTATAATAACCTCCACTCTTCTGAGAAGGCTTTTCACTAGATTTTGGAGTGTGGCCTGGTGCATAGTCAGGGTAAGAGTTTATGCCAAAGGTGTTCAGTGGTTTGAGGTGCAAGCTACTTGAGTTCTCCAACCTTGGCCAACCATGTCTTCTTGGAGCTCACATTGTGCACTGGAACAGGTTTGGGCCTCTTAATTGCAAATAAGGAAATCTTCAATAGCATACAAAGACATTCTATACAGTTGTGCTTCCAACTTTGTGGCGTATGGGTGTGATGGTCAGGTGTCCACATACATTTGTGTATATAAAAGGATTATATAACCTCATTAGCAGATAAAAATCAATATAGTGTTATCTTCCCACTTCTATCTATGGTTCACATCCACATACAGTATAACCACTTTTGAATGTATGGTTCGAATATCATGACAGCAGTGACTGTCTCTCATATCCCTTAGCAGTCAAGTTGTCAGTTTGATTTTCTCTGGTGAGCTCCAGTTGTCTGTCACACTGACAGTGCACACTAAGGTCTGAGCATTTCTAATTGTGGTGTCAGATTAGAATCCTTCAGCTCAGGAGAATGAACATCTGTTCTATTTTCCCCCCGAAACATTTCCAGACAACTTAGAGTCGGCCTCTGTACGTATTTCAGAGGTGACGATTGTACTTCAATTCTTATAGACCTACACTACATTCTTATTAACAATAGTTTATGTAAAATCTATAACATATGCTGTAGTCTAAACTTTTCATTTCCAACCAATGAACTTCACTTTGCAACAGCAGAGTTAACAGAAAACGACTGCTAAAGGAAATCAGTTCTTATTTCTAGTCATTTCTATGTCTCAAATATATCAGGTCTGCTCCTGATGTCATAAAGACTGTCGTTCTATCTTTCTATCTTGATATCACAAGTTATTTTTCTCATGTCGAAATGCATGATTAGGTATACATGCTGTAGGCAACATCATGGATGATATGATCCTGGATCCTGGATCATGGATCCATTTTTACTTTAATCATCAGGGACTGACACAACAGGAAATAGCTTTATGTTTGTCACTGATAGGCAACTCAGAAATATGCAACCATACTGTCTGTTGTGGACACTGTAGTAATCCTGAATGGGTGGTCAGTCGCATTACCAGCCAACTGGAGGGACCGACTTGAAGGGATCTCCATGGTAAGGGCATGATGTTTGAGAGATGCCACCTAAATGATCTGCTTTCGCGCAGCTAGCTCAGTTGGGAGAGTATGGGACTCTTGACCGTGGGTTTTATCCCCATGCTGGGCGCAAAACCCAAGTACTGGCTAGTGTACTCTCAGTGCCAGTCCAAAGCTTGGATAAATGGGGAGGGTTGTGTCAGGAAGGGCATCTGGCATAAACCTGTGCCAAATCAATATACAGTCATTGGAAGGTGATCTGATGTAATGGCCCCTAATAGGACCAGCCGAAAGAACAATAACAAGGATATACGAATATGGCACTGTGTGTAGCACTGGCCTACGTTTACGTGCACACCAAATTCCCTTTAAGGTCTATTTTCGGGTTGCAGCCATATTTCGAATGCGATGTTTATATGCGTACAGACATCGGAATATTCCTGCATACATGATTGTTCCTAAATACCTAGCCTACAGCTAAGCATCTCCTTCGAGTGGATTTTCTGAATAAGGTGTTTACATGCAACAAATTTCCTATTTAAACAGGCATATTCCAGGGGTGGGAATAAGAATATTTTTATGACCTCAACAAAAAAAAACCTTTTGTTATCTTGAGATTAGAAGAAAAATAATGCTGTGGGCATGATGCCTTCTAAGTGTCCATTTGCACGTTTTCCACTTTGCGATGCTCAATGTATGAAGTGGAAAATAACATGGATGCCTCTCTGAAAGCTTGTCTATTGTTTGCTCTGTCAGAGCACATAAAGCCCATAAACAGCTAAACACACTTTAGACACACTTTTACAGGCCTGAGTGGCTATTGGTTCTATTTTACTATAGCGAACTTCAAACATTCATGCAACATTTTGGACAGAAATTGCAGCACCGCATCAACACAGAGTAGCTTACCAACAAGCTAGCAGAGGACAATAATGAGTAGTGTTAACAACAAGCTAGCCTTACTCTTCCTTACTCTTCTACACCTGTATACTGTGATGATTTATAATCATACTATCCTGTGTGGACGGGTTACTTCTGAGTCAGTTTCTTCCTCATGTTTTCAAAAAACATTTTTCCATGACATAGTCACCTCTGGCTTGCTCATTAAGGATCCAAACCTACATGTGGTCCAATAGTTGTATTTGCATTGCATTACATCAGGTTTTGTCTGTTTGTTTGTTTGTTTTTTATTTTACTTGGTTTAACCAAGACAGCCATCTTTGTGTCATGGCAAATTTAGCTTTTACTTAGAACTTATGTGCAAACATAATGCTCTGGATTGCTCACAATTCCACTTTTAGGGTCAATTTACAATGGGAAGAGTTTGAGTCTCAGTAGTGATTTTTTAAGTATAGTGTGCATTTCAGGTTTGAGACTTCTCTCTCTCTCTCTCTCTCTCTCTCTCTCTCTCTCTCTCTCTCAAGCGCATTTTTAAATATTCCCCTCATTTTCATGTTGAATATCTCTAGTGGGGGACCAGATACAAACCTGAAATTTTCAACTAAGTAAGTCCTCTATAGTAGCATTCTGCTGTAAAAACTTTGCGTTTGAGATTCCACTGGTTACAGAACTAGGGCTAGTAGAAATCTGGGGAAAAGCCTACAGTATTTTACAGTAATTATGTTTATGGTTGACATACAATAGCTTGTACTTGTCAGTGAGGTCTAAAATGTTACTACATTTGATATTGGCAACAGTGAAGCATGATCTATCATAGGGAACTTCAAATCTGCAGAGTTTATCTCCAACTTCCAAACTCACCTGCCTGTAATTTTCTAGTAATCTTGAAGACCTTGGTTAGTTTGTTCTAAACTCTGCAGAACAGTGGACCTCGAAGGCCAGATATATAGATACAATGCCAATACATAGAGGTAATCACTCCAAAAAATTCATTAAATGTACATTAAAAATAGTCAAGCAACCTACATTGTACCACTTGAGATGGAATGGCCTGGATTCTGTGTGACAGTGTCTGTTGTTAAAAGCAATAAAAATAAAATTTTTCATCAAATGAATTGAAAACAACTTGCCACCAAACTGTAACCATGACAGGTTTATTGATGATCATGCTTTTTTTAATGACTTCATATTGAAAGCCTTTAAGCCGGTTTAATTCAGTGAGTATCTTCAGGATAAAGAGAGACTCACAGTAAAGGACACTTAAGAAGAGTGACTGTTTGTGGTGTAGTAGATGTCAGGTTATTTGCTTACCACCTTAAGTAGCATCGGCATTCTATACCATTTCATTGCCGCCTCCTGGTAGGAATTTACATTAACATTGTGAATGTCAATGAACTGAATGTATGTTGTTTGTGCCAGAGTTGCTCTCTGCATGATCTGCTCACTTTACTGATGGTGATTCTTGGCAAGCACAATAGCAGTGGGCCATGACATTGTAGAGGTTGAAGACAGTGAAAGTTTGTTGAGTACGCAGGTAAGGGCATTGCAGCATGTCAGTAGTAAACATGGACTTCTCCCATGTAATATGGCTAAAAATGACCTGTGTTCATGAAACCCTGAATGAATCAGTGGACTGGAGTCCTGCTGAGGTACAGAATGTGCTCTAATAAAGGCATTTGTGACGTTTTTGTGATATGAAACCTCTATGGAGAAGGTTGTGACAAAATATAATGTGTAAATGTTGTAAAGACTGTAATACCTGAATAAACCAAGCTCTTGATATAACCGCATGAAGAGAAAATTAATTGTTCAATAAAATGTATCATAAAACATATAGACATGCAGGATTTTTCCAGTGTAGATCTGGTACTGATCTTTGATATTGGGAGCAGATCTGATGAGAGCGTCTACACACTTTGTTTCATTTGCTCTTCACTTTCTACAATATTTATGATGGATTTAGTGAGAGTAAGTAAGCCAGATCCTGTAATGTAGCGAGCAGGCAACCCTGATAACATAGTAGTGCTCCCACGATCATCACTTTTCCCAGGGATTAAATGTGCTGTGAATGTTTATGTTTTGGTTGATATAAAATGGACATGCTGGGCATATCTCACTCATTTTATGTTCCACACTCTTGACAGAGATACTGAGCAAACTCGACACATCTGGGAAGTGGTGCCTCAGTGTTTAAGGCAGTTGTCGACTGATTGGAAGGTTATGAGTTCAAATCCCAGCATTACCAAACTGCTGCTGATTGGATCCTTGAGCGTGGCTCTTAACCCTCATCTGATGAGTTGTATCCTGTTTCAATTTGCTTTGGATAAAATTGTTAGCAAATGATCAAATATAAATGTGCACTGATGACTAACAGGATAATCATGATTCTTTTGATCAGTATTAAAATAATTTCTCTCACAATTCTTTTGCTAGAAATTACCACAGTGCTGCAGAATTCTCACATCTTATTGGTTTGAAGGTGTTCATTTTCTATGACACTATGGCTCTGTAATTCAAATCACAAATCACAGGTTTATATTAAGACTCATTCTAATATCGGGCCTCCTTTAAAGTAATAGTTTTGTCTAAATGTTTGTGTAAGCCAAACCAATCAAAAAATGTTCTGCCAGAATGACACAATTTTCAGAATTGCTGATTTTACGTTGTTCAAAATTGCAATGTAAATATATGTTTTGCAATTAAGTTTGAATCGTGTCTTAAATGATGTGCACACACAGGGGGAATGCAATTGTCTAAATAGCATTTGAATAAAGTCCGGAATGTGTCCAATTCTATTTTAAACACAAAATTCGTAATCAAACAAGCAATTAGGATTTTCCATGCTAATGATGATAAAGAAAATAGAACCCAGAGACTCAGTTCCATTACTGTAAGACTGTAAGAGTCTGTTGGGGTATAAAAAAAAAACTATTAAATGTTTCAGGTTGGCTGGATAAAACACACAGTCCATGTGATTAATCACTCAGAAGTAACAACGCACTTATTGCTCTTCATAAGTTTAAAATAATTTTATTATCAGGGTTATTTTATTCAGTCATGAAATCATGGTTTATTGTGTATATATATATATATATATATATATATATATATATATATATATATATATATATATATATATATATATAATGTGTGTGTGTGTGTGTGTGTGTGTGTTTAATATATATTATATATAGTTTGTGTTATATATTCATGTTAACACAAACTCAACATGTGAGAGAAATTGGCTCTCTGGGGGGAGGGGCATACTCTCTCTCCCCTGTCAATCATAGCAAAACTAGCCAATCATGGCTAGTGAGCTCAAGTTTTCAGCAGAGGGTAGTTATGCCACCTCAAGTGTGTTACCCCGCCCCACAGCATGAGCAGCGGGTCAAAGAAGATGCTGTTGGTGCCTTCACTCCAAGGAAGCACCTGTTAGCCTTCACCATCTCTGGTTGGTAGCTGTCATATGATGGGGAATTGGCCAAGTCTAAAATAAGGGAGGAAATAAGGGGGAGAAAAACCACACACACACACAAATATATATATATATATATATATATATATATATATATATATATATATATATATATATATATATATATATATATATATATATATATATATAAGAGTCCTTTCATTTATTGCAGCAGTGTCAGTGAAGACCAGTATCTAGCTTTCTCCAGGAGTCTCCAGTCTCAGCACTTATCAGACAGAGATAAAGATTTCCAAACCTGTCTTCAACATTGAGGGTGTTGCACTTTCCTGTTACGATGACAAGCTGTATTTTTCAACTTATTAACTTCAAGACAGAGACAAAAAGAGAGGTTGGTGAGGGAACAAATGTTTACAGCTGTTATAAGTGACAAGGGAAACTAACCTGTTTGTTGTCACGATGCCTCACACCTCCGGAGTTGTGGGGGTTTCAAATCCTGCCTCCGCTCTGTGTGCTTGGAACTCGTATGCTCTCCCAGTGCCTCGGAGGCCTCCTCCAGGCACTCCGGCTTCCTCCCCCTGTCCAATGACATGCGTTGGAGGCTGATTAGCAATGTGTGTGCGATTGTGACCTGTTATGGGTTTCGGTGCCACGAGTTCCCTGGGATAGGCTCCAGGCGCCCCCACAACCCTGTGTAGTTTAACCAATATGGAAAATGGATAGATGGATGGATGGCTGGCTAGTGTTGTGCAGCTCAGGTAATCAATTTTCTCCATGTATATCTGTTACGCTGTGGAACTGAAATTAAATGAATTGGAAATAGGTTTTGCCGCATGTGCCTGACATGTAGGTAAGTTCTTCTTGAGCTGAGCAAAAGTGCGTAATGATGTGGAACTGGGAATGACAGCAGTACTTTTGCATATAATAACTTTTCTGCAAATTCATACAAAATTTTACAAAAACGTGTAATGGTTCTTCAGTTATCCCTCTTTGGAAAGAACTTACATGCGAGTGTTAAGAACACTTGATTACCCAAGAGTGTAGTCTCATTCGCTTGAGCAACTTGATCACTCAAAGAATAAACATCACTTTAAGCAACGTTAAAATGATGTTGAATGTTGGTACCGTACTTGTTCATCGCACTGTACTGCTCATCGGCTTTAGCTTTTAAATGTAGAAAACTCACAGCATGTAAACAGAACTCATCAAACCCATTAAAAGGCCCTTTCATGTATCCTTTGACTCTTAGCCCATGGATGAAAATAGAGCATGGCAGATGGCAGAGCCACAGCACTGTTTCAGCATGAGAGCCCAGGCAGCACCCACGCAATACCCACTGTGCCATGAGAGAGAGAGAGAGAGAGAGAGAGAGAGAGAGAGCCTGGATTTGCATTCCACCAAGCAGAAACATGAAAATCATACTGAAAATTGCACTTTCAAAGCATACTTCTTTCGACTCTCTAGTTTCTAAACAGCAGAGCTGTCTGAGCTGTCACTACAGAGAACTTACAGTACGGTTTATAGGTAATAGATATGCTACACAATGAGAATGTAGACCTGGTTTCTAGTTTTAGTTGAGAAGCCTTTAATACTCCATCCAGGATGATCTAGATTATAGCTGTAGAAATTTTGCAGGGATCTGAATGATTAAAGAGGTCAATGCACTTTATGTTTTTTGGGGGGGTTTTTTTGGTGGGGGGGTTGGAGAGAGAGAGAGACCGAGACAGAGGTGTTGATATTTTCATTAGTGTTACTGATGAGTTAATTAGTACAGGTTAATTAATATTTGGATTATGGCTCCTGCTTCAGACTTTGGTCACCCCGCTATGCTTTATCTGATCAGGCAGAACAAAGGAAACTAAAAAGGATTTCAGGTTGTGTTTGATTTCTTCTTCTCCGCATGCTGCATTCCTATATCAGGAACCAACTAATAAAAGATAGGAAATAAGACCGTGTCACTGTTTGTGTGTGTGTGTGTAAGAGTCAGAAAATTGCATACATGTTTTTCCTTCTCTGAGTATTAAAGAATATATATTTTTTTCTCTTACAAGCACTGGTTGAGAGAGACTGAGTCAGTGTTGCCAGCTGTTCCTTAGTACTACAACAGATGCTGTCATGGGTAAACAAAAGCTCTGTAGCCTGCTCATCACACATGTACGCACTAAACTCTACATCTAACTTCGACATCTGAACATCACAACTGAGACTGATTTCAGCCTCCAGAATACAGATCTAGGATATATATGGGATTTGCAGACAGATCTGAGTGAAGATTTTTACTGTCATTTTAGAAGTATCAACTAGCTAGATCCCAGAGCTTTCCCAAAGCGTGAAGTTAGTCCAGCACAGGCACTTCGAGAGTCATAAGTCAGGGGGAAAAATCAGTGCTGCGCTCCAATGGCTTGTGCAATGATTCCAGGCCTGCACTTAATAGTATTCATGCCTGAAATAACCTGCCTCTGAGTGTGTCTGATGTGTTTTCTCAGCTCCATTCCCTCCTGCCTCCATAGCAGCCTTGTCTGTGTCAGTTTTCCATCTGGTGTCAAGCCTTGCCTGCAATTCTGAAACATCTCGGAGATAACACCTATCTGGAGCTAAAATCACAGCTCTTCCACTTAAAAAGTATGCCTGGTGAAGAGCGAGGTTCAATGTTTGGAAAAATATGAAGCCCTGAACCACTCTCAGTTGATCTACAGGGTGTCCCAAAAGTCTCCAAACATAGGGGATTATATATAAAAGTCTATCACGACCTTATGGCAGAATCCTGATCCATCCATGAGAATGATTTCAATACGCTCTTCTCTTGTCAAAGGCGTTCTTAAAAGCTATCTGAAAAGATGTATATGATATAAACAAAGTATGAAAAAGAAGAAGTGAATTCCTAATTTGGTCAAATATTTTCTTGAAATGTAACTTTTGATTATGTAACTTGCCACAGAGTCCGAGTGATATAAACAGTAGGGGGTGCTCACACTATACTGTGCTTTTGGCATACTAGAGGCCGGAAGGTATCGCAGGAGTCGAATTTCCAAGTACCAAGGTCATGATGTGATTGGGCAAGACCAGCCAAACCATGCTGAGTCAGCAAATATTAAAATAGAAAACGTAAAGGGTTTAAACGTAAAGGGGGGGGGTGGAGGGGAAGTGTTTTAATATGTACTGGAGATTCTGTCCTTCTATCCCCAGGACTCAGGCTCACTCCTCCCGTCCCAAATGGAGAAACCACAATCCTGCCTCGCAGTAAGTCTGCCTGTCTCTCTGAAGGTTGTCATCAGTTTGCGAAATATCCACGTGATCCTGACAGGCCATCTTTTCTTTTTCATCTCATCGCTTACCCTGAAGCAAATCCTTCCTGGTTTCTCTAATCATGTATGAGCATATACATATATACAGTGGCTTACATACATATGTTTCTGTTCCCAATACACCAAGAACACCCCCACCTCCCCTCCCCACCCCACCTTTCTATCAGTCCATCTCTCTCGCCAGTTTATTTCCAGCTGCTTCAGCACAATGAGCCTGACTCAGGCCTGTCAGTCTCCTTTCTCCAATAAGTCTTTGGGGCAGTACCCACTCTATTCCCAGACAGCTGAATTTGCATAACCATAAATCACTTACCACAGACCATAGTAACACTGTGCACGACCAAGCTCCAGAACACTGTCAGTTCAGATAAATGCCCAGTGGCACACTGTTCTCTCACCGAAGGAGACGTTTCTAAAGGTGCTAGAATTCTCAGGCTGAAAATTATACACTTGTCCCAAGGCTTAACGGAGGGTGTTATGGCAAAAACAATAAATTATACTTGCAGACATTTTGCACTACACACAACTTTCTAACAAAGTGTCGGGAAAACACTGTTGCTAGAGTTCAAGGATACGTTTAATTCAAAATCTGCAAAAACACAAAAAAGGCGGGGAAATGCAAATATTTAGTACAATAATATATTCTAGCAAGTTGGACGAGGTCAGTGTTAGGAAAGCTGTGAAATTTTCAGCAATTACAATTGATCATTTATTATTGAATGCCACATCTTGCGTTTTAACAGTTATACACTATATATACGTCCCATTCCAGATTAGTCTGCCTTTGCCCTTATAATAACCTCTACTCTTCTGGGAAGGCTCTTCACTAGATGTTGGAGCGTGGCTGCATCGGGGAACGGTTCTAAGGCTCCAACTTTGGCAAACCATGTCCTCATAGAGGTGGCTTTGTGTATGGGGCAATTGTCATGCTGGAACAGGTTCGGGCCTCTTTGATCAAGTGACGGGAAATCTTAACCCCTCGACATACGAAGACATTCTATAGAACGTTGCACTTCCATTTTTGTGGCAACAGCATACGGGTGTGACGGTCGGGTGTCCACATACTTTTGGCCACGCGGTGTATTTTAGTGTCCGTGAAACGAGATCGTTCCTGTTGTGACAGCTGTCGAACTGTGAAGACTCTCTGGAAATGAACAAGAGAGAAATCGCTTGTCCTGTTACTAAGAAACTGGAAAAACACACACACACACACACACACACACACACTCCACTTGTCCTGAAGACTTTCGGAAAATAATATTTAATCCCTCGGTACCGATACGACATCAGAATTCTGTAGTAACAAGGAACGTGTCTCGTGGACGTTCCGTGTTTTCTAAAGCGTTCGAATAACTAAATAGATCAAACGTTGCGGTTAGTTAAACAAGATAACTCTCGTCGTCGATATGTTTAGGCTTTCTGTTTGTTTTTCTGTGACTACAAACCGATTAACAAGTACAAAATGTCACTCTTTGATAAAAACAACAACAACAGCAACAAACAAACAAACAAACAAACAAACCAGAATCGCTGTGGTATAAGAGGATTACAACACTTCAGTGTGTGTTGTTAGGGGAAAATACAAATACATTAGGAATATATTTCACATCACACCATGGTGTGGATTATTTTCACAGAACGGCATGCCATGTCGTATTTTATTCCTTACGTACTGCATGTTGTGAAGATCTACCAAGGCTACAAGACCTCATGCTGTCCTATAAACACTCACGTTTATGCTTATGTGAGTATAAAGTCTGCTCACCACACGTGAAGGTACTAATAAACTCAGCACCAAAAGCTCCACTTCATCTAGGACCACATAATCCTTGCCATGAGAATTCCAGGTTCTCGACTGACCTAAGTGTAGAAAGGCAGTAAAACGTCTACAAATCCTGACGAACTGACTCTGTTCAGATATTAGTAGACGATTTAGTTGAGATTCATGCAAATGCAAGGGAGGAAGATAAACAGAACGGAGGTCATGCTGCATGCACGGGCTTCTTTAGGGCCCGAACATAGACTCAATATCTTACAGAGGAATGAAAGGAGAAGATAAAGCAGGAGAAATTGAGGGCGGGGGGGTTGTGGGGATAGATGCGTAAGGAGGAGACAGAGTGATAACTCCAAAAGAAGTAGCTCCATAATCAATAAGTACTGCATGGACTCAGCGAGTGATATACATTTGTGCCAAAAATATCGATCGCTAGCTTCATATTTACAACCACACAGTGGGGCGAAGAATGGCGCGAGAATGGGTCTTCACTCGCAGAGATCAACTTTTCACTGTCCCGTTATGCGTGGACGGATCCCTCCCAGGCTGTTGCAGTGTGACAGGTGACTGAGGCAGCGGATTCAATTTTGGCTCAGTGTAAACTAGTAAAGAGTGAAACGTGTTGGCGAGAGACTTGCTGATCGGAGCAGCCAAGGAACGGCGTGTAAAATTCGCCAAATCGGATCAGGATCAAAACGTATAACGGCGCAAATCTGGGCTGCACCAGCAAAGATTTAGACTGAGCATGGGCTGAATAAATGTGTGTGTGTGTGTGTGTGTGTTATGTTTATTCCTGTTGCTCCATTATTTTAATTGTACTATTAGTTAAGGATTAGTTTTACGTTTACAGATTTCCGAAAAGCCTGTTGTGGGGGGTGGGTTGGGGGTGGGGGTGTTCTTTATGACTGATCTGATGGGCAAATCCTTCATGGTGGATAATCAGAATTAATCCTAAATCTCAATATCCCAATATTTTAACCAGAGGTTCAGGTTTAAATGCCTAATTGGTTAAGAAACGCTTAAGATGAAGTCATGCACCATGACACGTATTAAAATTGAACTCAGATCAACAAATCATTGATTAGTACCATCCCCGGAGTGTTACCAGGACAGGAACCGGACCCTTCCCGGGATAACGTGGTTACTGAAGATGAATGAATGGATGGATGATTAGGCTTAAGGTCTGGTTTAACACGTCCTGGTACAAATGCCATGTGATTTCTTTCGGAGTAAAAGTCTAATCTCGTTGTGGTGCAATATGCGTTGAGTGAGTTTGAGCTTGCCTGAAGTACAGGAAGAGGGAGAGATAAAGAAGAGCAATGGGCTAAAAGCTAAAAGGCCACTCACGCTCTCCGACTGAACAGAGAGCGTTAAAGGAGAACTCATTCGAATGTGTTCCAGGGTAGAGCTTAATTTGTTTACCTTTTCTATCTGTTCCATCTCTCCCAGCGCTCCTCAGCACAGAGAAAGGGGCGGAGCAAACTGATCATACCCACATCACTCTCTCTCTCTCTCTCTCTCAGACTCTCTCTCTCCCTCTTGCACTCTCTCTCTCCCTCCATCCCTATCACTCTCTCTCCCTCCTAAACTCTCTCTCTCTCCCTCCATCCCTATCACTCTCTCTCTCAGACTCTCCCTCTCTCTTGTACTCTCTCTCTTCCTGTTGCACTCTCTCTCTCTCTCCCTCCATCCCTATCACTTTCTCTCTCTCTCAGCCCTCTCTCGCCCTCTCCATCCCTATCACTCTCTCTCAGACTCTCTCTCTCTCTCCCTTTTGCACGCTCTCATGCACTCTCTCTCTCCATCCCTATCACTCTCTTTCACTCCCTCTCAGACACACACCCTCTCCATCCCTATCACTCTCTCCCTGTCAGACTCTCTCTGTCATTCTCCCCCTCCCTCACACACACTCTCTGTCTCTTACACACTCCAGCTCTCTCTGCCTCTTACACACGGTCTCTCACACACACCCTCTCAGACTCCCTCTCCATCCCTATCACTCTCTCTCTCCCTCCCTCTTGTACTCTCTCTCTCCCTGTCAGACTCTCTATCTTTTCTCCCCTCCCTCTCACACTCTCGCTCCCCCCTCTCTCTCTCTCCCCCTCCCCCTCCCTCTCTCTCCCTCTCACTCACTCTCCCCCTCTCTCTCACTCTCCACCCCTCTTTCTATCTCTCTCTCCCTCCCTCCCTCTCTATCTCTCTCTCCCTCTCTCGCTCTCCCCCTTTTCTCTCTCCCTCCCTCCCTCCCCCCCTCTCTCTATCTCTCCCTCTCTCGCTCTCCCCCTCTTCTCCCTCCCTCCGTCTTGTTTTCAGAGCAGCAGGCTACATTTCGCCTCCGTGTGTTCTACGTTAACGGCGCGTAGCCCGGATGTGGATGCGAGCAGGTCTCGCCTCCGTCGGTACACACACTCTCTCTCACACACTCTCACACACACGCAGGCATCGAGCACACCTGGACGTGTCATGTGACCCGCTACCTGGGCGTGGAGAAAGCCTGACTGTTATTCTGCCTCGATGCTTTCTTTTTCTTCTTGAATGGGAGGCTCGGGCTGTGCACGCGCTCTGTACCGAATGCTGCCGTTCCTCGTGCAAAAGTAAGATGTGAACTTTTTGATCTGATTTGATGGTGGCGATATTTTTGGGGGGAATTTGTTAGTTTGCTTGTTTTTGAAAAACCCAAACCGCTATCTGGACGTGTTTGTACTACCATTACTACCAAGGTGAGTAGAGTGGGGCGTGTGTGTGTGTGTGTGAGAGAGCGTGAGAGAGAGAGAGAGAGAGAGAGAGAGAGAGAGAGAGAGACGATTGCATTCTTTTTTTTTTTGTATTATTTATTTTGAAAGAAAGTGGCGAGTGCGCGCGCTTCACCCACGTCGTTTCACGCAATCGGGCAAGTTCAGAAAGAACGCGGTAAGCGCGCGCGGTAATCCGAGGTTCCTGAAAGCTATTTCAGACGAGATTTGAGACACGAGAAAGCAGCATCTCGGATCGAGGAGACAGACAGCAGTCTGGGGCTCGCGCATCGCCGGGACACGGTTGTCACCGCTGCGCGTGAAGGGTCAGGCGCCCCCGCGCGCGCGCGCGTGCGTATTGTTGCCATGTTGGGCGGCTTCCTGTTTATTGTGCTGTGTTTATGTAAACAACGTGACAGTAGATACAAGCTTTCCGACTAACGGGCCTGGATACAATGCGTCCAACAAGCTGTCGTCTCGACCTGTGCACTGTTTTTGTTCAGGGCTGAATGAAGAGTCGCCATTTAATCTCCACTAGCAGGAGAAACTCTCATTCTGTTCTCTGTTGGGTTCTAGCAAACTTCCATCCAGTCTTCTGGATATGCAAGGTTCAGAACTAATAGGAACAACCGGTTAAAGTTTGTCCCCTGGATCCCTGCTGAAATAAAACAACAACAGAAACCATCACAGAATTTCTAAATGGTTTTAATGGGAATTGTAATGGTTTTAATGGGACCTGTAATGATCCCTGTGGGTCTCTACTCGTAATTTCTTGCCCTCTATTGGTGGCATGTTATGTCTAGGGGATACCGTTAAGGACTAGTGATGTTAACGGTTTTCATGGTGAGTTGATCGTTTGTAATGGAAACCATTAGAATGTCTGTGATGGTTGGTGGTGTTGTTGGTGGTGTTTTTCAAAAGGCCACTCGTATGATGAAGGCTGAACAACATCTTATCCTGCAAGGAACTCCCAGAGCTTCACGACCTCACGCGCTTATTTACGAGATGCGTACAAGGAGCAGGTTTCAAATGAAGGCTTGAACCGTTTTCTTCCTCTTCTTTCTTTCTTTCTGGTCTCTGTGCAAATCGAAAAGAACGAAAACAACTTTTTGAGAGAACATAAAGATTTAGTTGTGCGTAAACGTGTCGTCGTTTAGACCCGCCCGCCAACGATCGTATGAGCGCTGAGTACTTAAGCATAAAGTTCCTACTGTTCATCAGTAGTAGCTTCCCGGTTCGTCCGGCATGCTCATGTATTCCTTCGTGTGTGTGTGTGTGTGTGTAGAAGATGATAGAAAGGCTCCTTTTTATGCGCTTGTTAGTTCTGGTGCTGAAACAAAAGAGCGAGACAGTAGGTCCCATTCAGTGATGTCTGAGGGTTCCGTGTCTCTCGGCCCCTGGCACTATGTACCATGCGCCTTAACCCGAGACCTTGGATCTCTGACCAAAGCTGACAGATCTTTACTGTCTAAGAGAAACTGCTTGTTTTGGCAGATTATCCTCATTAAATGACATTAAAAAAAATACTGTCATGAGGAAGAGGATTAAAGTGGCCGCTCTCTTGTTCTTTGTGTGTGTGTGTGTGTGACAAGGACTGGGAGTGGCACCGATTGCTCTTACTCACTGGACAGTGAGGGGCATCTAGCCCAAATACAGACCATCTGTGGCGTGCGTCTCTCTCTTACCCATTCTTTCACCATGAACATTCCATGTTTAAAAAAAAAAAAAAACACCCCCTTAAGCTTATCTCGTGCTTAAGGAATAAATTGAAATGTCGGCGATTCCCTTATCAGAGGCACAAAGTGGCAGCGAATGATTTCTCAATACTGCAGTTTAAAATGACCCCGTTCACCTTCAGTCACTATGCTCCCCGCAAGCCTATCTCCACAACGTCATTAATGTCATAATACGTTCATTACTCACAATCATAAGCAATTGTCACTGAAGCTGTCCAGCTTCTTTTTCTTTTCTTTTCTTTAAAACAACTCCACAGCAAAAACAAAGCAAAACAGCAAAAATCAGTAAGGACAAGGCAACTTTGTGTTCAGTCGTAAGAGTCGGTTAGTTATTTGTGCTTATAAAACACCGGCCTTGTTGTTCGGAAGCCGCTTATTTTCCATTTCTCTTCCAGAATGGTCCAGCACACAGGAGGCTATACTTTACTTTCCCTTTTACTGCCGTTGGGTAAATTGCTGTCATTTTAGGATGTGTTGATCTTCTGTGTGCTCAGGGTTGTTTAATTCAAAACCAGTTGGCTTCACATTGTACAGGATGCACCCAACATTACACACTCAACAACGGATGCTTTATCTCGACATAGTACATCACTCTTAACAGCTTCAGTAAGTAACATTTCATAACACAAGCTGGGGGGGGGGAGTAGAAGATAAGATGTTCTTTATATATATATATATATATATATATATATATTGTATATGTATGTGTGTGTGTGTGTGTGTGTGTGTATGTGTGTGTTCGTGTAAGCCCAAATTGTAATTTGGTTCTTTTTCCTTCTTAAGAAAACGACCCTAATTGATTTAGTAATAAACGTCAGGTTCTTGCCTCTATCTAAACTAAGCCAGCTCCATGGCATGAAGGCATGTACAACATGCTTCCTTCACAACGGCCGTCGTTTATTTACTGTGCTGCGACGACTCGACTTGTACCTGCCCAACTTGTTTTCTTTTTGCCGTTGAGAGAAAACAAGGCTCTGTATCAGATCTCGGTGTGATGACTAAGACTTCCCGCCTTATAAAAGCCAGATTGTGCTTTTGTAACCACGGATAGTTGGGAAGTCTCTGGGAGTTGCACTTGGGTCCCCGTTACACTTCGTTTGCGGTGCTGGGGCACAGCTTTGTTAGCTAGTTTTACAAAGCACAGCTTTTTCATTTTGCGCTTTTATCGTACATGTCAGACCCTGCCATTAAATGTGTCTAATAGAACAGCTACAAAATAAAACTGCTTCAGAAGTGCTTGAGGCTTTGTATTAATGACTAGAAGGTTGTGCCTTCGAACCCTGTCACTGCTAAAGAGCTGCTAATGGGCCTTTGAGAAAGGCTCTTAACCCACCACCGCTCATCAGTATGCTTGGATTGTAATCTGATAAGTCATTTTGATAGGATTGATTATTTTTTGGATTAAAGCATCTGCCAGATGAATAAAAGTCCATTCTCCGGAGAGACAAGTATCAGAACCTGCGTCTAACAGGAATCGGTTATTGAATGCTTGTATTTTAAAGCCGTCTATTCTAAGCTTTTAAGTCCAGGGTCCCCTGGGATATGAGAAACGCTGGTCTAATTGAACCCCCCAGACCCCTCCCACTAGACAATATGGCAAGGCTTGGTAAATTAATCGCGATCCTGCATTTTGTCGTTGTTTTGACCGCCAAGTGACCCAAGTCGGGGTCTGGGTAAGAAACGTAACGAACAGGGACGTAGATTGTCCAAACACGACGGATCATCTTGATCTTCTCTCTGGCTAGAATAACTTTAGTATCTGACATTCATTCTTCTGTAATTGTCGTGAATCATTGCATTACATGTTTCTGCTTTGTTTATATTTTCATCTTGCCGATATTTCATATGCGTGATCCAGGTGTAATGCATCTTCAGGGTAAGCTGAGTGTGAACTCTGCTTGTTTAGTGCATAGGGTGTAGCGTAACGGTGTTGGGTGTCCAACCCACTGATCTACGTGCACAATAAAATGCAGGCTGAGAATTACAGTTTCAGAAAATGCACAGTGTAGTCTACTGTATTAGTGTTTTGTGATTTGCATTCATGCATCTGTCTGTTTTTCTAACAGTAAAGTAGTATAATACTTGGCTGTGTATGGCCCACGCGCTGCCTTTAAAACAGACTTGCTGTGCCTAGTGCTTAACAGTTGATCTTGACTTTGTTTTTATTTTGTTTCCAAGAAAATAATTTCTTGTATTTCAAATAGTATTTCCCTACTTTTTCCTATCACTAGTCACCATCTGACATCCTCGTACTGCTTCCACAGGTAGCGCTTTATAGTGAGAATCTGACGCACACAAACACATCGAGAGGATGTGCCAGAATGTGGATCGTCCTGGATTTGCATAAGTGCTATTACTTTAATTGATACATTGTAGAAAATGGCAACGTTGTGACATGTCTATTGAGCATTAGTTAGAACGCACTTTAGTTTCAGAAAAGCCACTTCTGATTTTTTTGGGATCTTGGTATAGTCACAACTACCCATGTTGATTTAAGATTTGTAATAGGTATAGTGTTGAATGTCATTATATCTCCAGGGGACTTGACGTAAAATGATTTCTACAGAGTTACAATTGCAATCCAAATGATTCAACCCCCACTGCCAATCAGGTTTATTGTCAAAATGTACAGCCTTTCAGCTGTTTGCAATGAACAAATCAAACAAAAGCAATTGAAATAGTTCAACAACTGGTTTAGATGCCAGGACACCAAGACGTACACCACTACTGAGCCAAAAGCAGAAGAAAAGTCGCTCAAAATCATATAAAATAAAAATTTTCAGCACGATGGATCAGCTGTAGGAGAAAGAAGAATGAAGAAAGAACACTCTGTCAAGTACGGTCAAGCATGGTGGTGGCTTGGTGATGCTCTGCGGCTGCTTTGCATCCTCTGGCACTGGAAACCAACAGCATGTGGAAGGCAAGATGGATTCATTGAAGTATCAGGAAATCCTAGGAGAAAATGTCATGCCGTCTGTGAGGAAGCTGAAGCTTGGGCGTCATTGGACCTTCCATCAGGACAATGATCCGCAAACGTACCTCAAATTCCACCAAAGCTTGTTTGCAGAAGAAGTCCTGGAAGAATCTAAAGGCCATCACAGTCACCTGACTTGAACCCCATAGAAAATCTCTGGTGGGATTTGAAGAAGACGAGTTGCAGCACGCAAACCCAAGAATATTCCTGAACTGGAGGCCATTGCTCATGAGGAATGGGATAAGATTCCGCAGGAACGCTACCAGAAGCTCTGCATCTCATTTACAGCAGGTCATAACAGCAAAAAGGTGCTCTACTTAGCACTAAAGATGCTTGTCATGAAGGGGTTGGATAATTTTGAAACTGGTGAAGTCATTATAAGTTGCATTTTCAGTTTAATTTGGGGAAACCACTTGAAATACTTCAACACAACGAATGCTTCAACTGCTTTTGCTTGATTTGTTCATTGCAAACAGCTGGAAGTCTGTACATTTTGTCAATAAACCTGATTTACAATGGGGGTTGAATAATTTTGATTGCAACTGTGTACCAAGCTACAATGAAAAAGATAAACCATGCATGGAAATGGAGTGCTGCAGAAATGAGCCCTAAAACCCTGAAATGAGTTAGCAATTTAGCACTTCCGGTTCCATCATCCTGAAGTCAGTGGGGTTTCTGAATGGGTGTTCTGGTCAAATGGCTGCAATACGGTCCGTGGTGAACACAAGCTCAAGATATTTTCACGTTTTATTCTACGACACAATACATCAGTAATACCCCACTCGTGATTTTGTTAAGCTTTTACGGGTCTTGAAAAAGACGGTTGCTAACAAGTGGCTAAATGGAACTACAGAGGTTGTTGGTGTCCTTAAACTTTATCACTACAGCCTCATAGTGTTCTTGTAAACTGTTCCCACTCGAACTTTCCAACTTTATCAGTTTATAGTGTTTTTTTGCCCCTCCCAATTGTAGTGTTTGTTCAAACTGTAGTGCTATAAATGCTATCGGAAGTATAGCAGTGGTGACATTGAAGTCATGTGACCATGGTGTAGTTCGTTTATAGCCTTTAACTTTATTTTTTTTTAAATTTTTTTATTGATTGTATTTATGCTTCAAAATTGATGTCATGTTCATTTGTGAAGATTATCTCAATGTACAAAACGTGTAAGAATCGTAAACTTTTGTCGAACTAGGGAACCAGGGTGTTGCTAACTTCCGGGATATATAAAAATATTCGAGTCATCCCTGCCGCGCACTAAACAAATGTCTGATCTTTACAAATGAATCTTTGGCAGGCATTTTGTTCAAAGTTCTTCACACTCCACACTATGTTCTCCTTATGCTGGCATTATTTTTATTTTTGCCCTTTGAGAACAGTTATAACGGTTCTCCTACTCAGGAGCTGGCGCTACAACTGAAAATCCTTTGCCCTAATGAGGAACTTGTATGAATTGTGCCCTGTAGTTTACCCTTCCAAATTTCTCTCGTTCACCCATGAGCTCGGTTATATCTGATGGTGGGAAATGGAAAGGATGAGGTGAGATCACACACATTCTCACACATACACACCAGCAGCTGGCATTGTCGGTGTGATCCAGTCTGGGCTCGACGCCCATTCTTCATCCATAGTCTTTAAACACGACCATAGCACCATAAACTGCATTTAAGCCAGAGCACATTGCTTGTGCTTGTTCATCACAATCTCTCTAGATCGTGCTTAGTTTGTTTTTATTCGTATGCTAATGTTCGATTGATTTGGTAATCTTTTTTTTCTGTTCTTACTTTCATTTATATATGAATATATATATTATATATATTTATATATATATATAACGCTGTATGTAATGGGAAGATCCATGAAGTGTGTGTGTGGGCTGGATGTACGCACACACGGATTCCAACTCGGCGTAGAGGATCGTGAGCTCTGGGTTCAAAGGGTCTGGTTACAAGCATTAAATGGTTCATCAGTGTAGAATTAGCCTCATAGGCGAGTGTGAGAAACACAGGCTCTTCCCATCACCAGAGAATGAACTAGCAGATTGGCATGCAGGGCTGAGATCTTTCTTGCACCTCTGCAGAGACACACTCTATATTAAAACGGCTGATTTGTACCTCTTTTGGTTATTTGATGTGGACTATTAAACGCACGGTGGGTCATTTCTGAACTTCTGATAGGAAATCATCACGAACGTGCAAAATAGCGTACCATCGAGATGGGCATTTGAAGCAGTGTTGCTATTCATTTTAGCTCTCTACATTTTGAAACCATTAGTGTTGGTGAAAAACCCAAATATTCAAATATTTTATACTGCTATGACTATAACCCTACATTAGACTAGCACTCGTGTCACTTGTGGGCGGTACTACCGCTATTGTTGGCGTGTACCTTCCAGTCTTCTAATGAGAACCATCAAACTAGATTTTTGATATACATGTTACATGCTAGGCTTCGTTTGAAGATTAGCAAAGCACGCGTACTGTATTAGCTAAGTACACTCCAGTACTACAAAACACAGACGATCTCTGCTACTTCCTTCCTCTGTGTATTTTTCTCCGTAACGTTTCCGTACACGTTGAATGAGCACATGGCAGGATGAAATGAAACCACGGTAGGCTTTTCTTCCATTTTTGCGCATCAAACAGGAAATGGGAGCTAATTGGGAGCAGATTGGAGCTAAAACTGTAAGAGGAGGATCGAATCAGTGTCAGTGCTAGGGGGTCGGTCCGAGGAATCGTTCAAGTCAGTTTATTTATTTATTTATTTTTTGGATTTGTGACTGTACTGCATCATATTTAATTTTGCGTAGAATTGAGAAAAATTGTCAGGCTGTCACTTTATCTCTAGAGGCTGTCGCTGAAATCACGGCTCTGTGTCACACGCGTACATCGAAAATGAACCGACACTTTATTGCTTACTAGCGTGAACTCAGCTGGATGGTGGATTTTTAAGCGATTCGTCAGTCATGCGCAGTAAACAGTTAAATATCCCTAACCTCTCGTTTTGATATAATGCTTTTACAATTCATTTGCCTAATGTCCGAACGCCGCTCGAGACGAGAGCACATGAGATAAGGGGAGATGGGGGGGGGTGCGACGACGATGACGACTACCTACACAAATCACTTCAGAGTCAATGGGATCATCTTTCAAGCTGTATAAGAAACATTTTCCAATGAGACCGAAGTAGCTAGCTTTATATTATAATTTTGGTTGGCTTAGAAGTCCTGACGTCCTCTGTGGGGGGGTCCTATACAGAATCAAATTCAATTCATTTTTGTTCCACGCTACAGTACATATCCGTTATTTGAAGACCCAAGTAAAAAAGTTAAAAATGTGTGTGTGTGTGGTTATAAAATATATATATTTTATAACCACGTTCATACCTATTGTACAAGAGCTCCATCAACTAATGTTCAGCTGAAGTTGTAATACATCAGTTTAATTCATCATTCTAATCCAAGCAGCCAGTCCAAGCCCTGATTAGACGTGCTTTGATTTGGCAGCTTTTCAAGTTGTGCTGTTTGGCTGAAACGGAAAGAAAGGATTTAAGTATTGCTTTGTGCGTTTTAAAGCTTTTCAAAAGACTCAAACAGAATCTACTAGAAGCCTGTTTTTGCAGTTTGGGTTCCTCTTTGTTCCTCTTTTTTGGGAATTGGGGTTGGGGTGGGGGGGTGTGAGTGTGAGCGGATTTTGTGGGTGTGTGATGCATTCTTTATTTTTTGCTGTGTAAAAAAAAAATAAAATAAAAAAATGAAGGAAATGATTTATTGCCCAAACCCCACTTGGTTGAACACATAAGTGCTAAATGATAGATCCACTTCATGTACCGGTCACCCACACTGCCACTTTTGTTTCTGCCATGATGTTTGTCTCCTCGTTTTTGAGAGGTATTACTCTGAGCACTGGATGTTACATTTCATTTCCACAAGTGTAATGCCAGTGTTAATCCCCAAACAGAGGAAATGGCTCACTTCAGGATGATTTTTAATTATCGTGTTTATAACACTTCTCATAGGAACGCCAGGATGGTGTGGTATGCTAGCTGTTTAGTGAACAGATTTATGATTATTTATTAATTTTTTTTTATTAAAAAAAGAAAAAGGAAAAAAAAGAAGAAAAAAAACCCCCTCAAACAACAAAACGGTTTTACGTTCGTCTCTAGGAGATTAATTACGAAGAAGAGAGTGGATGGATTTGTAACTGATGTGACAGATGGAGGAAGGGTCAGGATTTTGGCAACAGCTGGAAGCCAAGGTCACCCTAGCATGGGGCAGACTTTGCTGGCATGGCATGTATCAGTCAGGAGAAGGGGAACGGTTGTTACACTTGTGGTAAATGATTCATTCAGGCTTCTATAGAGAACCTAAAAATTTCAGAGGTACTTTTGCTTGGCCTGTTAGTGACTCGGGAAGCAAAATAAGGGAGAACTGGGTCACAACTGTTTATCACATCGTACATCCTCAAGGATGACCTGATGTGTTTTACATACAGTAACCGCACAGGTGATTGAGTAACCCAAGTGTTTGTTGCTTAACGTTATACCACAGCTGTGGTCAGTTCTTAAATCTGATTGGTTGGAAGGTGTTGAATTAATTTTCTGTAGCAGCAGCAGTAGTTCTGGTTATAACTTTTATTGGTCTCAATGCATGCTTATTAATTAAGTTTTTATTTCTATAGTAACTCATTCACAGGGACTCCAACGATCAACATAATCGAATAGTAGTACTATACAGGTAAAAAAAAAAAGTGATATTCTTGAATATATGTGTGTGTGTGTGTGTGTGTGTGTGTATATATATGTATGAGTATTTAACATTTATGGAAGGAGTCTCAGGTGTCAGCATTTTGTAACAGTCAGTAAGTTTTCCGTTTAGTCTTCAGGTCTTCAGGACAGAAGACTTTCCGGTTTTTCTGCAACGCCAAGCTGCGGTTTTTTTCCCCCCTCTCGATGCTTTTGAGACAAGTTTAATTCTGACCCTGGAGAAGGAAAATCAGAAAGTACACTATATGGTCTAGCGTTTGTGAATACCTGACCATCACTTCCATATGTGTTCCTTCCCCAGACTGTTGCCACAAAATTGGAAGCACAGTTGTCTAGAGGCCATGTGTGTGTGGAATTTGCATGTTCTCCCCGTGCTGCGGAGGTTTCCTCCGGGTACTCCGGTTTCCTCCCCCAGTCCAAATACATGCATGATAGGCTGATTGGCATGTCCAAATTGTCTGTAGTGTATGAATGGGTGTGTGAGTGTGTTTGTGATTGTGCCCTGCGATGGACTGGCACCCTGTCCAGGGTGTACACCCCACCTTGTGCCCGATGCTCCCTGGGATAGGCTCCAGGGTCCCCGTGACCCTGAAAAGGATAAGCGGTATAGAAGATGGATAAATGGACAGTTGTCTAGAATGTCTTTGTATGATGTAGCTTTTCAGTTCGTCTTCACTGGAACTAAGAGACCCCCAAACCTGTTCCAGCATGGCTCCATGAAGTCATGGTTTGATAAGATTGGAGTAGAAGAACTTGAGTGTCCTACACAGAGCCTTGACCTCAACCCTACTGAACACGTTTGGGATGAATTTGAACATCTTTCTGGGCGTTAGCGCATGTGTCTGTACAGACAAATCCCAACAGCCAGAGATCCGAAACCTAGTGGAAAGCCTTTCTAGAAGAGTGGAGGTTGTTATTGCATCAAAAGGGGACACCAACTACATCTTAATACCAACGGTTTTAGAACGGCATGTTTAGTGTCGTTCGAAAATAACCTCATTCTGTGCTCGGACTTCAGAGGTCAGTCGATTTGAATCATTATTGTCCTATAACAGGCTGCCCCATTGCGTTTTATTCCTAAAGTAAGACTAACAATCTTTTATTACTGCGAACAAAGTTATTTAGTCCGATATCAATTTAAATCAGTTATATTTTTTCGCTTTTGTTTGTTTTTTTTGTTTTGTAGTTTGCATACTTTTTTTGTGTTTATATCCTCTTTATATCTTTCCCTCAGTCTGTCACGGTCGCGCCGAGATTTTCTTTCTGTTCCGTTCCGTCATTGTCGTGCTCGAGGCTGGTGTCCTCGAGCTTGATGCGTCTTTAAAAAAAGAAGCGTCATTGTAGCAGAGCGTCTCGGGTTTCTACAGATGCCTCCAGCGAACTGAGTGCGTTCACGGTGATCAGAGCTGACACCCGTGTCTTTTATTTATCTGGACCCGTTCTCAGGAACTACATCTCGGGTTATCTACTTTCACTTCAACTTCTTCAACGCAGACAAGAGTTCTAATTGTTTCCGTCTTGTTTCCTGCAGTCTTGTGATTACCTATTGTCTGTGGGGTTTTTATTTCTTTTATTTAGCCTGAGGCGGAAGTCTCCTCTCGGGGGGACGGGGGGGACGGGGGGGGGTTATTATATATTATATTATATAATTGTGTCGGCTTTATGGTTTCATGAGAGTAAACCCAAACACAAGGCTGACCTCACCATCCTTAGAGCAGCTACTATAAACATGTCTAAACATCCGCATGCATGCGCCTGGGTGAGGCGAACGTGCCGCCAGGCCAGTCGGCGATTGTAACTACGCAGCACGTGCTCACAAACCACAAAGAAAAACATGCACGTCTTATGTCTTAGCACTTCAAGTTCCTGTGTGGTCACAGTCTGCTTCGACTCTGTAGTTAGTTTTTCATTGACGCGCTAGCGTGCGTGATTCACGTCTTTGCGTCTCTCAGACCTCTAATTATTGTGATTAGTGTGCGAAGGGATGTGGGTGGGGTCGAGCAGCCTTATTACTGAGCTCCAGGCTTGGGAAGTGGGTATGCTTCGTGTTATTCTGTTTACTGCAGATAACCGTGCCAAATGGGTCTGGTTCAGTTTTTTTTTTTTTTTTTTTTTTTCCCTCTCGCTCTCGTCTTTCTTAGTGTGTGCGGTTGGTTAAAGCAAAGCGCCGAGTTCTAGGGGAACATGCCGGTCGTTTACGAACTATTCTGTTCAGTTCGCTCACATGGCAGAGAATTTCCACGATGAACCGAGAATTGCGAGTACGCAGTCAAAATGGAGATGCTGTGCAGACGATGAGTGTGTCATTACTGTTGTTTTGCTTCTGCTGCGGAACGAGGTCCGTGCTTCTCGTCTCCTGTCAGTCTCACAATGACGAGAAACGTTGCAGCTTGGAATGACCAAACAGGGCCACTGCGGCCCCAGGATCCGTTCCAGCTCTGCTGAGCATGATAAATCTGGTGTATGACGCGTGCGGGCGCGTTGCTGTTGTAACGCTAACAAAAACTCCGTGCCAGTTGCTGCGATACAGCAGTAAAACTTTAAAGCAGCCCGTCCACCAGATCCCAAGCGTTCCGTCTTTCTGTTGCCTTTCTGATGTCGCATTTCTGAGACGTGGTTTAGGGTGGCATGGCTGTTTCCTGTCTCGAAGTGCTTCTCATGTTCTAACCAAATGCCACTGGCTTTTATGTGTAAACAACCTGGTTGATTTAATTTGTTTAGTTTATTTTCAGAAGCAGTGGAAAACCTTCGACTCTCAAATGAACTCATTTCTGTCCAGACTTTGTTTATATACTCCAAAATTGCTGTCCATGTTTTTCCTGGCTCTGCTACTACATTGCACCACTACATGGAACTACATGGGGTGTGTGTGTATGATCTATCTATCTGTCTATCTGTCTGTCTGTCTGTCTGTCTGTCTGTCTAAAGTTTCTGTGCAGCTTATCATACACAGGGTCATGGGGAGCCTCGAGCCTGTTCCAGGGAACTTGCGCAGGGTGCCAACCCATCACAGGGCACAATCACACATGCTTACGTACCCATTCACACACTATGGACAATTTCGAAATTCCAGACTTCCTACAACGCATGTCATTGGACTGGGGGAGGGGGGAGGAAACCGGAGTACCCAGACAAAAACATGCAAACTCTGCGCTCAGAGGCGGTAGTTGAACCCCCAACCCAGAAGTACTGGTGTGAGGTAAACGATAATGACTTTATTACACCTTCAAGAAAGGTAAGAGGTCAGCCTTCTATGAGTGAGGTGCTGAATTGGGGGGAAGATTCCCAAGAGGCGAAATGAACACGGGATCCAGGTCAAACAGCCGGTATGCCGTCACACTTCAGAGTTCTAATGGAGTCTGGAGACGCTTACGCTAGCATAGCTTTTGCTTTCCATTTGAAAAAGCTCTCAAGTGTTCTTGCTTTGGCGACATACCGCCGGAGCACTCCTGTGGTTAACAAGGTTAGCCGAGAAGACGACTGAGCAACCCCCAGTTAATGCAGTAGCTTTTCACTGTATAATATTATACTTGATATTAAACTAGAGCAAATGCTACACTGGACGTCGGTGTAAAGGCCGCTTGTAAAGTTTTTCTTTTTTTAAACCTCGTGAGATTTCACTAGGCTTCTAGCCTGGAAAGATAGTAAGTGAATAGTAAAGGCTTGTACTGAGAATTCTTTCCTCTGTGCCGTGCTCTGTAGTAGTGTAACCTCACTCATTACAGTGTTACACTTCTACGCTCTGATAATCTGGGCCACAGACTGAAGAACCGACAGAACTCCTATTTGTGCCAGAGGATACGCTAAACTCTGCCCAAGGAAGAGCTCCTGTAGCTGACGGAGAACTTTCAGTGAAGAAATAATCACCCAAATAAGAACCACGGTCAGACACACAGTTCAGTGTATACTCTTAAGTATGTCTTTGTAGAACACTGATTTTGAGGGAGCTGTGCGCCAAGGCAACATCGTGATATCAAGAGTCACCAAGAGTTTTGGTTTACGTTGTGTTGCGCAGAGAGAGAGAGAGAGAAAAAGAAAGAAAGAGAGGGGGGAGAGGGAGAGGAATGTGGTATGGTGGTGATTTCCCGTGCTCATGGTGTTCATGTTTTAAAAAGCAAACTAAAAATTATATTAATGAAGACCAGCAGCATGCGAATCATATGTGGGAGATCAGTTCATTAAATCGAAATAAAGCACTTTATTTAAAGAATATAATCATGCAATGTTAATATCATTTTGCACGTTAATATCATTTTGCGGTACGAGAGGTAAGTATTGATTGACAGAACCTGGGGATAAACGATAAATGTACCTAGAACATGCACGTTTCCCACTGCTTCAGAGAAAGCTAACTAGCATGCGCTCATTTAATGAATTCAATTTTAGCGTTTCGGAAATGCTAGCTAGCGGACCAGAGCACTCTAAGAAATCAGATTGCATGTGGCTCTAAGAGTCTTTAATTTCGAGGTCTAAAGAGTAGAGTAGCACAGATTTCATTCATGGAAACGGCCGTAATCGTATCGACGTTTTTTTCCCTCTTGGAACACGGTTAAACTTTGTTTTACCAATGGCTAACGCTAGTCAACTGACCTCTCGCAAACACTCGCATGAGGATGTTTCCTTCTCATGCGCTTACACAAGCAAGTTGTGCTGGTGGTCCAGGCTAATTCATGTTTGTGTAGACCGCACTGACATTTCCCCAGACTTGCGTAAGTTTCGAACCTCTGTGCATTCACGCGACAACATGGGCGCCCCAAAATGTTAGCAGCAAGCTAACTAGCTAACTGTAATGCGTGTTGTAAAGCGGGGGAAATAAGTATTAAATACGCCAACATTTTTCACCAGACGTCGGTATTAACTTAAGAAATCCACACATGAAGAATTCACAAGATTAAAGCCCATAAAAGTCAAAGAAAAAAGTATTGAACACACTAAGGAAAAGCAGTTCTCTAAGGCAAGGAACCAGCTGAAATCCGTAAGTAATTATCCCCCTATCTGTGCAAATTAATATCAGCTAGGTTAGTAAATTGATGGTCTACAAAAAGGCTTTTCGTTATCAAGGTGTCACACAAGAAACATCTCATGATGGGTAAAAGCAAAGAGATCTCCCAAACTTCTGAATCCTCCAGTGAGCACCATTGGGGCCATTATCTATTATATATTTAAGTGGAGGCAACGTCACTCCAGCATCAACCGGCCACCCACAGGAGCTCCTCGCAAGTTTTCTGACCAAGGAGTCAGAAGAATAGACAGAAGAGTATCCCAAGAGCCAAGGACCACTCGGAAAGAGCTCCAGAAACACTTGAAGGCAGCAGGTGCCGTCGCCACAGACTAAACTCTCTGCACATCACCCTTAAAACACTTATACCAACAGTGAAGTTTGGAAGTGAAGCATCATGGTGTGGGGCTGTTTTTCATCACATGGTTCTGGCAGACTTCGTATAATTGAAGGAACGATGAATGGAGCCCTTTACCGGGAGATTCTTGAGAAGAATCTGCTGCCATCCACCAGGACGATGATATGTGGATGGACTTCCAGCAGGACAATAATCCAAAGCATACAGCAAAGGAAACTCTCAATTGGTTTCCGAGAGAAAAGAGGTGCTAGAATGGCCCAGTCGATCACCTGACTCGAATGCAACTGAACAAGATTTAAAGACAATATGTTTAGAAGAATGGGCCAAAATCACACCTGAATACTGCGGCCCATTAATTTCTGCATACAGGAAGTGTCTTGAAGCGGTCGTTCACAAACAAAGGCTTCTCCACTGATAAATTTCACCTAACGTTTTCAATACTTTTTTTTTCCCTGTGTCATTCCTCTTTATTACACATAACTTATGTACTGTAATGTTTGGAATTCTGGATATGTGTGGATTTTTTCAGTTAATACCAAAGTCTTGTGAAAATTTCATGTGAATAATAGATTTACTGAGAAAAATGTTGACCCATTCAATACTTATTTCCCCCACTGTATATTTACCATGTTGGTTTGTCGTCACTTGCTGAACTCCGAGGAACCGAGGAGAGCTGAGGGGGCATTTTCTTCAGAGCTTGGGAATGACGAGTTACAACCTCTGGCCGAAAGCAGTGTTAGTTCTATGGATTTATTTGGATGTAGCTACTTAGTTGGGTGCCCTGAGGAAAAACGATTTCACTGGCACCGTGTTAAGAAGGGTCATACTGTCTGGTAATGAAGAACTCAATGGAGCTTGGAGAGTTAACAGAAAACGTGTCGACAGTTCGAATCGTATTCATTTCCCGATTAGTTATAAAATCTTCAAATCGATGAAATATTGGTTGCAGCCCTAATGGAAATTGAAATGCTGCTCTGTGTAATAATGTAAGGGACCTGTACGGATATACAGGCCAGGCGTAGACTGGGGGGTGTTTAGGAATTGGATTGTCCAGGGTGAGGCGAAGGGGATTTTCATTTTGAAGAGGGTTCTCCTCCGAGGTGGTGTGAAACAAATTCTGTCAGCACTTGGTTTCTTCGGTATCCAGAAAAGGCTTGGAAGTGCTGTCACGTTGAATGGATCCTATAAATACACTCTTTAAGGGACTGACTAAAAATACCCCTCGACAGACTTCCAATCAATCTAAGAGTGATTGCGGCGTAGGCTGGAGTGGCTAATGCTCAGGCCAGACCCCCTGTCGGGGTCAGCGGTAAGACCTCACCAACACACACACACACACACACACACACACACACATGCACACTCTTACTGATCGGTTTTGCGACCCGAGAATTCGATTTCCTTCAAGTTCAGATGACGAGGCCTTTGACTGAAGAGTAAAGCTCAAGGCAATGGCGGCGACCAGACACAGCCAGCTGTCTGTATTCATCTACCAACAGCCTGATCGATTCTGTTTGCCCTGACTTGTCTAAGTGCAATCTCGCACTCTGGAAAATAATCCTGATTTAAAGTGCACAATTCCTGCAACCCCTCCCTAGCACTATTTCACACTACGACCTGCTCGGTGGAATCGGGCAAGTCAGCCACAGATACATGAATTCCTCATCATGCAATCTGTTGGCTGATCAATAATTCAATTCTGCCTGTGAGAAGAAGGCATGTCTGGCGCCAATCTCACCTGTACCACCTGGCCTTGGCCCTTAACAAGGTGGACTAACTCTCCTTGAACCAGGCTGAAGTCTTGTGTGTGTGTGTGTGTGTGTAAGAGAGACCGAGTGCTTGTGTATTTGTGTGTACACGTGGCCCTGACCCCCTGCGTGAGCTCTCTCTCTCTCTCTGCAGGCAGTGTTTGTATATCACAGACATCACTCTCATCAGAAGCTAAAGCAGGTAGAGTGGTCTAATTATCAGGACTACGGTGAACAGTAGGGGCAGGTCTCCTGCTGTACAAGACTTCACCGTGCTCCGGCAGTTCATTCGGGGACAAGGACACCAACCTCGTCTGTGTCATCCAGCTCTTCTGTTCTTCTACGCCAAACCGTGTGTCTTTCTTCAGGCCATCCTTTCACTCGAGGCTTGCTACAGCTCTCAGGATGATTCCTTTTCTCTGGAAGTTCAAAGCTTGGACAGTTTCCTTTTCTTGTCTGTGAAAGTCCTCTCTTTGTGAACCTCAGCAGTCAAAGCTCAGTTCAGATAAAACAATGACTGTTTTCAGCTGCTTCCTCACTTTGATAACCACGCTATCGGTGTTAGCAGAATCTCTCTCTCTCTCTCTCTCTCTCTCTCACACTCTCGCTCTCTCACACACTCGCGCTCTCACACTCTCATTCGCTCTCTCTTGCGCTCTCTCTCACTCTCTCTCTCACGCTCTCTCTCGTTCTCTGCTGCCTCCCTTTGTTTGTTTCTTTCTTTTTTTAACTCCCCTATATTAAGCACACAGACAGACGCACGGATGTGAAAGGGAGAGCGCGGGCCGAGAAGCGTCTTTGTGCGTCTGCCAATCGCTGACTCCAGTCGGCATTTTGCATCAGAACTTCTTTCTGCATTTACTCCGTGCCTTTGAAATATTACTTGGTCAATTGTGGCCTCCAAGCTTTTGTTTTTCACTGGGGAAAAAAAAAAAAATTTCACAAGTCCTTCCTCCTCCGTCTGTTTACTGTTCACAGTTTCAGCATCCACCTTCACCCTTATTCTGGCAAAAAAAACAAAAAAAAAACTGTAGTGGAGATGAAAGCCTTAGTGTGGTGTTTGGGTATTTTTATATATATTTTTTTGTAGGTGTTCTATTTCAGAGGGATTTTAATGGCGAAATAGGGTTGTATATTTTTTATTTTTATTTTATCATGTTCCGGACAAGGCCCCAAGGGAACAGAAACAATCTGCAATAAATTGAACAGTTTTGCTTTAAAGGGCAGATCAGCGCCTCCAGTTGTTGACAGCCATTTGCGGCGACAATCAGATATTTAATTAACGAAGTTAGCACAGAGTATTAGTTAGAACACTCGCATCTGTATTCATGTGACACGGAATAAATAATGAGTGATGAGGGTATTATTGGCGCTGGCCGGTAATCATTGCTATCATTTGGCTGAACAAAATAGATATTTATTTTATTTATTTTTTTGCCCCTCATCTTGCTGAAATCCAAAAGACGTGCGTTTTTTTTTTATTTGGTACAGTATTGTTTTTCTAATAACAGGTGTGCAGCATGTTTGAGATGTTTTCAACCCGACGTGGGAAGAAAAAAAAAACAGAAACAAAAAAGTCCGGTTTAGAGAAGCACGTTGAAGCAATGTGCTGGAAATGACAATATTCTCATGGCACGTGAACGTGGTCTGGCATCTCTGTGGCTCGACTCGCGTTCAAGCCGAACATCTGACGTGAAAATACACGAGTTTGATGAGAATCATTTCTCCCCAAGCCGAAAACTTTCCACGAGCGCTGTAGAAATAAGCCGCACTACCCGGACGAGTCGACTCCTTTTAATATCCGGATAGCGTAATAATACCTACGCCTTGACTCGATCCAGAATCCGCACGGCCCGTAACGCAGGCCCAGAGTGCCAGAGTCGCTCTTTCCCATCACACGAAGCCATATTGAAATCTTTGCCGGTGCCCTTTCTTCTGTTTACACAGCCCAGGATGCAACCAAAGAATGAAACCAATTAAAGCGCTTGTCGGTCCCGGAGCGTAGCGCGGATGTTTGATTGCAGACAGAAAAGCCAGCGATGAGGTGTCGTGGCGTTTGTGGCACGTCGTGTTTCAGGCAGATGACACGCGGACGGTGTGAGTTGATCAGCATGAACGCTTCTTAAAATGGCTTGACGGTACTTCAAGTAAACAAACACATGCTATCCCGGGCAGCTGTGTATCGAGAGCGCGCGACGTAAGAGCATGCTATATGAGGAGACGTGACCTGGGATGGGTTTTTTTAAATAGAAGTCAATAACTGTGTTTACATGGACAGCAGTAATCTAATTATTGACCTTTATTCTGAATGAGACAATATTCTGATTAAGGCGTTTACATGAGTCGCTTTTAGAATATTCCTTTCATGTTCCCGTGTTACATGTTATAGAACATGGATCGATTAACGGCGCACGTCGTTACATCACCGCGCCACGCCGTCCGACGTCCCTCCAGAATTTCACGTATCGACATACAGTTCCTCTTCCTTATGGCGAATACATCACACGATGCGCTAAGGCTGGGCGATATATCGATACATTATCGATATCGTGATAAATTATTACTCAAAACACTTTTTTCTGAGATCTGAGGGGTTTTTTTTTTTTTTACTTGATCATCTTTGTCTTTGCGGTAAGCATGGGCGATATGGAATTAAAACTATATCACGATATTTTCTGGTGTTTATTGCGATAACGATATCAGTGACGATATAAATATAGTACCGTCCGCCACTGTTTTTGGATACAAGTCATAGCTGTGATCTCGAGTCATAAACTCCTCCCCAGGTTCACGTCCGCCTTCCGCCGTCCTTGTTTTCGCTCTGCGCGTGAGCTGAGAACGGCTCGCGCACCATCTGCGGAATAATTTTGAGACGTTATCCTGGAGGATATCGAATGAGGGTAGTACATTTCGCTGCGTTATGCAAACTGCTTGGTTTGAAACTTCATGCTTCATGGGCCTTATGGAACTCGTTGAATTCATTCGGAGTTTAATGACCTTGTAGGTGTGAAGCATGTGCAGATGTTGAAATTCCAAGGGATTTTACCCGAATTGATTGATTGCCTCTTGGATTTTTAAAGAATACATTTAACCGCTGAAGTAATCAGATTCGGCAGTTATGTGTCAGGACTAAGGAGTGACTAATTAGATTCTTTTGAAAGATGCACAGTTGTTTAAAGTGTGTTTTGTATCATTGTTACAGAAAGTCTAGACTTTTTAAACCGAACATGTCTGCTTTTATGATTTCTTCTCAGACATAAATGAATGGTCTAGCTTGCCGGATTACCTTCATAGCCCCCCAGATTGTTCCTTTACCTGGCTGTCTTCACCAAGCTGCCAGCCCCAGATGGACTTCTCCGAATTCGTAAGTCTTTTTGGGATTAGACGCCATCCGTCATTGCCGAGAATTCAAAGTTGCAGCCAGGATCCCTCAGCTGGCACCTGCTGCTGGGGTAATGGTCCCAAAGCCTTCCAGCAAAGAGCTGCGTAAGGATTTTAACCTTAATAGAAATCATTTTCAGATGGAAGGGAAATGGCTTTTGCATGCGTCACGTCTCTGGAGCAGGTGGTCTTTTCAACGTTCGAGACTTTTTTTTTTATTTTTTTGAAATCGCATCACTAAGACTCTCTAAGTTGGGAGAGACTGTGGAGATTTACTGTGACTATTCCTGACATCAAGCAACACAACATAATTCAGTCGGCATTGTCCCTTGCAATTTTCTCCAGTTGCCAGGCATTATCTAGGACTTTCGCCATCACGTGACTGCTACCACTCTCGGAGGACGAGGGCTAACGTGAGCCTCTTCCAAATTACACGAAGCCACCACAGCTGCCAGTACTGATGCACGTGATTGGCTAGAATTGCTGTGGATCATCAGGATTTGAATTCATTGTCTGCAGTGGCAGAACAATAGCGAGTTTATTCCATTTAGGAGTCCCAGTTTGCGTTTTCTGAAAGTGGAACGTGTTTGTTCTGGGGAAATTGACCTACATGTCAGCGTCTCGGTGCTGCTCTGTGAACTGGTTTGTTCCCATGGACAGTTTTAGTCTTCAGTCAAACTGCTATAAGTATTACAGTCCGTATTCTGTGTATTTATTGCCCTGCGCTCGTCTCACACTGTCGCGTATCTGCACTTTATGTACTCTTATGTACCGTTATGTGTCGCACCATGGTCCCGGAGAAACGACATTTTATTCCAAGCTATATAGAGGAATGACAATAAAAACCCACTTGACTTGGGAATTGTTTCTTTGTGGGGCAGCTGATCACGATTCTTGCATTTAGTAAGTCAGCGTTGTCTTACATCGAGTGTGTCTGTAGATTTGTACCAGAGAACTCTTGCTGTAAGAATAAATTCTGAAAGTACTCATCCCAGGACTCTTATTGACTAGGTTTACACGCACATCGAACTTCCGTTTAAGGAGTCTACGGTTGCAGCCGCATTCCCAATACCATGTTTATATGCGTACAGCCATCGGAATATTCCTGTATACATGGCTGAATATACATACGCGCTTTTCATTTCCCCGGGAGATTCAAGATCCTGCCCTTGCTACCCACAATTCCTTGCGAACCGAGCTCGCGCATATTTCTCCGTTCAGTGGATTTTCAGAATGAAGTGCTTAGGTAACACTTTAGAATCCCGATTAACGGCACAGGAAGAAATGAGTAACGCAATATTAACATTCTAGTAAACTATTATTAACTAACTAGAAACTCCGATTAAGGAATTCGTAAGTAATGGAACACAGTCGAATATGGGGTAGTTCACGATTAACTATAATCAGTAACTATTTCTTTCATGCCTCCTGGAAAACTACTAAAAAAAACAACTATATAGAGTTTCATAATTAATTTCGAAACCGCTACTATTAACGAAGATTGTTTACATAATCAATAGGTAATAGCAGACTAATGATTTGGGTAAGCTGTTAATAATGAGTACATTTGATCATTCCTCCTAGAGAACTATTTACTCACTATGGGTCGTTGTAAAGAATGATCCATCGCAGCCGGAGACGACTATTTTAATTATTTTATTCACAGCAGATATTGACTTTCTCTTATTACTGTTTACTGATCTTTATGGTATTTATTTATTTTAAATGTGGAAACCTTTTATTATTTTGAAGGCATGTTTGCTCTTCAGCATTTCTGTGTATGTACCTAAAACGTTTGCACAGTACTGTGCATGCAACAAATGTCTGATTAAAACGGCCGTATTCCAGGGGGTGGGAGTCAGAATTTGGGAAATCAGAATATTGTGTTAATCTGAATCGGGGCGACCGGACTGCGGCGTTTACGTGACTCGGAATATCGCCAAATTCCGATTAATATCGGAATATTGATGCGCATGTACACGTAGTCATTGACACTGAGCTCATAATGAAGATCCTTTCAACACACGTAGGACTGATTACTCTACTGATTTATCTGGTGTCACGTAGAACAGGACGGGTTCCTTTCGGAGTCGGGTTCCTCTTAAGGTTTCTTCCTCGGGTCATTCTCAGGGTGTTTTTCTTTGCCGCTGTTCTGTCTGGACCTAAATCTAAATCTGTAAAGTTGCTTTGTGACGCCGTTTATTAGTAAAAGCGCTGTACAAATGGCATTGAATTGAAATAAATGTGCTGCTAATTTGTGCTCTTAATACATTTACGGTAGTTCTAAAACAAGCTAGATGTGTAGACTAATGAGTTGCTCGTCTGTACTGATTTGTAGTCATTTGCCTGTGTGTGTGTGTGTGTGTGTGTGTGTGTGTTAGGCGTGCAACAGCCTATTGTATGTTGATTTTTTTTTTAAATTAGTGATTTTTTAAAAATTTAATGAGTGATGACTGTTCTGTGAGCATTCTGACTCAGACATTTACATAGCCTGACAAATGTAGTGACACACAGTCATCTAACACGCACTTTTTTTTCTTCTTCTTCTTTTTTTTCCTTTAACAAACATAATTGCCCTTTATCTCAGATTTCTTAAGTGTTCATCTGGAAGTCTTGTCAAATTGCATAGCAGTAAATCCAGTATGTTGTGTTGCAGTTTGCTTGTAAAATTGTGTGTTGTGTGTGTGTGTGTGTGTGTGTGTTTTGGCTCTTGTTTCTGGTCTCTTCAAGATATACCTGCTGTGCTTTTAATTAATTTTAGCCATCCTGGGGACCTACAGCTTTTAATAAGACTCGGACCATAGACCTTTTACAAGGCCTTAATATAGAAGTGGGAATCGATGCGGACCGCAGCAGGTCTTAACATGACAATGGGGACAAACGTTTTGCTCAGTAAATCTATTTCCAATGAGGTTATTTACATGAAATTTTCAGAAGACTTTGGTATTAACTCAAGAAATCCGTAAATATAAAGAATTCACAACATTAAAGTGAATAAATAAAGTTGTGCGTGATAAAGTGGAATAACGGGGGGGGAAAAGCATTGAACACGCTAAGTGAAATTTATTTAACACTCAGTGGTGAAGCCTTTGTTTGTGAACGACCGATTCAAGACACTTCCTGTACGAAGAAATGAATGGGCCGCCGTATTCAGGTGTGATTGTGGCACATTCTTCTAAACATACTGTCTTTAAATCTTGTTCAGTTAGATTCGAGTCAGGTGATCGACTGGGCCGTTCTAAAACCTTGATTTAAAAAAAAAAAAAAAAGTCTCTCTCTGAAACCAATTACGAGTTTCCTTTGCTGTATGCTTTGGATCGTTGTCCCGCTGGAAGTCAGTCCAAGTCTCATCTTCATCATCCTGGTGGATGGGAGCAAATTCTTCTCAAGAATCTCCCGGTAAAGGGCTCCATTCATCGTTCCTTCAATTATATGAAGTCTGCCAGTACCATGTGATTGGAAAAACACACCATGATATCTCCACCTCTAAACTTCACTGTTGGTGTAGTGTTTTCAGGGTGATGTGCAGTGCCTAACAACTATCGACAGATTTTCAGCTGGTTCCTTGCCTTAGAGAACTACTTTTTCTTAGCTTGTTCAATACTCCCCCCCCCACCCGTGTCATTCCACTTTATTACACATAACTTCATTTATGGACTTTATTGTTGGGAATTCTTTATATGTGTGGATTTCTTGAGTTAATACTGACGTCTGGTGAAAATTTCATGTGTATAAGCTCATTGGAAATATATTTACTGAAACAAATGTTGACTGACGCGTTCAATACTTATTTACAACACCGTATGTGTTTAACACTTGTATAGCCACAGGAAAACAACTACTACTATAGCTGGCCTTTCTGCACATTGGTAGTGTATACCTGCTGGCAGAAGGAAGGAGGATGAATGTGCTACATTTTCAGCAACTGGATTGGTGGAGTTTACGCGTTCAGTATCTGTCTTGTTTCTGTTCGTCTTCTGAGGTGGTCGCTTTGAGCAGTCCCTCGTCTCGCTTTTCTTCTAGGTCTGAATCCGGAGAAGGAGTACTGTTTTCTGACGAGTTCCTCCGAATCAGAGCAGGCTGTTAGGTCCTGATGCTCTTCAAACTGACAGGCCACTCCTCCACCTCTCGCCCTCTTGTTTGAGAGTCACTCGTGAGCAGGCTCATTCATCACACCGCCAGCACCTGCCTTTGTTGCCTTCATTAGACTTTTCCTTGGCACTCTCATCAGTGGATTAGTAAAGGCTTAGGATTTTCCCTATGTTTGTGTAATAATGTGAAAAAGCAACGAAAAAAAAAATGTGGATCAAAATTATGGAGACACTCAAGTGTGACTCCTTTTACATAACCTAAGGGAAACTTCTTCCAGTTACTATTTCTCTCTTCCCCCGTCTTTCCCGCGGCTTTGTTCGTCCATGTCCTGCTTCACAATTCGTGTTCCAGCTGCACTCTTGTTCACATTAGTAGCCCAAAGGTGTAGGCCCTTTCCTTGCAATATAAATAAAACCTCCTGAAGCCCGGGGTTTTAGTGCTGAGCCTCAGTTCAATGTCAATGATCGCAGGCCTCACACACTACTAACCAGGTTTTCAGAGATGCATTTCTTTCCTCTTTTTCATTCACTGAGTGGGTATATTTTGAGATCTGAGGAAAAAGGGCTGACTAGATTGAAAATCAAAGATCTTGTCATCATCTCTGTTATGGTTGCTTTTGTTGAATGAAAATATACTCCACTACCTCCCCCACCTCCACCTCCACCCCTTCCTCACTCTGCCTTTTGTTTGTTTTCTCTTCTCTTGGTTTTGAATCTGGCCAACGATTGATAAGCCCGAATCCATGAAAATCTGAAGTGTGTGTGTGTGTGTGTGTTATGGAGGGATGCAGCGGGTGTACTTGTTTATCTACCTCGGCTTCTCCAGATGGTGCACAGCAGAAAGAATCTACTTCCTGACACGCTCTCTTTGTCTCCTTTCTCATTATCGCCCGGCTGTGGGCTCTCCTAGGAATCTGGGCGAGTTTTCAGGGCCAGAACACACACAGACACACTCACTCACACACTCACACACACACACACACACACACACACACACATCGCATACCACATGATGCAGAAAGTGTGACTTATTAGCAGGAGAGACACAGGAGAGAATGAGATGTAGATGAAAGTGTGCGTGTTTATATGTTTTGCATAACCCTATGGTGATTCAGGGTGGCGTTGTTATCCACATGAATATGCTAATGTGTACCCAAAAGTGGTAAACATTTTAATATCTCTTGAGGTTTCATATGGTGACTCATGACTCGTGCTATATAATCTATATAAAGAGTCAGTTGTTTTGCCACCCAGATAGAGCAGATAATGAAAAAGCCCTCGAAGCAGATCTGGATGCGTGTCTCATGAGCTGTGTGCCTGGGCTCGTGCACATCCACATCATCGAGGCCTGTTTCATACTCGTTTGTTGCCGTTCATTGACAAGTCTGACCTAATGTCCTCTGGGTTGTTGTGCTGTTTGGCTGCCATGATCGACTTTCTCTTCGTTTTGCCGCTCTCCTAGCTTCAAATTGATGGACAGTCAATTTGAGCGGGCGAAGATAACGGCATTGTGTCAGTGGCCACCGATCCGGCCGTTATCTACTGCTTCTAGGCTAGCTAACAGCCCAGAGAGACCCGTACTGCAATTATCGGCTTCTCTGCTCTGGTGTGCTTACCTTAGCCTGAGGTGTGTTTGGTACATATCTTTTATGCCCCCTCTCCCTATCTCTCATGGGCAGGTTGTCATTGCTGGTGGCATCGCTCCTGGATGGGGGGGGGTCATGTTTCAAACAATGACATTACCATCTTTATTTGACGCTGTCACATTCACGGTACAGTGAGAGGAGTTTCGTGGTTCAGACTAGTCTCGATACTGTTAAATCGCTCACTTTTTGCATATTCCTTTGCTGACTCGAGTCCTTTTAATGAGCTGGAGCAAGTGAGAACTTCAGAACTTCAGGGCAGAGGCTTCCCAGGTCTGGAGTTAACAAGCCCAATTCGATCCAATACTTTTCTTTTGAAATTCATAAACTCTGTTAGGGAAATATTCTCTAAATAAAAGTTTGAGGATTTAATCAACGGAAATCAGTAATAGAATAACATGAAATGTTCCTCTGTGGGAAGCAACTTTATTAAATTGCAGTAAAGGGAATAAAATCTTGTGTACTTATCTTATTAGGTGTAATGAAAGCTCGGTATATATTTAAGGCCTTGTACAAAAGGTTCAGTTAAGGACATTTTATTATCAAGATTATATTTAGTAGGTTTTTAAGTTTTCACAAAGGTTTTTTTTTTTAACCAAACCTGCTTGCAGTCAAGCTAAAAAAAAAAAGCATGGAGGTGTTTTGCTAGCAACAAGCTAGTCAGCTAGTCAACTTTGTTTTCCTCCTCAAAACAGTGAGCTGTTGTACAGTCGGTGTTATAGATTTGACAAGCGAATGTCTGTATGTTTATCGATTGAAAGTAAATGCTTGTGTATTTGCAGCATACTTTATTTAACGATTTAAAAAAGTGCTAATTTGTTTATTGCTGATGCTGTGAGCAGCCATGTTGATTTGATGTCACTTGTTGAACACAGAGAAGACCATTCAGAGTTCCAGAGTAGGAATGGAGAGGTGTTGGGGGGATTCACAATTTTCTGACAGGAGTTAGTCTAGTCTAGTCGAATGCAGCGTAATATCAGTGTTGTCAAAGCGGAGGCAAAAAACTGGTTGCTAGAGTCGAACGTTTTTCTTTTTTTTCCTTTTTTTTTTCACATTTAAGCCGGCTTGCTTTTGTTTCGTGTTCTCAGTCGGATCTATCTCGCTAGTTCTACTGAACTGAGGAGTAGATGAGGAAAAACCTGAGTGCAGAAATGAGGAAAAGATTTTACTGGCACAACACTGAGCTAAGAAAGAACAACACTCTGGCTAGCAACACGGTGTTACCAAATTTAATTTGTCAAGGTTACAGAGGTTTCAAACACATAAGTGTATTAAATGTAGGTCAGGTAATGAGAAGGTACTGTACATAAGCATTTTTGTTTCATTTATGAGAGCGCTTCAGAGTCTGAGGAAAAAAAAACAAAAAACGCCTGCGCTGCCTGTTTAAAGTGCTCCTGAAATCAAAATGGGCGTTTTAAGAGCTTTCTGTACCCGTCCCTTTGTATGGACCGTATGTATCTAGAGAGAGAGCAAAAAAAAAAAAGATATTTTCATTTTAGTTTTATAGTTGGTCACTTATGGGGGAAGACAGTTACAGTGGATATTAAAAAAAAAAAGTCTACACACCCCTGTTAAAATGGCAGGTTTTTGTGAAGTCAAGTAAAATCATGTCAATCTTTTTTTTTCTACCTTTTATATAAATATCAAGTGACAAACACAAAAAACTTCCAATATCCAGCTTGCATGAGTGTGCACATCCTTTTATAATTAGGTATGAATCAACCAATCACATTCAAACTCATGTTAAATACTAATTAGTGTACACCTGCTATCAATTAAATTAAATTAACTTGATTAACCCCAAGTAAAGTACAGCTGTGCCTATAGGGTTTTCCTGACGTCTTCTTGGATACATCCAGCTGGAAAAGCCATCAGCCGAGTGAGAGAGAGATTATTTTTTTCCAAGGCGTTGGATACATCATTAACACTGTAAAGGCAATAATCAACAAGTGGAGAAAATATGGCATGACAGTGACAAGAACAGGACGTCCCTCAAAAATTAATGATAAGATCAGGAGAAAACTGGTGAAGGAGGTTCCAAGCCAATCTCTAGGCTATGGGGTAGGATGGCAAGATGGAAGCCTTTTTAAACCAAAATAAAAAAATACATCTCTCCCAAATCACTGGGGCAGTGATGGCTTGGTGGTTAAGGCTGTGAGGTACAGATCAGAAGATTGGGGGTTCAAGCCCCAGCGCTGCCAAACCACCACTGTTGGGCCCTCTCTGCTCCAGGGGTGCTGTATCATGGCTGACCCTGTGCTCTGACCCCAACTTCCTAACATGCTGGGGTATGTGAAGAAAAGAATTTGACTGCTGTAATGTATATGTGCTTAATAAAGACTCCTTATCAAAACCATGTGGAATAACATGTTCTGTCTGATGAGACCAAAGTTGAACTTTTTGTCCATAATACCAAAAGATATCTTTGGTGCAAAATCAAACCATACTTTGGGTCTGCTTTCCTTCAGCTGGACCTGGGGTATTTAATCAGGGTGGAGGGAATAATGAATAGCTCCAAATACCAGTCAAGTTTGGTGCTAAAACACTTAAGATGAAAAGGAATGACAATGACCCGAAGCAAACCTCCAGATTAACGAAGGAACGGCTCCAACCAAAACAAGTTCAAGGTTTTGGGGTCCAGACCTAAATCCAATCACAGATCTGTGGGGTGATCTGAAGAGGGCTGTGCTGAGGAGATGCCTAGATAATTATACCGAGTTAGAATGCTCTTGCAAGGACGAATGGCAAAATATCGCTAAGTTTTAATTTCACAATAAAGGTAGAAAAGGTTCTGATATGATTTAACTTGATTGCACAAAAACCTGCCACTTTAACAGGGGTGTGCAGACTTTTTAGATCCATTGTAACATTTTTTTGATGACCCATTCTGTATTAGTCTTATGTTTGTCCAATTAAATGCGCTCTAAAAAGACATACTATATGGTCCCGCCGCTTTACAGTAGTAGCTTGTTAGCAGCAAATACAGTTCATCAGTGTGTTTTTTACCTCAACTATCCTGTGGTTGAGAAAAATGGTTGCTGTTTATTAATTGCAACGAGGGAAGGATTTGTCCGAGTTATGGGACGAGCACTTTTCGGATGAGCGTTTCACCAGCTCTGGGCTGTTCAGTGCTGAAAAGTCGCTAACTCGCACTGATCAAGAATAAGATTGTGTCTTTATAAACCATCACGGCTTCTCCATCAGTAACAGTGAGTAATATCATTTTATCTAGCATATAGACACTTCTCCGTCACCCTCAGCATCGCTGGCGCTCGACCTCGGCTCAGACATGCAAGTCATAACTCCAAAAAACGCACAGCGACTCGTCGTCGAGGACCTGTCCTCGTTAAATCGGACAGGCGTGGGTGAAGGCGGTGGTGAGAAATCCTCCACAGTTGAAAATGGCACTCATTAAACCTTTTTGCCGTTCCATATTTAGCTAGGTTGTTAAGCTACTGTACATATTTGGATGTGTCTCAAAATCAGTCAAGCGCTTCAACATGCTAACACTTTTGACTTCCTGTTTCAGAAGAAAATACAGTAAAACGTGGAATCAACTCGCAGCTTAGAATGTATTTCATGGGGACTTTAACTGTACACGTTAGACATGTTGGCTGGTTATGTTCAGCCAGGAAAACGGTTTCTATTTGGAATTAAACAATACAGTATATTGAGCTGAAGTGTTTTTATTTGAAGACTGCTCGTCGCTTGGGGGACGGATCTTTATTTGGCATTTGAGCAGGTGTTCCTGTGTAGACTCATCAAGATAAACTCATTTGTTCTACCTCATTTGTAAGTCGCTTTGGATAAAAGCGTCTGCTAAATTAATAAATGTAAGTGTAAATAAACCTTTCTTTAGAAAATTACTCTTATTAGTATTTGACCAATGACTAATAAATAATATTTTGGTGAACTTGTTCTTCTTGACGTTAAAATCGATTTGTCATTTCAGTCCATTTTTGGATACTGAAACTTTAGTTTTAGGAATTCGGACAGGCAGTAAAGAGGCATGTGAGGTCAGTATGTTATATGGTTTTTAGCCTCCTCTGGACCAATACATCTAACCAAATACACTATATGGCCAAAAGTATGTGCACACCTGACCGCCACACCTGTATGTGGTTGTTGAACATCCTATCCCGGATTTATTTCCTCTTTCCTGTTGTTATAACCTCCGCTCTTCTGGAAAAACTTTCCACTAGATTTGGGAGCATTGTTGTGGGGATTTGTTTATTCAGCTACAAGAGCATTAATGAGATCAGGCACTGATGTCGGGATGTTGAAGAGGTCTGGGGTGCAGTCGGAGTCCCAGTTCATTCCAAAGGGGTTCAGTTGGGGTTGAGGTCAGGGCTCTGTGTAGAACACTCGAGTTCTTCCACTCTAACCTTCACAAACCATGTCTTCATGGAGCTCGCTTTGTGCTGTAGGTTTACAATTTCCCTTCACTGGAACCAAGAGACCCCAAACATTTTCCAGCATGACCGAGCTCATATACACAGAAGAACCATATGGCTGAGATGATCTGGTGTCCAAATACTTTTGAACATACGTTGCCTTGGTGGTTAGCACATTTGCCTCGCATCTCCAGGGTTGGGTCTTCACCGCCTTCACCCTGTATGCATGGAGTTTGCATGCTCTCCCCTTGCTTCGAGGGTTTCCTCCTCGTACTCCGGTTTCCTCCTCCAGTCCAAAGGCATGTGTTTTAGGCTGATTGGCGTTTCCAAATTGTCCGTAGTGTGTGAACGAGTGTGCGTGTGATGGGTTGGCCCTCCGTCTAGGATGTTACCCCCCACCCCCACCTCATGCCCTGGGATAGGCGTCAGCTTCCCCGCTACCCTGTGTAGGATAATTGCTACAGAAAATGGATGGATGGATGGATGGACCCCTGGAATTCACTCTAGAAAAGAATAATTGTGACCAAAGAATTTTAGTCAAGAAAGGCTGAATGGATTTCAAGCAGCTTAATAATTCACGAACTCGTCCAGATGGGTGACACGATAAAGGGGAAAAAATCGCTGGCTTTGGAAACAATTCTCTCCCGATGGGGGATTATGTCTTTCACCATGGCCGTGTCCGTATCCACAAGACACGAAGGCAAGGGAACAAATCCCAACCCAGATGAAATAAGACAGGAGCACATTAACATGTGGTACACATAGATCAACACATGAACATTTCATGCACACCGAGTTGCTTCCTTTGGTTTTCTGTCTCCTTTGGGTGTGCTCATGCTCTCGGTCTTCCATAAATATTCAAGCCCATGTGCAGACCATAACTTTTCATTCAGCAGGCATACTAGTCCAAGTGCAGTGAGAGTCCTGTTTCCCCCACTGCGCTTCTCCCCATACTCTACTCTCAACCTTTCACACATGACTTCTCTCACGTCTTTCTTCTTAGCTAAGAGCTAGTAAGGATCTCTCCTGTAGAGCCCCATACTGCCTCGTCTTTGACTGCAGACTGTGTTACGATTCCCTGACAGGATGTTATCAGGCGTACAGCCCTCGCATTCGATGACTTTATTGCAGGTTGTGCTAGAGCGGTTCTCAGACTGGCTAAGGCTTGGCTTTTTTGTGGGGTTTTTTTTGGGAAAACTAGTTGAATTGGTGAAATCGCAATCAATGTTTTTTAGTAAATGAGACCTTTTTAGCTGTACTCATGTTCGATACGCATGAACCGAAGGAGGCTTTGGCTTAACGCACGTTGTGACGTTGTGACGTGACGACGTGACATGACGTGTCTCGGCCCAAATCTGCGCAATTTAGAAAAATTGTAAGCTCCTCCGAATAATGTGGAGTTTCCTTGATTTTGCGCCGATTCCTGCCAGAGCACAAGCCTGGACGGACCGTCTTAACGTGCTTCACGTAGTCTCCGAGGCTTGGTAATAGCTTGTGAGTGAAGCTTTACTCTACTCCTAATTCTTTCTCAAACCACGGAGTCTGAAGAACGCCGTAATCGCTTACAGTGGCGCAGTGCTTTGGTTCAGAGCGCTAATGACTTGGTGTTTGGGTGAGTGATGTTAAGCTTTTGGTGGTCACAGCCACAATTTGCTCATCTAATGGACCTTGTATATTTCGATCTGGGGTTTGTTTTATTTATTTAGTTATTTATTTATTTTTTCTGATACAGAAAGCACTTAGCTAAAAATCTAATTAACACCAATTTACTCCAAATGGTTAATCAACCATGAGATGTTCAGTGTTTAAGTTTGGTTCAGAGCAATCATTAAACAATACCATTCTACTTCTTCTTCCTAATAATAATAATAATAATAATAATAATAATTAATAAATAAATAAATAAATAAATAAATGGGGGCAGTGGTGGCTTGGCGGTTAAGGCTTATCGGAAGGTCGGGGGTTCAAGCCCCAGCACTTCCAAGCTGCCACTGTTGGGCCCTTGAGGAAGGCCATAAACCCTCTCTGCTCCAGGAGCACTATATCATGGCTGACCCTGCGCTCTGACCCCATTCTCCTGACATGCAGGGATATGCGAAGAAAAGAATTTCACTGTGCTGTAATGTGATTAATAAAGACTCATTATCAATAATAATAATAATAATAATAATAATGATGGGGACATGGTGGCTTCGTGGTTAGCGTGTTTGCCTCACGCTTCCACGCTTGCAGGTTCGATTCCCTTCGCCTTCTGTGTGTGGAGTTTGCATGTTCTCCCCGTGCTGCGGGGGCTTCCTCCGGGTACTCCGGTTTCCTCCCCCAGTCCAAAGACATGCATGGTAGGCTGATTGGCGTGTCTAAAGTCTCCGTAGTGTACGAGTATGAATGTGTATGTGATTCTGCCTTGCGATGGACTGGCAACCCATCCTGGGTGTACCCCGCCTCGTGCCCCATGCTCCCCCAGGATAGGCTCCAGGTTCCCCGCGACCCTGAAGAAGGAATAAGCGGTTGAAGATGGATGGATGGATGGATAATAATAATAATAATAATAATAGTAGTAAAAGTTTTATAACATTAATCTTAGAATTTCATAAGATCACATTTGGCTGCCTGTATGCAGCGAAACAGCTTGAAGCATAATTAGGTGTTTGATTAATACGTATCTGTCTCGCAGCGAGCTCAATTACTGGGCTGATAAGCAGTGACTGAGGAAGATTATACTTTGTAATTTCAGCCTTGTACTTACTTATTTATTGATGTACTTAAAACATGCGTTGAACCTAAACGACCGTTGTCTCTCTCTCTCTCTCTCTCTCTCTCTCTCTCTTCTCTTTTACAGCGATCTGTCCAGCCACTCACTCTGGCTTTAGTTCAGGTAAGATAATGAGCTACCACTTTGTTCTTTCTTTCTCCTGCATCTGCCATTCACTTTAAATAGACTCGTATACGTCCACTCACATCACTGCTTTCTCTGTCTGTCTCTCTCACCGTCTCTGTCTTTCTCTCAAATGAGTTTCCTCTCATTAAATGTTTCCAGAAGAATAGAAAATCAATGGTGCGTACCAGTGTTAAAGAACCCCCCCCCCTTAATTCATCAACCTTACCTGTTTCTTTTTTTTTGTCTTTCTCTCTCTCTCTCTGTCTCTCTCTGTCTCTCTCTCTCCTCTGAATTGCATTGCCTCACTGAGGGAGGAAAAACAAAGGTAAGATCAGCTGCTTTCAGAAGTAATCTGCCTGTTTGTCGGTGTGAGAGCGTAAGCTCGGATGCCTGTCTAGGCCTTTCTCTTTTCTTTCTTTTTTTTTTTTTTCCTTTCCATGCCCGTCTGGATTGTTTAACATCCACCCGACGAAAAAAGAAAAAAACCCTTCTGTAAAGCTTTATTTGGCCTGACACATATCTCCACTGCTTGGAGTACAATTTATAAAGCCCCCAATCATATCACTGGCAAGCATTGAAGTTAGACCAAGTTAGAGCAAAGGTCAAACCTCTTCAATCATTTCATCTCTCTCTCTCTCTCTCTCTCTCTCTCTCTTTCTCTCCAATGGGATTTTGAATAGGTCAGGCTCAAGGTTGTAGCACATTACGCGTTGTGTCAAGCGGACATTTTAAGGAGCCGTATACAATAATTTCTTTATTTCTTTCTTTATTTTGCTTGGACGACATTTTCACAGAACTTTTTTTTTTTATTTTTTGCAATTTTTTTTTTTTTGGCTCCTTCACTGTCTCAGTTTGGCTTATTATGGCCTCAGATCACCTAGAGACCAAGTTACACACACACACACACACACACACACGCGCGTGCTATAAAGTAGGGAGCTGGCCGTTTTTCAGGCTGTTGTGCTGCTATCTGCAGCCGAACAGCTTTGCTAACCCCGCTCGGCTGAGTGGGAAAACAATGCTTGCTCCTTCTTTTTTTTTTTTATCTCCTCAAACGGGCTTTTTTTTATTTTTCGCCTCCTTCGCACGATGGCATGTGTAAAAGAGGACAGGGGGCAGGGCTGGATAGGGACGGAGAGTGTTGCAGGCTGTCCTGCAGGTACTCGTACAGCTCATTGTTTGGAATAATGGATGTGCTTGCTGCAGATGCCTGGCAATAGCTATCACTGGAGCTATCAGAAGCACACACTCACGCTCTCTCGCTCTCTCTCTCACACACATACACACACACACACACACACAAACACGAACACACGCACGTGCACGTTTAAGGGTTTGAGTGGTCCATGATGAATGGCTTGGAGAGGGGTTGTCTGCGATCAATAATCCACTAGTGCCCAGCCCAGATGAGTGAAAATGGGCTCGCTGCTCGCTTCCCCTCCACGCCGCCGCGTGTTTCAGACTCTCGTTAAAAGGCCAGTGGTTTTCCCGTGAAGCCTGGTCGTGTACGTCGCACGCTCGGACGAGGAGCGCGTCTCGCGTTTGATGATGTATAATCAGCCTCCGCAACGAGCGCGCTGATGGAAGGGTCGAAGTGAAACTGGAGATGAGCTGAAAGCCTCTCCTCGGCGGATACGAGCCGAGAAGATGGCTCGGGTTACAATCGAAGGCCAGCTGGTGCGCACACACACACACACACACACACACACACACACATGCACGCACACGCGGGTACTTTGGGTCCGTCTTGTTTTTCTGATCCACTCAGACAAAGCGCATACACACAAACCCATCATCAGCCATTCACGATTTCGACAGATTTCTCTCGATTCTGTGCACTTTTCTTTTTTTTTTCTTTCTATTTCTGGTGAATATTCTACTGCTCTGACTAATTACACCTCCCAGACCATCAACACACTACCTCCCATACAGCCGAAACTCAGCGCACGTGTCTCTTAAACACTGTAGAACGTGTGAGGGTTCTCCACACACACACACACACACCTCCTCCGCCCCTCCTCTCCCCCTCCCAGGCTTCACCTGTCCAGCTTTCAAGTGAGCCTCGTGTTGTCTGGTGATTTGGTGCCTCCAGCCGCTGCACCTGTTGCCGTCAACATGTTGTGCGTGAGCTGCTCCGGTCACCCCTACCAGTGGGGTGGGTGTGTGTGTGAGAGCGAGAGAGAGAGAGAGTTTTTGTCTGCGCCTGACTGTCAGACTAACTGCCCTCCTGCTCTAATGAAGTCAGGGTCAGGTGTGTGTGTGTGTGCCCATATGCCCGCACTCTAATGAAGGCAGGGTCAGATGCAGTATACGGCTAATTGGTAGAGTTTGCCTGTGGCTACTGGGGTTTAGTGTGATTGAAGAGTCCGACTGGGGGTCTTTTCCACTCCAGCAGAGAACACACACACACACACTCACTTGCTAATGCACAAATAATAAAGCACGGTCGTACACCTTAAGCTTGAAGTGAAAATTGGATCACCCTGACCCTCACCAAGGAGAGATGAGCTAAAGAAAATCACTTCAAAGTAGTGTCGGGAGGAAGTGCATCATTCTCTCTCTTTCTCTCTCTCTCACACACACACACACCTTCCGGTCCAAACGGAATGTTGTAGTTTTAATCAGTTCAGCCATGCAGTGCTGGGTGAAAGTGGATTAGGATTGTTCTGAACGTCCGGCTTAGCTTTGGCCGAAGGCGCTGTTCACACATGCCGTGTGATTTTTAGATCGTAAGTGGACCGCGCCGAGCACAGGTGCGATCGGGGCACAGTATCTCTGAGACGCGTCGTGATCCCACCTGTGAAGGTCAAGCACATTTTGGAGGCGGTCAGGGCTGAACACAAAAGCGTCTCGGACAGCAACAACGGAAAATACATCACTGCGAGACATTCGTTAATTGTTCGTTAGCAGGCCGCACGATGGAAATGTTTCAATCAGTCCATCCAGGTCTGTGAGATACTGTAGGGGTCATGTGACGTTTGGGCCTGAAAACAAATGCAGAGCAGTACCGACGTAATAGAAACACGCGTGGCGCTCTTCCTCCGATGGAAACTAGACTAGCGGTCACTAGAGACGCGTTCAGAACGCCAGGTGACTGTGCGAACAGCGTCACTGTGTGTGTCTCAATCAGCCCCCGTAGGGACCGATCAGGGAGTCGGCCATTTTAATAGCTGTCTCAATCGCGAAATCCTTCCAGTGCGCTGGAACGTCGGCTCCTTAGAAACAAAAATGTAATCCCACGATGCACCGCAAAAACCAGGGCGCATCCACGCTCAATCCTGTTCCCTTCCCGGAAATGACGTCGTGTTTTCTGAAGCCTCTCGGCTCGAAAAAGCCCGGCGGACGAACTCTGAGCCGACTTCGTCTACAAGTATGAGTCGCTGGTTATCATCGTCGTAGCTCTCGAACTATTACTTGCGCTAACGTTCGTTTTAACATTTCGTTTCACTCTAATAGCTTTTAAGTGTGTAACGATTTAAAAACAAATCGACTAGCTACGACTAGCTATCGAACAGCAGCCTCCGATCCTGCTCGAAGAACCACGAGAGAAATTAGTCGGATTTAAGCTAACAAATTAATATGGCGTATAACGTCCGAAGATATCGGTCCTGCCTGTTGTTGATTTAATTGACGGTTGAAGTGGTGCCGATTGACAACGCTAGTACGTAGTCCAGTGTGTAGTGAGCCAGGGTTTTTACCATTGCTTACTGATTCACGAGCTAGGGAGCAGATTGAGACGCACCCGCTGCGTGTCCGGCGGATAAATCAGTGATGAAACGATTTCAGTGATTGAAACTGTATTCATCGAATAATATTAGACAACGGTAGGAGCGTTTGACTTCATTTGGTCTGCAGATCTGCTGGGTTCCACTTTTTTTCAGAACAAGTTCAGTATTTCAAGATCTACTAGGATTAACCATGATGAAATCTATTACAAGCATAAACAGCACACATTGGTGTAAAAGTACTGACTGATGCCCTCAAAAAAAAAAAAAAAACACCCAAAAAAACAATCTAGCCGTGAGAGAATAGCGGAGATTCTGTCTTCATGGGCATAATGCAACTGATGAAATGCAAATTCTGCCCAAAAACATTTGCAAACTTCTTCTCCTGGCAGCTCATTTCCATTTAATAACCATGTTACCATAAAGGTGTTTTATGTAATGATGCCACTTCCTGCAGCAGCCTGTTAGCACAGTGTGGCACATCCGAAAAGCATGCGATTGTGAGTACAAACGCTACAACTATCCATTGGCCGGGAGTCTAGGAAGGAAAACTAACTGAGGGGCGTGTACTCTGTTCCCCTTGTCAATCACAGGGACATTGTCCAATAGCAGGCGTCTGTGAGATCGTTTATGCGGAACAGGGTAGATAGCACTTTCCTCTCAGTGGGTTACGCCGCCCTGTGATTGAGCGGTGGTTGGCTCGATTCACGTGTCTCGAGGTACGTTCACCTGTCGCTGTACTATGAAGTCGCTTCTGACTGACATTTGTCAGCAGGTGGCGCAACTAGCATTTGCAAATTCTTTTGTATAACGCTTTTTATCAATGAACATTGACTCAGAGAAGCTTTACAGAACTATATAAACACCGGATACAGATATGAAGTGTGTGAATTTATCCCTATTGAGCGAGCCGGTGGTGAGGAACCAGACTCCGAAGGGAACCCGTCCTCATCTGGGTAATAACGGATAGTGTAAAAGTAGAGGAAAATTCATTATGGCTTCAACATGAAGTCTGTCTGTTGAACTAGTCCACTGTCCACTAAAGGAGACCTGAGTGCAAAATGTGTATGTGGTAATTGCAGTCCTAATGCCATCGCTGCAACCGTGGTCCCAGCAACCACAGTTTTCTTGCTGCTAAATTGAACCATTCTAGAGGAGGAGATAAAATTCATCAGTGTATATATATATATATATATATATATATATATATATATAATATGCATCACATCCTACGAGGTGAAGGAGATGCAGCGTGTGCTCTTTGCCTTTGTGGCCATCTCTCTGCGGCGAAAGCGCAAGCACCAAACTGTCTGGAACGACCAAACATGGATCACGTGCTCTACTGTCTCAGTTTGTTACGGTTACATTCATATAGCACTTTCCTAGACCCTCAAAGCGCTTTACATAGATTGGGGGATCTCCTCAACCACCTCTAATGTGTAGCATCCACCTGGATGATGCGACGGCAGCTACAGTGCGTCAGAACCCCCACCACGCACCAGCTATTAGTGTAGAGGAGAGAGTGATGTAGCCAGTGCAGAGATGGTGACTATCGGAGGCATTGATAGAGAAGGGCCAATGGGGACACCGGGGTTATACCTCTACTCTTTTACGATCATGTCCTGGGGTTTTACTGACCATAGAGAGTAAGGACCTCAGTTTAACGTCTCATCCGAAAGACGGTGCCTTTTTTACAGTATAGTGTGCTTGTCGCTATACTGGGGTATTGGGCCCTCACACAGACCACAGGGTGAGCGCCCCCTACTGGCCTCACTAATACTACTTCCAGCAACAACCTTTAGTTTTCCTCAGAAGGTCTCCCATCCTAGTACTGGCCACACTCAACCCTGCTTAGCGTCAGTGGGATACCAGGTGAGAACCTCCGGGGAATATTACTCTGGTCTTCAATCCCATTGGTAGTCGCTGCAGATTTGCATAAAGTTGAACTTTTCTCAACTTTGTTGCATCGCTGGACACGCCCACATCTTGTCACCGACAGTCGCTCATTGGAAAAGAATGGTGTCTGGACAGTTGTTCACACGTACAGCGACTCGCAGCGACAGAGAAAGCATGTGTTAGCCTTCATCGTGGTTGGTAGCTGTCGTGTGACAGGGGAGAGTTGATTTGGTTGGATTTGCTAGGTGACCTAATAGTCCGGTGCAAACTTTCCTGCCTTGTTTTTCCGTCATCGCATGATACCAGCCAGAATTTTTTCTAAAACTAGAAGTCTTCTGTCAAACTGAATCTTCCACAATGAACATCGTCCATAAGACGACGGTGACTTTCCACCTGAAATGACTCGAAACACACTGCCTTATTAATCTGCCATAGTTTATCATCAAACACCGACGTCGAGCTTTTCCCTATAATTAACGATTCCCCTTAACTTTTCCTTAATCCAGCCACCAGTCTGTCGGTGTTTCACCCAAATCTTCATTTTGTCTGTGGCAGTACTCTCGTTTCGAAGAGAATGTAGGAGGAGCTACTGCCGTGCAGCCAGCACAGTTTCACTGGAGGGCCGTGACCCAGCTGTGGAAGCATGGATAATGGCACAATCCAACAGTTAAATTATACCATTTAACCACTCTAGCTCGTTCCTTCCACCTTTTAGAAGCAGACAATGAAAGGCAAAGGATTTATTCTAGTTCATGGTTACAATCTACTTTTCTATTATACCTAATTGTTCGGCTTTATATTCGACGGAGACTTTTTTTTTTTCCTTCCTCCTAGCGAAATTTAGTGCTAATGTTGTAGAATTTGAAAGGTAATCCAGGGTTTAACAGATTTGTTAGACGTCTGGGAGATGTCTGGGATTCACATACTGTATTAGATCCATTAGGACATGTATAAATTCATCACATGATTTAGAAGTCGTTATAGTCAATGTCTTTTTTTTTTTATTATTATTATAAACAGAAAAGAGAAGCCCAAACGAGAGGAAAGAGAAAGAATTCGACAGGGCGAAGTTCTGATGATTTTTCCACAACGCATTTTGGCTGCAAAGTGGTAAACTATCTCAACTAGGTTAGCGAAGGCTTATGGCTTTGTAATTTTACTGCATGTACACCGATCAGCCATAACGTTAAAACCACCTGCCGAACATTGTGTAGGTCCGCTTCCCCTTGTTCCACCAAATCAGCTCTGACCCATCGAGACATGGACTCTACAACACCTCTGAAGTTGTGCTGTAGTATCTGGGACCAAGGCTTTAGCAGCAGATCCTTTAAGTCCTTTGAGTTGCGAGCTGTGGCCTCCATGGATCGGACTTGTTTGTCCAGAAACATCTCACAGAGGCTTGATCGGATTGAGATCTGGGGAATTTGAGGCAGAATCAACACCTTGAGCTCTTCGTCATGTTCCTCAAACCGTTCCTGAACTAAACGTTGGAAGGAACCTCCAGTTAGAATGACCAACCGCTTCTTGAGACGTTCCTGTATATAGTAATGGACACACGGGAGTAAAGAAAGAAAGAAGCAGAAAGGTTTGAGCGTATACCTGCTGTTATAAATACTTCCGTTAAAGATTTCGAAACGCCAATCATCCTGGAGCTTGTCCTCGCCGAGTGCCTACGCTTTCCAAATGAATTCACAGCTACTGTAAATTTGGCCTCGGCGCTCTTTGCCTTGCTAGCTCCGCCCACACCTCCTCCGTCCTTTTACACTCTCGCTTCATTTATATCAGTCCTTCTTAGTCACTTCTGTCACTCCTCCTTTTCGTCTCCGTCGTGGCTGTGCATTTTGTCGCCTCTTTTACTCGCTCGCCGCCCTCGTTATAACCCCGAACCCTGATGGTGAGATGTTTGCAGTCATTTTCTCAAATCTGCTGGCACACAGCCAGGATAAATATACAACTTCTACAGGGACGGGAGGGGTTAGCGGGGAGTAAATTAATCCGACAGGATATTAGAAAGATATAATGAATAAATAAAAAAGCGGTGTAGGGAAGGGGATCGGAAAGGAGGAGGGGGGAAGGGAAAGGGACAACTATAATTAGTAAGTCCCTTCTTTCAGCTTTTTAAAATATTAGCTCTCGCATCCACACTCTGCTCTCGGGGAAAACAGAGAGCACTTATCACAGGGAGAGAGGGAGACAGAGAGAGATAGAAACGCCGTGACCTGTCTCACCTGGGCTACTCTGTCTTCTTTTCTCTCTCTCCTCCATTCTCTTTCCCTGTGGCCTAGAAATTAGCCTGTCACAGTCGCTCGATGGCTGCAGGCTCAATTCGCCCTCCTCAGCAGCAGCCTGAAGGCTGAGCGTGTACAGTACGAGGGATTTTCAGTTTCATCAGCATTGCAGCTGCTTCTTTTGACTCGTTTTAGTCGAGGACAAAGAGTCCGGCTTTCGCGACGCCACATAAAATTAAATGAAGATATAGATAGTTCGTATTGTTATTTACGGAGCCAATATTCCAGCAAGCGAACGGTTTTAATGGGGGCTGAAACTAACGATTATTTTCATTCTTTAGAAAAGGTAATGCTGACATAAACAGTAAAGTGAAGAAAGTCATCATCCGTGACTCTGGGTATTGGGCTAAAGCTAGCGCGGTCACATTACGTGCGTATGATGTCATGCGTCGTCGACTAGGAAGCATCATATACTTCCGGTTTGTTAAAAAAAGGCCCTTTTGAGATGAAATGACCTTTCTAAAATTCGTACACTAGACTGTAGAGTACATAGTGCATAGTGTAAGTGTATGGTACGTCATTTGGGACACAACTTTAGTATTTACTCTCCGAAGTGTGTTTTCGGAACAGAAGTATTTCCAGAACCTCAGTGTCCCTCAGTGGTGGAACGAAATTCCAAACTCAATCTGGACCGCAGAATCCGTCACTCTCAACAAAATACAGCTAAAGCTCCACCTCTTCCGTGAACACCTAACTAAGCCCTAAAACGCCAACCCCACGTTATCCTAAAAATAAATAAATAAGTAAATAAATAAAACCTACTCTGGCTCAAACACCTCGACTCTGCACACTTTGCTTCTCTAGAACTTTATTATATATCTTGTATAGTAGCACTATTTGTCTTGTTTTCCGCTTGATGTATCGCTTTGCATGTATTTCCTCATTTGTAAGGCGCTTTGGATTAAAGCGTCTGCTAAATGAATAAATGTACGTAATGTAATAAGTAAACGCACCCCGTGCCGTGCACATACCAACTAATCGATAATCGGATTCGTTGACGACGATTTTCATAATCAGTTAATATAGATTTTATCGATTAGTTGTTGCAGCTCTAGTGTTACTGCCCTCAAGCTAAAATCTTATTTACGTTAAATAAATTCTCCGTGTCCCGAAAGTGCCATTAGTTACAATAAAACGGCTACAATAAGAACAAACCATTACGGTAACACGAGTAAGTATTTCTCAACAGGATAGTCAACACATCCGTCGTCAATAATCAACACGCTAATCCGTCGTTGTTCTTCCGTACCACGACAAAGTCGCCGAAACCCTCCGATACGGTCCGACGCGTTTTTCGTCATTTCTCCATTATACGATATTAATGCGAGTCTCGTGAACGCGTTATAAAGGTACTACGTAGGTACCCATCTACTAGATCGCCACGAAGATCCGTCAGGTTCGTGGATTTGATGCGCTTGTGGATCCTTTGTGTGTTCTGTGCAGCGGCGTGGCGAGAGGCGTTACTCGCGTCTGCTTTCGGGCAATAATAATAACGAGGGACAGCTTAATAAGATAATTAGGATCAATTGAATAATTAGAGCAATTATCTTATCAATCTGGGTTCCGTAAATAACACATTTCCGTGGAAGCTTTTATGCGTACAGCGAGCCAGCGTTTCTTCCCCCCATCACCCCCACTCTACTCGATTCATATGAAACACACGGCCTCGTTCCTTTGGAATTTCTGGGAAAGCTGCTGTACGAATAAATACCCGAACTGAAATTGATGAAACGGCGTCGTTGTTAAAAGCACAATGAGGCATGTCTTTAATGAGAGCTGTAAACATAATGAAGTATGAAGAACTTACTGTATCTGCAGATTACTGCAGGTACCTCCAGCTATTTATCTTTCTCAGAGGATTTTTCTTTCCCTGAGTACGTGCAGCAATTTTTTACGCTTTCTTTCCTTCCTTCCTTTGCTCCCCCCCCACCCTCTCCTTTCTTGTTGCCTTCCCAAAAGAAAGGTTTCTGTCGAAAACGTAAGTGATTGCTGGTGTAATCTCACTGCCGTTAGCTCCAAACAACTCCTGCTGTATTTCTGCCCATATGTAGCTCTGGGTAGGTCTTTTCCTCTCCATGCTGTTGCCTTTAAATCTCCTGCTTGTTTGGTTCTGTTTCTCTCTCTCTCTCTCTCTCTCTCTCCTTTCCTTTCCTTTCCTAGGCCAATAAGCCCAGTGGTATTAGTGTTGTCAGAATGGAAAAAGATGGGATGTGCTTCCCTCTCTCTCTCTCTCTCTCTCTCTCTCTGCCAGGTGGTGCCTCAGCCCTTGTTAAGAAGCGCGGCCCGGGAGTTCGGCGGGTTTTTAAGAGCTGAAGGATGCGTGGGAGATTTTGCATCGCGGTTTTAAATGCCTCTTTTTGCTCCCAGTTGTCATTTTTGCTTTCTTCTGCGTGTCACCTGGGTCTTCTCGATTTCAAGTTTGCCGTCACTGCACATGTCTTCCATATTAACATGAATAGGCCTCAAGGCTAATTACCATGTTTTTTGGAAGTTAACAAGCGAGTTTTATTTAATTCTTATTATCATATACTCCGCCAACCTGCTTTGTGTCAGATGTGTGTGTGTGTGTGTGTGTTTAACATGTGACAACCCCCTTCACAACAAAGTGCCCCCCTTCTGTTAACCTAATTGATAAATGAAGCATTGGTCCCGAACAGAAGGCTGTAAGAACCTGCGTTTAATTCGGAACATATTTTGAGCGTAATAGGTTTAACCGGGGAGGGTACAGGGTTAAGTAGTAACTGATTTGTACATGTATTAATCAAGGCTTTAGTCAAGAATTTATCAAAGGGCGGGGGGAAAAAAAATGCACGTCAATGAACAATACAAAACTGTAAGCCATACGTGAGCGATCTCCAGTGAAGCCTTTGGTTTCAGTTCTGAAGCCGGACCGGTCGTTTCTGCACGATTATCCATACACGTCGCGGTCACTCATTCTGTCGGACGGTACGTCGTCCCAGAAATAACCGCGATCGCCGATATTATCGTCGCTTTAAGGCCGTTTTAGTCTATGCCGCTGATTACAATGCTAATATATCGGCGTGATAACGCAAGCGTACACCCTTTCAAAGAGCATCAACGTTTTCATTCTTAGATGTTGGAAATGGAACGTCAGACAATAGTTTTATATATATATATAAAATCTCAACAAAACCGTAAAATGTTGTGGAAACCCGATCTCCTGGAATAACCCCATCGCTATGACACTTTTGTGAGACAACATTGTGAATTCTTTATGCTTTAGTTCTTCGTCGTCCGCGTTCACGGCGTTCACGTGTGAGTTTTGCGTCATTTATAATATCAGGTTTATGTTGTGCGTGTGTAAATGTCGATTTCATCTCGTATGTGTACAACCCGCCAGTAAAGCGCTTCCGTTTCTCGCCGTTCGTTCTCTCCTCAGCTCCAGCGTCTCAAACCCCGAGATTACTGACCACGACTGGATTATTTCAAACACCAGAGCTGTTCTTTCTAGTCTTTTCTTCTTCAAAAAACCAAACCCAAAAGCGTTCTCAAGAACCTCAACCCCAAACTCACACCAAAACACTATTGTACACCGTAAAAGGGGAGACGAGAAACCACCCAAAGTACCTTGATCGTGATTCGTACACGTTTTGGGTTTTTTTTTGTCCTCCATGAGCAACTGCGCACTCGGCAGGGTGGGATATATTATGGAACACCCTTCGCACCCTCCTCCCCTTCTTCCAGCCCGACATGAATCCTGCTCCTCCTGTGTCCCATCACCCCCTGCAAGCTTCCAAGCTGTCACGGCAGCCTGGGCCGAGTTCTTCGTTGCCAAGGCACGGCAGGACCAGATCCGGCCTCGGAGTCTCGCGATGCCCCTCGCACAAGCTGCAGCGGACCCTTCCTCCGCAAATGTTATCTAAATGCTAAGCACTTTGGCACTTGCTGGCAGGATCTCATTGTACACACCGTGCACTCTGAGAGAACTCTTTGCCGGTTTGGAGTGTGAAGCGATTGCTTGGTGTAATGCCTGGTGAACAGGAAAGCGAGCTGATTTTCACGGTGTTTTGAATTAGGAAGCCATGAGGCAGGCTTTAGGTGCTGGCAACGCTCGAAAGATGGCGAGATTTTACACGAGCGGAGTCGGAAATTACTCATCGTAAACAGATGGCGCTCATATCAGTCGCTCGGTACAGTGTGGGTTCAAGGCTTCTGGAAGAAGTCAGTGTTGCGCGAAACCCTGGTATACTCGAGACGTTTCTTACACTAATAACGGGACGTAGACGCCCGAGTGGACGATATAAAAGTCGCACGTAAAGAACCCAAGGCTGGGTTCAAGTGCGTACGCTGAGACGTTTATATGCCGAATACGAACGCCACGCGAGAGGAAATCTAGCGTCCGGTTTCCTTTGAAACCTCTCGGGTTCCTCTCAGGTTCCTCTCGGGTTCCTCTCAGGTTCCTCTCAGGTTCCTCTCGGGTTTCTCTGGCCGGTTTTTGCATTTTTGCGTCGTTCTAATCCTATACCACGAAACTAGTTCTTCATAGATCAGCAATATTTATTTGAGGGCATAAAAATCAAAAGCTTGTGCTTTTTTGGGTTTTTTTTTTTCGTGCGCGGAAACAAAAGGACATTGCTGAGCTGTTCTAACGTGATCACCAAGCCGCGTTTTCATCTCAAAGTCAAGTACAGTGCGCACACACACACATACACACACACACACACACATACACACATACACACACACACATACACACTCTCTCGTCCAGATTACTTGCTGAAATCTGCCATTTTTTAAAATGTACATCTCACATCTCATCTCGTGTGTGTGTGTGTGTGTGTGTGTGTGTGTATAAATATATTTTGGCTTGTTTGAAGTCTGGCTGCAGTGGGAGACGGGAAACCTCTGCAGCGAGAGGGTTTTGAACTTCTCCGCACATCAGGCTTTGGGTCTGATTTCATCGAGTTCAGCTTTCAGACTGAATAACGGTCCATTTTGCCGTACTTAAGCTTTTGAGATGACGCCATAATTCTCCCGCTCAGTAAACCAGACAGCGATAACGCTAGTCCTTTTCTCGCCGAAACATTTCCGCGAACGTTTATTTGCCATCTTCAGCTCCTGTCTTCTCAGCCTAAGGTTAAGGTACCGTGATTGCGCGCACTCCAGTTGTTGTGACCACCGCGCACTGGTGTGAATGAGCTGTTCGGGAGCAGTCAAGAGGGAGGGAAGTTATGACTATTATTTCCTGACTAGACGCCGCAGGAAGTCATCGAGTGAACAGGAAGAAGTGGCGGATGCATGCTTTCGTGACGGGGATAGGTCTCCGCATCGTACGGTTGCCCTTAAAGTGCACCTATTATGGTTTTGAAACGTGCCTAATTTTGTTCGTAGATTTACACACATCCGAGGCCGACCCCCCCTCCCCCAGAGTCAAACGACTCATTAAATGATTCATTCTAAAGTATTCGTTCTAAACTCCTCCTTTCAGAGAGCATACTCTGCTCTGATTGGTCAGATGTCCCAGTGTGTCGTGATTGGTCTACCGCTGTCAGTGAGCAGCCGACGAAGACCAGAGGCGGGGTTTTTCGCTACAAACCTACGTCGGTTAGTACAGGAAGTAAAGTCTGGAGTCGCTAACGACTCGATTCAGCTGTTCCGAATCGGTTCGTTCTTTTGGGAGTCGATAACTCCGTTTGTCGTGCGCTTTGATTTTTGAAACTTTGCAGATGTTTTTACGTTCACAAACCGCCCAATAACGCGCTACATGGAAGGGAATATCTGAAAAAACCATAATAGGTGCGCTTTAATGGGATCGAAGTAATCCCCAGAATGACTTTGTCTTGATTTTACAAGCGAGCGGCTTCCCGAGCAGCTAGACAGATTGCCAGCTGACCGAATTTCTGCTTTCTTCCTCAGATCCTTATGCACAGCTGTCAGTAGTTTTTGGCGCTCTGGGCTACACGAGCCTCTTTTTATTTGGTTGTGTGGAGGTACATAAATAATGAAATGGAGCTGGTAATTGGCCTTTCACGGTAATTAGGCTTTGGCTGTCAGCGAAGCCAGTGCCTTTCTCTCGGCAGAGGAGTCTAAACCAAGGACGGTAATTACTATTATCTGTGGGGGTTGTTGACACAACAATAATCCCGTCCTTAGCGAGCCTATCATGGTGCTACATGGCCGCCCCCTTTTAGCATCGCTTACAAATGGGGGGGAGGGGGCGGTTATCTTTGTGTTAACACTAATTTTCTTCTTTCGTTCTTGGCTACAGCTGAGAAAGCTTAACCGTGCGTTTCTGAATTTTATGCTCGGTGACTCCGGAAAGCTTGCCTTGTTTTCATTAGACAACCAGTTTGACTTTTACCTGCTTGCGGCGTGACGCTCGGGCCTAAACTGCGTTATCAGGCATCTCGGCTGGATTTCTAGTGCGGCCGTAATCCTGTTATTTCATTCAACGGTAACTCTGGGGTTATTCCGGAATGGTGATTGTGTGTGTGTGTGTGTGTGTGTGTGGGGTGTGTGTGTGTGCCTGGCTGTCAGGCTGTCTCTGTGAGAGATTGGATTCCTTCGACCCAGTGCTGTTCCATGTCTTCTCCCACGGGCTTCTCTTTACCTCGTGTTCTGCTTTAGTCGCGAGTGAGGTTTAGAAGCGAACCGAGGCGTGGCACGGTTCTGGACCCCGTGTCCCGTATTTGGTCAGCGGAGTATAAACCAGTCTATACAGGTTATTTCTTTTTTTTTTGTGATCGTTGCGGCCAAAAGTCCGTGATTATTCTGCTGCGGCTTTTTTTTCCAAAATCCATGTTTGTTTAGCGTTGGCGAACGTGCAGCTCGACGAAACCGCTTCTTTCGCAGTGACGTTTGTTGGTAAATGAAACCTTCTTTTAATACATTTTTTTTTATATAGCTGTACTTATTTGGGGGAGGGTCACGATGACGTCACGTGACTCATCTCGGCCCAAACCCGCAGAATACCTGCAGTGATATTTATTTATTATTGTGATCACACAAAAACAAAAACCCTAACCCTAACCCCCCCAACCCGTAAAGGCCCGGTTACTGTACCGTCCTGAATTGAAGCCGGGAGTGAAATCGGTGTGTGTGTGTGTGTGTGTGTGTGTGTGTGTGAGTGTGTAGGCCTGCAGTGTTTGCTCCGGTGATTAGAGAAAATGAGTCTTTTAGTGGGTTAGGGCACTTAACGCTCTGAAGAATTATAATCCCTTCTTGCTCGTGGAGGACTGGACTGGTAGAGGCAGATTGCTGCTTCTGGATTCCTAGATACAGACGCTATATCTAGACCCGGATACGAAAATGAATCTAGCCGTGCGAGTTTTCCTGAATAACTCGGGAGCCGGGGTTAGGATATAGAGAACGTCCGTCCCTCCTTCAGGGCGGAAATGTTTTTTTTAATAACTTCCTCTATCTGTACACCGATCTGCTGCGGGTCCTCTATCTTTGGTGCAGTGGAAATGGGGCGGTAGAGTGCTGGCCTGTAATGAATACTACATGTTTCTGGGAGATAAATACTCGGACGATGCGTTTCTGTGCATGGTAACGGCAGCTGGGGTCTGCAGGTAGGTAGTGTGCGCGCTCAGCGCTGCGTGTGTGTGTGTGTGAGCTGAATGACGAGTGCGTCGGGTCTGAATTAAACATGCCACACCTCGGCCATATTGTAGGCAGCGAAAATGACTTTTTAAGTAGGAGGGTTTATGGGAAGATCTCGCGTTCGTTTGATTCTAATAAACCCCTCCCCCCCAAGTCCCGTTGTGTTGGTGAAGGGTGGAGGGAGCGGGTGATGGTTCAAGGCAATAACTGTCTTGGCGTCTGCCCCGAGGGCCCGGGAAGGCGGACTTTTCCGAGATTAGCTTCCTTTGCACTGGGTAGATAGTCCCGGCGATATGTTAAGGAGAAGTAATAAAGAAATATATCTGTTTTTATAGAGCCTTCGTGACAGGGTTATGTCAGCGAGGTAGCATAAAGAACTGGGACGGGGTGTAAAGCGATATTATGGGCCATTAGACAGGGTAGCGCGAGGAGCAGTCTGCGGTTACCACCGTTTGTAGGTAATGGAGCCCATCAGTCTAGAGCTGATCTCTATCCACGCAGCTCAACGCTTCAACCACAAGCACACCGTTCACAGCGATCACTCATACTGCAGCTTGTCCAGTTCGGTCTCTCTCTCTCTCTCTCTCTCTCTCTCATCCTCATCCGAAACGGATACTCCTCCGGCTCATCAAGGTTATCCGGACGGTTTTTGTCGTGCTGCTCGGACGGTGAACCTGGACGTCCGCGGACACGTCTTTTTCCGCGGCCTCCGTTCAACAACTCGTCTTCTCTTGTGCTTTACGCGAGCGTCCCTTCCGAGGACGGGCCCCCAGAGCGCCATCCCCTCTCGTTCCATACTACGACAAAAGGTTCGCGTCACGTACGTGGGGAGCTTCGCTTTCCACACGCCGCCGTCAATCCTTCGCGGAGACGCGACCCGGGCGCACCCGAGGAGATTCCTGCCGTCTCGAGTGAAGTCAGACGTGTGTCCAGGCGCTCTGGTTTTGACGCTTTTCCGACTGTCCTTTTCACGGTTTTGCGCGCTTTCCATTGAGACGGCAGCAACAACAACAATAACAATAACAATAATAATAATAATAATAAAGCACAATGGCGACTGTGAGTGGTGTATGTGTTTTTGACAGGCAGTAGCAGCTCCAAAAAAACAAGTGTTATTCGGTTGTGCTGACAGGCGTGCAGCAGCGTTAGACTCCTGATGTGGTTATATTAACACTCCAAACTGCTTATGCTAACACATCTGGCAGCCGCACGTCTCTCTGTAATGATTCTGTTTAACTTGCATTTTCTTAACGTTTGTAGCTCTCGCATTAAGCTTCTTAGGAATGGGACGGAAAAGCGAGTGGTAAGTCTCCTCCGGGCGCGCGCGCGCGCGTGTGTGTGTGTGAGATTATTTGAGGCGCTTCTGTAAGCACTTAAGGCTTTTTGAAATAGCTATCACTTGCCACGGATGCAATTAGCGCAGACTTCATGTCTTTTCAGAGCAAAAATAAATAAACGTTGATGAAATAATCAAATATGTATGAATGTATGAAGAAGAAGAAGAAATCTCTTGACTTTAGCCTTTGCTCAAACAACGCGGAGAAGACGTTCGCCGTCCCGTGTTGACCCGCGGAGAACGCCACCGATTAACGCGGCGTCATCGCGGACCGCCGCGAGTCCCCATCGTTACCCCTTTCTCGCCTTATTCTCACGATCACAGGCGTGTAATTGCATTTTTTTTTCTTCCTCCCCACCCCAGAATGCGTATGTGCTGAGATGTGAAATTAACCACCGCCACCCCTCAACCCCTCCTCTTCCTCCTCCTCCTCCTCCTCCTCGGGTGGTGACTGGACTTTCATGTCTGCATGCGGCGAGCGGAGATGAAATTAATTGGGTCGCAGTTTAAAAGCGATATCTGCTCGTGGGACCCGGCGCGCGGTGGGCGAGATTCCGGCACCGCCGCGGCGCTCGACCGCCATGACGCACACCCGCTCCGAAAATGAGAAAATCATAAGCTGTCACGGAGCAGCGTCGCGGAGGCGCGGACTATACACGACGGCGAGTCGGCGTCGAGCGCGATCCGGTGTCCTCTGAAGCGACGACGGACTCCAAGTGCACGCGGTAACAAAGCGCAGCTCCAGTCAGACACGCGGTCCGTCGCCGAGCACGTCCGCGTACCGTTCCAATAAGTTTCAGGAGTTTGTTTCGATAAACTTTAGGATGGAGTTTTGTTTTGTTGTTGTTGGTTTTTTTTTCCCCGTCCTGGTGTGTGCGCTCTTTCACTCGAGCTCAATCTTCCCATCTCTCCGTCTCTGTCTCCGGTATGCGTACGCCTCTGGAGGAATTAATGACACAGCACTCGGATTTGTGTCTCATCGGTCAGATCTCCTATCCCGAACCGCCTCCCCCCACACACACACATCGTCATCATCGTCATCATCCTCATTTCCCCCCCCCCCCCCCCCCCCCCCCCCCCCCCTTTTTTTTTTTTTTTTTTTTCTTTTTACTTTCATCTATCTTCATAGCTCTGCCAGACACATTCACCTCCAGACAAGGCCATCCTCATCCTCACCTCCCCCTGACAGTCACTGCTGACTGAGCAGCAGCTCCCACAAAAGCGCACACACACACACACACACACACACACACACACACAGAAATGTTCATGGTCCAATCCGACTTCATTTGACGCATGTGCCAGAGTGTTAATTAGACTTGGAGCCAAGAGACACAGTAATGTTATCAGCATCGTCCTCCCTCTCTCTCTCTACACACACACACACACACACACACACACACACACACAAACAAACACACACTCGGCGTTGGTCTATGGAGAACGTTCCGGTGTTTGCCGGGGCTGTGGAGGGTGTCTGTGCCAGCTGTCAGTGTCGTGGACCGTGTCCAGCCTCTGATATCTCTCCCTTTCGCTCTTATCCCCTCGTTTACTCCTTCATTCCTGTTTGTTTATCCGTTCCTGATGTTTGCAACAGCTGCACGTGTCATTTCGAAAAGTATGGGGTCCCCCCCTCCCCATACTTTCTGCACTCGTTCGCCCGATGTCACTTTGGCATTATCAGTTTTTTGTGTGTGTGTGTGTGTGTGTGTGTGTGTGTCATCTACGGTAAAGCGTGTCCTTCAGAGCTCTACTCCAGGGAACAGAGGCAAGGCCGGGCAGAGTCTGCACCCACCGTGCCCCGAGTGTTAAACAAAGCTTAAAAACACACACACACACACACACACACACACACACCCCACCCAGCTCCATGCCTTGTTAACTTGCCTTTTCAACATCCAGACACATGACAAAGAGCCTCGACTGGGAAAACAAGGTCAATCAAATTAGGTTTAAAAGACAAAGTCATAAATCGTGTGGCGGAAACGCCGGCGCGGGTCTTTTGTGCAGGAGCTGCTCGTCTACGTCCGTTGCGCGATCGGTAACGGATTACGCTGCCCTCTGGGTTTGTGGATTTATTTATTTCTTTTATTTTATAATTTTTGACTCGACCGGTCTAACCCCATGAACGTCCCCCTCGCTAAATCGTATTCGTTTACCGCCCGGCGTATACACCGGGGTTAAACTCGTCCGCTGTTCCTAGTTCTAGACGTCGGGTCGGCCCGGCGTCGCACTCGTCCGGTCCTGGACGGCCGCAGGGATCGGCTTTTTGCTCTCTTCCGGACCTGATCAGGATTCCAGACGTTATATAATAAACAGAGCAAACGTTAAACCGTCCTCCGAGGAGCATTACACGAGTAGCACTGGGTTAACGCTTAGGAGACTCGGAGGAATTTCGAATGCAGCACGTTGACACAGATGTGTGTGGTTTGTTTATTTATTTATTTATTGCTCTGCGTTATAATTCCATGATAATGTATCATTGTGACACTTCGGTCCCGAAGCCAGCCTCTTTCGCTGGCTCTCGTCTGCGTTTATGTATGCACATCTGTTTGTTGTGGCCGAAGACGTACAGTTTTCTGCTCAGGTAGACAGAATTAATCTCCATCCTGGTTTCTTGGCTCGGGTTTCCTCCCGAGACTGGGATTTAGAGGCGTTCAGTAATGCAGAATGGGGGCCTCACTTGCTTTGCAGCTGGAAATGGCTTCAGAAGATTAGGAAGCGCTTTCTGTGACGTGTGTGTGTGTGTGTGTGTGTGTGTGTGTGTGTGCTCAAGTTGGTCAGACTGACAGGGAGGCTTAGTTCTGGGTCAGAGAAAGAAACCAGCTCTCCGAGCTCATCAGCGCAGATTAACTGGAGCGTCTGCTTTAGACTCTCTCTGTTTGTGTGTGTGTGTGTGTGTGTGTGTGTGTGTGTCTCAGCTCTAGCTAAAAGAGCAGGAGATGGGACGAGTGTAGACACATGCTTTTTCCACACTGCGGGAGAACATCATGTGTGGAATGCTCGCGACAGGAGGACAGACACTTTGACGAGTGCGGTCATACCGGATATCAAGCGCGAGTGCGATCACGCCCCTGCCGATGTTCGGAACGATTGCGAAATGCGATATTATTGCTTTTCTACAACTATAACATAAAGTGCACGTATTATGCTTTTGAAACGTGCCTAATTTAGTTTTAGAGGTCGCATCCAGTAGATTCACACGCATCCGAGGTCTAAAAACACTTTAACGTGCTCGTAATTTCAACTGCGGCGTTACCTTTCCTTCCCCTCAGGCTCACAAATGACTCGTTCAATGATTCATTCATTCTAAAGGATTCGTTCTAAACTCCTCCTTTCAGAGAGCATACTCCGCTCTGATTGGTCAGATGTCCCAGTCTGTTGTGATTGGTCTACTGCTGTCAGCAAAGATGAGGATGAAGACCAGAGGGCGGGGCTTTTTGTTACAAACCTACGTCGGTTAGTACAGGAAGTAAAGTCTGGAATCGCTAACGACTCGATTCAGCTGTTCCGAATCGGTTCGTTCTTTTGGGAGTCGATAATTCCGTTTGTCGTGCGCTTCGATTTTGAAACTTTGAACGTTGTTACGTTCACAAACCGCTCGATAACGCGCTACATGGAACGGAATATCTGAAAAACCATAATAGGTACGCTTTAATATCGAGGACAATATGGCCAAGTGTTCTTTTTATATTGGCTCCGTTAGCCCGGAAATAGTTCCCGGAGACGCCACGGTCACTTTATAGCACGTCACCCGATTTGTACGTTCACGTTAAAGTTGCGTTAAAGGGCGAAACTGTCTTCCCTTCCGTTCTTCCTTCGTAATTAGATTGTATTCTTGGAGTAACGTATCGTTTGCGACGTCCGCGGACGATGATGCTAACGCTCCTGCAGTAACCGTTTCAAAGCAGGAAGCGGAAGTTTTCGTGGCGAACAAACACAGCGAAGCGTCCCGGCGCGGTTACGGGAAGTATAAGCACTCTTGGAACGCTGTTTGAGCATCACGTTCGAGCCTGGCTTCTTTTTTTGTCTTTTTTTTTGTCTTCCATGTTCGTGAGTAATCATGAGTGCCTCGGACTGAAAAACCTCCAACAAACCGCTTCAGCTCTGGCCGCGACGTCACGTGGAGCATCCGCCGTACGAGTCCCCGTGCAAGTCCTTCCCATAGAACTGATCACGCGTTCAAACCGGCGGTTGGGAAAAGCAGCAGGCGGTCTTATCCGAGCTGCTGTTCTCGCGAACCAGTCGACTCCTGACCAATCAGAATGCAGAATTCGCCGTCGCTGACGTGAGCACGTCGGCTCGTCACGTCCTTGTCATTACCGTCCATTCTTCAGTACAGGTTTCGGTAGGGTTTATTAATTACAGAACGGATCGAGGGTTCGGTATTGACTCGGATCGTTGTGTAAGATCGGACCGCAGTCCTTCGTTAGGAAGATGAGGCGAGTAGGGTGTGTGATGTTTACTGACTGGCAGGCTGTTACTGCTCGCCATGGAGGCACTTCCGCATCACAATGTCTTACACACGTTTGTTTTTTCTCCAGTTATTCTGCGTGTAGCTGCTGAGGTTGGGGGCATGAAGCATCTGTGCTTTTCATAAACATATGTCTTATGCTGTGGTTTTGCTTTTTCTGGTTTTTTCGGTGTGTTTGTTTGTTTGTTTGTTTGTTTGTTTGTTTGTAGAATGGAGAACTGTTCGACTCGAGGACTGCAGACTGTATAGCAACAGCTAGTTGTGTAGCGAGCGGAAAGAGTTAACACGTCGCTCAGGCTGAGATTCTCTGTGTAGGAGGCCTTGTATTGCTCTCTGATCATTTACACTCGGCACGTGCCACTTTATTTCACTCGGGTGATCGTTATGGCAAGAGACGGAGAGCGAAGCAGGACTAAACCGGGAGAACTCCTGTTGAGGTGCGAGTGTGTGTGTTTGTATTTATACAGTGGCAAGAAAAAGTATGTGAACCCTTTTGGAATTTCATGGATTTCTGAATAAATTTGTCATCAAATGTGATCTGATCTTTATCTAAGTCAGCGGTATTGACAAATATAATGTGTCTAAAATAATAACAACAAAAAAACAATTCTGATCTTTCATGTCTTTATTGAGAACAACCCAAAAAAAACCTCATCGTGCTTGTGGAAAAAGTATGTGACCCCTTGAGTTAATGACCTCAAAAATGCTGCTTCTTTTTTTTTTTTTTTTTTTTGCACACCTGGCGTCTGGTTAAGAAAATGAGTTTGGAGGTGTGGACTACAGCGACTTTGACTGATAAAAACCCCTCAAACTTTTGGAGTTTGCTCTGCACAAGAAGCACACGCTTATGTGAGCCATGCCTCGCCAAAAAGAGCTTTCAGAGGATCTACGATCAAGAATAGTTGATTTACAGAAAGCTGGCAAGGGTCACAGAGTGATTTCAAAGACTTTAGAACTTCACCAGTTTACAGTTAGACAAACGTTCTACACATGGAGACACTTTGGGACTGTTGCTACTCTACCAAGAATTGGGCGCCAAGACAAAATAACACCAAGAGCACAACGAAGACTCATCAATAAACCGCTGGCAACAAAAGTGAGTGCGCCCAAATTGGACATTTTCACTTAGGGGTGTAAAGTGTCAATATTTTGATTGACCACCATTATTTTCCAGCGCTGCCTTAACCCTCTTGGGCGTGGAGTTCACCAGAGCTTCACTTAGGGGTGTACTCACTTTTGTTGCCAGCGGTTTAGACATTAATGTCTGTGTGTTGAGTTATTTTGAGGGGACAGTAAATTTACACTGTTACACACGCTGTACACTCACTACTTTACATTGTAGCAAAGTGTCATTTCTTCAGTGTTGTCACATGAAAAGATCTCATCAAATATTTACACAAATGTGAGGGGTGTACTCACTTAATGTGTGTGTGTGTGTGTGTGTATATATGTATACGTATCTATGTGTGGGAGAGAGAAAGAGAGAGGGGATGAATTTGCCGAAGTGTGAATCAAGCACCCTTGTACAAATTCTTTGTGGTCCAGTAGAGCAGAGAAACACACACACACACACACACACACACACACACACACACACACACACACCCCCATTTCATTTCTTTTTGTCATTTCTCTGTTCGGCTGTGATCCGCATTGCACGGGTCGTCTGGGAACATTCCTGAGCGCTGACCCTGAGACCGTGTAGGTTTTCGACTTGATTGGGCCGCTCTCATTGCGACACGGATGAAATGAAAGCAGAAGAGAACCGATCAGGCCATATTCCGTGTAATTCTCAGGCCGGTTCCCCCGGGCAGACGAGATGGTGAGGAATGCAGACCTGGAGGTCATAACATCAAAACATCTGCAGGTGTACGACTTGAGAACTCGAGCTGGGACCGAAACAGCCCTCTCTCTTTTTTTTTTTTTTTTTTCCCCCTGTTCTTCCCCCTGATCGGTTAAAACGCACTCCTGGTGGAGGCAGATGGACCGCCGCCCCCGAAGTGAACACGCGGCGCTCTTACGGTGGGAAACGACTCGGGTTCCCGTAGGCGAAGCCGATTCCGGACCTACACACGAGGTCGCGTGGCGAGCACTTAAAGGGCATATTTAAATGCTTGTTAAAGGAAGCTATTTTGTTTGGAAATGTCAGACATTTTGGGGTGTGTGTGTGTGTGTGTGTTGTGGAGGATTTTGTTTCCCTCAGTAAAGCGACAGCAGCTCAGTGCCGTTTCTGGCAGCTGTCACTCCTCCGATTTTTCCCTCGCAATCCAACAGCTTTCCTTTTAAAACTGTCAGCAGCCTCACTGACACACGTTCTTCACAGTGGAGATACTTTTATACGACGCTTCCGCTCCTCTTCGCCAACCACAGATCTCTGTCACTCTCTCGTTTTCACTCTTGCTCACTCGCTCGCTTACTTGTAGCGCTCTCTCTCTCTCTCTCTCTCTCTCTCTCTCTCTCTCTCTCCGCTTTTCACTGTGGGAGATGAAATTGGTTTCTCCTCCATTTACAGACTCTTCTCGGCCTTACTCCGGACAGCGGGCTGAACCGAAAGAGCGGAAAGTTCTGGTAAACGCGGCAGGTAGCTACGCCGACGCGAGAGCGCCACAAAACGCCGCGAGTTTGGGCGAAACCGAAGGAAATGACTTTCTTTTGTATTTCATTTTCAGGTCTTCTTGAGGTTTTTAGTTTAGTTTTTGTTTTTTGTTTTTTTGTTTGTGCTCCAGTTCTAAAATTAATTCCGGCAACTTGTCATCTTACATTAGAGCATGAAGTGGACCGGTGTATGGCTGCGGAAAGCAAATTGCGCCTTGTTGCCATGGGAGCGCTTTCTTATTGTGCCGTCGGGTAGCGAGCTGCTGCCAGAACTTGAGCCCACCTGTTTCCGGCCTTCTTTCATAAGCGGAGCTCCCAGCACGGGGAGAGACTTTCGACACGGATCCCTCGGCACACGTACGGTTTTATTCGAGCGGTTCGAACACGCATGCTTAAGTTGGAACGAGGTTCCGAGTATTTTTCCATGGGTTTCCTGTCATGTTTACGACAAGGCAAAAAGATGACGATGACAACGACAGCGAAGTTGATAATGACGACGATGATTATGACAAAGACGATGATGACGACGATGATGATCATGACAATGACAACAATGACCGTGATGATTAGGACGACGACGATGATGACGACGACAGTGATGACGATGATGACAATAACGACGATGACAGTGAAGATTACGATGATGACGACGAAGATTACGACGATGATGATGATGGCGGTGATGATTACGATGGCGATGATGATGATTACGATGATGACGACGACGATGATGACAATGACGACGATGACCGTGATGATTACGATGATGACGACAATGATGGTGATGATTACGACGAAGATGATGACGACGCCGATGATGACGAAGATGATGCTGGTGACGACGACAGTGATGATGACGACGAAGACGATGATGCTGATGATGACGACGATGACAGTGGTGTTTACGACCAAGATGATGACCGTGATTACAATGACCGTGATGATGATGACGACAATGACAATGATGACGTTGATGATGACAATAACGACGATGACGGTGATGATCACGATGATGATGATGACGACAACGACGATGATGATCACGATGATGACTGTCTAGATTGCGTTCAGGATGTAATGGCGTGTTTTCTTGCACATTTCTTCCGTTTGCAATATAACGATCCTCGTCCTTTCTTTCGCCCTGCTGCTTTCGAGACTCTTATTTGCCAGGACGAGAGAGGAAATTGGCTCCAGCAATAATCTGAAAAACCCCTCTTATTTATTTGAGGGTTTTTTTTTTTTCCATCTTATCGTCTACCTTATGTTTTATCACTAAGCTCGGTGCACCCACATGCTGGCAACCTCACTCACTGAACTAATACCACAGTCTGATTTCCCTGCCTACAACTCTGATCGTCATCTGTCCGTGTTCTGTTCTCTGCTGCCCACACGCGCACACACACACACACGCCACACGCACACCTGTATATACCGTTCGACCCTCCTAATCAAGTCCGTCGAGCGCACCTGTGCAAACAGATGTCCACAGGGATCGCTCACTCGTAAAGATCACAGGAAGCACTCCTGGAGAGAGACCCGGGGCCTCACGTTGGAGATTTCGCAGGCATGGCTGTCCTCCGTCCCGGTGCTCGCGTGCGTGTTTCCCGTCGAACACGTACTCCGCTAGTTTCCACAGACTGCGATGGAGACGCTTCCGTTCCAGAACGACGAATCGAGACCATACGTTTCGTACAGCGCTGTTTCTACCAGTTCCAGATTGTAGAGGTAGCTCCTCGTATAGCGGTAAACTCCGCCTCCCGGAGGCTTCATCGTTATTATTGTGGGAAGACGCGTTCTTATTGTGGCGAGGATTTCTACCAAACGATGAGATATCGCCCCATCCCTAGTATACAGTATAATTTAAATATGTTCTGTACATCATTAATTACACCGTAAAGGACTGAGAACTCGTTTCCATCCAGCGGTGTTGTTCTTCAGTCTTTACAGCTTCCGAGCGTAATCATGTGGTGAGAGTGAGCCGTAAACGTCGATGATTGTCAGCGTTAAAGGCTGTAATTCTCACTGCTGCAGGTGTGTATGTGTGTGTGTGTGGGGGGGGTTCCTTTTCAGCACTCCACAGGTGTCCACTATTGTCTCGGAAAGGACGAGGAAACCGAAAGGTATTCATTTTAACGTCATTTGAATCGACGTTAACGCCGAGCTCGCCGCCACGTGCGCTTGTGCGCCAAGTCCGAGTTAAACGTGAGCGAACGACGTGCGGAGAAACGCGTGCTGCGCTGGTGTGTGCGCGCGTGTGTGTTACAGTTGTTCAGCTTGGAACGTGAAAAGGATAGGATGCAGCCACGCCTAGACGGATCACTGAATCTCACACACACACACACACACACACACACATACAAATCATAACGTTGTACTTTCTCCAGAACCACACCCTGTAAGCTGAGCCAGACTCTGGCAGTGTGTCCATATGACCTCATGGATGTGTGCTGCTGATTCTGGCGTCATCCTGTTGCCCACAGACACTCACGCCACGCCCAGGAGACATGCTACATGCGCACACACACACACACACACACACACACACACACACACATTGGCAATTGATCTTGCTATGATCTTGTCTGTAATCTGTGTGTATGTTTGAGCAGTGCAGGGATTGCCTAACGATCTATTGATCTCCTCATCGACCTCAATCAGGTACAAGAGGGCAGCAGGCTCGGACTCGCACCGCCGGGGCTCCCCACGCGTCTTCCCTCCTTCTCTCATCCGCTCTCCTCACCCCGGCCTCCTCTCTCCCCTCCCCGCTCTTCTGTTCTCCCATCTCATCTCGGCGTTTTTACTCCGGCTCCGCAGAGATTAGCCATTACAGTGCTTTTAACATTAATGCGTTTAGCAAGCGCCGTTACCCAGACACCCAGCTCACGTTTGTTTTTGTTTTGTTGTTTTTTTTTCCACTCCCAATAACCAGGCGAGGATATGACTTCGTCATCGTCCCCTCACGAACCGCGCGTTGTAATCAGGACGTGTCAGTAAGCAGCGTTAAAAACTTGAAGCATTGCTGTTTTGGGAGCAGTTTATTTATTTATTTATTTATTTATTTTGGTAAGGATCTGGGTAGGACAGCAGGTCAGTACTTTTGCTCCAATAATCCCCAAAGTCCCCGAACCGATTTTTCAGCCTTCTGTTGTTGTGCGTAAAATGGAATATGGCTAGTCGGGTGTGTCCGTGGTGTTTTTTTTTTCTTTTCCCATTTATTTATTTATTTTTTTATGACCAGTAATTTCCTCTCTTCTTCCCCTCAGTAAAAAGCGAAACAAAGAACATAACGCTTTAATCGCAGCGAGCGTTTTTAAGCCGCGTCGTATGGTACGTCGTGATGCGTTTCCCCCCGCAACATCAACGGGAGAGCATTGTAGAGGTTGGAGAGGAAATATTTAGTAACGTCTAGCATTAACCATTGATCACGATGACTCACACCTACATTCAGGGCAGTGGTGTTGCTTGGACTGGGAAAGCATATCACGTCTAATATATGTGTGTGTGTGTGTGTGTATGTGTATATATATATATATATATATATATATATATATATATAGCTGGAGTACTGGGCTCAGGAGATGAGTGGATCAGGGTGCATATTAAACAGATTTGATATCTCTTTCCAAGAAATATGCAAAAACACTGTGCAATGGATATAATAATCATAATAATAATAATAATAATAATGAAAGAATCAAGTCTGCACATTACTGTTAAAAATGAGACCAAGATAAATCACGTCAGACCCATTTTCAGGAAAAAACTGGAAAAAAAACAACAAAACAACAACCTTGGAGTAACCTAGTTGACGAAGTGTGCACACTCCTACACTAATACCTTTGTGGCGTGGCGTGGGGACGTAATGACGTGCGTCGTTAATCGATCTACGTTCTATAACGTGTAAAACAGGAACATGAAAGGAGTATTCTGAAAGCGACTCATGTAAACACCTTAATCAGAATATCGTCTTATTCAGAATAAGGTCAATAATGAGACGGCTGCTGTCCGTGTAAACGTAGGCAGTGATTATGGCGTTATGGAGCTTTTACATATTAAAATAGTGTCCACATTACTACAGTAAATTCAGCACGGAAATATTTCTGTTTAATGAGTTTAATATTACCCGACCATTTTTATTTATTTATTTATTTGTTAATTTACGCGTTTTATTGTTATTAATTAATTAATTATTTATTTATTTATCTATATCACATTTATTTATTTATTTACATAGTTTCTACATATTTTTTTTGTATATTTGGAAGTGGAAATTCTGCCCTTTAATTGAAAGCGGTCGAATTTCGGAGCGTTTCCAGCGCAGTCGGGTGTAAATTTCCCGAAATCGAATCGTCTGAGTCTCGCTCTCTGTATTCGTCACTGAAGACCCCTCTGTAGGACTGGGCCAATATGACGATATGATCTCAATACCGCGATCCGTTGTGCTGCGCTACGCTTTTCTGAGATATCGAGCGTATCGTGATCTCTTCCTTTGTAACTGTTTCAAATCCGAGCTGCAGGCTTAAAGCGCGTCATCACACGGCGAGTTTTCACTAAAGAGGAACACGCCTTTGCCTCAGCAGTCCGACTGTACACGCTGTAGATGTACTGGACATATTGTGATACAGATCGCGTATCATAGAACTGTCCCCGAGTGTTGTGATGCGATGTGATCTTTTCCCTTCGTCACATCGCCCGTACCTGCCGCTCTTCCGTGTTCAGGAACGTCGACGTTATATATTTTTTTTCCCCCCCTGCCTGCGTGAGAGTAAAAACCAATCATTTTATCTTTCGTTTTCTATCGTACACACCTGTAAGAGAGCATTATTACTATCTGAGCATTTTATTCTCACTTCACACTGCTCGGTGTTTGTGTGAGAGAGAGAGAGAGAGAGAGAGGGCGAGCGAGCGAGAGCTGGCAGAGGGACAGAGATTAACAGAGGAGTCCCGCAGTTGCTTTATTTTTACATTCGTAACCGATTCAGCCCGAGACTTACTCCAGGAGAGATTGTTACTGATGTCTGGCGCGGGGTTTTTGTACGCCTGTATGATCTCGCGTACGTCTAGAGTTCAGTGCACTCGGTGAGGAAGTAATCTCAGTACGTTCCTGCGTTCTGTTCTAAGTGCGGCGAAGGCTTTCTCGGTAGTTCTGGGGGTTTTTTCCGCACCAGCGGGAGGGTATGACCTCGTGTCAGAAGAATACGACGCTTTATTGGAAACATTTCTGCAGCCGCGTTTCTCAGTCAGTTCGATTATAGCTGCTCCAACTGATCACTGGGCAGATGTGTCATCGTACTTGTGGTGGTTTGAGTGGGTGTGTGTGTGTGTGTGTGTGTGTGTGGTTGAGGGAGTGGTCTCAGATCTGATTGTGACTGGCAAGAGAAGAAAGACTTGTACCAGTCCAACATCCGTCCACACACACACACACACACACACACACACATGATCTCTAATAGGACCCGCTGTGTAGTTATTCAGGTCAAGTTTGTGAGGGTGTAGCCGCGTGAAAAGGTCCGGATCTGCGATGAACGCGGCCGGATGGCGACGGCTAACGTTCTAACCTTCGACCCTTTAGTGATTATTTTATAGCAATGAAATCCCAACAAATTCGAATCTGATTGGCGACGCACACGAGCGTAGTGTACACGGTACGACGTGCAAGTTCTTAATTTTACGACCGTCTGGTGACATAAAAAAATGGAATTTACTTGCATACCAGTGGAGAAGAGTGTGTGTGTGTGTGTGTGTGTGTGTGTGTAAAAGGTAGATGGCGGGAAAAGTAAGTGCTGTATGTGGATTAAAGTACGATGCTGTGGAACGTCGAGTTGAGGTAGCTGCGGTGAAACAGCTAACAACATTGAATTAATACATGTTTATAAATACGGGGTAATAGCATCATGGGTATATTAAAAAGGAGTGTAGGGTGTTCCGGGGGTTGTGTAGAGGATTGTGTAGGGTGTTCCAGGGGTTGTGTAGGGTGTTCCAGGGGTTGTGTAGGGTGTTCCAGGGGTTGTTCAGGGTGTTGTGTAGGGGATTGTGCAGGGTGTTGTGTAGGGTGTTCCGGGGGTTGTGTAGGGGGTTGTTTGGTGTTCCGGGGGTTGTGTAGAGGATTGTGTAGGGTGTTCCAGGGGTTGTGTAGGGTGTTCCAGGGGTTGTGTAGGGTGTTCCAGGGGTTGTTCAGGGTGTTGTGTAGGGGATTGTGCAGGGTGTTGTGTAGGGGGTTCCAGGGGTTGTGTAGGGGGTTGTGTTTGGTGTTCCGGGGGTTGTGTAGAGGATTGTGTAGGGTGTTCCAGGGGTTGTGTAGGGTGTTCCAGGGTTGTGTAGGGTGTTCCAGGGGTTGTTCAGGGTGTTGTGTAGGGGATTGTGCAGGGTGTTGTGTAGGGTGTTCCGGGGGTTGTGTAGGGGGTTGTGTTTGGTGTTCCGGGGGTTGTGTAGGGGATTCTGCAGGGTGTTGTGTAGGGTGTTCCGGGGGTTGTGTAGGGGGTTGTGTTTGGTGTTCCGGGGGTTGTGTAGAGGATTGTGTAGGGTGTTCCAGGGGTTGTGTAGGGTGTTCCAGGGGTTGTGTAGGGTGTTCCAGGGGTTGTTCAGGGTGTTGTGTAGGGGATTGTGCAGGGTGTTGTAAGGGGTTCCAGGGGTTGTGTAGGGGGTTGTGTTGGGTGTTCCGGGGGTTGTGTAGGGGATTCTGCAGGGTGTTGTGTAGGGTGTTCCGGGGGTTGTGTAGGGGATTCTGCAGGGTGTTGTGTAGGGTGTTCTGGGGTTTGTGTAGGGGATTCCAGGGGTTGTGTAGGGGGTTGTTTTTGGTGTTCCGGGGGTTGTGTAGGGGATTGAGCAGGGTGTTGTGTAGGGGGTTCCGGGGTTTGTGTAGGGGGTTCGGGGGGTTGTGTAGGGGGTTATGTAGGAGGTTCCGGGGGTTGTGTAAGGGGTGTAGGGAAATGAATAAATTGATTAAGAAACTTTGAAAGTGGGGCTTCGGTATCAGTTCTGTTTTATTGTTTATTAGCGTTGACCGCGTTGCTCATGTTTCTTTTCTGAAACCGGTAGCGACAGCGAAGCCTCGAGTATCGGCCGACGCCCGAAATAGTGTTTTTTGTTTTGTTTTGTTTTTTTCTAAATGAGGCGCTCCAGTTCAATTATTCCCAGTTTCACGCAAATAATGACTTACCTTGTAGATATAATTGCGTATAATGTATAATAAATATAATCGAATGAATCCTAACAGAAGAACGAACGTCTTCACGTCTTCATTCCATTCCAGAAAAAATCCATTTCTTTTTTATTTCTTTTTTATTTGAACTGAATTCCAATCTTTGCCGTTTGTTACCGGATCCGATCTGTTTCTTAGAGATCCGTTCCACCGTCTCGACCGTATCTGGGGTTTTTTGGTTTGTTTTTTTTTGCTTTAGTTTGACTTCACTAATCAGATCAGAAGGTGAACGCGATAAAATCGACGCCAGTCTGTGAAAATTCGTTCTGTTCCTGATGATCTTCTCGTAAACGCGTGTGATTATCGGACGAGGCCGACGGACGATCCGCTACAGGTCTGAGGTTAAGATTTGGTGAACTGCAACTACGGGGTTGTTTTTTTTTTTTTTGTTTTTGGGGGTTTTTTCTCCATATGTTCATCGCTCCTGCTACGATTTGATCAACTGGTCAGTGGAACACTTAGCTGGGTTCGCTCGCGGTCCAACAAGTTACAACCCTTGTTTTGTTTAGTTTTTTATCCGATGCAGCGATTGACCGTGAGGGCTTTAAGATAACTTTGTTTCCCTGAGTTTATATAAACGTGCTCCCGCTGTTCTCTGGAACGCGGGGTTGAAAAGGTCGGAAACCTCAGATCACGCCGTGGAGTGCTGCATCAGCCCGTGTGCTGCGTTCAGTCACGGAGAGATCAGAGCTGGTTGTTTGAGTGATGTAAGTGTCCAAGAACATGGGGCTTACTAAAATGATGAAGCCAGTCCATCTCTCTCTCTCTCTCTCTCTCTCTCTCTCTCTCTCTCTCTCTCTCTCTCTCTCTCTCTCTCTCTCTCTCTCTCTCTCTCTCTCTCTCTCTCTGTATCTCTCTCTCTCTCTCTCTCTCTCTCTCTCTCTCTCTCTCTCTCTCTCTCTCTCTCTCTCTCTCTCTCTCTCTCTCTCTCTGTATCTCTCTCTCACTCTCTCTCACTCTCGCTCTCTCACTCTCTCTCTCTGTCTGTCTGTCTGTCTGTCCGTCACTCACTCTCTCTGTCTGTCTCTCTCTCTGTATCTCTCTTTCTCTCACTCTCTTTCTCACTCTCTCCCTGTCTGTCTCTCTCTCGCTCCCTTTCTGTCTCTCTCTCTCTCTGTCTCTGTTTCTCTCTCTGTCTGTGTCTCTCTCTCTGTATCTCTCTCTCTCTCTCTCTCTCTGTCTGTCCGTCACTCTCTCTCTGTCTGTCTCTCTCTCTCTCTCTCTCTCTCTCTCTCTCTCTCTCTCTCTCTCTCTCTCTCTCTCTCTCTCTCTCTCTCTCTCTCTCGCTCCCTTTCTGTCTCTCTCTCTCTCTGTATCTGTTTCTCTCTCTGTCTGTGTCTCTCTCTCTGTATCTCTCTCTCTCTCTCTCTCTGTCTGTCTGTCTGTCCGTCACTCACTCACTCTGTCTGTCTCTCTCTGTATCTCTCTTTCTCTCACTCTCTTTCTCACTCTCTCTCTCTCCCTGTCTGTCTCTCTCTCTCGCTCCCTGTCTGTCTGTCTCTCTCTCTCTGTATCTGTTTCTCTCTCTATACATCTTTCTCTCACTCTCTTTCTCACTCACTCTCTCTCTGTCTGTCTCTCTCTCTCTGTATCTCTTTCTCTCACTCTCTCTTTCTCTCTCTCTCTCTCTGTCTGTCTCTCTCTCTGTGTCTCTCTCTCTCTCTCTCTGTCTGTCTGTCTGTCATTCTCTCTCTCTCTCTATCTGTCTCTCTCTCTCTCTCTCTCTCTCTCTCTCTCTGTCTCTCTCTCTCTCTCTCTCTCTCTCTCTCTCTCTCTCTCGTGGTTCAGAGCGGAGATTGGAGGTGGCAGGAAAAGGCCTCTTCATTTCTGAGAGAACAGATGCGATAGCAATTAAACCTGACACGGCCATTTAGAGCTTCGCACACAATTCTGTGACGGTCTGATGGCACCAGCGAGCCACACTCAACTCTTGCGAGGACAGAAATGGGCAAAAGAGAGAAACACACACACATACACATATATATATTACACACCCACACACACACACACACACACATTATATAGGATAATGGAATTGGAGTGTGTGTTTTTACACTCATTGATGCTTGATTAAATGCTTGGAGCCTGGAGCCTATCCCAGGGACCTTGGGGCACGATCACACCCACGTTCCTACACTTTTGGACAATTTGGAAACGCCAATCAGCCTACAACGCATGTCTTGGGCCTGTGGGAGGAAACCGGAGCACCTGGAGGAAACCCCCGAAGCACGGGGAGAACACGGAGTGGAGGCGGGAATTTGAACCCCCGACCTCGAAGGTGCGATGCAAGCGTGCTAAGCACTACTCCAACGTATACTTCACTTTCTATTTAGTATTTACTTCATGTGTTTCCGCACACTCGCACGTTTTCCAACGTGTTTATCGTGGTTTTGATTTTCGGGTCAGCGCACCGTATTCGCTCAACACATTCCCATTGGTTCCTGATTTTTATACACGCTGTATTATGTGCACGCAGACGAGCGAACGAGACGAGGCTCGGAGGGTAAGGAAATCAATGAAGGGATGTGTGCACCGGCGGTGCTACAAGTGGGTGTGTGTGTGTGTGTGTGTGTGTGTGTGTGTGTGTGAGAGATGTTTGGTGATGAAGTAGAACACGTGACGGGGCGGCGTTGCTGCGTCCACCTCCGTAACTCGGTCTCGAGCTGCAATCGGCTGAAGACTATCGAACCGTCGGGATGAGAACTGGAGGCTTTCGAGATGATTATAAACTCAGATTAAATCCGTAGTGTTCCTGCAGTTACGCTGGATCTGTGTGATCTCCAGTGCAGACATCACCTCGGCTTAGAAACCAGTCTCTCTCTCTCTCTCTCTCTCTCTCTCTATCTCACTCTCTTTCTCTCTCTCTATCTCACTCTCTCTCTCTCTCTCTACCCATCTCCCTATCTCTCTTCTCTCACTCTCTCTCTCTCTCTCTCTCTCTCTCTCTCTACCCATCTCCCTATCTCTCTTTCTCTCTCTCTCTCTACCCATCTCCCTCTCTCTCTTACCCATCTCCCTCTCTCTCTCTCTCTCTACCCATCTCCCTATCTCCTTATCTCTCTCTCTCTCTCTCTCTCTACTCTCCCATCTCCCTATCTCTCTCTCTCTCTCTCTCTCTATCTCTCTCTACCCATCTCCCTATCTCCTATCTCCCTATCTCTCTCTCTCTCTCTCTCTCTCTCTCTGCCCATCTCCCTATCTCCCTATCTCTCTCTCTCTCTCTCTCTCTCTGTCTCCCTATCTCACTCTCTCTCTCTCTCTCTGTCTCTCTCTACCTATCTCCCTATCTCTCTCTCTCTACCCATCTCCCTATCTCACTCTCTCTCTCTGTCTCTCTACCTATCTCCCTATCTCTCTCTGTCTCTCTCTCTCTCTCTCTCTCTCTCTCTCTCTCTTTACCCATCTCCCTATCTCACTCTCTCTCTCTCTGTCTCTCTCTACCTATCTCTCTCTCTCTCTCTCTCTACTTACCCATCTCCCTATCTCACTCTCTCTCTGTCTCTCTCTACCTATCTCCCTATCTCTCTCTCTCTCTTACTCTCTGTCCCTCTCTTTCTTTCTCTCTCTTTTACTCTCTCTCTGCCCATCTCCCTATCTCTCTCTCTTTCTCTCACTCTCTCTCCCTCGGTCTCTCTCTCTCTCTCTCTCGCCATCTCCATCCTTCTTTTCCAATCCTCACGGATTCCGCACACTGCCAGTAATACCTCGCCATCGCGAGACGCCGCACCTCCTATTCTTCTCTTAATACTAAAAATAATTTAGGCGCATTGATGGAGAAAGCCTTTTTATCCCTAAATCTGGGCCGGAGAGGGGTTCTGCACGGTGTGGAATTAGACCGTGACAATCTCATGCACTATCTTCACTTCAACAAAATGCTGCAGAGATGCAATAAGCCTCCGCTTCCTCAGCGTGACTGAGGTTTATTTTTTTTCTTCTTTTTCTTGGGATATAGCATCTTAATCTCAAGCAAAATCCACTCTTTTTTTTTTTTTTTAAACATTGTGAAAATGTAGCTTCCAAACGCGAGGCCCATTTCTGAGCATGATGCCTGACTATATTCCACCAATCATCTCTTGTAGATCTTTTTTCTTTCCTGTCTCGCTGTACGCGCCGTTCTGTCAATACGAAGTCATCACGGCAGATGATACGTTTTTTTTTTCTTTTCTTTTTTTTTCCCCCTCTGTGATTTATTCAGTACTGCGACGCTCTGTTTGGGCTATAATGATCGCCATCATGCCCGACAGGGACTTTTATTGTTGACGTGACAGCAACAGGCTATTAGGAACACGACCAGAGGGGCCAGTGTGTGTGTTGGGGGTGTGTTGCCTGATTGAAACGAAGGTGCTGTTGATTTCAATAAGCGTGTGTGAGCAAGAGCAGGAGAGGTGTGTATGCAGGCAGCAAATTAGACAGCGAATGAGAGAGTGTGTGTGTGTGTGTGTGTGTGTGTGTGTGTGGATCGGTCCATGTGGAACCAGGTGAATGTGTGGGTTTCGGAGGAGGGTGTTAAGAAGTAGGTGCTGAAGCAGTGAAAGGTGGAAAGATGTGATTGGGGGTTGGGCGGGACAGGAGGAACGTGTTGAGTGTCATTTCTGTATGCAGCGAGATGCTGCTGTTTGATTTCTCGATGTATTTATGTTTTCTCAGCTCTTACAGATTTAGAATTTATTTAAAGATCCCAGTACATTGTCTCTGCGTGGATTTACTTGATGTCACCAAGCTGTCGGTGGGGATCGGGGCGCATGGTGGCTTAGTGGTTAGCACTTTCGCCCCGGGGTTCGATTCCGGGGCCATATATGTGTATGTGCGGATTTTGCATGTTCTCCCCGTGCTGCGGGGGTTTCCTCCGGGTACTCTGGTTTCCTCCCCCAGTCCAAAGACATGCGTGGTAGGGCTGATTGGCGTGTCTAAAGTGTCCGTAGTGTATGAATGTGTATGTGATTGTGCCCTGCGATGGACTGGCACCCTGTCCAGGGTGTACCCCGCCTCGTGCCCGATGCTTCCTGGGATAGGCTTCAGGTTCCCCGCGACCCTGAAGAAGGTGTAAACGGTAGAAGATGGATGGATGGATGGTCTGGAGATCGACTTGGTCAGTTTGAAAGCTTCCACTTCCCCCCCCCCGATGAAGTTCTGTGTTGTTGTCGTCAGTGTGTTTGGGGTCATCATCTTGCTTCGTGATGAAGTTTGCAGACAATGTGTCTGTAGTCTTCTGAATTCATTCTGCTGCTACCATCATGAGTTGCGTCATCAATAAAGATGAGTGAGAAGCAGCTGTGCAATCCCAATCCATGACACTACCTCCACCATGTTTCACAGATGAGCTTGTATGTTTTAGATCATGAGCAGATCCTTTCGTTCTCCACACTTTGGCCTTTCCATCACTTTGGTAGAGGTCCAACTGTGTTCCAGGAGTTTTGAAGCTCTTTTCTTTGTGTATTCCAATCTGGCTTTCTGATTCTTACTGCTGATGAGTCGATTGTATCATCTGGTATGGCCTCTTATTCGAACGGTGGATTGTGATACCTTCTCCCCTGCCCTGTGGAGGTTGCTGGTGATGTCACTGGCTGTTGTTTTTGGGTTTTTCTTCACAGCCCTCACAATGTTTCCCTCATCAGCTGCTGCTGTTCTCCTTGGCCGACGTTTCCGTATCTGGTTGTTGGTACACCGGTGGTTTCTTCCTCTTTCAGGACATTCCAGATTGTTGTATCGGCTATGCCCAGTGTTTCTCCGATAGGTTTTCCCTCTTTTCTCAGCTTTGAAATGGCTTGCTTTTCTCCTATAGACAGCTCTCTGGTCTTCATGTTGGTTTATCGTTTTTAATAACAAATACAGTCTTTATAGGAGAAACTGAAGGCTAAAGAGCAGATGTTCAGAGCTGTTTATTGTTTGAACAATCAGTCCAGCAGGACACAGCACACCTGGGTAACAACGTTTTAAACTCTCTTCTCATACTCATCTTTTGATCTCCAGCTCGGATGTCTTCAGTGTACAGTTAAACAACTGAAACGGCCTTGCTGTTCCGATAGTTTCGGAGAGGAATGTATCTTGACTCTTAGCCCTGTGTTTAATGCCCAGGCTGTTCACAGGAACGTTAGCGACGTTGAGAGGAGAGTTTATAACTCATTCTAATTTGCGTATTTCGAGCGAGCTGCTGAAGACCTTGTGGAGGTCTCACTATTCGTGGGTAGTTTGTTGTGTTTGTTTTTGTTTTTTTTTGTTTGTTCTTCCCCCAGACTGATTTCCTGTCTTTAGCTGTACTGCACTGCCTCTTCATGATGCATTGTAGAGAGTCTTGTTTTGTTTGCTTCTCTGCATATTCCATCTGCAGGCTTCTCACTAACTCCTGAGTGCACTCCAAAACCCTGGCACTGCTGTGGAGGGTGTGTGCCTGGCTGCCTGGGGCAAATTAGAGCCGCTCCAATGAGAGTGATGAAGGAGAGACTGTGTGTCTTTCTCTCTCTCTCTCTCTCTCTCTCTCTCTCTCCCTCCGTCTCTCCCTCCCTCTCCGTCTCTCTCTCTATTCTCTCTCTCTCTTCCCCCCCTCTCTCTCTCCCCCTCTCTCTCCCTCTCCATCTCTCTCTTTCTCTCTCTCCGTCTCTCCCTCCCTCTCTCTGCCTCTCCGTCTCGCTCTCTCTTTCTCTCTCTCTTTCCCTCCCCCCCCTCCTCTCTCTCCCTCACTCTCTCTCACTGTCCCTCTCCCTCCCTCTCTCTTTCTCTCTCTCTCTCTCTCTCTCCCTCCCTCCCTCTCTCCCTCTCCGTCTCTATCTTTCTCTCTCTCTCTCTCCCTCCCTCCCTCTCTCTCCGTCTCTCTCTTTCTCTCTCTCTTTGTCTCTCACTCTCTCTCCCTCCCTCTCTTTCTCCCCCCCCTCTCTCTCTCCCTCTCTCCCTCTCTCTCTGTCTCAGGCTCTGTGTTCTGCAGTGGAGAACTTTGTTTTACACCAGCATTAGGCTGATAATGTTCTTAACAATTATCCGTTGTTGTGCTGACACATTTATTTATTTATTTATGGTTTTTCTTTTTAATGCTACTTTAAATATGTATTTATTTATATATCGAGTCACCTTTGACTTTAATGTGTATAGTGTGACGTGTGATAAATAAAGGATTGTAAAAAGTCAAAAAGTCTCTTTCCCTCACTCTCTCTCTCCCCATCTCTCTCACCCTCAATCTCCCTCTCAGTCTCTCTCTGTCTCACTCTCTCTCACTCTCTCTCTCTATCTCTCTCTCTCTCTCACTCCATCTCTCTCACCATCTCTGTCTCACTCTCTCTCTCTCTCTCTCTCTCTCCATCTCTCTCACCCTCAATCTCCCTCTCTCCCGCCCTCCCTCTCTCTCGGTCTCTCTCCGTCTCACTCACTCTCTCTCTCTCTCTCTCTCTCTCTCTCACCCTCACTCTCTCTCTCTCTCTCTCTCTCTCCATCTCTCTCACACTCAATCTCTCTCTCTCTCTCTCCTGCTCTCCCTCCCTCTTGGTCGCTCTCCGTCTCAGTCACTCTCTCTCTCTCTTTCTCTCTCCATTTCTCTCACCCTCAATCTCTCTCTCTCTCTCCCGCTCTCCCTCCCTCTTGGTCTCTCTCTTTCTCACTCACTCTCTCTCTCTCTCCATCTTTCTCACCCTCAATCTCTCTCTCTCCCGCTCTCCCTCCCTCTCGGTCTCTCTCTGTGTCTCACTCACTCTCTCTGTCTTACTCTCTCTTTCTCTCTCTCTCTCTCTCTCTCTCTCTCTCGTTCGTCATGGTAGCATCACTGTGTTATTGTTGGTGCTCAGCTGGAAAAAATGTGCACAGCCCACCAAATGCCTCACATCATGGTGACACACACACACACACACACACACACACACATACACACACACACACACACGCGCGCGCGCACACATACACGTACACACAGCCTTTATGTTTGGGTCTATACAAGCCTGAAGGCAATGTAGCAACTCATTTACATAGACTGGTGGAAAAGACAATATTCTCTCTCTTCTCTTCTCTTCTCTTCTCTTCTCTTCTCTTCTCTTCTCTTCTCTTCTATACTTTTCTCTTCCTCTTCTTTCCTCCTCTTCTTTCCTTCTCTACTTTTCTTTTTTCTCTTCTTTCCTCCTCTTCTTCTCTCCTCCTCTTCTTTACTTCTCTACTTTTCTCTTCCTCTTCTTTCCTTCTCTACTTTTCTCTTCTTCTCCTCTTCTTTCCTTCCCTACTTTTCTTTTTTCTCTTCTCTTCCTTTTCTCTTCATTCTTTTCTCTTCTCTTCTTTAAGATTGCTGATTCACTTTATGTTTTTCTTCTTAACATCATCCTCAGTGTTTTTCTGTCAGTCATGAGAATAGCATCAGTTGCTCCTCAGATGTGGGAGTCTTTTTTTATATATATATATATATTTTTTTTTTTTTAATGCACAGCATTAAATTAACGACTGTGGAGGGTTTTATTATCTGTGGAAGTTTTACCTCTGGCTTTGTGACCATGTTTTACTCTCCATAATCAAATCCTTCAGCATCACAGCACAAAGATCCTCTCAGAAAGCCCTCGCTCGTAGACGTCTGTTTTGAGCGTGTAGCTGCCGGAAGCAAGAATGAACCGTGGGCTTGAATCTCGCCGGTAATTCCCGAGCTTTCTGAAAGGCTATTTCTATGAGCAGGATGTGAGCAGCAGCAACTCTCTTCAGAGGAAAGTAGCTAAAGCAGGTTTTTCAAAAAACAAATGTAACCCTCATAAGGTTGTTCGATGATGTCACAGACTAATCTGCATATCAGTTTATTCATCGTGATCGTCGGCATTTCAAGCTACGAATTCAGGTCCATGAAGAAGGAAGATCGTCTGAAGGCACTTCAGTTATGAGAAAGTAATATAGCGTTTTATCAAGTCTCTAAAACCACTGGCAACACTGGATATGTTATTATTTCTTATTGTAGTGTTATATTTTTATATTCTAATATAAAATCGAGCCCCTTTTTAACCATCGCTCTAGCATTACTGTGGCTTTTATCTTAAAAATCTTTTGTTTAAAAATCAGTGGCGTACTGGTTTGCCTCGCGCCTCCGGGGTGGTGGATTCGAATCCTGCCTCCGCCCTGTGTGCATGGAGTTTGCATGTTCTTCCCATGATCCGGGGGTTTCCACCGGGTACTCCGGTTTCCTCCGCCAATCCAAAAACACGTATTCTAGACGGATTGGCATTTCCAAATCGTAAGCAGTGCGCGAATGGGCGTTTGTGTGACTTGCACCCTGTCCAGACCTTCCCCGCCTCGTGCCTCAAGTCCCCAGGGTCAGGCTCCCCGCGATCCCGTGTAGGATAAACCAACGGATGGATGGTGTTTTGCGATCCCCACTAATGTGGTTGTTTCCTTCCCCAGATCGCTAATGTCTGCAACGTTTCCAAAAAATAATAATCCCCCAAATCCTCCACAATGTTCTGGCTTTATTTTAATAACTACCGTGTTCTTGGTTCTGGATCAGTTTGGTGCTGGTAGCTAAGAACCCGGCTCTTTTGTTGTGGAAAAGAGCAGGCCAGTTCCAGGTTAGGCTGGGAAAAGGCACAGCACACAGGTGGCACCCCACACACACACACACACACACACACAAAGACACATGATGCCTAGAACTATGTGGGTAATTGGTACCTTTTCGGTTGAATACAAGTGGTGTTTATCGACCATTATGTGAGCCCCTGGCAGTTAATGGCTGTAGAAGAACAGTCCAGCCCCACTCTACAGTCTATTTTCAAACCTGTCCTCTCCGTGTGAGCTCTCGTTTTCGTTCCTTCATGCTTTCTCTGTGTGATTCCTCTACAAGCGCCGGATGATGGAGCAGCTGGTTGTCCTGATGCTAATAGAATATCTTTCTTCTCCTACACGGATCCGACCCGTTTCCCTCAGCAAAGCCAGATTATGCGTACTCCCTCTTCTATGTTTCTACGAACGGGTTGTTTCTTCTTGTTCGCACTTCTCGGATGATGTCGTCAGACACGAGGGCGAGTCAGGGCTGGTCAGTAATGATTGTAAATGTGCCAATTCGTGTTGTCATGCTTACACCGTGTCGGCGCGTGCAGACCTCCTGCTTTGCGGCCCATCTGCTCTTGCGAGGTGTACGTGATGGGACGAGAGACATGTCCTGATGGTCCTTTTAGTCCGTTCTCTACTACCGTGACGAGTGGAGCGGGTTGTCAGATTGCCGGAACAAGAAGATTTGAATTGTGCGTTGTAAGGATACATGGATATGACTTGCTGATTCATCGATTCGAAAGGATCTTTGTTCTGTGAGTAGTAGTAGAAACACCTCGTTTGGAGTCTGGACACGGAATTTGGAATTCTTGGAACTTGGAATTCTACCAAATTGGAAAACACAGTGGCTTCTTACGAACTCCCAAAAAAAGGCGTTTCTTCCAAACTCAGAACAAAGTAATTCCTCCAGAAACTCTGGAACAAAGGCCGTTCCTTCAGAACTCGGATCTTAGGCAGTTTCTCCCGACCTCGGAGATAGGCAGCTTCTTCCCTTCTTCAGCCAAATCAAGGTGGCTTCTCTCAAGCTCAGAACAAAACGGTTCCTCCAGAACTCTTTAACGAGGTGCTTCCGTTCTGAAGATGAAACAAAACCCTTGAGCTCAGAACAAGACGGTTCCTCCTGAACGCTGACCAGAACTCGAAGAGTAAAAGATCGAAAGAGAATTTTTTCTCCATTTTACGTCAAACGGTGTGACCTTGGCGGAAGTCATTTCTAATCTCTTGCATAAACCCAAAGCATTTAAAAAAACAAACAAACAAAAAAAACAGTAAGGGGATTAAGAGTCCTGGAGAATCCTGCTCTAATCCACACACCCGCATGATCGAAATGCAGACTCTCTCAGATTCTCTCCTTTCCTACTATCTATTTATCCCTCTATCCATCACTCTTCTAGTTATTCTCTTGAGAAGGGATGGTATATGTGGGAAAGGGACCGGGGGCTCATGAGGCCACGAGAGTAGACAAGGAAGGCATTATCCTTCTGGTGGTAGAATGCCAACACGGCTGGGGATTTTCAGTACTCTGTGGGGTAGTTAGGCAGAACATGGCGGGTAAATCGGACCGTCGTTCTCTCCGTCAGAGCGGCAGGTCTCTTTAAATTAAACGTTGGCGTGACGCGAAATACCGGTGTGGCTAATCTCATTCCAAACACCTCTTACAGCCGTTGAGCTTGTATTAGCCAAGATAAAAGGGCTATTTTATTCTCCAGCCAGTCATGCGGCGATAGCAGGTCCTTGAGGGGAATTTGATAGCGGTTGCTTGAGCCATACAAACAGGAGGCAGAGTGGCTGCGTTGGCTGTCCCTTCAGTGATAATCCCTTATTTTAAGAGAACCTAATTTAAGAAAAACCTCATCACTTTTTTTTTTTTTTTTTTTTTAATAAGTAGAATATTTATTATAATATCCAGCATTTCCTGTTTAGGTGGCAGGGTCTAAGAGCAGTGTTTGTCCAGATTACTTCAATCTAAAGTTCATTTCAGTGAAATCTTCGGTGAATAAAATTGTCGTCAAGTTTATGTGCGAATTCGGTGCAATTTCAGCTGAACTCCGTAGGGACGGTTCTTACCAAATAAATCCTGAAGGCCTATTAGACGGTTACTGAGCGCTAATCGGTACCAGCACTTTGCTGGAATAGCGCTCGCTACTTGATATCTTCTCTACGCTATAACTCTGTAGGACGTTTTCACCCGTTTACCGAGAACTCAGAGTGGGCTTGACAGACCAATTTCATGGAACGATCCAACTGAAGGGATGGGACAAACGCAGCGAGGGGCCGAAAGCACGCAATCCAGGCTGCGTCGTCGTGGAGAAGAGGCGAGGAGAGGAGGCGCTGTCGCTCTGAAAAGCTGACTGATTTTTGATGCGTTTGAACGGAGGAATGAGAATGGTTATTGTGCCATCACTGTTGACAGTGCGCCCAAAACACGACCAGGAAAAGCATCCTGTTTGTAAAAAAGCAATAATGCTCCGGGGTGTGAAGGGCAGCGTTGCCGAGCAGATCAGCTGTGCTGGACACCGCCACGTATTAATCAATGACGGCTGGACTGGAGCTATTCCCAGTTGAGCAATAGAACCGAAGAAACACTGCCAAACGCAATTTCAGCTTTGAATGAAATCATTAGCTTGAAGATAGGTGTACAGGAAAGCGCCGAAACTGTTTCCACGAAAAAATCTCTCCATCTCTCTCGGTTTCTGCTTCACCCGAGCTTCTCGTGAAATCTTAAAACCCCTTGCTTTTACTCTTGTAAGAACATGTTCTTTTCTTAATCACTGTGACGCCAAACCAGACAGATCGTCAGATATCGTGTCACATTGTTGCGAACGGAAGATTTCGCGTTTTTGTTCCTGAGGACGGAGGTTGAGGGAAGTGAACGGGTGTTCGACGTTCAATTAAACCATCGCGCTTTTAACGACGGACAATCGTCTCAAAGCCGCTTTACAGAGACATGAAACACACGATCGAGATTTGAAGTGTGTGAATTTATCCCTATTGAGCAAGCCGGTGGTGAGGGGAAAAACTCCCTGAGATGATATGAGGAAGAAACCTTGAGAGGAACCGGACTCGGAAGGGAACCCGTCCTCATCTGGGTAACGACGGATAGTGTGAGAGTACAGGAAAGTTTATTATGGTTTTAACATGAAGTCTGATTGTTGAAATAGTCCACTGTTCGCTAAAGGAGACCCGAGTGCGAAACTGCACGTGGTAATTGCAGTCCCAAGGCCATCGCTGCAACCACAGCGAGAACGTCCATGTGGAATTGAGGTCCAAAACAATTTCCATGGTACTTCAAGTTCAAGCGGTACCATCCTAATCGATCTCCGTAGCCTCTAGTTGATGAGCGCTCCATCCAGAGGATGCATGTGTTTTTAAAACTCCATAGCTGCTGGGAATTGAGCACGTCGCTCTTGGAGCTCCGGTGTTCAAACGCATGGTCGTAAATCCTTTGCCAATTCCTCTCTATAGGCACAACGAGGCTCTGAGGAAATTCCACTCTCTTTCCTCCATCTTGTATTTACGAAAGGATCCGAGAGGCTGCCGTCACTTGCCTGTCTCACATTATGTACCGCCGTGCCTCGGTTGCTGTGGCCCACAGGCGATTCTGCGAGGAAATTGATGTGCCTCTCCTATGGAGTCATCAGTCGCTTGACTCTGAAGTAGATGGAGTTCAGCTCCCCACTGAAGTTGAGCGGTCTCCTTTGTATACACACTAATGTACACACGCGCACACTTTTCCTCTCCTACTCGCACAAACCTTTTGTTTCTCGCTCCCACAGACACGTACATGTACACGCATACAGGTCTGATGTTAGACAGCGTACTTGGACTGCGAGCTGCATTTAAATGGTGGGTCTGGCAGTGTTTGGCTTTGCTGTGAAGCAGCTCTCGGTGTCCTGTTAGCAGAGCTGTTTTTCTCAGGATGGATGAAGCCAAATCTCTGCTTTGCAGGTGAGATTCTTGTCTGTGTGGAGGTGGAGAGTGCGACACCGGGCTTTGCTTTATCGGGAATAAACAGACCATCTGTCTGCGTCGGGAGACTTTAGAAGCGGCTTAGAGAACCACTGCTAAAGATCTGCATGTTTTGGTAATTAGTGTTTCCACTCGATACGACGCCAATCGGACAGATCGGAAAGGATCGGCTTTTTCCGGAGCGTTCCTGGGTATCTTTTCGGAATCTCTTTCGATTCACTCCGGTGGTCTGTATAATAGAATGAATGTATCGAAAGGAACTTCTCGAGAAACGAACAAAAATGTCCAATGAGAGAGAAGAAAAACACTCCGCAAACTGAAAAAACGATGAACTCTGAAAGCACAAATGAAACATTTTTGACACAAACTTTTTGTTTCCTGTGGGTGGGGCTTAACTCTCGATTTTACTCTCATTGGTTAGTGAGATTTGGCTCGATAGCTCCCTGACCTGGAAGTAGAGACTTCAGAGACTTTAAAATTCGATTCATGATACTGGGTTCACGATTCGATAGTCTCCGAATATTTGTAACAAAATCTGAATGTAGAAAAAGTATGACTGCAGGTGCACCTTTTATCATTTCCGAAATATAAAATAAAATAAAGAGTTAAGAGACAGCCTATGTGTCTTTATTTCAGAATGTTTATCTCCGGCGTGCCTTTGTTAATGATGCTGCGTTAGCATTTGTGTAAACAGAAATTCTCATCTACTAAGCCGGATATAAGCGACTAAGCGTGGCTTTGGAAACAACAGGGGGGTGGATGTGAGAAAGGTGATATTAGTGTTCATGCCTCAGCTCTGATTGGATAGGACCTCTTCTGCTCGTCCTAGATTACACTTTGATTGTTGGAGCGCCAAAATGTTACAAAGGATTAGAGATCAAACATTCATGTCTATCGTTCATTTTGTGATATATATATCATTTTTTAAGGTAATGATTGTGTCAGAATTCAAGTTTGTAGAAGGATCACGTTTAAATTACAGAGAAGGGTAAAGTGTTCATCCACTTCCCCCCCCACCCCCTACCCCCCCAGGCAGAACGTTAATAATAAATAAATAAACATTACGTGTCGATCTCGCGTTCACATCCCGCTTCCTTTAATGCGTGCGTTTCTCTTTCGGGACCTAGGTCTATCGGGTTAACGTGTTTTGCGTGTGCATTCGCGTCTATATCAGCACGGGACGGACTCGAGGCACACTTGCGTTGTGTACTTTCGAAGCAGACAGTAACAGAGCCGTTGGGAAGGAGGGAGCACAGCCTCTGAATACAGTTGGGGGTGTATCTTTAGACAGGAAATACCATAACTGTCTAACTTACCTTTCTTTACCGAGCCTCAGTAAAGTCAGGACATGGGCTTATACTTACAGTACAGTATGTAACGTACTTATTGTATGTATGTAAGTAAGTAAATACGCGTGTGTGTGTATATATATATATATATATATATGCTGTATATAATAAGAGATTTCTACATTTAATCCTAACTCTTTGGCTTAACCTCCGTAACCACAGAGAAATGGTCTTATGCTTTCAGCGTTGAAGAAGCAGCACACAGGATTTATTAAAAAGCACTTTACGTTGTCAGGAATATCTTGCTGATCCTGACAAGGTAGGTTAGCGTTTTCTTTCCTCAGCTTCTCACACTGTTCACGCTTAGCAAGTGGAGATACCTTGGATATAACAAAAACCAATCTAGCGTTTGCTCTTCTAAGATGACACCATTATCTGCCAAGAAATGACGACCATTTCGAGCTTGAAATTGACTAACAAACATCTAGAAATAGGTTCCATAATCTTCCGTTCGGTTTAGTGTAATCACGTAATAGGAAACGGTAAATAAAATGGACTTGTGGAAGATATTTTCACTTGCGAAGATGTTGTTTTTTTTTTCGTATCTCGAAGCTCCGGTTGCTATTTACTCAGCGTTATTCAGGGAAACTGATTATCTTTGCTGAATCCTTCCTTGTCGTTCTCGCCTCGTAACTGACCCATTTTCATCTCCTGCATGTCATGTGACTGCAAGATCCATCTCGAATCATGTGTGTGTGAGGGGGGGGGGGGTGAATGAACATTAAAAGTGTAGTAAATGGCGGTGAGAAGTCTGTCCGATTACTGATTCATACTTGGGATTTCTCCCGTCTTAATCCTCCGTAATCACTCGAGAACCATTTGTTAGCGAGGAATCTATTTTTTCCACTCTATTAGTCCTTGTGCGTTTCCAAATGAGTAACAGTTTAGCCGTGCTGCTTCGTGTACGGGCCTTCTGATGAATCCCGTTTGGTTTTTTTTTCCCCGTTATCCTCCCATCTCGTCGACCCTGTCAAGATTTCGCTTCGACCTCCCTGCTGTGCTAGTCATCCTTGTTCCCAGGGAGCCCGGGTCCGGGTCCATACGGGAAGTCGGATTTCCCCGTACGGATCTGCTTTCCGTGCGATCCGTGGACTCGTTCCACTTCCGTAACTCGTGCGGAAAGCAGCTTTGCGTGGCTGAATTATGAACGGCAGCTCGGAACACGACGTTCTCGTCGCGAAGTCTCTCGGGAGAAGCGTCTCTCTGCAGCCGCGCGTAAAGGGATCTGGATTTTCAGATAAGGTTAGGAGAACATCGGCGCAGCTTGGAGTGGAATCCCCCATTGTGCCGTGCCTCCGTGAATCACCGCGACGAAATAAACACCCTCCTAGCTGTGAGCTTTGAAATCAGTCGTAACGCCACGCCGCGCCACCCGGAGAGAATTAGTGGAGGGCCCTGCAGGTTCCTCGAACTAATCTGAAATGAATTTGTAAGACCACGACACAAAGCATGAGATGAGCAGATGCTGGTTGGAAAGAGGCTTCTGTCTTTTAACACAGCACTTAAATAGCTGCTTGCGATTCAGGTAGGCGCTCGCTAGCGACGCGGTCACTGCGCAGATGCTCTCATCAGTGAGAAAATTGCTTTACAAATGGTATCGCAGCAGCCAAGACACAGTCCTCTGTTAAGGCAGTGACCTGGCTGTAAGTCAAAAAAAAAAAACCGCTGCCTTATTTATTTATTTATTTATTTCGAGCTATAGCTATCGTTAAAGAAAGAAGAAAAGAAAAAAACGGGGACACTTTTTTTTTTTTTTCTCTCCACAGACTGACTGTGCCACATTTATTTGTAGGGCAGTTGCGGTATAAAAAAAAAAACCCAACAAAACAAATATAATCGATAGTATTTCTGATAGAATTGTGCTTAAAAATCCATTGTTGAGGACTCCGAAAGATTGATGATCCTCCTGAGCTGGTGATCGATTTTCGAAAGGGGGTTGTGTGCATGAGAAGCCTTATAATGGCGTATTTATATAATGGCTATAAATAGTTTATTATTATTATTATTATTGGTCATATTGTTGGTTTTGGATACAAGACTGTAAAGGACTGGAGCTGTGAATCTGCAGACATGTAGGTCACGGGATTACTAGGTTATTGGAGATCGAAGCTTTTGTGCGTCTGCGTCATTTTTCATCCTTATAATTGGGAACTTTTGTGCTACAGCGTGCCAGTTTGGTTTGTTTGCTCAGGACATTGTACTGAAGTCGATCTGTGTGTGTGTGTGTGTGTGTGTGTGCGCACATTGGCCTGGACTCTGTGGCGAGAAAAGCAGAATACATCCTGTGATTATAGTCTTCATCCTCAACCCATAATCAAACAGGATCTATTATTGTTTTATCCCGTACGATGATGACGACGATAACGCCTCGTCGTAATCACAAGCCCGGTTGTTGCTTGTTATTACGTACGTGCTTCCGGATAAAACGCGCCGTGCCGCGTGGGTGTTCGAGCTTTGATTTCGCTCTAATTGGCTGCGTGTTTGCCTCTGGTTATACGGATATAACTAATTAGGCTCAAGAGTGATAATTAAAAACGATACAGCATGGCCCGTGAAAGCCGTGTGTTTAGTTGTAGCAGTTAGGGAATTAATCACCTGTAAAGATCCTTCACCACGCTACATGTTGGATTTGGCGAAGTATGCACGCGTAGGACACCCGAAGAGGATTTACGACGTGCGGGCGTGGAAACCTTTTTGAAGCTCCGGAAGATGCGTCCTGTCGGGATCTCGAGAAGCTGTGTATGCTAATCTGAGTTAGCGCTGTTCCCCTGGCAAGGTAAACGCTAAACCCCTGCTGAGGCATCATTCTCGTTTGCCCTCGACACACGTTAAAGTTTCATAGCTGAGACACACCCTCGCCGCTTGCTTACAGCGCTGTGTTGCGGCTGCTTCTACTAAATCCCTCTCAGCGCCCTGCATTAAGCCTTAAATAAATCAGTACTGAGAGAGGAAATCTCTCTGTTACTCCAATTAGAGGCTGTACGTCTCTGTTCACTCGGCTCAAAAGACAGGACATAGGAATAGTGTCAGTGGTGTGTAAAATGCGTCTCTCTCTCTCTCTCTCTCTGTATTTCTTGATATCTGTCTTGTCAGTATATAACTTTCCCTTGGACATTATTGCAGTTAATTAGACTGTCATACCTGAGGTTCTAACTAGAAACAAGTCCCACAACAATCAGTATACTGATAAAGTCTGAGAAGAGCCCCACATACTGTGGGGGAAAGAAGTATTGGACGTGTAGAACATATTTTTCAGTAAATATATTTCCAGTGAGGTTATTCATGTGAAATTTTCACCAGACGTCAATATTGACTCAGGAAATGCGGAAATATAAAGAATTCACAACATTAAAGTCCATAAATGAAGTTATGTGAAATAAAGTGGAATGACACGGAGAAAAAAGCATTGAACGCGCTAAGAAAAAGAAGTTCTCCAAGGCAAGGTAAGGCAAGGAACCAGCTGAAATCCATAAGTAATTATCCCCCTTATCTGTGCAAATTAATATCAGCTGGGTTAGTAAATTGACTTCTTATAAAAGTCTTTAAAAAAAGTCTGTAAAAAGGCTTTTCGTTACCAAAGGGGTCACACAAGAAACATCTCATGATGGGTAAAAGCAACGAGCTCTGCCAAGACCTTCACAGCTTTATTGTTGTGAAACGTATTGATGGAATCGGATACAGACGTATTTCAAAACTTCTGAATCCTCCAGTACGCACCATTGGGGTCATTAAAGTTTGGAGGTGAAGCATCATGGCGGGACGCGTCTTGAAGCTGTCATGACAAACAAAAGGCTTCTCCAATAAAAATACATTTCAGTTAGTGTGTTCAATACTTTTTTCCCCGTGTCATTCCACTTTATTCCACATAACTTTATTTACGGACGTTTAATGTTCGGATTTCTTTATATTTGCGGATTTCTTGAGATAATACTGACGTCTGGTGAAAATTTCATGTGAACAACCTCGTTGGAAATATATTTACTGAAAAAAAAAATGTTGACACGTTCAATACTTATTTTCCCCACTGTGTGCTCAAACTCACCTCATATGCACAAATTTACACTGCAGATACACAACCAAACACCTACAGCAGTTGCGAAATGTGTTCTTTAAGCATTCTGTCAATGTAGGACTTTGTGGGATTTTTCTCTGTGGAATCGAGCAGCAATTACATCCTGATAGAAAGCACATTCATCTTGTAATAACATCTAGCGTATGCTAATTGATGACTGGGTAAAGAAGGCTTTGGGTATTAATCGGTCATGTGCAGAATGAGAAGGGTGATGCGCAGTGAAATTACATTAGCATAGACTCTCATTTGTCGACTCCTCGAACTCATTGCAGCACTGAAGTTTCGGGTAGAGTACTGACGGTGGATCACTCGTCGTCCAAGTTCATTCTCCCCGCCTCTTCCTCTGGGGTGTCTCGCCCTGGCTCTCTGCCTTCAGGTAGCGTCGTTCTTAAAATGTGTGCTGTTTGGGACGGCGCATAATGGCGAACGTGGGGGATTGTATTACACAAGTTCCGCCCCTTAATACAAAGAGCCAATCGCTTGTTAGGTTAAGAGGTTAGCAGAAAATGCCTGGCCTATCAGATTCTCACACCGACAGTTCATCTGAAAGATGCCCTTCTTACCTCATTTCTCATTTTAATGTAAGCCAAATGTAAAATGTATTTACAGGGGTGGTTCATATCGGTGGACTAGAAGGCCCCGCCCACCCGCGCCACCTTTAAAAGATTCCACATATTTCAATATAAGGTTTCCTTTTTGGCATCCACGTCATCTAATCTGCAATTACGAAATGTTATGAAGTGGATTATCCGTCCATCCATCCATCCAGTTTCTGTAACACTTGTCCTACACAGGGTCGCGGGGAGCCTGGAGCCTATCCCAGGTAACCTGGGGCACAAGGCATGGGACACCCCGGACGGGTTGCCAACCCATAGCAGGACACAATCGCACACACGGAAATGCCAATCAGCCTACAACGCACGTCTTTGTTTTGGGGGAGGAAATTGGAGTACCCCAGAGGAAACGCCCAACCCCGGAGGTGTGAGGCAGACGTAGAGGATTATTATTATTTGTATATTTAAGTGTAACAGCAACACCAGCGGTCTTAATTAAAACACATAACGCAGTGATATCAAGGACTAGCGCTGTAAATTCCTGCAGCCAATCAGTGGCAGTCTTGCCAGGTGATTATAGAGTGACACGCCCCCTACATATGAGCTTAATATGGGCTACAATTAGTTTTGGCCCATTTCGGTGACGTTTCCGTAACACATCATCAAGCAGTCGCATTACGCACTCAATCGTGGGTGTAATGAACCAGGGGGATTATTTACTCGATCATCGCTTTCCCCTTAAAATGCGTCGATAGATTAAGCACACACCGTCTAATCAAAGTCCGAATCAGACGAGGTTTAGTGACGAAAGGGTTTCATCGATTCTATTGATCGTGTTTACCTTTTAAAGAAAAAGCAAAATTAGTCAGGCTTATGTGCATATCATGTCGCTATCCAACAACTCGATCAAATCGGGAGCGAAAAGAACCACTAGTAAGGATTCAGACATTTTTTAGGCAGATTGATCGCATTAACCGCTGTGTTTGTTAAACTGGCTCCTTTAGCGACGATCTTCGCAGGCAGGCAGCCAAGGTGATTTACGCTGAATTTCCATTTTTGTTTTCTTACAGTAGAGTTGTTAAAAGTATTTTATTAGCAGGTCAAGAACCTGCGTTTGTCATTTTTGGATGTTGTCCAGAATTCAGTATTCAGTATTAGCAACAGGTTTTCCCAGACTGCCAAACAAATATGATTTTCCACGTTGTAAGACTACGTATTCTCTACGGCATGTCCATCAGTTTCACCCTAGGTATATGGGCCTCTCCCTGTTTAAGTAGATAGGAGATCTCGGAGCGTTGCCAAGACGGATGCCAAATGGACAGACCCAGAGAGCAGGATGTAGATAGCTCTCAATTCCAAGAAGTTACGAGTCCTAGGGTTGATTCAGGATCGAATCAGCAATTCTCATTCAGGCCTGCTGTCTAGATTCGAAAGTGCATGTGATGGGTTTGTGTGTGTGTGTGTGTGTGTGTGCACTTGTGCATATAAAGCTAGTATTGCACTGGGTACAGCACCTGCCTGCTTCTAAAGCAGCAATGCAATGGAGTCGAAAATGGAATTGGACAGAACCTGACCTTGGATCTCGGTGCTGATGGTGCAAGTGTTAAATCGGGCCCCGGCGTGTGCACCACAGCCCAGCCGAGCCTGCCGGGAGCGGGTGTAATTATCAACAGAAGGCTGCCGAGATAAAGATTTTGGAATGAGAGAGGGACTGGCAGCCTGTTCTGCTATCTGAGCCGGGCTGTGAGGAATGGCAGTAGGCGAGAGATGCTAGCAAAATGGTGCCAACAAAAGCCCGGCTTTGATGTCATCCATGCCTGTCTAAGCCGTGACAAAATGTCACCTTGTACACAAGGCATGAAAGCACAGCCACCAAGGGAGATTGCGTATACGTGCATGCATGTGCAATATATCCATATATATATATATATATATATATATATATATATATATATATATATATATATAAACGTCCTGCTATCCACCGTCTACACCCCAACGTATTTAAATTCAGAAATACATCTGGTGCTTAGGTAGTTTTGTTTAGATTTTATCAGAAGGCTAATTTCCCCTCACTCTCTGGCTGCCACTTTGCCATATGCCATGCAACCAGGTGGCTAGTAAGAGCTGTTGATAATAGCCTAAGCCACGAGTCCAAGCAGAAGAGTAGATGTCCCGAGGTGATAGAAAATACCTCCTAGCTTTCAATGTTTCCTTAATACCATGGTTCATTTATTTATTTATTTTTTTATATATAAGACTTACAGTCTGTACATGACTACAATACCAACAGCAGCATGAAGCCTGGCACTCCGTCTTCTATAAAACCCTCTAACGAATCAGTGTGCTGCTGGAAGCGAGCGTAATAAGGTTGTCGAAGTGGTGTATAAGCAGCATCAGGGCTTCAGCTTCGAACAGCATCTGGTTCCAGAGTACTGTCAGCTTGAGTGACCGCTCAGTGATCACCTTGCAGATTTCAAACTTAATTAATCTACCTGTCTGCATGTCAGACCCCTGTATCAGTCGGTCGGTCTGCTGAGGGAGGGGGAGGAGGGGGAGGAGGGGGGACGGTGGAGTGGAGGGAAGAAAGAGTGGAAGTGGAGAGTACAAGCCTTGCACCAGAGCACAATCGAGGATCAAATGGCACTCCAGTTACACAGACGATCTTTTGGTGGAATTTGGTTTGTGAGGCATTTTTTTATTGAATAGATTATCACCCCGGCCCATGCGGTCGCACTCTTATTTCCTGCGTTCCGGCAGAAAAGTACAGCGCAGGTGCACCGAAGATAAATGCACGCCTTGTACAAATTGCTGGCCTAAACGAATGGTGTGACGCGGCAATGATTGCAGCATAAGAGAAACGCTGCAATATCACCGATGTTGCAGAAGCGCAGGAAACTTCGGCGAGTCTGACCCCTTTGTTGCGGAAGGCGCTTTTGTTGGTGTGGAGAAGTGCTGAGGGCAGGGAAATTACCCCTCTGCCGCCGTCCGGCCATGCAGATGAGGGACAGTCGCGGGGCCTGTGTGGAATGGCTGATGACTTTCTGCTCGTTTACAACTGTGACATTTCATGGAGGGTGGCGTTCAGACGACGGCTGGCTTCTGCAGCGACCATAAAAAATAGCAGACGTGTGCATGTTGATCTCGAGGAAAAAGGTCAGCGCTGTCTCAGTGGACCTAATCACCCAGTAGTCCTTTCTCAATGAGTGTCTCTCCTCTGTACCCTGCTTTAACGAGAGAGAGAGAGGGAGAGGGAGAGAGAGGGAGAAGATGAGTGTATGTCTGAATGCATGTTACTTCGAATGAACCACCTGCCACACTGGGCGAATATCTTAGCCAGACAATGTTTTTGCTTGCCTCATTAGTTTTCAGTCCCTCTTAACCGACTGTAGAGGGGGGTGTGTGTGTGTTGAGCTTTTTTCCTTGTTCCTGAGGCACTGTTGCTTTGCTCTGCCCGTTTCCCCTCTTCCTCTGTCTGCCTCCTTGCCTCTTTCTCTCGGCCGGATAAAGCCCTCATTAGCTTAGATGGTGGCTGCAGGAATTAGCCAAGTGCCAGAGTCAGAGCTGTTCCTCTGGCTCCATCACACTCGGATAATGGTGTTTGTTTAGCTATTACACAAACGGCTGTTAGCTCTGGGATCCTGGGCCGCCGGACACACTGAAGCGTGATGGATGTGGCGAGACAGCCGCATGGCTTAATCCCAACACGGTTAAGACTTTGATAGCCTGTTCGAATCAGACGGAGATGCTAAGTATACCGTTGTTGGCGTGTTTCTGTAGAAGACGTGTCGGTGCGCGGGTCACGTCTTCGACACGAACCCCGTCACGAATGAAACTTTCATCAGCCGAGGGATGCCCGTGTCCTAGCTGCTACTCTGTGTTCTGTCAAGCCAGTGATTGTACCCTGTCTTCTGTAGCTTTATCCATTCCTGGTTCGAGTAAGGCCAGGCGCATACCTGATGCATGATTACACAACAGCTGCGCATAAGAAGCACTGTTCACATCCTGTACTGCGTATCTTTTTGTAGATCTGGAGGATTAAAAGCTTTGTCCACTAGGGGGCAAGTGTTGGTCAAAACCAGCATCGGAATGCGAAGATGTCAAACAATTCCGATGGAGAATGTAGAAGAGATTTGTTGTTGTTGTTGTTGTTGTTCTTCTTCTTCTTATTCTTGCTCCTCTCTTGTTCTTCTTCTTGCTCCTTTCTTGTTCTTCTTGCTTCTTCTTCTTGCTCCTTGTTCTTCTTGCTTCTTCTTCTTCTTCTTGCTCCTCTCTTGTTCTTCTTGCTTCTTCTTCTTGCTTCTTCTTCTCCTTTCTTCTTCTTCTTCTTCTTGCTTCTTCTTCTTGCTCCTTGTTCTTCTTCTTGCTTTTTCTTGCTTGCTTCTTCTACTTGCTCCTTGTTCTTCTTCTTCTTGCTTCTTCTCCTTGCTTCTTGTTCTTCTTCTTGCTTCTTCTTTTTCTTCTTCTTCTTGCTTCCTCTTCTTGCTCCTTTCTTCTTCTCCTTCTTCTTCTTCTTCTTCTTGCTCCTCTCTTGTTCTTCTTCTTGCTCCTTTCTTGTTCTTCTTGCTTCTTCTTCTTGCTTCTTCTTCTCCTTTCTTCTTCTTCTTCTTCTTGCTTCTTCTACTTGCTCCTTGTTCTTCTCCTTGCTTCTTGTTCTTCTTCTTGCTTCTTCTTTTTCTTCTTCTTCTTGCTTCCTCTTCTTGCTCCTTTCTTCTTCTCTTTCTTCTTCTTCTTGCTCCTCTCTTGTTCTTCTTCTTTCTCCTTTCTTGTTCTTCTTGCTTCTTGTTCTCCTTTCTTCTTCTTCTTGCTTCTTCTTCTTGCTTCTTGTTCTTCTTCTTGCTTCTTCTTCTCCTTTCTTCTTCTTCTTGCTTCTTCTTCTTGCTTCTTCTTCTTGCTCCTTGTTCTTCTTCTTGCTTTTTCTTGCTCGCTTCTTCTCCTTGCTCCTTGTTCTTCTTCTTGCTTCTTCTCCTTGTTCTTCTTCTTGCTTCTTCTTCTCCTTGCTCCTTGTTCTTCTTCTTGCTTCTTCTCCTTGCTCCATGTTCTTCTTCTTGCTTCTTCTTCTCCTTGCTCCTTGTTCTTCTTCTTGCCGCTTCTTTTTCTTCTTCTTGCTTCCTCTTCTTGCTCCTTTCTTCTTCTCCTTCTTCTTCTTCTTTTTGCTCCCATTCGCAGTTGCCACATCGCACCATACGCATGTCGCGTGAATTTCTTTTTTTAGATGAGCACCATCAGTGTGCCAAACGAATGCAGGATACACATTTAAAAGGAAGAATAACCTAAGAACTACTCTGTGACCCCTTGTCTACTTTTATATGCCTGAATAAAGCTGTCATTTGTTTTAATTTGGAGAGGGATATCAACCTTACTTTTGTCATCCAGCAAAGAGAATAAGAGGTTGTATTCGTTAGGCTTTTAAGCAGCAAAGTGCTCACACAAGTATTGTTCTCCGCCCCGGAAGGCAGGGCCGCAAGGCTGAAGATAAGTGCTAGGCTTTTGAAAGCAACGTTTCATCAGAAGTAGATCAGTATTCCCCTTGAATCTGCGGTGACAAAGCAGTAAAATGGTACTGTATTACCACTCACGGCATGGCTCATTGGTTCTCGTGAGCGCCAAGTGCAATCATTAAAGCCAGTAAGGTGTGTAATAGATTTCTTCCATGACTTCTTAATTGTACGGAGAGCATGAGGAAGTGTTGAGGAGTGGAGGCAAAGGAGGGAGAAATTTTGCATCTTGTGTGTGGTCCCGGTGTTTAATCAGGATTTTCCTGGGCCAGATGTAGCCCTAGATTGCGCATGCCACACACACGAACAAAAATAAATAAATAAAAATAACGCCCGAGTGCACGCTCGGAGTGCCTGTCAAGAGCAAGCTCATCCGGAATGCAGAGGCTCAGCGTACTCAGAAGATTATCTAAACATGCAGAGCTGTGCGTGTGGGTTTTTCTATACGCTCGTGTGTTCCGCTTCACTTCACAGCTGTTCCCGATTGGGGTGGGGGGGGGTGCGAATAATATGGAAAGAGCGGTAGGGCTATAAACAGACAAATGGGCTAGCAAATCCAGCAGTAATGAATATACTCTGCCATGAGATAGGAAGTCTAGGTAGAAATGATGGGCCTGGCGGAGACCACACATTACAGTAGTGCCCTGACGAAGTGCTGATGGATATACATGCATCCCTGAGCACCCACGCATCATTACACACCTTGGCTCCTGATGCAGACTTGCCCATGTCCGCGCTCCGAGATGACGCGGAGATGCATCCGAGATGCTCGTGCATGTATCCTTTCCATGAGTGGCCTCTCTAGGGGAAGTGTGCACGGGTAGCAGCTGGCTCGACGCTGGCCCGGTTGCCTTGGCGAGCCGCTCCCCCTACTGCCCCGCTCAGTCAAATTGAAATAAATGAAGTGCCAGTCCCGACAGTGGGGTAATTGTTCATATGGAGATTGGATTGCTGTTGTCTCGCAAGCTTTACCAAACTATCTCTGAAACCGTTCCCATCCTTCCCGTCAGCGAAGGGAGCCTGCTCGTTTAATTCCTGCTTTTCATTGCCTACAAACAACAAGGTGCTCATTATCTTTATAGCATCCACTAAGTAGTCGTCCCTGCTGCCCCGTCCTTGCGTTCCGTCCACCCTCTCTGTCATCATCCGCTTTTTATCAGCCATTAGCCGACTACCAAAACATGACTGATCGAGATAATCAATCAGATAGAGAAATTGGCACTTGGCAAATGACCCCCCTTCTCCTTCACCCCACGGCCAGTGGTTTAAGACTAAAGATAATTTAATAGCTCTCATTTGTGAGTGTGTGCGTGTTTAAGAGCATTATACGAAGTCCTCAGCTGTTCTTAGGAAGATGGCAGTCTACAAGGTTGAAAGCAGTATCTAAGTGCATTAGTGGGCAGTGGGGGTGGGGTATGATAGGGGTGGGAAGCATCCATTAAGCTTGTACACAGTGCGTCCATGAATACGAAATGATATCCTGCTCTATGTTAACCATTATCCGTTTTACAAATTTGCCAGGCGGTTTCGTCTAGGCTTCTTGGCAGGGCACTGGCTCCGCTAAATTCTCAACGGGTGCGAGTTTGTGTTTGCTTCTGTTTTGTATCTCTACCTCGAAGCTGACAGAGTCAGGATCCTGTGAACTGATTTCCATTGTAATGCCTCAGACCTGGCTCCACACACCACGGTCGCTCAGAGACTCTGAATGCTACACTGAGCATGTGCTAGTTTGCCTCCGCAATGCTGATAGGTCTGGACTTTTTCATGCGAGTCAACCGCAGGGCAAGTCCTGATCCGTCTCTTCTTGCTGAGAGATGTGTAACCGATCAGACTGCTCGCTGTCCTCCAGAGGCACATTTAAGTCCTCTCACATGCCCACACATATATATATATATTACTACGCATCGTCTCACACTGACTTACCTTCCACTCGAGACGGGCTTGTATAAGCCCTCATGGAGCTTGGCATGAAGAGATTTTTCTTTATAAAGCAATCTGGTCCAGCTCCAGACATGGGTATATGTATAGACATACAGTGCAGACTGCTGATGTGTCGTCGTGGTTGGTGGAGTGTTGTACAGATGTTGTACAGATGGGTGTTTTTTTTCTTTCTTTCTGGGGAAACAGTAAAAATGATCATTTTAGGACAAACGCATATACTAATGAGTCTATCACTGGTTTCTCTTTCTCTGAACAAATGTTAATCACTCCTGTTCATTCATTGATGTCGAATCTCGCCACTGCTAGCAGACAGAACACATTTCTTCCCTTTATTTTCATCTCTCTCTCTCTCTCTTTCTGTGTTTCATCTTTCTCCTTGAGCAAGGCCTCCTGTTCTACCGAACAATTATAATTTAACAGCATGAGCTTTCTGGCAGCATCAGTACAGATGTTCCTGGCTCATTAGCTATTAGCTTGTTTCATTATCTCCATCATTTTTGCAGCAGAGTTCGTTACAAGATAATTCTCTGATCCTATATTTAAATCAAAATTTAAATGACTTTTTTAAATTTATTTATTTATTTTTTTGGCAGATTAACCCCTTCAACCGATTTCTCAATTCGGATTCTCAAGTACTGCTTAGATCAGACAAAGACATTTGAGCCGTGCCAAATTGTAAACTACAGCCGGAGCCAAAGCTCTCATTTGCTCCATGACATTACATTCAACAATTAATCCATGCCTTCTGTTCATTTTCAGTTTTATAGACTGTCATAGAAAGTCTGACCCTTCGGGCCTCATTTTTCAGGCTGGATATGAATGAATGTATTCATAAATTGGGCATAGGGACATTTACACAAGAAATTTGGTATTCATGAAAATCCTGGTTGCATCCTACGGGGAGCTCCTGAGATTATGAAAATTTACATACAGTATAAGAAGGAAAAGCTTTTATTTGTCACATATACATAGCAGTACAGTGAAATTCTTTTGATGTACATCCCAGCTTGTTAGGAAGGATGGGCCAGAGTGCAGGGTCAGCCATGATACAGTGCCCCTGGAGGAGGGAGGGTTAAGAGCCTTGTTTGAGGGCCCGAAGGTGACAGCTTGGTGCTGCTGGGCCTTGAACCCCAACATTCTGATCAGTAACCCTTAAAGCCTTAACCACCACTTACACCACCACTGCCTCGCCCTGTGAAGTGCCTTGAAACGTGCACTGTTATTGGATGTGTTGATGTCATTTCCACTGAAACAGGAAGTCAGATTGGGACATATCAAGTGGCTCCTCCGCCATTGTGAAAAACCAATAGCTTACCTCACAGCCCAGGCTAAGCTGTACTTGAGTTACCATGGATTTTGATCATTTTGGGGGCGGCACACTTCAGATTCTAGAGTGCATTCGATTGGACAGAAAATCTGACGAGAAGCTGAAGTGCAGAATGATGTCATCAAAATTGTCGCTCCGTATTAGTGGTAGACAGAGGCTGTAATATTTGAATGCATGCATCTTCTCAATGCGAATTTGGTCCGTGTTTTGGAGCGCGTTATCTTACAGATAACCTCAGGGCTAACATAGTCATACTAAAATCTACAAAACTTCTATTTTGATTTCATGGGGACTTTAATGGCATTAATTATTGAAATATTAAATGTGGAAAAATGTATGAATAATTAAAGCAAGCCAAGACAAATCTCTAAATGAAGACAACTGAGACTAATCAATCTATTAAGAGGATAGAGATGGTGCTGTATTAAAGAAACGCTGATGGGCTGCAATGGCTCGAGTTTGCCGTACTGTAGAGCCAGGACTAAGGATATGATAAGTGACTGATCTGGTTTTGTCTCAATGTGCAAGGTGCAGTAGACTCCCCAGTGTGCTGTGTCCCAAGATTGGGTTGTTCCTGAAAACATCAGGCTTCCTTTCCTTTCGGAGTGAGAGACCTCTGGCCAACAGTCGCTGAGACGCTTAAAACAATTACGCATAACAGTTTCTGGCGTTCATGCTCACCTACAGTGTAGATATCTTTTTGGTTTTTTTCCTCGGTTTTCATGTCGAACCTCACGTCATTCACACCTAATTTACAGAGGGAGAAATTAATACTGGACGCATCAACATTTTTTATTCAACAAAAATATATTTCCAATGAGGTCATTCGCATGAAATTCTCGCCAGACTTCAGAATTGACTCAAGATACCCACACATGTAATGAGATCCAAACATTTAAGTCCATAAATGAATTTACGTGTAATAAAGCGGAGCATGTATTTAAAGTATTAAGTACATTTCAGTTAACGTGTTCAACACTTTTTTCCCGTGTGGTTCCTCTTTATTACACATAACTTTATTTATGGAATTTAAAGTTGTGAATTCTATATATTTCTGGATCCATCCATCCATCCATCTTCTACTGCTTAGTCCTTATTCAGGGTCGTGGTGGAACCTGGAGCCTATCCCAGGGAGCATCGGGCACAAGGCGGGGTACACCCTGGACAGGGTGCCAGTCCATCACAGAGCACACATATTTCTGGATTTCTTCAGTTAATACCGATGTCAGGTGAATAACGTCATTGGAAATATATTTACTGAACAGATTTTGACGTGTTCAATACGTATTCCCCCAGCTGTGTATTCTAATCTATGTCTATTCGAGCCAAACGGGTTCACGGTCACAGCAAGGTCAAAGGTCTGATGTAGTTTTTCTTCCATAACAATACTTTAAGGATCGTCCAGGCATGACTAGGAAGACTAGACTTGCTGGAGACGAGGCTGATTTCGAGTTCTACTCGTTTTTATTATTAGTGCAGACGAGTCAAAATAACCTCTGCCTCTGAGAAGGCATCATTCTGCACCTTCTGCTTTCCCTTTTATGGAGCATCGTGGGTGTCTCTAAACGCAAACGAGGTGTGGCGGGAATGTGCTTTGCACTTTATTGGTGTCTGGCACACTTGAGTTCAAATCAAATCAGCCTTCGGGAAGCTTTTTTAAATCTGACAGAATTACTATAAGACTAATAAAAAGGCCGTTTGTTAATAACATGTACTGTACCGGTTTCTCCAAATCCTTCCACGTGTGTTACACCACTCATTTTTCCATCACCGGTCACACACCCGCTGCGTTAAGAGAGCCCCGGTTGAGAAACGAGAAACGCTTCTGACACGGCTCAGTGTCGCTGGTTTCCGACGGGAACGCGTAAAAGCTCCGGCGTGACACTAGTTCCGTCGTGCCGTCGCGCCGCCGCCGCTTCCCCTTTTGATGGCACCGAAGCTCCAGCCTCTGAGATCTGAGAAGAGTGTGGAGGAGTGATGAAAAGAGTGGAAATGCTTTCGCGGGGCATCTCCGTGCGAGAGAAATAAAAAGAGAAACGTTTAGGATTTTTATTCTTGGTAGCGTTCGGTGACCCTCCGCCCCACTCACAACACACACACACACCCTCCTCCAGCTCGACATCTGAGAGAAATTTGTATAGCAGCATATTTTGTTGAACGAAGTGAGCGCCCTGCATGAATAAGCAAATTATTCTTTGAAGTACCCTCAGTACAGTAGCAGAGCGGAGATGACTTTCTGTCGCTCTAATCACAAGGCGCACTCTCTCTCTGTCTCTCTGTCTGTCTGTCTGTCTGTTTGTCTCTCTCCCTGAAGTTCCAGTCAGGGGAGACTTCTATGGTACATGTTTTAATAAAGAGACTTTAAATTTTTTCTTCTTGTTGTCTTTTATCAGACTTCGTAACAAAGAAATTGTATTGTAAGGGGAGGAAATACTTTTTTTTTTTCCAGCACGTAAACTTGCTTTCCTTTTGCCACGCTTCAGTTCATTTGTGCGGTCTTTAAAATAATCGTTTATGGAAATGAGGACATTTTGGCAAATCAGTACCGAGCTGATGACTACGTCTCTAGCAGACTCACTTCAGTCTGCGGCTTAATCTCGGTACGGCTCGTCTTCATTGCACACTTAGCCACTCGATTCAACCCCTCGGCCAATTAGCTTCCGGTCATTGATTACATTTTGGTATTCAGCTCAATTGGAACGGGCTGCTAGGTTTTCCTCATTCGGTCCGTGTGTTTGAGAGAACTGATGGATTAATGGCCGTGTGCCTTTTTATGTCGTAGCAGCAGCCCTAGAGAAGTGTCAGGGTTCTCGGATAACAGGAGGCACGCGTGCGGTTCTTAAACGACATCTCTGCCAGCGATCCATCCCTATGTTCATACGTTCTAGTTCCTTTGTCTCCAGGAGCGGGTTGTCATGGTTGTAAGTCAAAGTCCCTGGTGTTCTTAGATTCATGTGAAGGTCTAATTAATACGTTCTTTTTCCCAGGCTGACATCCCTGTGCATCACTGTAAGTAACCTTGACCCGAGCAATTCTCGTCTTGTCTTTCTTTTAGCTTTTCGTGACACACTGGGTATGAAGTGTGATTATGGGTGTGAACTCGAATAGTACCGGTCTTTTCTGATCCGTGACTATACATGTGTATAATGTGGACTTGGCTGAACGACAGCAAGAAAACATTATCTTTTGCTTATTTAGGTGTTAAAACTGGGTGGGACGTCAGGCTTCCTTGTTCACCGGACCTATAGAGATGAAGGTAAACTGAATTACGATGCTGTACGTTGTGGTGGATACATGGGCGGGACGTAAAATGGTATTTTCCTACTGAAAAGAGGACAAACTGAATGCACTAGTTTATATTGCTACTCCAATCTCACACTCGTGCAGTCGCAATCAAAATGATTTAATCCCCCATTGCAAATCAGGTTTATTGTCAAAATGTACAGACTTTCAGCTGTTTGCGGTGGCCAAATCAAACAAAAGCAATCGGAATTGTTCAACACAATGAATGCTTCAAGTCGTTTCCCCGAATTCAACTGAAAACCCAACTTCTTATGATTTCTCCAGGTATTCAACCCCCTGAATACAATCCCTCACAACAGCACAAATATGCAAAAACGGGTTTTGTCTAAAGCACATCTGGTTAGCACAACTAATCAAGAGCTTCACTGGTTGCACCAGGTGTGCTTGAGCTGGAACACATGAAATACCTGAGCTGGCTAAGGGCAAAAAATGTATGAAATCCCTGGAACGGGTAGTAAAAGGAAGCCATCAACGGCTGCAACCAGATTTGTGAAAAGGCAGATTGTGGAAAAACCCTCGAGTGACTGCGAAAGACCTGCAGTAAGACTTGGTGTAACAGGCACTGAGGTTTCAGTGAGCACAGTAAGGCGCGTACTAAACGCAGAAGGTTTCCATGCTAGAACTCTGAGACTTACACCACTACTGACCCAAAGGCACAAGAAATGTAGACTCGAAATCATATAAATAAGCCACAGAAGTTTTGGGATTCTGTTCTGTGGAGCGATGAAACAAAACTGGAACTTTTCGGTATGATGGATCAGCGGTATGTCTGGAGGAAAAGAATGAAGAAAGAACACTCTGTCCACAGTCAAGCATGGTGGTGGCTCGATGATGCTCTGCGGCTGCTTTGCATCCTCTGGCACTGGAAACCTGCAGCATGTGGAAGGCAAGATGGATACATTGAAGTATCAGGAAATCCTAGGAGAAAGTGTCATGCCGTCTGTGAGGAAGCTGAAGCTTGGGCGTCATTGGACCTTCCAACAGGACAGTGATCCCAAGCTTACCTCAAATTCCACCAAAGCTTGCAGAAGAAGTCCTGGAAGAATCTACAGGGCCATCACAGTCACCTGACTTTAACCCCATAGAAAATCTCTGGTGGCATTTGAAGAAGACCCAAGAATATTACTGAACTGGAGGCCATTGCTCATGAAGAATGGGATAAGATTCCTCAGGAACGCTGCCAGAAGCTCTACATCTCGTTTGCAGCAGGTCATAACAGCAAAAGGGTGCTCTACTAAGGACTAAAGATGCTTGTCATTAAGGATTTCAATAATTTTGAGACTGGAGAAGTCATTATAAGTTGCATTTTCAGTTGAATTTGTGGAATCCACTTGAAGCATTCCTTATGTTAAACTATTTCAACTGCTTTTGTTTGATTTGTTCATTGCAAACAGCTGAAAGTCTGTACATTTTTACAATAAACCTTATTTGCAACTCTGGGGTCGAATCATTTTGATTGCAACTGTATATTGTTATAATTTGTTTAAGGGTATGAATTAAAAAGGGCAGGCACGTTTACCTGGAGAAATGGAATTTGAAATAAATGAGCTTCATTCTCAGAAGGGGAGTGGGTGAGGGGGGGTCGCAGAATAAAGTGGGGCAATAGAGGGACAGGAGCTTTTTATGGAAATGAGTGTGTGGCTGAAATTAACAGAGCCCTAGGGGTGAATGGATAATGAGCTCTGCACGTAATCAGAGCTGCAGGGAAAGACAGGTTAACGTAACAAAACATCCATCCATGTTCAGCCGTGTGGGAGCTTCATCAGGATTTTCAGGTTGACACGTGTGCGCGTGTGCCTGTAGGTTTAATTGTGTGACTGGAATGAAAAACAAAGGCACCACGAACACTGCACTGACTGCAGCACCTGTGGATTTCTTAAAAGGATGAATGTGTGTGTGTGAAAGTAAACAGGTTTTGTTGATGCCGCAATGTGTGTGTCCTCTCAATGGTGTGTGGGTTTGTGGTGTTTGAGTGTCTCTGTGAGTTGGATTGTCTTGTTGTCATTTATTTGTAATGAGATAAGCAACAGATGATTGACTGTGCTTGAGCAGCTGTGACCAAACTAAGATTAATGTCCTCTGAGAGAGGGAGGGGGGGGGGAGATGGAGATGGAGATTGGGGATAGTGACTGTAGACGATCACTTTGTGTTCAACACAGATAGGCTATCTTAATATTGTTAATAAATCTTAATATTCTAAATAACCATCTCGGAGCTCTTATCTCAGCTTGTAACTCAATTGGAGCATTTCAAATCCAGACGTTCTGAACGAAAGCTACGCAAAATGCGATTCGTGAAAACTATTTCTCTCCTAAAAACACTTATTTGGTTTGTTTGCTTTCGCAGAGATGGGAGATTGGGTGCAGATGGTCCTGTTCTTGGCGTGCGTCTGCCCGTTTTCCGTCGAGGGGACGCTTTCGGAGTTTTCCACGCTCACGAACGTCAACAATGTAGCGCAGGACCCTGCGACAGGCCGGGTTTACCTGGGAGCGGTCAACGCCATTTACCAGCTCGACGCGTTCCTCCAGCTGGAAGCCAAAGCGGAGACGGGGCCTAAGAAAGACGCTCGCAGCTGCACACCCCCCGTGTCCACCTCGACGTGCATGTCTGCGGACCTGAAAGACACGAACAACGTCAATAAGCTCCTTTTGGTGCACTCGGCGAACGGGTCTCTGATCGCGTGTGGGAGCGTGTACAGAGGAATCTGCTCCCTGCTGAACCTCAGCAATGTGAATCAGCAGATCTACTACAGCGACAGTAAAGGAGAGAGGACGTATGCTGCCAGCATCGAGGACAGCGTTTCGGTCGTCGGGATCGTGGCCACGTTCCAGTTCAAAGACGACCCGGAGAAAAAGCCATTCAACGTCTTTCTGGTCGGGAAGGGCTACGGCAGCCAGGAGGACAACCCGAAGCTCATCACCACGCGCATCCTGGAGAACTACAAGGAGTGGGTTGTGTTCGAGAGCATCGTGGAGGCCTCGGCGGTCCAGGCCATACCCTTCGCACCGAAGTACCAGCACCAATTTCGCTTCGTCTTTAAAGACTCCGGCTTTGTCTATTTCCTCTTCTCACGCACTCAGGGTGGGACCGACAACAAGAACTTCACGTTCGTGTCCCGTCTCTGTGAGAAAGACGAAGGTTATTACTCCTACACCGAGCTGCAGCTGAACTGCAGCGCGAACGGCGTCCACTACAATAAAGTCCAGGCCGCGTACGTGACCGAGCCAGGAAAGGAGCTAGCTCGCTCCATGCTGAATTCTGGTTCGTACGGAACCATTACGGTCTGGGATAAAGTCCTGTTTGTGGTGGCCACTCCGGACGGCGAGAACGCGACCGACTCGGCTCTTTGCATGTATCCGTTAAAGCGCATTAACGAGAGGCTGGAGGACATCCTCAGTGCCTGCTACACGGACTACGGAAAGATCGGAGGACGACCAGCTGTGTACAGCCCTTACATATCCAGCGCAGGCAACCCGTGTGCCCATCGACACAGCGTAAGTACTACCGTTATGTCTCGGACGGGGGACGGCTCACACGACCGGGTCGAACCTGGGCATCTTCCTCACTCTGCAGAGTTTAGTCTCAACCCAATCTTCACCGGCTTTCGAAATGCTAGTCCATAGTGATTATTTGAACATTAGAGTGAGTTGGTATATATTATATTTTATTGGGACTTCGCTCTGCTGGAAACTTGTGCTATATACAAAGAATTAACAACAAGGGGATAGCTGTGTAATGATTAGGGATGTAAAAGCGCACTAATTAAACGGGTAATGTGTTCTAAGCGGATACAAATACAAGAAAGATGGCCAGAAAGGTTTACAAGGCTTTAGAATAGAGTTGCGCATCGGGACTGGGGTCCTGCAGTACAGGCCAAAAGCATCACGAGTGAGGTTTTCAGATATGAAGCTCAAATCGAATTCCATGTTCGTTAACTTAAATGCACTGCCGTCTTTAGCACCTGCCTGGTCTGAGTCACGGCGGTTCAGAATATATTCATTCGAAAAGACTGTGTGCTGATCCAAACAAAAAGAATAACCCAGGGAGCAGGATTAAAAACAGTCCTACGCACACCTCTTGAGTGATGGAGCTGAGGTTGAGCAACTGTCAGAGCCAGAATTTACAGCCCATGCTGACAATGCCGGCATTTTCTGTCTCTGCCTTTTCTTAGTGTTTTATTATTATTTTTTCTTTCCCCTACAGTAATGCTAGGAGGTTAGGTATACCTAATACAAAGGAGGGGGGAAAAAAAAAACCTTACGTTTTAGGCAACGCCTAAACACAATGGGTTTAAATCCGACCAATACAGATATGAATATTGAATTGTTCCTGTAGGAAAGATAGAACTATTATCCCGCCTTTGGGTTTTACACAAAGTATCTTTTTCACATTTGTGCTCCGTTGTAGAAGGAAATCGTGGACCAAAACAGATGTGGAGCAGAGTTCCTCCGCTCTCCGCTGGCCAGCAGGCCAGAGTTTGCCCTGCAGGCAGAGCCGTTCTTCACCAAACAGGCTCGAGGTCATCTGACCGCCGTGGCCATTGCCGTGGAAAACGATCACACGATTGCGTTTGTCGGAAACACCATGGGAGAGGTACTGAAGGTAGGTGTTACAGAGCTGTAGCAAAAAGAACGAAAGAAAGAAAGTTAGAAGTGATGTTTCTTTTGGAGTTAGCTTGGCTAGAATGCATGCTGTGGGTTTGAAAGTGTGTGGAGGTTAACTGGTTATATAAGAAGTAAAAATGGAAAGAAAAGCGACAACAGTGTTTCAGGCATTCACAGACGCCAGATATAAGAAGAATTTCGGAAGTTTTTCTTATATAATGGAAGAAAAGAAGAAGAAGGAAAAAAAAGTATGGCTGGATACAAACCGAGGACTTTTTTATGTAAATATATATATATATATATACACTGCAGACATTTTAGACATTGAAATAATTGTCTGCCAAAATCATGTGTTTTCATCGCACAGGACGTATTATCCAATAATGGTGCCAGAAATCTGAAATGGTGCATACGAGGCATCTTCAGGTTGTCTTGGATGAAAAGATATTGACTCCCATGGCATGTCCCCCTTTCCCTGAGACACGGCGTGACTGTCGACGGAAGAGAATTGTTTTTAGATCGTGAGTCAGTCCTCACATTTCAGCCGCTACTTTCGGTAATGTCGAGAATCCTCCTACATGGATTCTTCATTAGGGTTGGAACTCTGTCAGATTAAACAGGACGGAGACGACCGTATTAAAATAAATAAAATAAAATCCCGCGGTGTCTCGCTTTCACTCAGCCCAGCCGTACTGACTCACAGTGAGAAGTACGGGAGGCTATTTTTGGTGTTTTAGAGCAGGATCCTGGAGGTTCTGGTCATTAACTGGCTCGTCGACTGTTCGTTTAGGGATGACATTGTGTCAGGTATGTCTCGGATACGCGAGGCGCTCTGTGTGGGTTTCGGCTACAGCTTGACGGATTTCTCTTGTCCCATGCTGCACTGTATAATTGCGACCTGCTCCATGTCTATTGTTCTCCACCCACGCAGGTTCATTTGTCAAGCAAACCAGAGGTGTACAACAGGGTTCCTGGGGACACTATGGGCGAGCACGTGAATAAGAATCTTTTCTTCGACAAGACCCAGAGTCACATATACATCACTACGGAGAAGAAGGTGCCCGCGCGAAAAAGTCATTTATCAAGGCATTAAGTCTGTTTTGTGTTTGTGAAGGAGTTCATTTCTTTGCTTGTGAGTAATGTTTGATGTCTTTTTTTTTTTTTTTTTTACGTACACGGGTCTGCTCGCGTGGCAGGTACGGTTTTCTAACCATTGCCGAACAAAGAGGCTTGGTTTAAAATAAGTCCGCACTGTTTCTTATCTGGTCTACAGATCACTAAGGTGCCGGTGCAGTCGTGCCACCAGAAGACCGACTGCAAGTCCTGCGTGGCCCAGAAAGACCCCTACTGTGGCTGGTGTGTCCTGGAGGGCAGGTGACGTTTATCGATCATCTCTGTTAAATGTCATGTCTAATGCAAGCAAAGACTTTTATTTTTTCACACGGCCCGAACATAAATTGGAAAAAAAAAAAACATAGCCAGGTGGATAAACATGGATTCGTGTCAGGGATGATTCAGATCTGCCCTTAGATCAAGACTTCTAATGATTTCAAGATCGTATCATCCTGGGCATTTTTAATACTCCACCCGGTTTGTTCTGATAAACAGTGAAAGATGACAATCGGTGCGTTTACATGGACAACAATTATCCGATATTAACCCGATTAAGATGATACTCTGATTAAGAAACTAGCATGTAAACAGCGATTTTTAATGACCTTAATCCGATTAAGGTCATACTTGAAGTAAAGACGTGTGGAGTATTCCTGTTTTAGTCGCGTTATCGACGTGTATTACAGGCATGTACACACCTTAATCACACTATTAACGTCGTGTGAGAGTTTTCACCGCATTTTGTGACAGGACACGTACACACACGGCGGCGCTCAACCGTTTGACGGCAAACAAGAGAGCACGGCTACGTCCCAAACCGCGTACTTACCTGCTATATATTGGAAGAAATACATGCATTTCCGCTACTATATAGACGGTAAGTACGCGGTTTGGGACGCAGCCCACGGCTTCAAGCAGTCGTCTATTAGCACGTACAGCATGACGGATAATGAACCGCACTTGAAGCTTTCGTAAAATTAAAAATGAAACACCCAAAGCTGTATACGGTACCATAACTGCATGTCGAAACGTGAAATTCTGGAGGGAACGTCGGATGGCGTGGCGTGGGGACGTAATGACGTGGTGTTAATCGATCTATGTTCTATAACATGTAAAACAGGAACGTGAACGGTATATTCTAAAAACAACTCATGTAAACACCTTAATCAGAATATTGTCTAATTCAGAATAAGGTCAATAATTAGATTATTACTGTCCATGTAAACGTGGTCAGTGATGCACTTCAATATCGCGTCTAAAACAGGAATACGCCACGTCTTCAACCGATTCTTGTTTACTTCGAGTATGACTTTAGTCGGATTAAGGTCATCAATAATCTCTGTTTACATGCTAGTTTCTTAATCAGCGTATCGTCTTAATATCGGATTATTGTCGTCGATGTAAATGAACTAATGTGAAAAGCCTGTGTTACAGTTAACGCTGTGCCTTAGCAACCCGAAGGCTGTCTGATCAAACCCCAGGGCTGTCCCTTAACTACTCGGACAGTTTGCTTTGTATCCTGTTGGATAAAAATAAATGACAAATGTATTTTTAACAAAGCATTTATTTATTTATTTCCATCTACTGCTATGAAAAATGTTCAGTAAGACTGTACATATCTTTTTAATAAGTAACATATTCTTAAACGTGCTTGATGAGTAGAGCCAGAAAGTGAAATAAATGGAGCAAAGTGAAAGCGTAGTATTATTTTTATGATAGATGTGCGCTGTCACTCACCGAGGACTGTCTCACTGGAACCTTCGGTGTTTATAAAAAAAAAAAAAAAATTTAATTCCCACAGCAAGTTGTAGTGAAAAATAACACACTGTGTAAAAATCCTAGCGGAAATCTTATGCATACAGGCATGCTGATGTGCCTGTTAGTGCATCTTATCCTACTGCATCAATACGTACATTATCTCCTCTCATTCTTCGGTTCTTCTCTGCAGATGTAAGGCTGACTGTTGAGCTAGGTAGTCAGCTAAGGTGTATACGTCAGTCACAATGTTAACTTCCCTTTTGAATGATTAGTACTTTATCTATTCGTGACTGCTGATTGTAGAAGTGTATACACTGATCGGCCATAACATTAAAACCACCTGCCGTATATCGTGTAGGTCCCCCTGCCCTTGTGCAACCTGACCCATCAAGGCATGAACTCTACAAGACCTCTGAAGGTGTGCTGTTATATCTGGCACCGGGACGTTAGCAGCAGAGCCTTTAAGTCCTGTAAGTTGCGAGGTGGGTCGTCCATGGATCGGACTTGTTTGGTCGGAAACATCCCACAGAGGCTCGATCGCATTGAGATCTGGGGAATTTGGAGGCCGAGTCAACACCTTGAACTCGTAGTCATGTTCCTCAGACCGTTCCTGAACAGTTTTAGCGGTGTGGCAGGGTACTGCTGAAAGATTATGCCGCTCCGTTGCCGTGTGGTACGTGTCAAAGTAACATGCACGTGAATGTTTGTTTGGTTTTCAGCAGGACATTGCCCAGAGCATCACACTCTGTCTGCCAGCTTGTATTCTTCCCATAGTGCATCATCTCTTATCCAGGTTAGCGACGCAGACGTACTTGGCCGTCCACATGAAAAAGTGATTCATCAGATCAGGCCACTTTGCTCTATGGTCCATGATGGTCCACCTTTTTTTTATTATATCCAGCATTAACCTTTCCAGCAATTTGTGCTACTCTAGCTCTTCTGTGGAATCGGACTAGACACGCTAGGCTTCACTCCCGACGCACATCAGTGAGACTTGGGTGACCATGACCCTGTCGCAGGTTCACTGGTTTTCCCCAGCAGACCTGCTGTTTTGGACATGTTCTGACCCAGTCGTCTAGTCGACAATCTGGCCCTTGTCAAAGTCGCTCAGATCCTCACACTTCCCCATTTTTCCTGCTTCCAAGGCATAAACTTCAAGAACTGACTGTTCACTTGCTGCCTAATATCTCCCACAACCTGTAACGAGATAATCGGTGTTCTTCGCGTCGACCGCCGGTGGTTTTAATGTCATGGCTGTCTGGTGTAAATCTCGGTAAATAGCCCAGGCCGTCACTTCCAGAGTCTAGTGACTGTGTCGCGCTCACGTTTCCATGGAGACTCGCAGACTGAAATGCGTGCGTTGTGTCCCCGGGCTGTAGGTGTACCAGGAGGTCAGAGTGCAGTCGAGCTGAAGAGAAGAACGGGTGGCTGTGGAGCCCCAGACAGCAGTGCGTTAAAATAGTTTCCTTCCATCCTCCCAACCTCAGCTGCAAGAGATCCCAGCAGGTAACTGTGCAGGCGTCAAAGACGTAATTACGACACTTATTTTTAAACTTCCTTTCTCAAACAGTCTTTTATAAAAGCTGAGCACGCTGATCCAGCGGGACTGTGAGGCCACTGCACAATAAAGCCATATGGTGCATGTACAGAATGAATGTAATGCATGCTAATGCATCTTTCTAATCTGAGCTAGCAGAACAGTAAGTATTATGTTTACTCAGTACTTTATTGTTTGTCAGTGGCCGCAATAATAAAGTACAAAGATTTGATCTTTTTTTTTTTTTTATACGATTGCAATTTAGTGGAAATAAACCTGGATAGTTTCGCTTATATTTATTCCTGTAACTTTCATTACATTTACTCTAATATGCAAGTAAACTTTGTTGCATGTATTAGCAGATAACGTTTATCTGCATTTTTTTTTTTTCTGTTGCTTGTACACAGCAAGCGTTCCTTTTTTTTTTTTTTTTTTAATTTCGTAAACAACTTATTACCACATAGATAACTCTTCATTTCAAACGCTTTTGTTGAATTAGGATACAGAGAATCCCCAATTGAGAAGCGGCCGAAATGTAATTTCGGGCTTATCTGTAGTAAAAAAGAAGCAGTGTCTACCGCACTCTTCCTTTTGCACATAATTTGTGCAACCAATCAGAGTTGGTCTCATCCAACGTGGTATCTTCAGACGCTGATTAATGAGGTGCTGCATCCATACAGTAAATAATATATGTGCACCGGAGTCGATTCGTTTAGGTTTTAAAGGAAGTATATTCACTTATTGGCCTTTTTGTCGTACGTGGGATAGCAGTTATGTGCTTGGATGAAGACGCATGACATTTAAATCCCGCAAAGTCGTCTGCTTTTTCCCGCTGGTTACATTTTCAGAGCTCTTCAGGCTGAAAATGACGATCAATATGCTTCAATCTTGAACTTGGATTACTGTTTGTGCAGCGTTTCACATGGTCTCCCTGTATCGTATCTGTGTGGGCTTCCTTTGGGTTCTCTGGTTCCTTCCCTCTCTTCAAAAACATGCAGGTGGATTTAGGTCTAGGTATTCATGTGTGTGCATGGTGCGTCCCATCCAGGATATATTCTCCCACCTTGAGCACGGTGTTCCCGAGATTTACCAGAACCCAAACCAGGCTTAACCAGTCACTGCAGATGAATGAATGAATGAATATTTCAACATCGTACTTCCTGTTTAAAACAAGGGTCCACTGGATTCTCCCCTTCTGAAACAGCTTCTGTATTCACATTCGCATTCGCATCCGGACCACAACGCATTACTTCTTGTAGTGGATCTCCTCACTGTTTCGATTGAATGTATTGCCAGTGTGATAAACGTCGAAACTTGTCCCATGTCAGGTCGAGATCAACATTCCGTCGCTACCCAGCATCAGAGACTTTGACAGGATCCACTGCACAATCGGTTCATCCAGTAGTAAAGCTACCATGGTGGACTCGATGGTCAGATGCAACCTGCCTCCCCCTAACCGGCTTCCTCCTACACCGCCACACCAAGGTACCGCTCTAAAAACATGCAACGTGACATTACAAAGTCTACAATGTCATTTAGAATGTACAGTGATTGACATTTTTTGGTTTATGTGATGGAAAAACATGCTGCATTCAACCAAAAGTCGCCTAATTCTATACAAAAACAAACATAAAATAAACATGTCCTGGAAAGTCTTAAGGTGATTCCCTGAGCACAATTTCGCTGTGATTATTTGAATTAACGTGATATCTATAATATCTTGTTTTGTTTATTTTTGGATTCACGAAAATACCCGAATACTCTAGCTAACAGCCAGTAAAAGCCAGTGAGAGTAACGATAGGTGTCGTTACATTCTCACTGACAAGCCCAGTGACCCGCTAAACCCTGCCCCCACCCTCTTAAACCCCCGCAACCCCGCCACACCCCTGTGGCCAACCCAGCTCAGTTTTCAAGTCAAATTTTGGGGCCCAAGCACTGCTCAATCATGACATTATTTTCAATGATGTGATTCCTGGCAACATGTTCATAATTGAGCCATACGTTTATATAGACTTGAGGTGGGGGTAGGTTGTGTTGATTCATGCAAGGGGACGCGGTCTCCAACATAAATTTAATTCGACATGAATCTGATTCGGTACGACCATGCAGCAGTGGTGATCGAGGAGAAATCAGGGTTGCCAGAATCGGTTTGAACGAACTCTTCAATCGAATTGCAGACTACAAACCATTTCCGTAGGTTACCACTGTAACCCAACTACTTAATGGCCTAATATCAGCATACTTATTTTCAGATCATTTGGATTAAGGATAGAATGTGAAACATGACCTGGCTAACTGTAATGCTGTGTTTAAAGCCCCTGTCAACACTACGTTAAAAAAAGAAGCATCTTTGTGATGATAAAAAGCTTTAATTAAATCTACTAGCATTTATTACTGTAGTAGTAGGCTGAAAAAATATTTATCCCTAACTACATGCCTAATAGGAACTGTGGGCTTTATTCTGTTTGCAGCTTAAGTCTAACTAGTGAATATATATATATATATATATATATATATATATATATATATAAACGCTGGGAAAGTTTATTGTATTCAGAGTCAAGTTACGTGCATGCTTAACTGAACTCCTGGACTCCCCACACTTTCGTGTAGTTCACACCTACTCCCAGAATTGTCTTGAGTAGAGTGTTTGTCAACATCGTCTAGACTGCAGCCTTGAAAACACAAGCACTTGCCTTAAACCCTGATAAAAAAAAAAAAAGAAATAAAAAATGCAAACTTAAGAAAATAGATTGGTTCTTGTTTTATTGTGTTTTTTTTTTGTGTTCGTTTTTTTCCATTCTCGCTAGGCGCGTGTAACTCTGGATACGGCCCTGTGTGGGCATGTCAGATCGTATAATGATTGACAGTGGTGTCTCTCCGGCAATGTAAACAACTCGTGAAGTGCCAGTACTAGAAAAGCGTGTGCGAAAAAACAGAGCAGAGCTTGCACGGTGCTTTTGTTTGTACATCTGAGTAATGAATTTTACAGCAAAATCGTGTAAGATTGTGGTTCGTGGGCATTTCACTGCAAATGCTGTTCACGTTCATCACACATTAAGTGTAGATACCTTCAATAAAGGAAAAGTTATCTCATATTTCTCATTATTACATTTTATATAACAAATATAAGACTATCAAGCATTTTTCTACACATATTTACTCATTTTAAACTAACAATTGTCTTAGTAGGGGGCCAAGCACCAAAGGTGCATAGGCTCCCTATAGTTATTCTACCTTATCTTATTATTATTCTTCTGCTTCTTCTTCTTCTCACTAGGGTGTCTATGGTAGTCCATAGATCTGTCTAGTAAACAGTTATATAATTTAGCACACTGTTTGGGGAGGGTATAAGGAACATTCTGGCCAAATTTGGGCCAAGTGCTACCAACGCTGTAGCACCACCATCGGCTTAAACTTGGCCCTAATTTAGAAGTACTTTTATGGTCATGACTTTTGATCCATGTGTCCAAAATTTCAAAGCCTTGATTCCCTCGATCGAGACGAGTTGAACGCAGTCTACGATGTCAATTTCCGCCATCTTGGATTTTGTCTAAAAATATTTTTCCACTACTCCTCCTGCAAATTTTGACCCATCACCACCACATTTGGCACACATCATCTTCCGAGTACGCCTCACAGAAAATATCAAAAGAATTTTGAATACTCCAAATGGCGTTGCCGTAATGGGCCAATGAATCTGATAAAGACGCCGGAAAACAGGAAGTGAGGCTGTAATGACTCGGAAACGACTTTGCACCCTGACGCAAAACTCGGTAGGCCTCTTCAGCACCATGACCTGAGGCTATGCAACAAATTTTGTGACGGCACCAACTTCTGATTAAAAGTAACAATAACACACTAAAACAAATGCTTACATCTACTGTAACTGCCATTTTCGCTACTCCGCCTCCACATTTTGCCCAATCTTCACCAGAAAAAGGAATATTCATATTTTAAAACCGTTCTACAGTAATGGAATGGCAAATGCGTTAAACTACAATCATCCTTGAATCCCTTTGCCTACAGTTATGGCACTGCTTTCCTGTGACGGCATAAGCAACAATTGTAACACATCTGCGAATGTGCAGCTTACAGATTCTGGGTGCTTGGCCCCCGAAAATGCTGCTTGCAGCTTTAAATCTTTTGTCTTGTTCTTTCTTCAGAAATAAACAGAATGACTTGCCGATAGATTACTAGAACTATAGAACTATTTCAAGAGAAAAATTAGTTAAATGTCCCTATATTCCAAGATATTTTCACTTAATAAGATGTCCAGAAGTTGTTTATGATAACACTGTTAATAATGCCGATATACGTATAGTTTTGTCATGTACAAGTATCAGAATGTTCAGTGCTTTGCGGTGATGTGAGTATACCGAGATTTCTCTCCCGTTTGTCTCTGTGTGGAGATTCGGTGGCTGTGCCGGTGAGGATCTTCCTGAACGAGAGCGTGGAGGTAGCCTCCCGTGACTACGAGTTCTACGACTGTGCAGCAGCGGTGCGCAAAGCGGAAAATACTCCGTGAGTGGCTTCTTCTCTCTTCTCCCTGTGTCAGCGAGTGTGTCACTGTTTTGTGCTGACACAGAGCTACAAAGTGCACGTGTGCGTAATGAATATGAGCATTCATACCAATGAGACCAGCTTTTACTCAGAAATCGTGATACATGAGTGATGCTGGAATTGAATTTGCTACTGTAGAGACCTGTAGTAGGATATTCTGTTCCTTTACTCTCTCTTATTTTTTTCCCCCACCTTCATACCAAGAACAGGAAATTGCTTAAGTTTCCTATTCATTCATCAAAAGAAAAACCCAATCTCTTGTTTTTTGTGGGGGTTTTTTTTCTGCTTCTTATACTTTTTCAATTTGTTTCTTTTTTTTAAGCACTCTGGACTGCATCTGATGAATGAGCTTTGTTTCCTAGGAATTGAAAAGATGTGTGTTCTCCGCGAAATTTACACACTGCTTGAAAAAATGTAATTACTGAGCGCTGGAGTCTGTGTTAGTGCTTCTCTCTCCGTTCTGTCTAAAAGTGTGTGTTTTATTCCCTGTTCTGTGCTTAACTCGCAGGTGTATAGCGTGTGTGAGCAGACCGTGGGCGTGTCAGTGGAACACTGCCGATCACACGTGCTCGGATATGAATGATGCTGAAACCGGGCCCAATATTATCAAAAACAGACAGGTGCGAAAAAACGACCAAACCTCATTTACTCATTTATCTACGGAGGGTAACTGTTAGCTTTCAGACAGAGATTTATTGCTGTGTATTGAATGATCTGATTATGTCACAGGGCCAAGATGTAATTATAAATGTTAGAGATACGCATGCATAATGAAATGTAATAGATTAGGAAAGTGGATTTTTGGCTTGCCATGGAACCTTAAAGGAAATACATGAATCATTTGGATTTATACATACGTACATACAGGATATACATACATACTGTACATACATACAGGATATACAGTATAGCCTGGACAGTATTGCCCACATTCGGCTTCAAACATAAAGATATAAAATTTTACTTTTTTGTGAAGAATCACCAACAAGTGGGACACAATTGTGAAGTGGAACGAAATCTATTGGATATTTTAAACTTTTTTAGCAAATAAAAAACTGAAAAGTGGTGCGTGCAAAATTATTCGCCCTCTTTACTTTCAGTGCCGCAAACCCCCTCCAGAAGCCATTTCTCAACGTTTGGTGTGACGTTTGGTGTGTCTCCCAGGTGGCTTGTGGCAAACTTTAGACGAGACTTTTTATGGATATCTTTGAGAAATGGCTTTCTTCTTGCCACTCTTCCATAAAGGCCAGATTTGTGCAGTGTACGACTGATTGTTGTCCTATGGACAGACTCTCCCACCTCAGCTGTAGTTCTCTGCAGTTCATCCAGAGTGATCATGGGCCTCTTGGCTGCATCTCTGATCAGTCTTCTCCTTGTCTGAGCTGAAAGTTTAGAGGGACGGCCAGGTCTTGGTAGATTTGCGGTGGTCTGATACTCCTTCCATTTCAAAATGATCGCTTGCACAGTGCTCCTTGGGATGTTTAAAGCTTGGGAAATCTTTTTGTATCCAAATCCGGCTTTAAACTTCTCCACAACAGTATTACGGACCTGCCTGGTGTGTTCCTTGGTCTACATGATGCTCTCTGTGCTTTCAACAGAACCCTGAGACTATCACAGAGCAGGTGCATTTATACAGAGACTTGATTACACACAGGTGGATTCTATTTATCACCATCAGTCATTTAGGACAACATTGGATCATTCAGAGATCCTCGCTGAACTTCTGGAGTGAGTTTGCTGCACTGAAAGTAAAGAGGGCGAATAATTTTGCACGCACCACTTTTCAGTTTTTTATTTGCTAAAAAAGTTTAAAATATCCAATAGATTTCGTTCCACTTCACAATTGTGTCCCACTTGTTGGTGATTCTTCACAAAAAATTACAATTTTATATCTTTATGTTTGAAGCCTGAAATGTGGCAAAAGGTTGAAAAGTTCAAGGGGGCCGAATACTTCCGCAAGGCACTGTACATATATACATACAGGATATACATACTGTACATACATACATACAGGATATACATACTGTACATACATATATACATACAGGATATACATACTGTACATACATACATACAGGATATACATACTGTACATACATACATACAGGATATACATACTGTACATACATATATACATACAGGATATACATACTGTACATAAATGCATACATACATACATTATATACATACATACTGTACATACATATTGGATATACATATATACATACATACTGGATATACATACATACATACATACAGGATATACCTACATGATGTACATACATAAATACTTTACATACATACAGGATATACATACTGTACATACATACATGATATACATACAGGATATACGTACTATACATGCATACATACAGGATATACCTACATGATATACATACACAAATACTTTACATACAGTATATACATACATACAGGATATGCATTCAGGACATACATATAGTACATACTGTACATACATATATACATACATACAGGATATGCATGCATACATACATACATACAGGACATACATACCTACATGTGCATACATACATTCAGGATATACATACATAAATACTGCACATACATAAATACTGTACGTACATACAGGATATACATACTGTACATACATACATACACGATATACATACATACATACATACACGATATACATACATACATACGTACATACATACACGATATACATACATAAAGGATATACATACATACATACATACATACATACATGATATACATACATAAAGGATATACATACATACATACATACACGTTATACATACATACATACAGGATATACATACATACATACATACATACATGATACACAATATAGACCATAATGTTTTGAAATACTTTGTTTAGGTTGTTTTCATGGCCATACAGGAGATTGAAAATTGTCAGAATTAAGCCATGTGTGTGTTTTGTCTTTCAGACAAAGAAATGTCCTCGGTTTGAAAACCCAGATCCCGTCCTCATTCCAGTGGGATATAAGACTCGCATCAGTTTTGAAGGAGTAAATCTGGAGCCCTACAAGGTGAGCCGTGACCTCTAGTTATTCTCGATTATGACAAACGCCTATATGTAATATCCCACTTTAAAGTGAACACTCCTACTCCTGCACATTCATGGCCCTATCTAATCACCCAATCATGTGGCAGCATCACCATGCATAAAATCATGCTGTTACAGGTCCAGCGCTTCGGTTTTAAAATGTCCACGTCGATCCTTTCAGAACGACGGAATAGAATGTGATCTTTGACCGTGGCCTGGTTGCTGGTGCAAGATGAGCTGGTTGGAGTTTTTCAGAAACTGCTGCGCTCCTGAGATATTCGCAGAAAAACACCCACTGAATGTCAGTTCTGTGGGCGGGAACACCTTGCTGCTTGTGAGAGGGGTGAGATGAGAACAGACCGGTTCAAGCTGACAGGAAGGCTACAGTAGCTCAAATAACTACTATTTACAAACACGCTGAGCAGGAAAGCATCTCAGAGTTCACGATAAGGAAATCATTCAAGAACTCAATCTTTAATACAACTTCATAAAACAGTCTGATGGCAAAACACAATGCTCGGACGAGGTTAACAAACTGACCTCGCCAACATTTAACAAACGTTTATTACGAGTTCATTTTCATTGACCGTAACGTTATGGACTTTTCCGTGCCGTAAGCAGTATATAGGTTCGGTCCTAACGAGTTCTTAACGTTCTAACGAGTAACATAACTTTTTTTTCTTTCCACCGCTAGTTTCTATACACAGTACACTCACCGTCCACTTTATTAGGCACACCTGTGCACCTGCTTATTTATGCAGTTATCCAATCAGCCAATCATGTGTCAGAAGCACTGCGCAATAGATCACGCAGCTAAAAGTCTGAATGGGAGAAAAGGAGACTGCGGTGTGGGGAAAATACCAGGAGATCAGCAGTCTATGAAATACTCAAATCAGCCCATCTGGTACCATCAGAAGCCACAGAAATCACAACACCCGTCCTAGGCCTGTTTAATACTTTCCCCCGAAATATTCCGGTGGCTTCTCCAGTAAATACAGTTTAAACATATTTCTTTATTTATTTATTTCACATTCGCAAGAAACTTCTAAATAAATAAAGAAATAAATAAATAAAAGTGCCGTGACAGAAAGCGAGAGCGCGGCATCGGCGCCTCTTTCAAGCGGAGAGCGCGAAGCACCTGCGCAGCTGTCAATCATTCCAGATTCACATGTCAATTGGCTCCTCTGATGTTTTTATTGGGGGGTGGGGGGGTGGAACAAAAAAAAAAAGACGACTTTTGGAATATTTGAAAATGCTTAGCTCTTACTCAAAATGTGTGAAGGTCTGAAACGTGCATTTAAATTTTTTTTTTTTTGTATTTTTCTTCTCTCCTGTAACAGCACCACTCCTCCTGCCCCCCCACCCCCCACCAAAACAAGCGCGCGCACACACACACACACACACACACAGGCAGTTTGAATGCCTCAGTCTTACAGGTAGAATTCATTGAAAACCATTCCAAAGTCATCCTGACTAATCACCTTTATCCCATGATGAGAACATTTCTACCTTGGTAGGTGTGGTCGCTTCCATAATGACTCCGCCCCATCCACAGGACACGAGGGTTCGCTGAATGGTTCAATGAGGATGAACATGAACATGCTATGGCCTTCACAGTCCCCTGATCTCAACCCTTCTGAACTCCTATGACAGACCGTCCAGCATCATTCTGCGTTGTTGCTTCTGTCACTGACTACATTAACATGGACAGTAATAATCGAATTATGGACCTTATTCTGAATAAGACCATATTCCGATTAAGGTGTTTACATGAGTCGCTTTTAGAATATTCCTTTCACGTTCCTGTTTTACACGTTATAGAACATAGATCGATTAACAGCACACGTCATTACGTCCCCACGCCACGCCGTCCGACTTTCACTCCAGAATCTCACGTATCGACACACAGTTCGTCTTCGTTATGGGACCGTATACAGTTTTGGGTGTTTTTAATTTTACGAAACTTCAAGTGCGGTTAATTACTTGTCATGCTGTATGTGCTAATAGACAACTGCTTGAAGCTGTTGGCTGCACCCCAAAACGCGTACTTACCTACACATATATATCGCCTACTTATAGGCGATATATATGTACTATATATGTACTATAGCGAGTAAAGTGGCAAGAAAAAGTATGTGAACCTTTTGGAATTTCATGGTTTTCTGAATAAATTTGTCATAAAATGTGATCTGATCTTCATCTAAGTCAGGGGTATTGACAAATATAATGTGTCTAAAATAATAACACCAAAAAAATTCTGATCTTTCATTTCTTTATTGAATACACTCATACAACATTCAAAATAGCAGTGGAAAAAGTAAGTGAACCCTTAATAACTGGTTGACCCCCATCCCCTTGGCACTAATAACCTCAACCAGGCGCTTCCTGTAGCTGTGGATCAGACCTGCACATCGTTCAGGAGGAATTTTAGCCCATTCTTCCTGGCAGAACTGCTTTAGCTCGGTCATATTCTTTGGACGTCCCATGTGTATGTCTCTCTTCAAGTCATTCCATAGCATCTCTATTGGGTTGAGGTCTGGGTTCTGACTTCCGGTCACTCCAAAAGGCAGATTTTGTTTATCGGAAGCCATTCTGTTGTGGAATTGCCGTCCGGTGTTTTGGGTCGTTGTTCTGTTGCATCACCCAATCTTACGTTACCATCAGCAGATGTACAGACATTCTCACATTATCCTGAAGAACTGTCTGATACACTTGGGAATTCATCTTCCCCTCAATGATTGTAAGCTGGTCAGGGCCTGATGCAGCAAAGCAGGCCCAAATCATGAGGTTTCCTCCACCATACTTTACAGTTGGGATGATGTTTTCATAATGATATGCCGTGTCCTTTCTACTCCAGATGTAATGCTGTGTGGTATTTTTTTTTTTTTTTTTTTTTTTAAAATATTTTTTTTAAATTTTAAAGGTAAAATGTATTTATTATTAATTTTTTTTATGTATAAATGTTTTTTTAATTATTTAATAATTTATTTATTTTTTTTGTTTTGTTTTTTTTGTTTGTTTTTTGTTTTTTATGTTGTTTTTTTTGTTTATAGTTTTTTAAAAAAAAATAAAAGATAGTAAAAATGATTTCTAAAATTTTTTTGTTTTTTTTTTTGGTTGTTTTTTTTTTTTTTTTTTGAGTGTTTATTTTGTTGTTGTTGTGTTTTTTTTTTTGCTTTTTTTTGGGAAAGGAGAAAAAGGTCCAAAGTTCTCATTTGTAGAATGTTTGCCTAACTGTAGACTTGAATTTCTAAAGTCTTTGAAATCACTTTGTGACCCTTGCCAGCTTTCTGTAAATCAACTATTCTTGATCGTAGATCCTCTGAAAGCTCTTTTTGGCGAGGCATGGCTCACATAAGCGTGTGCTTCTTGTGCAGACCAAACTCCAAAAGTTTGAGGGGTTTTTATAAGTCAAAGTAGCTGTAGTTGACACCTCCAAACTCATTTTCTTAACCAGACTCCAGGTGTGCAAAAAAAATAAAGAACAATTTTTGAGGTCATTTACTCAAGGGTTCACATACTTTTTCCACAAGCACTATGAGGTTTTTTTTTGGTTGTTCTCAATAAAGACATGAAAGGTCCGAATTTTTTGTGTTATTATTTTAGGCACATCATATTTGTCACTACCCCTGACTTAGATGAAGATCAGATCACATTTTATGACAAATTTATTCAGAAAACCCTGAAATTCCAAAAGGTTCACATACTTTTTCTTGCCACTGTAAGTACGCCGTTTGGGACGTAGCCGTGCTCGCGTTGTTTGCCGTCAAACGGTTGAGCGCTGCCGTGTGTGTACGTGTCCTGTCACAAAACGTGGTGAAAACTCCCACACGACGTTAATAGTGTGATGAAGGCGTGTACATGTCGGTAACGCACTTCCATAATGCGACTAAAACAGGAATACTCCACACGTCTTCATTCCATTTGTCTTTACTTCGAGTATGACTTTAATCGGATTAAGGTCATCGCTGTTTACATGCTAGTTTCTTAATCCGAATATCGTCTTAATCGGGTTAATATCGGATTATCGTTGTCCATGTGAACGTACTCCGTGTCGAAGACTGTTCAAATTCAGCAGGCCAATATTAGCTTTACGGTACAGGTGTGAAAAGAAAAGGCCTCCAGGAATGCTCTCACACAGCGCTCACTCAGCGCTCGCTCACAGCTACTCCTCATACAGTATTAATTCAGTAATACCTGCGAACTGTTGATGTTGCAGGGCAGAGAGTTCACCATCGGTACAGACTTAATGAAACAGTTTGAAGACGATGTGAAAACTGAAGAAGGACCATTTTTCTCTTTCACTGGATACACGGTGAGTAAAACGGATATCGCATGCTGATCTCTCTCTCTCTCTCTCTCACACACACACACGCGCACACACACACACTCTTGTAATTACATTATTAAATGCCTCCCCCCCACCCACACCCATTATCAGAATATGCCTCTGCATATGTAGGCAATACGGTTGAAGTAAACCTTTGATTGATTGTTCTGGTCATTAGTATTCTAGCTGGCTGTCACTTAGGTCCTCTACTCCAGGGATATCATTATTCTGTCAGAGCGGCTCTACTCCGTTTGACCCACTGCAGCTCTGAATATATTATGATTCTCTTAACTCAATCTGAAGTTTGAATTATTATTATTAGTAGTAGTAGTAGTAGTAGTATTGCCAAAAGTTCCACAGTTTTGCCACTTCAAAGGAAGTCCAGCCACCAAAACCTGAACGCTCCCTTTATTTTTTTCTTTCTTTCTTTTTTCTTCCCCTAAATGAACTCATGAAATAGTCTGTCATTATATAATAACTCGGAGAATGACACACATTGATTTTGAAATTTTCAAAGAGCTGAAAAAAGTACTTTCCAGCACGCACGCACACACACACACACACACACACACACACACACACACACACACACACACACACACACACAAAAACCCAGATATTAATAAGAACGTCTTTCTCTGAATCCTAGTTTGTTCTCTTAAACATACCTTTATGTAGCAAAATGATTTAAGGCACGTTTGGAATAAATGCCGCGAAGAACGATATCCGTCACCATGGAGAAAACCAGAGAACCCCGGGGATCCTGTAACGATGTAACGACTGCATCGTGACTTCTGTTCAAGTCCCCATGAAATCCAAATGGACGTTTTGGTGGCTTTTCATACGAATATGTCGGATTGAAGGTTATCTATAAGCTAGTGCGCGCTGAAGTGTCCCGCTCCTAACGGTATAAATATCCATGGTACTAACTGTCAAGTATGGGTTTAGCCTGGGCTGTGAGGTTAGCTAAACGCTATTGGCTGTTTAAAAAGGGGGAGGAGACACTCTATGTCCCGCCATGACTTCCCATGACTTCGCATTTCAAGGCACTTTATGGTATGGGGACTTTAGGTATCAGGGTATTATAGAACAGAACCTGGTTGCTTCCGACAGGAAGTGAGAACAAGATAATAAGCGCAGACTTCCTCAAAATTGATCTTAATCTCTGTGTTTAAACCCGAGTGAAAGCTGCGATTTGTTTTGTAAGAGGGACGTGCACGTGCACAGAGCTAACGATATGAAAGAGTTCGAGATGCTATGCGTGGAGAAGCGGTCGAAGAGCCTTTTGCGAGCGTCTCCAGTGGTGTTCGATGTTTCGAGGAAGGGGGTCAGTGGACGTTTTATTACATTAGAAAATGAGCGAAGCTTTCAGAGATCGTCCGGTGATCGCAAGTTCGAGACCTGGTGATGCCACAGCCATCAGTTGCTGGGAGACCAAGAGAGCAGAATTGGCCGTGGTGTCTGGGTGGGAGGGGCATACGCGTTCTCCCCTGTCAATCACAGCAGCACAAGCCTATCATGGCCTTTTTATAGCTTTTTATAGTGCCTCCAGCGAGAGAGCAATTGAATCCCAAATCGGCCCAAATACAGTGAACCAAACAAGCCGTGTGTTTTGGGTTACGGATGATTTTTTATTTATTTTAATTTTTTTTAAACCTCAGCCGCTTGCCGAAAACGGATGCAAAAAGTACAGAGCTGCGGAAATAACGATAATGATAATGGTCATGAGACTTTATTGATCACATATACATTACAGCACAGTGTGAATATTTTCTTTGCATACTCCGGCGTGTTAAGAAGTTGGGGTCAGAACGCAGGGTCCGCCATGATACAGCGCCCCCTGGAGCAGAGAGGGTTAAGGGCCTTGCTCAAGATCCCAAAAGTGGCAGTGCTGGGGCTTGAACCCCTGATCTACTGATCCGTAACCCAGAGCCTGGCAGTGCTGGGGCTTGAATTGTGGGAAATTGTGTTCTGTAAATTTAGACTTACAAACAAAAAGAGAAAATAAAAGTGGATGTGATGCACTTTTATTGTGTGTGGGTGTATATATATATATATATATATATATATATATATATATATATTAGTGTATGTATGTGTATTGATCTTAAATGCAATATATATATTTTTTACACACTTGGCAAAGATTTGGTTATTTTTTATATCATCGTATTTCTGACCAAAACATAAAGGAATTTAATGCATGCGTCTTTAGTCCTACACGTCCCTCAGCCGATGAATTATTATTATTATTATTATTATTCACGTTTGGCTTTGTTTTATTATGTGCAGTGAGAAAACAAACCCAACCAGTTAGTTGTAGTAAAAGCATGACTTTTGCATCATTGCGCCCCCTGTCGATTAAAGCAGAGCTTATTTCGCAACACCTCATCAAATGACTCTCTGACTTTCAACGGCTCAGAGTGTGGCAGGGAAGCGGCATGTAGCAGCACACCACGAGAACAGGCCTGGAGCATCGATTCTCTTCAGCTCTGTTTGACTTGCTGCCAGATGCACTCCCAGGGAGAGGGGGAGTGTGTGAAAAGCATACACAGAAATATTTTTTTTAAATTTAAAAAAAAAAAAAAAAAAAGGTAGACTGTTCTTGTGACTATATAGTGACTTATATAGAGCCCAGAAAATTAAATATTATACACCGTTCAGCCATAACGTTAAAACCACCTGCCGAACACCGTGTAGGTCCGCTTCCCCTTGTGCCACCAAATCAGCTCTGACCCGTCGAGACACGGACTCCACAAGACCTCTGAAGGTGTGCTGTGGTATCTGGGACCGAGGTGTTAGCAGCATCCTTTAAATCCTGTAAGTTGCGAGGTGGCGCCTCAATGGATCGGACTTGTTTGACCGGAAACATCGCAGAGACGCTCGATCGGATTGAGATCTGGGGAATTTGGAGGCCGAGTCAACACCTTGAACTCCTCTTCCTCATGTTACAGAAACCGTTCCATTAAAGGCAACTGTGGCGCAGGTGGTCGAGCGGGTTGCCCACTAATCGTAGGGTTGGTGGTTCGATTCCCGGTTCACGTGACTCCTTGGGCATGACACTGAACCCCAAGTTGCTCCCGATGGGAAGTTAGCGTCCTGCATGGCATCTCTGCTACCAGTGTGTGTGAACCGCTAAGGTTCAAAAGCCACTATACTTATATCCTTAACAATTTTAGCAGATCCTTTTCATCAGCTTGCCCATTTTTCCTGCTTCCAACACGTCGTCTTCAAGAACCGACTGTTCACTTGCTGCTTAACATAAAACATATCCCCGCTCTGTACTAGATCATCAGTGTTCTTCACATCCACCTGTCATGTTGTGCTTTAATGATATGCAGTATAAACGAGACTTTTTTTTAATAGCATGGATGGATTTCTTTCTGCTTTGTGTTGCTTTCTGTAGTTTTCGTATGATAAGGCTCAAGAGACCAGCATCCTGTTCCATATTAAAGACAAGTACACAGAGAAGAAGATTGACAGCACACTAAATGGTATGTATGTGTGTGTGTGTGTGTATATATATATATATATGCATATGCTGCTGTACGATAATGAGTAAGGTTGTCTGTGTTGTGTATTTTTTTTCTTTTCCTGTAGTGACGCTGTATAACTGTTCCTTGGGCCGGGAGGACTGCAGTCTGTGTAAGAACACGGACTTTAAGTACAATTGCGTATGGTGTGCTCGGTCACGCTCCTGTGTGTTTCATAAACTGTGTCCCAGCGACGAGGAGCAGGAATGTCCAGACCCTGTGATCTCAGCAGTGAGTTCCACTCCGACACGCTGTACCAATAGTATACACGGTATAAATAGAAGATCTATAGAGAGTATCTTCTCTTTTTTTTGGGGGGGGGGGGTCGTGTACTGTATGTAAAGTACGTAGTTAAGTGTTGGATTTATAGTTCATCTGAACTGCCCTTTGTACTCGTTTCCTTCTAGATAAGTCCACGCTACGGTCCGCTGAAGGGCGGCATCTCGGTCACCATTAAAGGTTCTAACTTGGGCATTCACAAGGATGATATCAAGAGCATCTCGGTAGCAGGAGTTTCCTGCATCCACCAGGAGGAGAAATACTCCGTTTCGACCAGGTGATGGTTTCACATGCAGTCATGGTGTTTCTGACATCAAATATTAAACTGTTGTTTCTAAGGGACTGGAGTGTGGAGGTCTTTTGGAGCTCTGGGACGCCAAGTAAAGCCAGGCCTGTGTGTGTGTTCGTGTCTGGTAGTGCAACTCGTAAAGTTTCATGAAATTTTTATTTTTCCAGCCTCTCGGGTATCTATGCTCTCCGGAACGCTGCGAACTTGTATTCGATATCCGAGTCTTAGGCTGAGAGGAAAGAAAAGTGGCGGCTGAAAAGATTGAAAGCTAAAGCAGTAATTCTGGCCCTAACCTGTCCTCTAAGCACGGGCTGGGATGTGCTAGCGAGATCCCACACTGAGCTTTTAAGCTCACTTACACTGCTTATGTCCGAGGGTGGTCCGGCTTTGTGTTCGCTTGGCTGCTAACAAGCCTCTCAAGTCCCGAGGTCTGTGAGTGTGTGTGAGTGAGGGAGAGAGAAAGCTCCAGGCATTATTCAGCAGGGTTTTGGCATCAGCGTGGTGCATACACATTCACAGCGCTTTCAGCCAGAGGCTTCAGTACGTCTCACCAGGTGGAATCTACTCCACTGAGTTGTATAGTGCAACGCTGAGAGTCGGAGTTATTGTTCAGCGCTGGACTTCCGCATCAGGACGCACCGCTCGCACCGTTCGTCTGCTCTCGTGCCGAGTGCTTTTAGACATACCACAGAGAAAATACCTATAGATCAAGATGGGGAAAATAACCCGAAAGTTTGCTTCTCGTCCTCTCGCAGCGTCGTGTGTGAAATCGGCCAAGTGCTCCAGCGTGGCCCGCACGAGGGGCTCGTGAAGGTGGAGGTCAAAGGAGAGAGGAGAAGCAAATCCTCGGTCTTCTTTACATATCGGGTAAGGCACAAATCTTACCCAGCATGCATTGTCACTGATTGAGCAGGAAGTATTTTTTAACCCTCTACTGCGTTAATTATTACATTTACATAAAAAAAATTTCATTAGTGAATTAGTCCAATAGTTCATATAGTCAAAAATAACTAAATGTATGAGAACAATTTCAGTTACCACATTTTCCAGACCGAGTTGTAGGAGTTTTGTTTTTTCTTGCCACTTAGTAAGCATGCACAGCGGGGGAAATAAGTATCGAACATTTTGTTTCAGTAAATATATTTCCTATGAGGTTATTCACGTGAAATTATCACCAGACGTCAGTATTAACTCAAGAAATCTGCACACATAAAAAAAATCACAAAATGAAAGTCTATAAATGAAGTTATGTGTAATATAGCGTGGTTTTCTCTGTGACGATGACACCTGCTGCCTCTGAGTGTTTCTGGAGCTCTTTCCGAGTGGCTCCTGGGCTACACTTCTGACTATTCTCCTGACTCCCTGGTCAGAAGGTCTTGGGAGAACTCTGTGCTTTTACGCATCGTGAGGCCTTTTTATAGACCATCAGTTTACTAACCCAGCTAATATTAATTTGCACAGATAGGGGGTGTAATTACTTACGGATTTCAGCTGGTTCCTTGCCTTGGAGAATTGCTTTTTCTTAGCGTGTTCAATACTTTTTCCGCCCGTGTCATTCCACTTTATTACACATAACTTCATTTATTGACTTTAATGTTGTGAATACTTTATATTTCTTGAGTGAATATTGCAATTGCAAAATGCCTGCAAAATGTTTTTCCTAGGTTGGATGTGAAAAAATGTAAATGATCCTATTAGTGTCTTTTTTTGCGGTATGTGGGTCTGTTTCAATCCATGAACGCACATGCAACAGTTCCATTATCGCATATTGTTGCCGTTTGGCAACAATTACATCTTACCATTTAACAGAAAACTCAAAATGTACATTATAAACATGTTTAAATGACGACAAAATAATCAATTAAATATCCGATAATGTTTCAATTTTTTCTTTTAAGTAGTTTTGTGTAAAGATTGAAAAATGTATCAAATGCTGGGACCCCTCTGGTGGTGCCCTTTACTATGCCATGTGATTGCTGAAAAGGATGTGCAAACAGCACTTCCTGTATTGTGATATGGCTTTTTTTTTTTTTGCTCGAAGTTAAAGCTCCCTTTTTCTCCAGTTACATCGTTGTTTTGTAGTATCAAAAAATTGGAGACCAACACCATGCAGTAACGGGTTAAAGAATGGGGAACGCTGTTGTAGAAAAGTAATCAGAGGAAGTAGTCGCAGCATGTCTTGTGTAAGTGTTTTATTCCGATTACAACATTCACATTAACCACGGAGTACTTCATGAATTTTTTTTAAAATGCATTCATGAATAAATAATGTACTTTTTATCCATTTCCAGTTACATTTAATATTGCGAAACGTCTGCGAAACAAGTTCACTGTTGTTAACGCTTACGTTATAGCAGCCTTAACAGTCGTTTCTTCACCATCCTCTCATTCATTCATTCATTCATTCATTCATTTATTTATTTATTTCTCGCTCGTGAAGTTCATAAGACAAAAAAACGAACCCGTTGTCGTGTTCCCGAGAAAGCTTAGAACGCAAAGTCGTAGCAGGAAGCATGCTGACCATTACACCGGAGACTCCTTCTAAATATTCATGACATCAACAATTACACGCTTTACATTTGTGAACTAAGAGCGCGTTTTTAGTAGCGGTTTATTCTTGGGTTGTGTGCGGAGTGGCCGCAGTGCAAGTCCCTGCCCACTACTTTTGATTCGGCCCACTACTGTCAGAGCCGCGGTTACAGAGCCTTCCGACCAATCGGATCCGAGAACGAAACGGCACCGTGTTACTTTCTTGTTGATGTGTATACATATGACGGCGTGGAATATCCGAGGACACGCCTCTGTAACGTCAAGGCTAACTGTAACATGAACGGACAATACGTAACCCCACACACAGACAAAAAAAACAAAACAGTAGACACTGACTCTGTTTGAGCTGCAGGTTGATGTGCGTTGTCCCCACGGTGACGGTGACGTTGTCCCCACGGTGCAATGTTTATCTGTCAGGTTAGCGGCTCACGCTAATCTTTGTGCATTAGCACATTTTATTGCATCACTATTATAGGGAGTTAACATTGCTCTATCCCTCCCACAGGGCTTTGCACAGGGATCTGTGTTTGCTCAATGAGCTGACAGCACTGGTGTGTGTGTGTGTGTGTGTGAGAGAGAGAGCCTCAGTGTCAGTACAGCCTGGGGAAGATATGAGACCAGAACTCGAGGGAGTTATGATACAGTTATGGAGTAGGTGGTAACAGAGTTAATGTCTTTCACTGCCAGTTTTTTAAGCTACAGCTCACTCAATTAGCCCCCAACTGATCCCCACTCGCAGGATGCACGGGCTCTAAGACTACTTTTAGACAGCAGACTGTAACGTTTCAATCGGCTTAGTTTTGGAAACGTGCACCTTTCTTTGCCTAATCGCATTACTGTGTTGAGAGAAGCTACCTGCTTTTTCCACATGAGCCGAAAAGCGGACGCGTGCGGATGAATATAGATGAGAACTAGGAGAAACGTGGGGAATTGTGTTACAGAGCACAAAAGGTAAAAACGACACGGTAAACGTTCGCGGCCGATAGACACAACGGATAACTAGATGACATTTGGTCGCCCTTGAGAGAGAGAGAGAGAGAGAGAGAGACCCTTACCCCACCCGGGATCAGACCCTCCTTTCACATGTCCACTTATTACGAGTGGCTGTGAATTTGAAGAAGTAAAAGGAAGTGAGTGAATGGTGTAACATGTTGAAATACACTGTAATTCCTCCACTATTATTCTCATTATTTTTGCAGGACCCCAGGCCTGAGGTGGTGCAGCCCAGACGCGGTCCCAGAGCGGGAGGAACGATCATCACCATCACCGGCACTGACCTCGATACGGCGTCCAAAGAAGACATTGACATCTCTGTGGGCGGAGTGGCATGCCCAGTGTGAGTGCAGTGTTGCATCATGGGTGATGTAGTTGTGCAATTGGCTTTATTACTCAGAGGAGCACACTTGCATAAAATTGGCTCGGAAGACGGCGAGGAAAGTAATTACTCATAACCTGTCCGAGTTTGGGGTACACATGACCTTATTTGCCTTTCTGTACTCTCATTTCTCTCTCTCTCTCTCTCTCTCTCTCTCTCTCTACTCTCTCTCTACTCTCTCTTTCTCTCTCTCTACTCTCTTTGTCTCTCTCTCTGCCTCTCTCTGTACTCTCATTCTCATTCTCTCTCTCTGCCTCTCTCCTCTCTCTCTCTCTGCCTCTCTCTCTCTCTCTCTACTCTCTCTCTCCATTCTCTCTCTCTATTCTCTCTCTCTACTCTTTGTCTCTCTCTCTCTCTCTGTACTCTCATTCTCATTCTCTCTCTGCCTCTCTCTCTACTCTCTCTCTGCCTCTCTCTCTCTCTCTCTCTCTCTCTCATTCTCTCTCTCTCATTCTCTCTCTACTCTCTTTGTCTCTCTGCCTCTCTCTGTACTCTCATTCTCATTCTCTCTCTCTGCCTCTCTCTCTCTCTCTCTCTGCCTCTCTCTCTCTCTCTCTCTCTCTCTCTCATTCTCTCTCTCTCATTCTCTCTCTCTACTCTCTTTGTCTCTCTCTCTGCCTCTCTCTGTACTCTCATTCTCATTCTCTCTCTCTGCCTCTCTCTCTACTCTCTCTCTCTGCCTCTCTCTCTCTCTCTCTCTACTCTCTCTCTCTCATTCTCTCTCTCTCATTCTCTCTCTCTACTCTCTTTGTCTCTCTCTGCCTCTCTCTGTACTCTCACTCTCATTCTCTCTCTCTGCCTCTCTCTCATTCTCTCTCTCTCATTCTCTCTCTCTACTCTCTTTGTCTCTCTCTCTACTCTCTCACTCTCATTCTCTCTCTGACTCTTTCTACTCTCTCTCTACTCTCTCTCTCTCTCTCTCTCTCTCTCTCTCTCTCTCTCTCTCTACTCTCTTTGTCTCTCTCTCTGCCTCTCTCTCTACTCTCTCACTCTCACTCTCATTCTCTCTCTCTACTCTCTCTCTCTCCCTCTCTCTCTCTCTCTCTCTCTCTCTCTCTCTCTCTCTCTCTTTTTCTCTCTGTGCTTAGATATTTTCCTTCCGGATTCATAATGCCCCACTTATCTTAACCTTTCCCCTCAATTTTCCTCTCTGCTGCTTGCCTTTTTACTAATTTTGTTTGAGGGTTTTCTTGCCATTGTTGCTTAATTCATTTTCTTCTCACTGGATGCCCCCCCCCCCTCTCTCTAACTAATAGTGAGGAGTTTGGGAAGCAAATCACATGTAAAGTGGGGCAGTACAGGAACGAAAAAGTGCCCTCTGACCCCCTGCCTATCACTGTGCGCTACGGGAAACACACCAGCATTCAGGTGCCTGCCTTCTTCCAGTTCTCCAGTAACCCGGACATTTCCGACCACCAGCCCAGAAGCAGCTTCGACTGGTGAGCTCACGCCGATTCCGCTCCCAAAACCTAGAAGGCTCGTGGTACTTGGTTTCTGAACGCACTTGAACGTAAAGCAGAAAACAGAACTTGCTGCATCGGATTCAAACCGTTCAGACTCCAACAACACGAGAGATTCGAGCTTTCGCCAGTGCTCGCCTTCACAAGAACCGATCCGGCCTGGTAGCAGTGTGGTGACACGGTGTGTTTTCTGTTGCCTGATGTTGACCACTACGTCCATGTGTAACTGTTTCAGCGGTGGGAGAAAGATCAGAGTGATGGGCTCCGGTTTCGACCTCATCCAGAAAGCCACCATGATCGTGCAAGCTTCGGCTGATGAATGGTCTGGACTTCACACTCCCATGGAGGTAAGCCTGTGCCATCTCGACAAATATTGTGATAAAAGCTGAGAATTTATTTATTCATTTACTTAGTTAGTTAGTTCGTTAGTTTTTGAAGATGAACTGCTTGTTGCATCTGTAACTTTTCGCTGTTTTTCGAAATCAATCTCCGTGAGATTCTGCTTTCGGTTATTTGATACGGCGGCCGGTTAATTCCGGCGCTGTCGTAAACAAAGCAACGAAGATTAAACAAGCATTTATCTTGTGCGGAAGCTTGTTCGCTTCGAAGTAATCTTTATTATCTGACGATGCTTTAAGACACCCCTCCAAAACACTTACACGGTCTCATACAGCTCTGTCTGAAATATCTCTAAATAAATAAATAAATAAAAATCTGGGTTTTTCACCCATCTTCTGTAACTGTAGGTAAAAAAAATATATATATATATATATGGCTGTTATTAATTGGACCGTGTCGTATAGGCTGAGCAGCGCTCTCGAATATTGCTGTAAGGGCTGAGTGGGTGAACTCCCACTCGGAGAGCAGCAAAGGGGAATGAGGGGAGAAATCTAATTCACTTTCATTTAGGAGCTGCATTAACACCGGGCCCGGCTGTTCGGCTTGATTAATACAAAGGGCCGCTCTAGTGAGCGGTCCTCTCTTTTTTCTTTCCACCGTGTGGGTGTTTGTGTGCGGAAATACATCGCATTGAATTGCACCGTGTCGGCTTTTCCTCTGTGCTTTCAGGTCAGTCAGGAGGCCCACAGTAAGAACGGCACCATGCTGCAGTTCCTCTCTCCTACCGTGAACAGATCGTACGAGAGCCAGTCCTTCAGAACGTTCATCCAGCTGGACAACCTCATCGAGGAACTGAAACCGTTCGATTACCACCCAGACCCGACCTTCAACGACCTCCCGAACAGAGTCATCCCAGAGAACAGCATGATCATCGTCACGGTGCGTCTCCACAAGACAAGTACACTCGGTCTGCGAGTCTTCTTTGCGCTGTTGGCGTTCATATAGGTGTGATTGCGAACCGCGTTTCGATGTACAGGAAAGCGTAACGTGGCGGTTTTTCAACAAGGCGCTGTTTTGAAATTCGTCCAAAAATTTCAATTGATGTCGAATTTATAAAAAAGTAATGCACGTTGTCCAGGGTCGCGGTTTTGCCAAAGCCATGACGGCGAAGGAAGCGGAGGCGTTCGTGGGTGACGTATCCTGTAACGTGAACACTCTTCAGGATGATAAGCTGTTCCTGGATCCGCCGAGCACCACCCCGAGATCTCGCTCCAAGAGACAGCGGAGAGACACGACATCTGAACCGCTAGACCTACTGGTGGGTTCTCGGTTTACGGCTTCCTGTCATTCCTCACGCGTTATATTCGATGACTGATTCACTCACTTGAGGCACGTCCACGTGTTTAAATAAATAAATAAATAGTGTTATAAATTCGTATTAGGTTGTACAAGCCGAGATTTATTCGAGAATTGATTTATTAGATGCACGCGTGTTCCGTCTTGGTTTAGCGTAGCCTAATGGGAGTATGGCAGGAAATAGGATGTAACCTTAGACGTTCCCAGGATGCCTTGCTTTGCGTACATGGTAATTAAAGTCCTGACCTGTCGTTTCGCTTCCCATCGCAGATAAAGTTTGGTAACGGCGAATGGTTGGTCGGCTCTGTGCACTACGAGAGGAAGTACGAGGTCAAACTGGATACGATTATCATCCCTGCGGTCATCGTCCCGATGCTGCTGATCATCGCCATCTCGATCGTGTGCTACAGGTAGCCAAACTCGTTCCATCTCCATCCAGTTAGCTGATAGACTTGTACGCGGTATGAAATAATGGCGTCTACGATAAAGAGTTATTAGAGAGTATCTTTCTGTGTCTTTCTTTCCGTTTCTCAATGGGGTTTCTGTTTTTAGGAGGAAGAGCCAGCAGGCGGAGCGGGAGTATGAGAAGGTGAAGCACCAGTTAGAGAATCTGGAGGAGAGCGTGCGTGACCGCTGCAAGAAAGAATTCACAGGTCGTTAAACCATTCATCTAAAAAAAAGAAACGACGACCAATTTTTAGCCTTTAAGCAAACACCATCTGTCTGTGCTTCTCTGCAGACCTGATGATCGAGATGGAGGACCACACGAACGATCTGAGCGAGGGACGCATCCCATTTCTGGACTACAAGACCTACACGGACCGTGTCTTCTTCCTGCCCTCAAAAGATGGTGCCAACGATGTCATGATCACCGGCAAGCTGAATATTCCCGAGTCCCGCAAAGCCACGGTGGCACAGGCTCTTAATCAGTTCTCCAACCTTCTGAACAGCAAGACGTTCCTCATCACTGTACGATGATGTTTTCACTCTCGCTCACAAACGCACACGTTCACACTTTAGACTGCATGAGGTTATTTATTTACTTACTTACTTTTGGCCCAAAGCAGTCTGCATCCGCCAATTTTTCTGACGGTCAGACTTTATGTACGCATCTTCCTCGAGGCAGTCATCAACTAAGATTAATCCCATCGACTATTAAGTCCTCTGATCACTCGGTTTCCACCACCACAATCCTTCACTCCACTTCTAACCCAGTTTCCGACCATGGGTTGGTCTTACTTAATAACTCCTTGTCAGTAAAGAGGAAAAGCAATTATTTTGGTGTCTTCTGAGTCAGAGGAATGTCGTCCTAAACACGAATAAAGCGTAATTCACGTCTCAACATCAGATAATTCAATCCCATTATTACAGTTATAACACAAAGCTACCTTCTGGGGCTTTAAGTTAACGGTGCAAGTAAATCCTGACTTCATTTCTATCTCATTTAATGCACACTCGCATGTCTAAGGCTTTTACATGTTATCTGAGCATGACTTGAATCTAATAAACACCCTGGTAATTAGTTACCCTCCTGGGTTTACCCAGTAAATCAGTGCCCTGTGCAATGAATTCAGCTCACTACTAAGTGGTGATGCCAAGTACACTTAAGCTGCATCCGTGCTGCCTTGACAATGACCATTTACAGGACACTACAGATGCGGTACGAGTGTACTTGTACTCTGGAGAGGTATCCGGGATACTCGGGAGAACCTAGGAGAAGTTTTGGTGAGAGAGGAGACGGGCACCATGTTGAAGTCGTCAATTATAGAGACAGACTCTAAAAGTTGTTGCTGGGAGACTATGCAAAAACGCCATGGTGGTACCTGCAGGATGCGCTGGTGGGCGCAACAGTGAGGGTAGCCGTCACGTTGAAAACGGAAGCCTTGCAAGTATTTGAACGCTCTCGTGATACTATTGAGGAGTGTAGGAGAAACGAGATGAAGTTGGAAATGACTTCATGAGAAAAGTGGCGGCTTGACGGTTAAGGCTCGGGGTTACTGATCTGAAGAGCGCGGGTTCAGGACCTGTCGCTGCCAAGTTGCTACTGTTGGGCCCTTGAGCAAGGCCCTCAACCGCTCAGGTGTATAAAATGAGATAAACGTAAGTCTCTCTGGATAAGGGCGTCTGCCAAATGCCATAAATGTACAAATACGTGAGTAGCCCATTAATCTACAGGTGCCCCAGTCTCTACGACTCGACTCCCAGGCATGGTATACTTGGGGTTTTTTTTTGTAACTTTAAAGGGTGGTGTTAGATCTCTTGGCCTCACTTCTTCCTATTGGATCTGTTTACCAGGTGTGGCCCAGAATTAGAGCATTAATCTCTCGAATAACATCTCTGAAGTACACAAGCCCGTTTACCACAGCGAAAGGTCTCAATCCGCAAAACTGCGCAGTACTTTTGTCATGTCTGTTTAATTTAATGGGTTTTAAGGCGTCTAATCAAAGCCATCCTTACTCTAAGGTATGAAACCAGTTAGAATTTCCATAATCGTATATAAAACATTTCATTAGTAACTCTTCCAGCACATTCTCGGCAGACATCGGACCCCGCGTCCACCACTGTCCCGTGCGTCGATTGGTGTTTCTGTTCTGGACCGCGAACAAACCAAACCGATTCTCTCACTCTTTGTAGTTTATCCGGACTCTGGAGGCTCGTCAAGACTTCAACGCGAGAGCTAAGGTGTACTTTGCGTCTCTGCTGACCGTGGCCCTGCACGGAAAGCTGGAATACTACACGGACATCATGAGGACGCTGCTGTTAGGGCTTATGGAGGAGTACGTGCAGAGTAAAAACCCCAAACTCATGCTGCGCAGGTGAGCTACCACCATCCCATCATTTCGAGGAAAGACCCTGAGCTTTCTCCTATTACGGGACTGCGCTTTAAACTTTGTTTGGGTATTTGTAATATTTTGGAACCGATGGCCTTTCTCCAACATGCATACTTGTTAAGTTAATTTGCGTTCATGTACAGACATTAAAACCTTCTTTCAGTTTCTTTCCGTAGAGCTTGAGTAAACTTTGCTTAGGCGCATTATATCAGATAAACGTTTGTTTGCCTCGTTCGCTGATCTGTTTAGCCATTTACCGGCCTGCCTTTTTTTTTTTTTTCTTTTTTTTTTTGCTTGTTTAATTATAATTCTCAATCAGCCGGTGATCTACGCTAATTATCCGCTCCTTGATTACTCCATAATTGTTCATTAAGTGCTAATCACTAGCATTTGGCACATTTATGGGTAAAAGCGCAAATAATTATTGGCTATATAATAAGCATGTGTGCATGTATTTTTCCTCTCAAGGTCAGAGACGGTGGTCGAGAGGATGCTGTGTAACTGGATGTCGATCTGCCTCTATCAGTTCCTAAAGGTAATGCAGGCCTCAGCACAGCAGGAACAGTCTTGCTGTCTCAGCGTCGCTATTGTACAAACATAACGCCTGAAATCAGCACTGTATAACACCGTAGTTCACCAAAGAACATTTCAAGAAAATAGATTACTACGTGGTTATTAATATGTTTTTAAGGTACTACGTACGGCATGTGGGGATTTGCGGGGGGTCTTGTTTTTTTTTTTTTTATTATTATTATTTGATTTTCCGAATGTTAGCTAGATTAGGTTATTCCTTTCCCTTGCTTATTACCACGGAACCTTTTGAGACATGACATTTATTAAACATTACGACTGTCATATCTAATAAATGTCAGGAGCGACTCCGTCGGAGTTTTACTTAATGTTGGGAGCTAACACGAACGCGTAGCCATGCAGATGCGAGGAGAAACCGCGTCCTTGTTTTAGTCACAAGAACGTCGGGTTACAGTTCATACCGTAGCTGATGATGATGATGATGATGATGATGATGATAAAGACGACCGGTTGCGTGTAAGTAGAGCGCGAAGGCCACTTTCTAACCCTAGGTTTGTATGACTGATTCTGCACTCTGGTTTATATCTGCAGGACTCCGCAGGAGAACCTTTGTATAAACTCTTCCGAGCCATAAAGCATCAGATAGAGAAAGGCCCAGTGGATGCGCAGGTGAAGAAGGCTAAATATACACTGAATGATACAGGCCTGCTGGGGGATGATGTGGAGTACTCCATGCTGGTAAGAGCTGGGTGGACCTTTCCTCATAACCTTGATTTGTTTTTGCTTGTACTGTACGAACACGTTTCCCGATGCGCGTATCGTTTCTGTCGTTTCAGACCCTACAGGTGTTGGTTCAGGGGGAGGGGCCTGACATCACTCCAGTGAAGGTGCTGGACTGTGACACTATTTCTCAGGTGAAAGAGAAGATCATTGAGCAGGTGTACAAAAACTTACCCTACTCACAGCGGCCAAAAGTGGATAGTGTCACACTTGGTAAGGCTGCAACCGCGTGTGCGTGTGTGTTGTTGATGATGGTGACGTTTTCTAGCTGTGTGTGTTTGGTGACCATGCCACTATTCAGGTGGTCAGGTGTTTTTGCTTGGTGCCTATAAATAGCTGCCCCTTTGAGGGGCCGTATTTTGCGCCAGGAATACAAAGTGGATTGCCGACCGTCTGCTTCTTTGACTATAAGACGGAACGACCAAAAGTTTGTGGACACCTGACCGTCACACCCATCACACCGTCCAGTTCATCCCAAAGGTGCTGGGCTGGGATGGGATGAGGGCGGGGCTCTGTGCGGGACATTTGCGTCGTTCTACACAAACCATGTCGGTCCACATGTTCATGGAGCTCGCATGACGATGCCCCTGGTACACAGTTTGCCGTTCGAGTGACGGGAAATCGTAATGCTACAGCATAAAAAGTCGTTCTATACAATTGTGCGCTTCCGCTCGTTTGGGGAAGAACCACATATGGGTGTGATGCTCAGGTGTCCACAAATGATGGTGATGAAAATTACTTGATTAGCATTAGCGTGTGTTGTTAGAGTAAATATGCTATAGAACAGGTCAAGAGCTGCTGTTTTTGTGCTTAGATAAGCTTCATACACTAAACCTGTGTCCAAATGCTATTACACACTCTCTTTAACTTTTAACCAGGATTTGGAAAAACTGTAGATAAAACAACTGGCCACTTTTTTTTTTTTGCAAATGTTTTGGTGGGGTTTTCCCCCCTTGAACTACATATACAGAGTCATTAGCTTGTTTGCTTGCTAGCAGTAATGTCACAGAGTCAGGGTCAGCACAGGGTGTATAGATGCAAAGATTTATAAGCGGAATATTTATGAGATTATTAAATTATTTAGTGAATTAAAGTATTAGTATTTTACTTGCGACACTTGTTTTACTTGTCCACACATCTTTTTGTTTTGAAAATGCATTCGCGTTTGACCGCAGAGCCTTTGGGACGAGCTCCGTTCCTGAAGTATAGATGCTTCAGGTCTCCAGTGTCTTATTTAAAAGCTTTGACATGAGCTGTATCGTATTACAGTGGCCCTTAGATGGAGAGAGAGTCCCGTCTAAAATCCCCCCCCCCCACACACACACACACACCATCCCCCTGCCCTCTCCCAAGGGGAAAGTGGCAAGAGAGAAGTTAATAAAGGCGTATTAGTACTGGTACACTGACTAAACCTAGCATTAGAGGCGGGATGTTTTTTGTTTCAGCCTGAAAGATTCTCTTACACCCTCCACAGAGTGGCGCCCCGGCTCCACAGGGCAGATCCTGTCGGATCTTGACGTGACGTCCCAGAAAGAAGGCAGATGGAGACACCTTAACACACTAGCGCACTACAACGTGAGTATCACGTTCGAAACCTGGCACTTTGACAGCTGTGTGTGTGTGAGTGATGAATACGTTCTGAGAAACGGCTTGAACATCTGTATGTTTGGCTTGCAGGTTCGAGATGGTGCCATGCTCATCCTTTCCAGGGTTTTACACACACAACAATCATATGACCAGAACCATGACAACCACGAGGAGAGTAAGTCTGGGTTCAAGAACAGCATTAGTTTGATTGGACTTGAATCCCACGCTGTTGACCATGCACCTTGTTATATATCCACACACACACACGCACAGTGCTTTATGAATCACGCAGTGTGTAGATAAACCACACCAACAACTGCGCATTCCCTTCTCTTTCCTAATAGGAAACGCCCTGCTAGACGATGATAAAGTGTTCCACCTGGTCAGGCCGGCTGATGAGCTGGATGACGTGAAGTCAAAAAGAGGCAGCATTAAGGACAAGTCCATGACCAAAGCCATCACGGAGATCTATCTCACTCGTCTGCTCTCGGTCAAGGTAGGCGCCGCGAAACGCGCATCCAATCTTTGCGCATCCACGTTATCATTAATCAATGAATAAATAAATAAACAAACTCTGGCCCATACACGTCTACTCTGCGCACTTTGCTTCCCTAGGACTCAATTAATGATCTTGTATGGTAGCACTGCTTGTATTGTTCTCCGCTTGATCTATCGCTTTGCTTGTATTCCCTCATTCGTTAGCGTCCGCTAAACGAATAAATGTAAATGTCCATCCAGAACCTTCGGAAGATTTGACTGTAACTAGTTTACTAGCGCGAAAGGCGGCACAGATCTAATCTTCAGGTGGAAAATCTCATTTGCTAGTTGAAACAAAGACGCGGGATTTAATGACCCTGGCTCAGTGGCAAGCGTCCTCACACCTTCCACGCCTAAACTCTCTAGAGCTTCCGTTCAAGGGCTTGAAGCCTAAACCTGCCATCTGCCCAGTTCGCATTAAACGCCTTCTTGTGCGATTGGCTGTCTGATGCGTGTTCGCGTTTCCACCGCAGTAAATTTGGCAATTAGAGCAGGTTTCACACTCGGCAGGTTCGGCGCTCAGCTCAGAGTAAACAAAGGGAAAGGAAGGGACTTCGGCGGAGACTGCGTGGCGTTCCAGTCCGTCTAGCACGCAACGCGGCGACCGATCGATATGTTTTCAAGGCAGCAGTGCAGGATTGTGCTGCACACCCCAGGCATAAAGATTAGCATGACTTTCTATCGATGTGTGCTGGGATTATGAAGAGCTGGCATTTAGACGGTTTGATAACTACGCAATCAAAATGTCAGAAATCTCCAGTGTGTCAGGATATGTTACAGACGCGAGATGACAGAATAACAGAAGGGAAACTACATCTCAAATCCTGCACTTACACTTCATTACCGATGCGACGTTCAGGATTTGTAATGATGAGTATTTGAATAAAAAGCATGAAGTCTATCATAAGACTTTTTTAACATTTTTTGGGGGGAAAATGTTTGTAATATCACGTCTACACGAGTAGGTCCTTGGCAGTGATTACTGACTTCTTCATGGGCATGATGCTGCAAGCTGGACACACATGGATTTGTGGATCTTCTCCCATTTCTCTCTGCCGAATCTCTCCAGTTCAAAGTGCTGCGTCGTCTCTCATTAAACCACTCTCGGAGTGCGTTGTGCTTCGGAAGACTGTTATGTTGGGAGGTGAACCTTCAGCCCACTATAAAGTCTTGAGATCTCTTAACCGGGTTTTTTTTCGGATCCTGACGAGTCTTCCAGTACCCAGAGCTTCTAAACGTCCTCACACCGCGATGCTGCCACCACAATGCGTCGCCGTATCGGCCAGGCGATGGTTTCCTGCACGTGTTAACACTCGGCGTTGAAGTCGAATGGTTCACTCTGGGTTTCGTCAGAAAACAGAACAAACTCCAAGCGGTTCATCGCGTGTATTTTCCCGAGGAGCGACGCTGCAAAAGCGGACGCCTTTTTCCCCGCGCAGGACCACTGGAGTGTGTTTGCTCGAGTTTGGGCAGCTCAAGGAGTCTGAAAGGAAAAAGTTTCATTCGTTAGATCACAGTAAATCTGCAGTGCAACAAAATGAGGGAAAAGTAGATGATTGTTTCTGAATACTTTCTGAACGTGCTTGAAAGTATCGAACACAAATAATTGTTATAAGGATTAATAAAGGACGTGTAGTAGGAGGAAATGTAAAATAGGACATTTATTATAATAAAAAATAATAACCACCGTATTTTTTATTTATATATATATATATATATATATATATATATATACACACACACATACACACACACACAAATATATATATATATATACACACACACACACACACACACACACACACACATATATATATATATATATATATATATATATATATATATATATATATATATATATATATATATATATATATATATATATATATATATATACACACACACACACACAACATGTATGTGTGCGTGTATGTACAGTGTGTGTGTGTGACACGTGAGTGTTCAGTTACAAATCAGGTGCTGATCTGCTCCAAACTGTACAGATGTAGAGACGTTGATTAGTTTCACAGCATTTATGCTTTATTGTGTGTGTGTGTGTGTGTGTGTTATCAGGGCACGCTACAGCAGTTCGTAGATGACTTCTTCCGCAGTGTTCTCTGTTCCGGAACCGTGGTGCCACCTGCCATTAAATACTTTTTCGACTTCCTGGACGAGCAGGCCTTAAAACACGAAAACGTAGACGAGGAGACCATCCACATCTGGAAGACCAACAGGTACGCCTGTGAGGAAAGGTTTGGAGTAGTTGTGTGTTTTGTGTTCGTTACACACTCTCCGCAATCCTGCAGGAGTGTGACCCGCTCTTTTACATTCAGGGTATCTAATCTTCTCTCGGGACTTTGCTGCATAAATTAATGTCAGCTCCGTGTTTATTTATTTCCGCTGATGAGTTGTTGTGCTTGCAGAAAGACCGGCGCGGTTAGAGCAATGCGAATAAGGATGACGAGTAATATCATCAGACCACTGGCTTCACGTGCTTGTTTTGTTTTGCTAATCCAGCAGAGACCGTTCCTATTAAAAAAAAGGAATCCACCAAACAGCCAAATAAACATAGTAATTATGTCCCTGGTTAATTTAATTGTGCTGTTATTACACACTCTTTTTATTTTGTTGTTGTTGTTCTCTCGCAAGCGCAGAGGGACACATTAAGCCAGTGTAAATTGCAGAATTGCCCATATCTATTAGCTTGGCTTTAAAACACATGGCAGCACATGTGCAGGAAGTGCCTCAGCCCTGTTTCCTAATTCACTAGTAGTGGAGCTGTGTAGATCTGAGTTTGTGTCTATATATATATATATATATATATATAATTATAGATGCACAGATGCAAAATTTCTCAGCCCATACTGATAAGCGATTATTCAGCGTGATCCCGGCCGATAACCGATAGTTCTGCTTTTTAAGCCTTCTTTTAGACGAATAATAATTAATTCCACAATTCTGAAAGAAATGCAAATAAGCACTTTATTCTCTCCATTTCAACAAGTCGTTCCCTTTCAAAGGGAATTTCGACGTCGCGTTTAGCATAACACGATGGGAAGCTCCTCCCGTAAACGCGACGTCTCGTTCCCTTCTCAGGAAACAGGGTTACATGCGTAACCCAGACTTTTCATAGTAACTGGACTCATACACAGAAAAGACATAACTCTAATTAACGTTAACACATGAACTCAATTCTGAAGATTAAAGTAAGATTATTAACTTACTGAATGTTATTAATTCATATTAACGTTGACTGAATTATAATAAACCTCCCTTTAGTCTCACATTCACTCTCCACAAACACAAACATTTCTACTTCATCATTAACATCAAACTGGTCATATATAAGATCAACTTTTTATATATTAACATTAACTGGATATGAAATATATTATTCTACGAATATATTTTTCTGTGCAATATATATATATATATATATATATATATATATATATATATATATATATATATATATACCTTTTGTAAGCTCATCTTGATTTAAATCTTTCAGCAGTGTACTGGAGCTTTAAAGCAGCTCGAACAAAAAAATTAGACCTGACGCTGAAATTCCCGCTTCACTGCTGCAGCGTCCGGTATAAAATGTTCTCAGTACAGAGATTACAAACTGCAGTTTTGTCGTCTTTCCACACAAGAGACATTATCATTACACACAGCACCAAATCCATGTGTTTTCCCCGCCCTCTTTTGATTGACAGGATATAATCGGCCCTGATCATAGAATGTTTTTAAACTGTAAACTTTAAACTGATAAAGGCTCGGTGCATCTCTTTTTGTGTATATATATTCAATTCAATTCAGTTTTATTTCTATAGCGCTTTTTACAATAGACATTGTCTCAAAGCAGCTTTACAGAAATATCAACACAGTACACCGATATTAAAGGTGCGAATTTATCCAAACTGAGCAAGCCACTGAGTGGCGACGGTGGTAAGGAAAAACTCCCTAAGATGTTTTAAGAGGAAGAAACCTTGCTTGAGAGGAACCCGACTCAGAAGGGAACCCATCCTCATCTGGGTAACAACAGATAGTGTGAAAAAGTTCATTATTGACTTCTATGAAGTCTGTAAGGCCTTAGGAGCAGCCGTAGTCCCAGCAGTCTGGAATTGGAGAAGGTGAGAGCTCCATCCAGAGGTAGGACATCTGAAATGGATCAGGCAGGTCCGGAGAGCAGAAAGGATCTGGATTTCTAGTATCTCGATATAATTGTGTGTGGCTCGGCAGAAGGAGAGAGGGAGAGAAAAGATTATTAGGACTGGGAATTAGTATAATAGAAAGTCTAGTCAGGGTAGGCTTGAGTAAACAAATACGTTTTAATCCTAGACTTAAACACTGAGACTGTGTCTGAGTCCCGAACACTAATAGGAAGACTGTTCCATAGCAGTGGGGCTATATAAGCGAAAGCTCTCCCCCCTGCTGTAGCCTTCACTATTCGAGGTACCGTCAAAATTCAAGGTACCATCATATATACATAATGTATATGTTCTTTTATGTAAAAACGTGTGTGTGTGTGTTTTTAAAAACTGGGGGGGAAAAAATGAACACTGTATAATTTTATCATTTTGCATTTTAAACACAAAATTATACTTAAAGGAAGATATAAACATTTTTTAAAAAGGTATCCCTGAGATCTCAGACAAGTTTATTGTGACATTATTTATCGCCCAGCCTTAATTTACTTTATATCTTCATTTTGAAACGTTATTAATACACGTGATACGATTCCAAAGAGAAGTACATGTTGCTGTTTTTGTCTCCTCTGTCCTGTCCTGTCCTGTCCTGGTGTAGGCGTGTCTGTAGTTCACACAGGTTTATCTGTGGTGCACTTGAAGCCCCACTTAACATTACTGTGCGGCTTCTGCGTCCTTGACCAGAATAGCGATTCGGATAAGGCGGTAGAGAAATGAGATTTTATAGATGAACTCATTCCTAAAGAACAACATGTTCTCTAAAGTGGAACGAGTTGACATTTAAGCAGAAGCATATGATTGTGGAACGGTGCGGGTGTTCTGCCACCGGAGAGTCCCGCTGTGCGCTTGTATCAGTTCTGTTTAGCACTGCTCTGAGACACAACAACGTGTCCGTATGGCTCATTATTAGGAACAGACGTACGGCCGCTTCTTTAGCACCTGTGGTGGGAATTCTGAGTAAGAGTACTGCTACTGTAAGGATAATATAATAGTACTGCTAAAAAAAAAAAGAAAGTCTATTGCTGAAGTAATGTACAGTCATGGACAGTACTTGTACTCATTTTGCTAGTTAAAGTGTTGCGTAAACTTTTTCTATAAATACCTCAGCAACTTACTGTGAGTTAAATGTTTAAAACGTTAGAACGAACGCTTTGGGAACTTAATATTATAGACTGCAAGCAAGCTTCTAAACCCGGTTTGATTAAAATAATAATAATAATAATAATTTAATGAGGTAAATGTTTATCTTTGTCACCATAAAGGCCATTTAAAAGCAGTCTGAAATAATTCACATGAATAATGCCTGCATGCACGGAGTCACCAGTGTGCTAGCTTAATACCTAATAAAGTGCAAATCGCTTGTAGCGTAGCATTCCTGCAGGTTATTATACAGGTCATGTATTAGAGTTGAGGGGAAGCTGGGATGAAGCGCGCACTTGAACAGTTCTGCCTAATGTGTTCTTGCATACATTGTTCTGTTTTATTCAGATTAAATCTGTTGGTCCGATGGCTAAGGCGACTAAAGTTTGCATTATGCATTATGTGCGCATGATTTCATGATGAAAACTGTGGACATGGTGTTAATATTTCACATCAGCATATCACAAACGTGTAACAATAGGGAGATTATACGTGAGAACACAATAGTGCTGGTTAGTTATGGGGATTATTACCTAATATGTAAAGGAGGGATTGCACTGATCCAATACCCAGGGTCGGTATCGGATTATGTAACAAATACCCAGCATCGGGTTATGTAACAAATACCCAGCATCGGATTATGTAACAAATATCTGGCATCAGATTATGTAACGAATACCCAGTGTCTGTGTCGGATTATGTAACAATTACCCAGCATCGGTATTTGATTATGTAACAAATACCCAGCATCGGATTATTATGTAACAAATACCCGGCATCGGATTGTGTAAGAAATACCCAGCATCGCTATTGGATTATGTAACAAATACCCAGCGTCTGTATCGGATTATGTAACAAATACCCAGCGTCTGTATCAGGTTATGTAACAAGTACCCAGCGTCGGCGTCGGATTATGTAACAAGTACCCGGCGTCGGATTATGTAACAAGTACTCAGCGTCTGTGTCAGATTATGTAACGAATACCTGGCTTCAAATTATGTAAACAAAAAGCCTAGCGTCGGTGTCGGATTATGTAAAGAATACCCGGCATCGGATTATGTAAAAAAAATAAAACAGCATCTGATTATGTAACAAATACCAAGAGTCGGATTATGTAACAAATACCCGGCATTGGATTATGTAACAAATAACTAGCGTTGGTGTTGGATTATGTAACTAATATCCAGCGTCGGTATCGGATTATGTAGCCAATACCCAGCGTCAGTATCGTATTATGTAGACAATACCCAGCGTCGGATTATGTAAGAAATACCCAGCGTCGGATTATGTAACAAATACCCAGTGTCTGTGTCGGATTATGTAACAAATACCCAGCGTCGGGGTCGGATTATGTAACAAATACTCGGCATGGGATTATGTAACAAATACCCAGCGTCGGTATCGGATTATATAACCAATACCCAGCATCGGTATCTGATTATGTAACAAATACCCAGTCTTTGTGTTGGATTATGTAACAAATACCCAGCGTTGTATCAGATTATGTAACAAATACCCAGCATCGGTATCTGATTATGTAACAAATACCCAGTCTTTGTGTTGGATTATGTAACAAATACCCAGCGTTGTATCAGATTATGTAACAAATACCCAGCATCGGTGTCGGATTATGTAACAAATACCCGGAGCCTGTGTCAGATTATGCAACAAATACCCAGCGTCGGATGTAAAAAAGCCTAGCGTCTGTGTCGGATTATGTAAAAAAAAAAAAAATGCATCGAATTATGTAACAAATACCCAGTGTCGAATTACGTAACAAATACCCAGTGTCGAATTATGTAATAAATACCCAGTGTCAAATTATGTAACAAATACCCAGTCTTTGTGTTGGATTATGTAACAAATACCCAGCGTCTGTATCAGATTATGTAACAAATACACAGTGTTGATATCGGATTATGTAACAAATACCCAGCATTGGTGTCGGATTATGTAACAAATACCCAGCATCACCTGAACCTTTTTAATATTTACCTTCTTTTCATTTTATTTTGTAAACAGACTAAAGGTGCAAGTGTTCACGTTCAGATGAATGTAACTATTAACTATTATTATGCACTACATTAGTTTGTCCCAGCAGGTGGGTGGAACTGTTCTAATCAGCCAATCAGCTACCAGGGGTTGCCCGTGCCATCTTACTGGCTGTCTCTGAATATAGCAGTTCTATCTCAGAACAGCTATTGAATAAGTTAACTGTAGGTTTGGCACATGTTTAATCATGATTCTTATTTTTTTAAATAAATTATTTAATTCTCCATGCCATCCATTCCAGTACCATTTTATAGGATTGAAATAAAAAAATAAACATAGCAAAGTTGAATATTTTTAATGAAAACAAAACATGACCTTGTGGTAAACCAGAGACAGCTGTCTACTTGGGTCCAGGGGATGTGGACAGACATGCAACATCTGGCACTGTCTTCATCAGTAAGTGTGTAGGAGATGTTGCATCTGCAGAGGACCTACACTCTGTTAAAACAACAGCCATTTATGGACCGTGACGTTTTCCTTCCAGCTTTCCAAATCTGGAGACAGTGAGGCACTGAGTGCAGGCAGACACGACCTGACGTTGTGCACCAAGGCTTCCAAACACTAGCCTACAAACTGATGCTAACGCTAGCCTATGGAACAGGGGAGCCAAGCAATCACAGACTATAAAAGTAAAGTAAAGAGGTAAATGCCTTCCTTCCTGAAGAGCTCAACACATTTCTTTCCTCCTCTGAAGCTAACCAGTGACCTGCTCAGCTCTCTCAGAAGATCCAGCAGGCACTCCATCTCCAGAAGAATCCCTGATGAGAATACACACACGCAAAACTGCAGGTCCACACCACCTCCTGGGGAAAAGTACCGAGAGCAACTGACACCCTCTCTCACTGACAATCTGTCATTGGCCGGTCCAGGCCACAGTCCATCATCCACAGTAACATGCCTCAAGGGCTGTAATACCGTTATGCTCTTTGAAAGACCCGTATCGAGAGCGAAATTATCGGAACACTGAACCGATTCATTGACGACGCAGTATGTTTGGTCAGACAAGTGGTACTTGAAGGAAACGAGCACTGTCGGTCAATGCTCTTCATCGGGTTCCTGAGTGGTGCAATGGGAAAATTGTTGGTCCTACTGTCAGGACATCGTGAGTTAGAACACTATTTCTGGCTGAGGCCGTGCTCTGTGGCTGGTAGTGATGGCATTCCTCTCTCCTCTGTCACTCAAACCAATTGTGGGTGTTGGCGAGCTTATTTGTGCACACGAGTTCGCCCTTCCCGAGTGGCTGGCTGCACGTGTCTCAAAAGAAGCATGCGTTAGCCTTGACACTCCGACTAGCGAGTGGGCAGGAAATGAGCAAATTGGGATCAAATTGGTCCGTGTTCTATCTCCCCTGCTCCGCACCCATGACCGTGTCGCCAAGCATGACTCAAGTTTGCTGATGACATGACAATCGTGCGGCATTAACGACGAGAAGGCGAGGCGAACTGTCAGCAACATCTCTCTCCGTGTTACTGAAAACAACATGTTACCTTCCGAACACAATTCACATAATGACAATAAGCTTAATTGACTCGAGTCCAATATATATATATACACATATAACGTAAAAGCACAATCATTTAGTTCTTACGGTGCAGTAAAGGAAACTGTAATTACTAGAAACGTATCGGCCGATAAAGGCATCGGGCCCGATTATATCCTGTCAATCAAAAGAGGGCGGGAAAACACATGATTTCATGCTGTGTGTAAAGATGATGTCTCTGTGTGGAATGGCGACAGTTTGTAATCTCTGCACTGATTAAAATTTTACACCGGACGCTGCAGCAGTGAAGCGGGAGTTTTCGGCGTCGAGCCAACTCTTTTTTTTGGGGGGGGGGGTAGGATTTTCCGAGCTGCTCGCGCTGAATTAAAGCTCCAGTAAGCCGTTGAAAGTTTTAAATGAAGATGAATTGACCAAAACAAAAGTATACACTGCGCAGAAAAATGCATTTGTAGAGTAGTATATCTCATATCCGATTCATATCGGCGCATCTCTGGTAATTCCTTTCCTAATCTGATTAGTACCAGTACTGAAAAAATGTCTGCGGTACAGTAGCAGAACTTTATTTCAGTACTGGTATCCCATGCAGCCTGATTTTGAACGGTGAAGGGTTTTATAAGTGCTCAGCGAGTTCTCTACATGTTGTGCATCCAGTTATTTACTACTGTATACTTCAGAAGCTCAAGAGCAAACGACCGTCATTTTCAAAGTACCGTAGGAATGCACAGAGTTCGATGGAGTTTTAAAAAAGAATTTATTTTTTGAATCGAATCAGAATTTCTTTTCATGCGACTGCAGGCGTTGGATCAGTATTCAGCTGAGCCGAATTCATTAAATCCCATTACAGCGTTCTTCATTTGAACAGCTTGCCATATTAGGCCTGTTGGGAGTTACAATCACTGCTAGAACTAATGATGATTAGGGCTTCACTGCCTAAGGTTATTTTCTAAGGTCATCTCGTTCTGTGTCGCTCGCGTTCTCTCTGCAGTCTCCCGCTTAGGTTCTGGGTGAACATTCTGAAGAACCCCCATTTCATCTTCGACGTCCACGTGACAGAAGTGGTCGACGCCTCATTATCGGTCATTGCGCAGACCTTCATGGATGCCTGCACTAAATCCGAGCACAAACTCAGCAGGGTGAGTCACACGGGCTCGGAATCAAACACACTAGTGCCAGGAGCTAATAACACACAGTGACTATAGAGAATACATATGGTCCAGTAACATTATCCTGTTTCCTCCAGGATTCCCCAAGCAACAAACTCCTCTATGCAAAGGAGATCTCCACATACAAAAAAATGGTGGATGAGTAAGTCTTATTATTCTTATTAATCACATGTTTAAAAAAAAAAACAAAAAAAGGAGAAATTCCATAATTATAACTCCGTTTCACAGACGTGTGGATGTAACCGATGCCTTGGTTCCTGATGTAAAACAAAGCGTGGCTAAAGGTCTCAACGTCTCGTTGCAACCCCCCCTCCCCCCTTTGTGTGCCACGTCCACACTAGAAATGCATTTTCATAGCAGAATGATGTTTAGTACGCTGAGATTATAGGAAAACGTTTGTACCGAGCACACACTGATGGCGCCTGCTACACAAGCCATTTACGCAGCTGTTTATGTGGTCCGATGCGATGCGCTCCAGCAAAGACGACTAAGTTAAGTGACTACAACAAGGCTCTCGCTGCAGTCGGTAATGGATTTGAGGTCGGTCGTATAGGAGGGAAGACAAAATGCACTGCAAAAAAAAAAAACGGTCATCTTAGCAAGTGAAAGCATCTTGAAGATAGTCGATTGGATCTAGTGTTTCTTATTGGAAGATTACAATAAACCAAATTGATGATCATTAAACATATTTCCAGACGTTATTACTTGCGGTTTTCTTATTCGATTGGCAGATAATTTAGCTTGTTTTCTAGAAGTAAATGCTTAAAATGGGCTAAATGTATCTGCCAGTAGAACAGGAGTATTTGAAGCTTGACATGAGTACTGATGCCTTAATAATCTTATGTTTGGTTCGTTGTAATCTTATTAAACTAGATTTTTTTTTAGCGGTTTATTTTCACACAGAAACAGAACGAGAGACTAAGATGGCACCAATTGGAGTTAAAATGAACTCCGTCCTAAAGCGCCATTCCAAAGCGTTATTCCAAAGCGCGATCCTAAAACGTTATTCCAAAGCGCGATCCTAAAGCGTTATTCCAAAGTGCCATCCTAAAGCGTTATTCCAAATTACCATCCTGAAGCGTTATTTCAAAGCGCCATCCTGAAGCGTTATTCCAAATCACCATCCTAAAGCGTTATTCCAAAGTGCCATCCTAAAGCGTTATTCCAAAGCGCCATCCTAAAGCGTTATTCCAAAGTGCCATCCTGAAGCGTTATTCCAAATCGCCATCCTAAAGCGTTATTCCAAATCACCATCCTGAAGCGTTATTCCAAATCACCATCCTAAAGCGTTATTCCAAAGCGCCATCCTAAAGCGTTATTCCAAATCACCATCCTAAAGCGTTATTCCAAAGCGCCATCCTAAAGCGTTATTCCAAAGCGCCATCCTAAAGCGTTATTCCAAAGCGCCATCCTGAAGCGTTATTCCAAAGCGCCATCCTGAAGCATTATTCCAAAGCGCCATCCTGAAGCGTTATTCCAAAGCGCCATCCTGAAGTGTTATTCCAAATCACCATCCTGAAGCGTTATTCCAAATCACCATCCTAAAGCGTTATTCCAAATCGCCATCCTGAAGCGTTGTTCCAAATCTCCATCCTAAAGCGTTATTCCAAAGCGCCATCCTAAAGCGTTATTCCAAAGCGCCATCCTGAAGCGTTATTCCAAATCACCATCCTGAAGCGTTATTCCAAATCACCATCCTAAAGCGTTATTCCAAAGCGCCATCCTAAAGCGTTATTCCAAATCACCATCCTAAAGCGTTATTCCAAAGCGAGGTATTCCAAAGCGCCATCCTAAAGCGTTATTCCAAAGCGCCATCCTGAAGCGTTATTCCAAAGCGCCATCCTGAAGCATTATTCCAAAGCGCCATCCTGAAGCGTTATTCCAAAGCGCCATCCTGAAGTGTTATTCCAAATCACCATCCTGAAGCGTTATTCCAAATCACCATCCTAAAGCGTTATTCCAAATCGCCATCCTGAAGCGTTGTTCCAAATCTCCATCCTAAAGCGTTATTCCAAAGCGCCATCCTAAAGCGTTATTCCAAAGCGCCATCCTGAAGCATTATTCCAAAGCGCCATCCTGAAGCGTTATTCCAAAGCGCCATCCTGAAGTGTTATTCCAAATCACCATCCTGAAGCGTTATTCCAAAGCGCCATCCTAAAGCGTTATTCCAAATCACCATCCTGAAGCGTTATTCCAAATCGCCATCCTGAAGCGTTGTTCCAAATCTCCATCCTGAAGCGTTGTTCCAAATCTCCATCCTAAAGCGTTATTCCAAATCACCATCCTAAAGCGTTATTCCAAAGCGCCATCCTAAAGCGTTATTCCAAATCACCATCCTAAAGCGTTATTCCAAAGCGCCATCCTAAAGCGTTATTCCAAAGCGCCATCCTAAAGCGTTATTCCAAAGCGCCATCCTGAAGCGTTATTCCAAAGCGCCATCCTGAAGCGTTATTCCAAAGCGCCATCCTGAAGCGTTATTCCAAAGCGCCATCCTGAAGTGTTATTCCAAATCACCATCCTGAAGCGTTATTCCAAAGCGCCATCCTAAAGCGTTATTCCAAATCACCATCCTGAAGCGTTATTCCAAATCACCATCCTAAAGCGTTATTCCAAATCACCATCCTGAAGCGTTATTCCAAATCACCATCCTAAAGCGTTATTCCAAATCGCCATCCTGAAGCGTTGTTCCAAATCACCATCCTGAAGCGTTATTCCAAATCACCATCCTAAAGCGTTATTCCAAAGCGCCATCCTAAAGCGTTATTCCAAAGCGCCATCCTAAAGCGTTATTCCAAATCACCATCCTGAAGCATTATTCCAAAGCGCCATCCTGAAGCGTTATTCCAAAGCGCCATCCTAAAGCATTATTCCAAAGCGCCATTCCAAAGCGCCATCCTAAAGCGTTATTCCAAATTACCATCCTGAAGCGTTATTCCAAAGCGCCATCCTAAAGCGTTATTCCAAAGCGCCATCCTAAAGCGTTATTCCAAAGCGCCATCCTAAAGCGTTATTCCAAATCACCATCCTAAAGCGTTATTCCAAAGCGCCATCCTAAAGCGTTATTCCAAAGCGCCATCCTAAAGCGTTATTCCAAATCACCATCCTGAAGCATTATTCCAAAGCGCCATCCTGAAGCGTTATTCCAAAGCGCCATCCTAAAGCATTATTCCAAAGCGCCATTCCAAAGCGCCATCCTAAAGCGTTATTCCAAATCACCATCCTGAAGCGTTATTCCAAAGCGCCATCCTAAAGCGTTATTCCAAAGCGCCATCCTAAAGCGTTATTCCAAAGCGCCATCCTAAAGCGTTATTCCAAATTACCATCCTGAAGTGTTATTTCAAAGCGCCATCCTAAAGCGTTATTCCAAATCACCATCCTGAAGCGTTATTCCAAATCACCATCCTAAAGCGTTATTCCAAAGCGCCATCCTAAAGCGTTATTCCAAAGCGCCATCCTAAAGCGTTATTCCAAAGCACCATCCTGAAGCGTTATTCCAAAGCACCATCCTGAAGCGTTATTCCAAATCGCCATCCTGAAGCGTTGTTCCAAATCACCATCCTGAAACAGTCACCATCCTAAAGCGTTATTCCAAAGCACCATCCTGAAGCGTTATTCCAAATCGCCATCCTGAAGCGTTATTCCAAATCGCCATCGGAAGGCGTTGTTCAAATCACCATCCTGAAGCGTTGTTCCAAATCACCATCCTGAAGCGTTGTTCCAAATCACCATCCTGAAGCGTTATTCCAAAGCGCCATCCTAAAGCGTTATTCCAAATCACCATCCTGAAGCGTTATTCCAAATCACCATCCTAAAGCGTTATTCCAAATCGCCATCCTGAAGCGTTGTTCCAAATCTCCATCCTAAAGCGTTATTCCAAATCACCATCCTGAAGCGTTATTCCAAATCACCATCCTAAAGCGTTATTCCAAATCGCCATCCTGAAGCGTTGTTCCAAATCGCCATCCTGAAGCGTTGTTCCAAATCTCCATCCTAAAGCGTTATTCTAAATCACCATCCTGAAGCGTTATTCCAAATTACCATCCTGAAGCGTTATTCCAAAGCGCCATCCTAAAGCGTTATTCCAAAGCGCCATCCTAAAGCGTTATTCCAAAGCGCCATCCTAAAGCGTTATTCCAAATTACCATCCTAAAGCGTTATTCCAAAGTGCCATCCTAAAGCGTTATTCCAAAGCGCCATCCTAAAGCGTTATTCCAAAGTGCCATCCTGAAGCGTTATTCCAAATCGCCATCCTAAAGCGTTATTCCAAATCACCATCCTGAAGCGTTATTCCAAATCACCATCCTAAAGCGTTATTCCAAAGCGCCATCCTAAAGCGTTATTCCAAATCACCATCCTAAAGCGTTATTCCAAAGCGCCATCCTAAAGCGTTATTCCAAAGCGCCATCCTGAAGCGTTATTCCAAAGCGCCATCCTGAAGCGTTATTCCAAAGCGCCATCCTGAAGCATTATTCCAAAGCGCCATCCTGAAGCGTTATTCCAAAGCGCCATCCTGAAGCGTTATTCCAAAGCGCCATCCTGAAGTGTTATTCCAAATCACCATCCTGAAGCGTTATTCCAAAGCGCCATCCTAAAGCGTTATTCCAAATCACCATCCTGAAGCGTTATTCCAAATCACCATCCTAAAGCGTTTTCCCAATCACCATCCTGAAGAAGCGTTATTCCAAATCACCATCCTAAAGCGTTATTCCAAAACGCCATCCTGAAGCGTTGTTCCAAATCACCATCCTGAAGTGTTCCAAATCACCATCCTAAAGCGTTATTCCAAAGCGCCATCCTTAAAGCGTTATTCCAAAGCGCCATCCTAAAGCGTGTATTCCAAATCACCATCCTGAAGCATTATTCCAAAGCGCCATCCTGAAGCGTTATTCCAAAGCGCCATCCTAAAGCATTATTCCAAAGCGCCATTCCAAAGCGCCATCCTAAAGCGTTATTCCAAATTACCATCCTGAAGCGTTATTCCAAAGCGCCATCCTAAAGCGTTATTCCAAAGCGCCATCCTAAAGCGTTATTCCAAAGCGCCATCCTAAAGCGTTATTCCAAATCACCATCCTGAAGCGTTATTCCAAAGCGCCATCCTAAAGCGTTATTCCAAATCACCATCCTGAAGCGTTATTCCAAATCACCATCCTAAAGCGTTATTCCAAAAGCGCCCCTAAAGCGTTATTCCAAAGCGCCATCCTAAAGCGTTATTCCAAAGCACCATCCTGAAGCGTTATTCCAAAGCACCATCCTGAAGCGTTATTCCAAATCGCCATCCTGAAGCGTTATTCCAAATCACCATCCTGAAGCGTTATTCCAAATCACCATCCTAAAGCGTTATTCCAAAGCACCATCCTGAAGCGTTATTCCAAATCGCCATCCTGAAGCGTTATTCCAAATCGCCATCCTGAAGCGTTGTTCCAAATCACCATCCTGAAGCGTTGTTCCAAATCACCATCCTGAAGCGTTGTTCCAAATCACCATCCTGAAGCGTTATTCCAAAGCGCCATCCTAAAGCGTTATTCCAAATCACCATCCTGAAGCGTTATTCCAAATCACCATCCTAAAGCGCTATTATTCTCAAATCGCCATCCTGAAGCGTTGTTCCAAATCTCCATCCTAAAGCGTTATTCCAAATCACCATCCTGAAGCGTTATTCCAAATCACCATCCTAAAGCGTTATTCCAAATCGCCATCCTGAAGCGTTGTTCCAAATCGCCATCCTGAAGCGTTGTTCCAAATCTCCATCCTAAAGCGTTATTCCAAATCACCATCCTGAAGCGTTATTCCAAATTACCATCCTGAAGCGTTATTCCAAAGCGCCATCCTAAAGCGTTATTCCAAAGCGCCATCCTAAAGCGTTATTCCAAAGTGCCATCCTAAAGCGTTATTCCAAATTACCATCCTAAAGCGTTATTCCAAATTACCATCCTGAAGCGTTATTTCAAAGCGCCATCCTAAAGCGTTATTCCAAATCACCATCCTGAAGCGTTATTCCAAATCACCATCCTAAAGCGTTATTCCAAAGCGCCATCCTAAAGCGTTATTCCAAAGCGCCATCCTAAAGCGTTATTCCAAAGCACCATCCTGAAGCGTTATTCCAAAGCACCATCCTGAAGCGTTATTCCAAATCGCCATCCTGAAGCGTTGTTCCAAATCACCATCCTGAAGCGTTATTCCAAATCACCATCCTAAAGCGTTATTCCAAAGCACCATCCTGAAGCGTTATTCCAAATCGCCATCCTGAAGCGTTATTCCAAATCGCCATCCTGAAGCGTTGTTCCAAATCACCATCCTGAAGCGTTGTTCCAAATCACCATCCTGAAGCGTTGTTCCAAATCACCATCCTGAAGCGTTATTCCAAAGCGCCATCCTAAAGCGTTATTCCAAATCACCATCCTGAAGCGTTATTCCAAATCACCATCCTAAAGCGTTATTCCAAATCGCCATCCTGAAGCGTTGTTCCAAATCTCCATCCTAAAGCGTTATTCCAAATCACCATCCTGAAGCGTTATTCCAAATCACCATCCTAAAGCGTTATTCCAAATCGCCATCCTGAAGCGTTGTTCCAAATCGCCATCCTGAAGCGTTGTTCCAAATCTCCATCCTAAAGCGTTATTCCAAATCACCATCCTGAAGCGTTATTCCAAATTACCATCCTGAAGCGTTATTCCAAAGCGCCATCCTAAAGCGTTATTCCAAAGCGCCATCCTAAAGCGTTATTCCAAAGTGCCATCCTAAAGCGTTATTCCAAATTACCATCCTAAAGCGTTATTCCAAAGTGCCATCCTAAAGCGTTATTCCAAAGCGCCATCCTAAAGCGTTATTCCAAAGTGCCATCCTGAAGCGTTATTCCAAATCGCCATCCTAAAGCGTTATTCCAAATCACCATCCTGAAGCGTTATTCCAAATCACCATCCTGAAGCGTTATTCCAAATCACCATCCTAAAGCGTTATTCCAAAGCGCCATCCTAAAGCGTTATTCCAAATCACCATCCTAAAGCGTTATTCCAAAGCGCCATCCTGAAGCGTTATTCCAAAGCGCCATCCTGAAGCGTTATTCCAAAGCGCCATCCTGAAGCATTATTCCAAAGCGCCATCCTGAAGCGTTATTCCAAAGCGCCATCCTGAAGTGTTATTCCAAATCACCATCCTGAAGCGTTATTCCAAAGCGCCATCCTAAAGCGTTATTCCAAATCACCATCCTAAAGCGTTATTCCAAATCACCATCCTGAAGCGTTATTCCAAATCACCATCCTGAAGCGTTATTCCAAATCACCATCCTAAAGCGTTATTCCAAATCGCCATCCTGAAGCGTTGTTCCAAATCACCATCCTGAAGCGTTATTCCAAATCACCATCCTAAAGCGTTATTCCAAAGCGCCATCCTAAAGCGTTATTCCAAAGCGCCATCCTAAAGCGTTATTCCAAATCACCATCCTGAAGCATTATTCCAAAGCGCCATCCTGAAGCGTTATTCCAAAGCGCCATCCTAAAGCATTATTCCAAAGCGCCATTCCAAAGCGCCATCCTAAAAGCCGTTATTCCAAATTACCATCCTGAAGCGTTATTCACAAGCGCCATCCTAAAGCGTTATTCCAAAGCGCCATCCTAAAGCGTTATTCAAGCGCCATCCTAAAGCGTTATTCCAAATTACCATCCTGAAGCGTTATTTCAAAGCGCCATCCTAAAGCGTTATTCCAAATCACCATCCTGAAGCGTTATTCCAAATCACCATCCTAAAGCGTTATTCCAAAGCGCCATCCTAAAGCGTTATTCCAAAGCGCCATCCTAAAGCGTTATTCCAAAGCACCATCCTGAAGCGTTATTCCAAATCGCCATCCTGAAGCGTTGTTCCAAATCACCATCCTGAAGCGTTATTCCAAATCACCATCCTAAAGCGTTATTCCAAAGCACCATCCTGAAGCGTTATTCCAAAGCGCCATCCTGAAGCGTTATTCCAAATCGCCATCCTGAAGCGTTGTTCCAAATCACCATCCTGAAGCGTTGTTCCAAATCACCATCCTGAAGCGTTGTTCCAAATCACCATCCTGAAGCGTTATTCCAAAGCGCCATCCTAAAGCGTTATTCCAAATCACCATCCTAAAGCGTTATTCCAAATCACCATCCTAAAGCGTTATTCCAAATCACCATCCTGAAGCGTTATTCCAAAGCGCCATCCTAAAGCGTTATTCCAAAGTGCCATCCTGAAGCGTTGTTCCAAATCTCCATCCTAAAGCGTTATTCCAAATCACCATCCTGAAGCGTTATTCCAAATCACCATCTTAAAGCGTTATTCCAAAGCGCCATCCTAAAGCGTTATTCCAAAGCGCCATCCTAAAGCGTTATTCCAAAGCACCATCCTGAAGCGTTATTCCAAAGCACCATCCTGAAGCGTTATTCCAAATCACCATCCTGAAGCGTTATTCCAAATCACCATCCTAAAGCGTTATTCCAAAGCGCCATCCTAAAGCGTTATTCCAAAGCGCCATCCTAAAGCGTTATTCCAAAGCACCATCCTGAAGCGTTATTCCAAATCGCCATCCTGAAGCGTTATTCCAAATCGCCATCCTGAAGCGTTGTTCCAAATCACCATCCTGAAGCGTTGTTCCAAATCACCATCCTGAAGCGTTGTTCCAAATCACCATCCTGAAGCGTTATTCCAAAGCGCCATCCTAAAGCGTTATTCCAAATCACCATCCTGAAGCGTTATTCCAAATCACCATCCTAAAGCGTTATTCCAAATCGCCATCCTGAAGCGTTGTTCCAAATCTCCATCCTAAAGCGTTATTCCAAATCACCATCCTGAAGCGTTATTCCAAATCACCATCCTAAAGCGTTATTCCAAATCACCATCCTAAAGCGTTATTCCAAATCGCCATCCTGAAGCGTTGTTCCAAATCGCCATCCTGAAGCGTTGTTCCAAATCTCCATCCTAAAGCGTTATTCCAAATCACCATCCTGAAGCGTTATTCCAAATTACCATCCTGAAGCGTTATTCCAAAGCGCCATCCTAAAGCGTTATTCCAAAGCGCCATCCTAAAGCGTTATTCCAAAGCGCCATCCTAAAGCGTTATTCCAAAGTGCCATCCTGAAGCGTTATTCCAAATTACCATCCTGAAGCGTTATTTCAAAGCGCCATCCTAAAGCGTTATTCCAAATCACCATCCTAAAGCGTTATTCCAAAGTGCCATCCTAAAGCGTTATTCCAAAGCGCCATCCTAAAGCGTTATTCCAAAGTGACATCCTGAAGCGTTATTCCAAATCGCCATCCTAAAGCGTTATTCCAAATCACCATCCTGAAGCGTTATTCCAAATCACCATCCTAAAGCGTTATTCCAAAGCGCCATCCTAAAGCGTTATTCCAAATCACCATCCTAAAGCGTTATTCCAAAGCGCCATCCTAAAGCGTTATTCCAAAGCGCCATCCTAAAGCGTTATTCCAAAGCGCCATCCTGAAGCGTTATTCCAAAGCGCCATCCTGAAGCATTATTCCAAAGCGCCATCCTGAAGCGTTATTCCAAATCACCATCCTGAAGCGTTATTCCAAAGCGCCATCCTAAAGCGTTATTCCAAAGCACCATCCTGAAGCGTTATTCCAAATCGCCATCCTGAAGCGTTGTTCCAAATCACCATCCTGAAGCGTTATTCCAAATCACCATCCTAAAGCATTATTCCAAAGCACCATCCTGAAGCGTTATTCCAAATCGCCATCCTGAAGCGTTATTCCAAATCGCCATCCTGAAGCGTTGTTCCAAATCACCATCCTGAAGCGTTGTTCCAAATCACCATCCTGAAGCGTTGTTCCAAATCACCATCCTGAAGCGTTATTCCAAAGCGCCATCCTAAAGCGTTATTCCAAATCACCATCCTAAAGCGTTATTCCAAATCACCATCCTAAAGCGTTATTCCAAATCACCATCCTGAAGCGTTATTCCAAAGCGCCATCCTAAAGCGTTATTCCAAAGTGCCATCCTGAAGCGTTGTTCCAAATCTCCATCCTAAAGCGTTATTCCAAATCACCATCCTGAAGCGTTATTCCAAATCACCATCCTAAAGCGTTATTCCAAAGCGCCATCCTAAAGCGTTATTCCAAAGCGCCATCCTAAAGCGTTATTCCAAATCACCATCCTGAAGCATTATTCCAAATTACCATCCTGAAGCGTTATTCCAAAGCGCCATCCTAAAGCGTTATTCCAAATCACCATCCTAAAGCGTTATTCGAAAGTGCCATCCTAAAGCGTTATTCCAAATCACCATCCTGAAGCGTTATTCCAAATCACCATCCTGAAGCGTTATTCCAAATCACCATCCTGAAGCGTTATTCCAAATCACCATCGCTAAGCATTTTCCAAATCGCCATCCTGAAGCGTTGTTCCAAATCTCCATCCTAAAGCGTTATTCCAAATCGCCATCCTGAAGCGTTATTCCAAATCACCATCCTAAAGCGTTATTCCAAATCACCATCCTAAAGCGTTATTCCAAATCGCCATCCTGAAGCGTTGTTCCAAATCGCCATCCTGAAGCGTTGTTCCAAATCTCCATCCTAAAGCGTTATTCCAAATCACCATCCTAAAGCGTTATTCCAAAGCGCCATCCTAAAGCGTTATTCCAAAGCGCCATCCTAAAGCGTTATTCCAAAGCGCCATCCTAAAGCGTTATTCCAAAGCGCCATCCTAAAGCGTTATTCCAAAGCGCCATCCTAAAGCGTTATTCCAAAGTGCCATCCTAAAGCGTTATTCCAAATTACCATCCTGAAGCGTTATTTCAAAGCGCCATCCTAAAGCGTTATTCCAAATCACCATCCTAAAGCGTTATTCCAAAGTGCCATCCTAAAGCGTTATTCCAAAGCGCCATCCTAAAGCGTTATTCCAAAGTGCCATCCTGAAGCGTTATTCCAAAGCGCCATCCTAAAGCGTTATTCCAAATCACCATCCTAAAGCGTTATTCCAAAGCGCCATCCTAAAGCGTTTTTCCAAATCGCCATCCTGAAGCGTTTTTCCAAATCGCCATCCTGAAGCGTTATTCCAAATCACCATCCTAAAGCGTTATTCCAAAGCGCCATCCTAAAGCGTTATTCCAAATCACCATCCTGAAGCGTTATTCCAAATCACCATCCTAAAGCATTATTCCAAATCACCATCCTAAAGCGTTATTCCAAATCACCATCCTGAAGCGTTATTCCAAAGCGCCATCCTAAAGCGTTATTCCAAAGTGCCATCCTGAAGCGTTATTCCAAATCACCATCCTGAAGCGTTATTCCAAAGCGCCATCCTAAAGCGTTATTCCAAAGCGCCATCCTAAAGCGTTATTCCAAATCACCATCCTGAAGCGTTATTCCAAATCACCATCCTAAAGCGTTATTCGAAAGTGCCATCCTAAAGCGTTATTCCAAATCACCATCCTGAAGCGTTATTCCAAATCACCATCCTGAAGCGTTATTCCAAATCACCATCCTGAAGCGTTATTCCATATCACCATCCTAAAGCGTTGTTCCAAATCTCCATCCTAAAGCGTTGTTCCAAATCTCCATCCTAAAGCGTTATTCCAAATCACCATCTTGAAGCGTTATTCCAAATCACCATCCTAAAGCGTTATTCCAAATCTCCATCCTAAAGCGTTATTCCAAATCACCATCCTGAAGCGTTATTCCAAATCACCATCCTGAAGCGTTATTCCAAAGCGCCATCCTAAAGCGTTATTCCAAAGCGCCATCCTAAAGCGTTATTCCAAAGCGCCATCCTAAAGCGTTATTCCAAATTACCATCCTGAAGCGTTATTTCAAAGCGCCATCCTAAAGCGTTATTCCAAAGTGCCATCCTAAAGCGTTATTCCAAAGCGCCATCCTAAAGCGTTATTCCAAAGTGCCATCCTGAAGCGTTATTCCAAATCGCCATCCTAAAGCGTTATTCCAAATCACCATCCTGAAGCGTTATTCCAAATCACCATCCTAAAGCGTTATTCCAAAGCGCCATCCTAAAGCGTTATTCCAAATCACCATCCTAAAGCGTTATTCCAAAGCGCCATCCTAAAGCGTTATTCCAAAGCGCCATCCTAAAGCGTTATTCCAAAGTGCCATCCTAAAGCGTTATTCCAAATTACCATCCTGAAGCGTTATTTCAAAGCGCCATCCTAAAGCGTTATTCCAAATCACCATCCTAAAGCGTTATTCCAAAGTGCCATCCTAAAGCGTTATTCCAAAGCGCCATCCTAAAGCGTTATTCCAAAGTGCCATCCTGAAGCGTTATTCCAAAGCGCCATCCTAAAGCGTTATTCCAAATCACCATCCTGAAGCGTTATTCCAAATCACCATCCTAAAGCGTTATTCCAAAGCGCCATCCTAAAGCGTTTTCCAAATCGCCATCCTAAAGCGTTTTTCCAAATCACCATCCTGAAGCGTTATTCCAAATCACCATCCTAAAGCGTTATTCCAAATCACCATCCTAAAGCGTTATTCCAAATCACCATCCTAAAGCGTTATTCCAAATCACCATCCTGAAGCGTTATTCCAAATCACCATCCTAAAGCATTATTCCAAATCACCATCCTGAAGCGTTATTCCAAATCACCATCCTGAAGTGTTATTCCAAAGCGCCATCCTAAAGCGTTATTCCAAAGTGCCATCCTGAAGCGTTATTCCAAAGCGCCATCCTGAAGCGTTATTCCAAATCACCATCCCAAAGCGCCATTCTAAAGCATTACTCCAAAGCCCCATCCCTCAGGTTTATCAGCCCTAGAGACCTTTAAAAAAAAAAATAATAATTTTAAAAACATGTTTTTGGTGGTATGCAGGGTTTTTTTTCCTTTGCAGACAGAAGTACAATACCATGAACATTTGCAGTGGATCATCATGAGTATAATTATTATTAGTAATGTAAAAAAAATAATAAAAATCTAATGAGAAAGCTACAGTCGTTTCTTATTTAGTCTAAAAACTAGAAGGAGAAGAATTTATGGGGCGAACACCGTGGTTTAGTTTTAAACTAAAGGCTGATGACTACCTTTGTTTTGTTCTGTTTTTCCATAATGTCAATCCCACAGTTACTACAAAGGGATCCGACTCATGGTGCCAGTCAGTGACCAAGACATGAACACACACTTGGCTGAAGTGTCACGGGTGAGAGCGTCTCCTGTCTGCTTTCCTCGAGATTCCCGAAAAGCCTCCTGTGCACCTGTTTTAATGTTGTTCTTTGCGTCCTGTAGGCCCATACCGACAAACTGAATACACAAGTCGCCCTCCATCAGCTGTACCAGTACGCCAGCAAATACTATAAGGAGGTAAAAGTGCTGACACACACGCTATTCTCAGGATGGATGCTAATCGAGTACATGGTGCAAATAGAGTTTCAGACGTCTAATGTTCTTGCGGTGACTTTAATATCTTTACATCTTCGGAGTTCGTTTTAATGTGACTCTCTCTCACTCTCTCTCTCTCTCTCTCTCTCTCTCTCTCTCTCTCTCTCTCACAGATCATCCTGGCTCTGGATGAAGACCCCGCAGCTCAGTGTAAGCAGCTCACGATGCGACTCCAGCAGATCGCCGCCGCTCTCGAGAACAAAGTGACCGATCTCTAACCCGTCCACGGAGGAGAGAGACGGACCGAGAGAAAGAGACCGACGTGGGACGAAGACCCGGCCGCGGTCGACGTCGGACTCGAGTCTCTGGGCCGGAAGAAGGCCCGGTCAAAGAATAAATGTCCCTTGGTGTGTAATTAGCATATAAATATAATCAGATGTTGAATTTCTTCATGTGTAGAGAAAACAAAAACAAAAAAAGGTTTTAAGAATTGTATTATATATTTTTTTTAACGTGCAGTCTTTATGCGGAAAGCTTTATAAGGAAGAGATATCTTTTTAAACTGACAGCCTTGTGTTGATTTTGTTTATAAAGTCTCTGTAGAAACGTCAGGCGTGTGTGTGTGTGTGTGTGTGTGTGTGTGTGTGTGTGTGTGTGTGTGTGTGAGAGTTGACTGCTAATTGCTCACACACAGGATGCCTAAATTCTGACCAAATGGGAGATGCTCAGTCACTGGTATTGCGCACTGTTGTGTGTGTGTGTGTGTGTGTGTGTGTGTGTGTGTGTGTGTGTTTGTTCACCTTGGAATCACGACTTATGCATTGTTCAGTCAAACACCATGGTTCAGAAAGCACATAGACGGTTTTCCCAGCAGGGCGTGCTCGTGTTTTTCTATTGATTCAAACCTGCTGAGGTTATGGTGCCACCTTCGAAACCTGAGGAAACACCGGAAAATCCAGCAGCAGCAGAGCACTTCCTGTCCATACCCGTAAATCATCATGAACAACAATAACCGCAACGAAAATAAGCACAGACGAGATTTTGTTTAGGCAATAGTATTCCCGACTGGAAAGTCTCTCAACACAAGGCATGTCATTTTTCTCTTTTTTTTTTTTTTTTTCTAAAAAAGCCGTTCCTTTATTTATGTACAGGCATCGTTCTCATATCAGGATTGACGCTTATTGTTGTCCGTTGTCCAGTGCAGGTTTCGGTTCGTCTCGGAAACACAGCAGACGCTAACGTTTTACGGTGCGACGTACTGATGGCAATTCATTCCCGTGATGATCACGGCATGCCTGGGTTTCCTGGAAGAATTGCCTCAACATGACCGAATCAAACGCTCCGCTGACTTTTTTTTTTAAATATAAGCTCGTCCTAATATCATAAAACCGCTCGACTGGGGCTGGCATCTAAAAGTTCCATCCAAAACTACCCCCTAATCTCTTCCGGCGCTCCGTGGAAGACCATTTTCCGACCCTTTCGCCAGCAGGCACACGATTTTGAGGGCTGACCGACGTTTTGTTGTCCCGTCGCTTTCGAATCTTGGCGTCTTACGGCGTCGTGCGGAAACGAATCCACGACGGAGACGAGCGCAAGCGGCTGCGTACGGCTCGGTACTAAACCTAATGGTACTTTTCGAGGCGATTGAATGCGTTTGCATCGTGTTCATTGTACACGAAGATTCGATAACGCCTGCTGCGTTTGGTTGTTTTTTTTATTTTTTACGTTTCAGTATTTGTACTCGTACCTCTAGATGTCATAAATATAAGCACCAAATACTGCAATACACACAAATCCTTCTCACTGTTGTTGAGTACTATAAGCTTTTACGGTAACCTCCCCCCTTCCCCTCCCCCCGTACGAAGCTGTTCAGTGTTGCTTTCCTGGTTGATCCAAGATCAGTTTTTTTGTTTTGTTTTTTCCAAACTCAACACTGGCTGAGACTTAGAATTTTGGTCCGTCAAAACCGCTTCTTGATGACGACAAAAAAAAGCCCTTTCTCTTTTTTTTTTCTTTTTTTTCTTTTTCTTTAATCCTCTTTTTGAGCTGTACCTCTCAGGGCTCGTCTTGGCCCTGAATTTACTGCCAGTCGGATACATTTCGGTCTCTGAATAGTGGGAGTTCCTCTTTGAAGTAATGCTGGTCTGTTTTGTCGCTGAACAGTGCGGGGCGTCGTGAAGAAGCCTTGTGGCGCTTGGCACTGCCCACTCAATTCCCCAGCGCTGTAATGAAAGCAGCAGGAGCCGTGTTTGATCTTAATTGCATGTGGGCTGCTGACACCGTGCTTTTCAACACACACACACACACCACACACACGCGCGCGCGTGCGATATTCCTCATTTTTCCATTTCCGCTCGCAACCGGAGACCAAGCCCTTATCCCTTATATAGCTCAATGTAAAGCTTCAGCCTTTCTTTCACCAGAATGTGCCTTAAACGATAAGTGTTACACCTTTTATTTTTATTTTTTATTTTGGATGATATTTGGTGATAATGGCGAGTTTTAGTCCTAGGGCGTTTGCAGTGTATTCGCAGCCGTGGTGTCGAGTGTAAGTAGGATCATTTTGTGCCGTAGTCACAATGTGCCAATAGGCTAATCAAATAAGAAAGAAAAAGGCAGTTTTTATATTAGTGTGCATCTTTGGGGTGTCTATGGCTTGTGTTGGTGTGGATGAGTGTGTGTGTGTGTGTGTGTGTGTGTGTGTGCTTTTGTACTGTAGTTGTATTGGAAACAAGCTTAGATTAGTCTGAACTAAACTAAGCTGTGGTGAATGTAAAATAACCCCCCCTCCCCCGCTCCCCTCCTCCCCTCCCCCTCCCAAAGCATCTGCGACTTTGCTTTTATTCCTCATCCGAAAGGAGAATCTTCAATAGAAGTGTTGAGTAGCACAGGGTGTTTCACTGTCGTGTTATCCCTTAGAGCTATAATTTGTTTCTATGCTATTCCATAGTGTGTATGAAAAATATCTATACTCGATGACCTTCTTACTGCTGTGCAGTTATTTTTATTCTTTCATGTCTTATGATATTATATGCCTTTGTATCAACAGAAAAGCAAATCTGTCAACGATGTATTCTTGTGTAATATCCTATGCATTTGAAGTCCTGGAAAATGGCGATATGTTGTGCTGTTATCAAGATGTTAACTCCCCGTGCCCGCCCGCCCCAACCCCCTTTCCTCACCCTTCCTTGTGGTTGTATAGTGAACCAAGATTCCTGGGAGTCTTAACGTACAGTAAGGCGGGAGAATAAAGATTAGCCGTGGCTATTTCAGGCCTGGCACCTCAGAAGAGTTCTTACACGCCTAATCTGTTTGTACTGAAGTGCTCACCGCTCAGCTAGGGTCAAGGCCTGACTAAACACCTTGCGCCCTTACATCAATAAAGAGACACTTCCATTTCATCGCCTCTCTCTGTGTGGTGGTTTTTTTTTTTTCTCCTTTCTTTCCTCTGGCTGAATGAACATCTCGACTGCGACTGAACTGCTGTGCAACCTGTAAATGAGTTTATATCCTTATTGATGTTGACGGAAAAGGCGGTCAGTCAGTGAGCAGACTGTCTTTATGATGCGTAATTGTCACCGAGTAGTGTTGATGACCTTTTGAATTTTCATTCCAGAGAATGTCGGTGCATACACCGATCAGCCGTAACAATAAAACCACTGACGTGAATAACATCGATTATCTCGTTACAGTGGCACCCGTCGAGGCGGGGTGGGATATATTATATTAGGCAGGAAGTGAACAGTCAGTTCTTGAAGTTGACGTGTTGGAAGCAGGAAAAATGGGCAAGCGTAACGATCTGATCGAGTTTGACAAGGGCTAAATTGTGATGGATAGACCACTGGGTGAGAGCATCTCCAAAACAGCAGGTCTTGAGGGGTGTTCCTGTTATGCTGTGGTTAGCACCTATTAAAATTGATCCAAGGATGGAAACCGTGAAAGCGGCACGAGGGTCGTGGGCACCAAAAGGCTCATTGATGGCGCATGAGGTGCACAAGCTAGAAGTCTGGTCTGATCCTGCAGATACTTTAGAACAGATTGCTGAAAAAGTTCATGTTGGCTATGATAGGAAGGCGTCAGAACACGCAGCGCATCACAGCTTGGTGCGTAGTCGCAGACCGGTCAGAGTGGCCATGCTGACCCATATCCACCACTGAAGGCGCCTACAATGGGCACGTGAGTATCAGAACTACACTGTGGAGCAATGAAAGGCGGCGGCTTGGTTTGATGAATCACGTTTTCAGAGGCTCTGGGTAATGTTCAGCTGGGAAACCTTGGGTCCTGACATTCATGTGGATGTTACTTTGACACGTACAACCTACCTAAACACTGTTGCAGACCAAGTATCATGGCAACAGTATTCCCTAACGACAGTGGCCTCTTTCAGCAGGGTCACAACGAGTTCAAAGTGTTGACTCGGCCTACGAAGTCCCCAGATCTCAATCCGATCAACCATCTGTGGGATGTTTCCAGACAAACAAGTCCGATCCATGGAGGCCCCACATCGCAACTTACAGGATTTAAAGGATCTGCTGCTAACGTCTCGGTGCCAGATACCACAGCACACCTTCAGAGCTTGTGTGGAGTCCATGCCTCGACAATAAGTGGTATTAACGTTATGGCTGATCAATTGGTTAAATATTTAAACTTCGGTACGAATAAATACTTCAATACGCACTAGACGTACGATATTAAGTTCAATATTCAAAAGCATCTGCATCTACAGCGACACGCAGTGTCAAAAACAAACAATACTTGCAAAGCATTATTCCAGGGATCTCAACAATAGCCGAGAAAAGCTCAACCCAAGGAAAATTAATTAAATCGCTGCATAAATAAATAAATCTGAAAAAAAAAAGATGAAAGCAGACACTGCTTTGTGCCAAAGAGGGAAAATCAAAGCGAAGATGAAGTCCCATGAAACCAAACCAACTGAGCAATAGCGATGCAAGTTATGCTCATGTAAACCCCCCCCCACCACCACCACCACCACCCTCCACCCCCTCCTCACCGCCCCCACAGAAAGAAAAAAAAAAAACAGAAAAGAAAGGTTACTAACGAGAAACCTCCCCAGACAGGCACCAACCTAGAATAAATATTTTCCATTACTGAGAATTCCTCATAGGTCACTGAGTCAGAAAAGTCATCGTGACCTGTAATTGTAAGAGGAGCACATTCACAGTTAAAGGCTGACAAAAGTATTATGACAATGCAGCAACTTGATAATATTTATAGAATAAAAAAGAAGAATCCTCTCAGCATCTGTGCGCTTTTCAGTCCAGAAGGCCGTGCTTCACATGGCTGCTCAATCAATCAAATGAAATTAATACAAGGGTTTTTAAAAAAAAAAGCTTGTGTTTCTCATGCTGACAACATAATGATTTAAACACTTGCATGCTTCCTTCCATCTCAGCCGGCGGCATCACTCATGGTTCATCACTCAACGTGTGTGTGTGTGTGTGTGTGTGTGTGTGTGTGTGGGTATGTTCTATCCTCCAGCCATGTCTAATCCCTTCTCACACTTCAGAAATTTTTAAATGTATTATTTTCTCCTTCCATTTACATACAAATAATAAAATAACGGAGACTATAATTAAACTAGACGACCGAGTTATGTTTAGTGTGTTGTCCTGATTAGTATTGCCTTGGTTGTCCACAAAAGCAGATGCTGTGGGTGGGTAAAGACAGAAGGAGATGTCTCTTACACAAAGACAAAGAGTAATGAAGCCTAGTTTGCATTGTACAGTGGATATAAAAATAAATATTTAAAAAAAAAAAGTCTACACACCCCTGTTAAAATGGCAGGTTTTTGTGAAGGGAAAAGCGAAAACAAAACCGAGATAAATCATCTCAGAACTTTTTCCACGCTCGATGTGAAATATCGAAAAAGTCAGTGAAATTCAGTGTGCACACCCTTTTATAATTGGGGATGTGGTTAGGTTCAGAATGAACCAATCACATTCAATCTCATATTCAAAAGTAATTATCATACAGCTGTCACCAATGAAGATATTCTGATTAACCACAGCTGTTTCTGGAGGATTTTTATCTGACCGCTGAAGTCGTGGTCCGCAAAGAGATTACAAAGCATGTACGGTATGTCACTTATTTAAAGATCTCGATCAGGAAAGAATTTCCAAAACATTAGATGTTCCATGGAACACCGTGAAGGCCGTCATCAACAAGTGGAGAAAATGGAGCGCTAGAGTGACATTAGCTGCGTTTACATGGACGACAATAATCCACTCTTAACCCGGTTAGGACCATACTTTGATTAAGAAACTACCATATATACAGCAATTTTTACTTACCTGAATCTAATTGAGGTCATATTTGAATTAAGCTCTAATCGAATTAAGACGTGTGGAGTATTCCTGTTTTAGTCGCATTATGGACGTGTATTACAGACATGTAAACACCTTAATCACATTATGAACGTCATGAGAGTTTTCACCGCATTTTGCGACCGGACACGATCACACACATCAGTTCTCAACATTTTAAGACGAAACAAGAGAGTTTGGCTGTGTCCCAAACCGCATACTTGCCTACTATAGGCCTGTGCTGTAATGGGGAAAAATACATCTCTGCTATTATATAGAAGGTACGTACGTGGTTTGAGACGCAGCCCACGGCTTCAAGCAGTCGTCTACTAGCACGTATAGCATGACAAATAATTAACTGCACTTAAAGCGTTAAATAAAAACACCCCAAACTGTGTACGGTACCACAACGGAGACGAACTGTATGTTGATACGTGAAATTCTGGAGGGACGTTGGACGGCGTAGTCATTGTTATGCCACGGCAAACTCATGGCTGCAGTTCCCAGCGTGTAGTGCCACCTAGGGACATGGCAGAAGAGGACTACACTTCCCAGCCATGCCCGTGCTACCTACGCACCTTATACCCGATTGCCCGATTATTCTGACCTTGATCTCGTTCCGTGTTCCGTCTGTCGTCCACCCCACGTAATCCCGATTGCCAGTCCGTGTTTGTCTCCGCCTAAGAATCATAACAGACATCACCAAGAACGGGATGTTCGTCCGAATTATACAAAAAGGACAAGACAAAAACTTACCAGGGAGGCTGCCAAGACATTAATGGAGCTGCAGGAAAATCTGACAAGTACTGATTACTCTCTGCATATGACGACAATCTCTCGTATTCTTCACACGTCAGGGCCATGGGGTAGGGCGGCTAGACGGAAACTAAATCACCCCAAACCATGTGGGTTGATCTGATGAGATCAATTCCAAAACGAATAATACTTCTATAATTTCAAAATGTTTCTTCGATGCAAAAAAGGCACCACCAAAAGAACACCATACCCACGGTGAAGCATGGTAGTGGCAGCATCATGCTTGAAGGCTCCTTTTCTCCAGCCAGAACGGGAGTTTTTTGTTTTGTTTTGTTGTTTTCATCAAGGTGGAGGGGATCATGAATAGCTATAAATACCAGTCGATTTTATTAATTTAGAACATTCAGGTGTCTGCTAGTAAGCTGAAAATGAAAAGGAATTTCACCTTTCAGCACGATAATGACTCAAAGCATACGTCCAAATCAACAAAGGAATGACTTAACCAATAAGAAGACCATTTTAACAGGGGTGTGTAGCCTTTTTATATCCACTGAAGATGGTGAATGATGTTCTCTTCCTCTGTCTCTTTAGGCAAGATACTATAACTCATAATTTACTGGCCTTTTACCAACCTAGTGCTGATCAAATATGCCCATTATAAAGTGTTTTCATCCAGCTCACTTTGGCCTTGGTGTCTGTAGAATATGTCGTTCTTTTTAACTCTTTGAGCATTTATCTCTATATCTCACATCGCAAACAGCTTTTGAAAGATGCCTCCTTGAAACATTCTGCAGCAAGTTGAGGACATGGAACAAAAGAAAAAAGATTAAAGTAATGCATTGACTGCATGGCAGACTGAGGCTGTATCTTATTACAGAAAAAGTGTACAATGGACATGAAGAATGTCGTTGTCGATTTACTCGATGATGTTGTTCCTAAAAATCTACTTTTAAATTTCATTTTGAAACATTAAACCATATTGAATATGTATAAGAAGATACAAAACATGTTTCTGTGCAACCAGACAAACACCTCTTACAAGTCTACTAGCTGACCTTCCGAATCTGGTTACACTAGAAAGTTCTGTTAATTAATCATGTTCATCAGTCATTATCAAACAGCTGTCATCAATGAAGTGATCCTGATTCATCTCAAATTAAGGGCAGCTGTTTCTGGAGGATTTTCTTTACATCTTCTTGGTTTCATCCGATTGCCGAAGCCATTTGTGGTCCACAAGGAGCTTACAGAGCATGTACAGGATCTTACAGGATTGTGGAAAAGGTGTACGAAAGAATTTCCAAAACATTCGATGTAGAATGGAATACTGTGAAGGCCATCATCAACAAGTGGAGAAAATGACAATGACATCATCAAGAACAGGACATCCCTCCAAAATTGATGAAGCAGTTAAGGCTCTGGGAAACTGATCGGAAGGTCATGGGTTCAAGCCTCATCACTGCCAGGCTCTGTGTTACTGATTGTAAGGTCAGGGGTTCAAACCCCAGCACTTTCAAGCTGCCACTTGAGCAAGGCCCTTAACCCTCTCTGCCCTCAAGGGTGCAAAGCTAATGTGGGAGCAATACAGTGGAAGTATATATATACATATATATAAACTTGTCATTTTTCGATGCTCGTGCTTCCACCGTATGTATGTGTGTACAGTGGTGTGAAAAAGTGTTTGCCCCCTTCCTCATTTCCTGTTCCTTTGCATGTTTGTCACACTTAAGTGTTTCGGAACATCAAACCAATTTAAACAATAGTCAAGGACAACACAAGTAAACACAAAATGCAATTTGTAAATGAAGGTGTTTATTATTAAAGGTGAAAAAAAATCCAAACCATCATGGCCCTGTGTGAAAAAGTGATTGCCCCCTAAACCTAATAACTGGTTGGGTCACCCTTAGCAGCAACAACTGCAACCAAGCGTTTGCGATAACATGCAATGAGGCTTTTACAGCGTCCTGGAGGAATTTTGGCCCACTCATCTTTGCAGAATTGTCCTAATTCAGTTACATTAGAGGGTTTTCGAGCATGAACGGCCTTTTTAAGGTCATACCACAACATCTCAATAGGATTCAGGTCAGGACTTTGGCTAGGCCACTCCAAAGTCTTCATTTTGTTTTTCTTCAGCCATTCGGTGGTGGACTTGCAGGTGTGTTTAAGATCATTGTCCTGCTGCAGAACCCAAGTTCGTTTCAGCTTGAGTACACGAACAGATGGTTGGATATTCTCCTTCAGGATCTCTTGGTAGACAGCAGAATTCATAGTTCCTTTTATCACGGCAAGTCTTCCAGGTCCTGAAGCAGCAAAACAGCCCCAGACCATCACACTACCACCACCATATTTTACTGTTGATATAATGTTCTTTTTATGAAATGCAGTGTTCCTTCTACGCCAGATATACTTGGACACACACCTTCCAAAGAGTTCCACTTTTGTCTCATCGGTCCACAGAATGTTGTCCCAAAAGTCTTGGGGATCATCAAGATGTGTTGTGGAGAAATTGAGACGAGCTTTGATGTTCTTTTTGCTCAGCAGTGATTTTCTCCTTGGAACTCTACCATGCAGGCCATTTTTGCCCAGTCTTTTCCTGATGGTGGAGGCATGAACGCTGACCTTAACTGAGGCAAGTGAGGCCTGCAGTTCTTTGGACGTTGTTGTGGGGTCTTTTGTGACCTCTTGGATGAGTCGTCGCTGCGCTCTTGGGGTAATTTTGGGCGGCCGGCCACTCCTGGGAAGGTTCGCCACTGTTCCATGTCTTCGCCATTTGTGGATAATGGCTCTCACTGTGGTTCGCTGGATTCCCAAAGCTTTGGAAATGGCTTTATAACCCTTTCCAGACTGATAGATCTCAATTACTTTCTTTCTCAATTGTTCCTGAATTTCTTTGGGTCTCGGCATGATGTGTAGCTTTTAAGGATCTTCTGGTGGACCTTACTGTGTCAAGCAGCTCCTATTTAAGTGATGCCTTGATTGTGAACAGGTGTGGCAATAATCAGGCCTGGGTGTGGCTAGAGAAATTGAACTCAGGTGTGGACAACCACAGTTATAGTATGTTTTAACAAGGGGGATCACTTTTTCACACAGGGCCATGATGGTTTGGATTTTTTTCACCTTTAATAATAAACACCTTCATTTACAAATTGCATTTTGTGTTTACTTGTGTTGTCCTTGACTATTGTTTAAATTGGTTTGATGTTCGAAACACTTAAGTGTGACAAACATGCAACAGGAAATGAGGAAGGGGGCAAACACTTTTTCACACCACTGTATATATATATATATATATATATATATATATATATATATATATATATATATATATATATATATATATATATATATATATCCTTCCATCTTCTATACCACTTATCCTTCCTTCAGGGTCACGGGGAACCTGGAGCCTATCCCAGGGAGCATAGAGCACAAGGCGGGGTACACCCTGCACAGGGTGCCAGTCCATCGCAGGGCACATTTGTATTATTTGCATTATTTGTATAGTGCTTTTTACAATAGACATTGTCTCAAAGCAGCTTTACAGAAATATCAACACGGTATACAGATATTAAAGGTGTGAATTTATCCCAACTGAGCAAGCCACTGAGTGGCGACGGTGGCAAGGAAAAACTCCCTAAGATGTTTTAAGAGGAAGAAACCTTGCTTGAGAGGAACCCGACTCAGAAGGGAACCCATCCTCATCTGGGTAACAACAGATAGTGTGAAAAAGTTCATTATTGACTTCTATGAAGTCTGTAAGGCCTTAGGAGCAGCCGTAGTCCCAGCAGTCTGGAATTGGAGAAGATGAGAGCTCCATCCAGAGGTAGGACATCCGAAACGGATCAGGCAGGTCCGGAGAGCAGACAGGATCTGGATCTCCATAAATTTGTGTGTGGCTCAGCAGAAGGAGAGCGGGAGAGAAAAGATTATTAGGACTGGGAATTAGTATAATAGAAAGTCTAGTCAGGGTAGGCTTGAGTAAACAAATACGTTTTAATCCTAGACTTAAACACTGAGACTGTGTCTGAGTCCCGAACACTAATAGGAAGACTGTTCCATAGCAGTGGGGCTCTATAAGCGAAAGCTCTCCCCCCTGCTGTAGCCTTCACTATTCGAGGTACCGTCAAATAACCTGCATCTTTTGATCTAAGTAGGTGTGGCGGATCATAGAAAACCAGAAGATCACTTAGGCGCGAGACTATTTAGTGCTTTATAGGTTAATAAAAATATTTTATAGTCAATGCGAGATTTCACTCTTAAGACATTACAGTAATCTAATCTTGAGGTGACTAAGCAATCCATTGCACACTGCACACTCACATACACACTCACACACTACGGACACTTTGGACATGCCAATCCACCTACCATGCATGTCTTTGGACTGGGGGAGGACCACTCGAACCAAAGACTCCAGAGGTGAACTAATCATTTCTGTTTCCGGTACAGAACCTTTACAGGGGATGTAGCTGCGCATGCGCGTTCAAAAATGAACCAATCACTCTCTGAGACAACTCGTTGTTCCCGAATCATATTAAAGATTCGTTGAAAATGAACGAATCACTCTCTGAGACAACTCGTTGTTCCCGAATCATATTAAAGATTCGTTGAAAATGAACGAATCACTCTTTGAGACAACTCGTTGTTCCCGAATCATATTAAAGATTCGTTCCTTCATGAATGACACATCACTACACAGTGCACGAGCACTTAATTAAGTTCTCTCTCACGGTTTTTGCTCTTTTAACACCACACATTTCCCGCTCTGTATTCTCGCATTCACATTCAAAAAATAAAAAATAAAATAAAATAGATAAATAAACACTGAATGCAGTACGCACACACACACACACACACACACATTTACATATCGTGATATGTCTCAGAGGATCGTTTGTCGTGTCACATGTGAATTTCTTCTTTGCTTTTTGCAAATCATGTAGATAAATTGTTGATATATTAAATGTGTATTAAGTGACTGGAAGAAATAATACTTGGCTAGTTTTGTTTCGTTATTACTTTTATAGATATTTCATTTTAGTTCGCTGCCTAGCAACAATATAATACGATTAGCCAAACTATGTGTGGATTATCCACGGTTTAATTCGATGTAGAAACAACGTAAAGTTTACTATTAGAAACAATATACTATTATATAGTACATGTCGTTTATACAAGTGATGAAATCAATATGAAGAAATATTTACTTAGCAAATTTGACAATGGTGGAAGATTTCAATCTTGCCCTACAACATCTATCATCTTCTGTCTTATCTTTTCCATGTGATCTTTTGTTGCTATTTAATAATAATAATAATAATAATAATAATAATAATAATGGACTGGCACCTTGTCCAGGGTGTACCCCGCCTTCTGTCCGATGCTCCCTGGAATAGGCTCAAGGTTCCCAGTGACCCTGAAGAAGGAGTATGCGGTAGAAGATGGATGAATAATGATAATAATAATAATAATAATAATAATAATGGACTGGCACCTTGTCCAGTGTGTACCCCAACTTGTGTCCGATGCTCCCTGGGATAGACTCCAGGTTCCCCGCGATCCTGAAAAAGGAGTAAGCAGTAGAAGATGGATGGATGGCTGGATGGATCCTTCGAATAAAATAAATAGAGTGAATATTGATAAAGTGGGACACACACACACAGAGGATGCCCAATTTTGCTCTTTAACTCTGTAGATATTTTTTTAAATGTAAGATTATTAAACAGATCAATTCTAGACATTATTGGGGTTATAACTGCCCGTGTCCAGCCCATGCAGGAACCTCCATACGGCCCTGCTGCTGTTCCACATTAAGCCACATTTAACCCACGTGGGGCCTCTTGCTTCCCTGTACACTACATCATACTCCCTATATCAGTAATCATCTGTACAAGATTCATTAGGATCGCTTTCAATAATTATTCACTATTCACTTGTAGTGCCTTGAATTAAGAGCTGTGCAAATCAACAGATAAATAGATCAATTATAATATGATATATATTTATTGATTAATACATTTAGTTAATCAAGATCATGTCAAACAAATGTTTCCTCTTCACGATTAGAAATGTGCAAATGAATGGATAAATGGACGGACTTACTGTAACATTAGTCAAAAATATTTAAATGTATTTAAAATATATATACATGTACGTATGTTACATTACATTATTATTGTATTATATTACGTCATTTGGAACGCTCGGGACTTCAGATCGTTGGAACAGTGTTGCTAGGCAACATGCCATGATCCTTTAACCTGACTTGTCTTGCTTCGGTGACGTCATAGAAGAACTCGGTTAATACGTGAGAGAGAGAGAAAGAGAGAAAAGAATACTCAGATACTCACTGAACTTTGTGCGATTAAGGTGATTATTGTAGTTGCTCTTGTCAAGAGAGAAAAATGAATAAGTTTCCGAGTGCACTTGGCGCTGGTGCAGAGGAACTTCCGCTGCGCCCCCTACTGTACACGGCCGGAGCTGCAGCCACCGCAGCCGGCATTTACTATTATGTGAAACGAGGCGATGGAAAGAAAACAACATCGGACCCCGAGGTCACAACAGAAGGTAGAACTATTTCTCAGTCGTGCTGCTGTAGCCATGACGTGCTCAGTTTTCTTCTGTCCTTTAAAACAAATTCATTTAATTGACTTGTTCAGTCCTTCATAAGCTAACAGGCTTGAATCCTACTTTGGCTTCATTTTGTGATGTTCCATCCAGCCTTATTCCAAAATGGATTCAATTCATTATTCTCCTCTAAAGTCTACAAACAATACCCCATAATGACAATGTGAAAGAAGTTTGTTTGAAATCTTTGCAAATGTATTAAAAATAAAAGAACAAAAACAAAAAAAAGTACACGTACATAAGTATTCACAGTGTTTGCTCAATACTTCGTTGAAGCACCTTTGGCACCAATTACAGCCTCAAGTCTGTTTGAGAATGAGGCTACAAGCTTGGCACACCTATTTTTGGGCAGTTTCTCCCATTCTTCTTTGCAGGACCTCTCGAACTCCATCAGGTTGGATGGGGGGCATCGGTGCACAGCCATTTTCAGATCTCTTCAGACAAGGGCGTAACCATGGTATGGACATTGGAGGGGTCCCAGCGCTAGACAACCAACCCCCCCCCCCCCTACCTCGGCTACCAAACTTCCAAAGATTGATACTGAATATTTGCATATTTAGAACATAGTTTTAGGATTACAGTTACTGTTTCAGTTCACATGGTTTCTGATTGATAGAAGCTCCCACAGCAGGGGAAAATAATAGGGTGCTGTGGACGTCCTATGGGCAGATGTATCCTCTGCGAACGAAATGCTGTGCAACTTTCCTCACTTTCACTCGCACTTATAACAGTCTGTCACTGCGTGAGGGTTCACAACGAAGTCGGCGGGAGGATGTAACGTTAATGGTCAAAAACTGGAACTGACGTGAGCCTAGATATTTAGGTATCTAGTTACTGACTGTCTGAAAAAGCTCGTATATTCTGCTGCACTTTTCTACACTTGGCTGCTGTCTCCATTTCTTATAGACTGAGTGGCTAAAATATATCAACGAACTTGCGTTGAGTATGGGCGAAACCAAGTGTACAATTGGAGGGGACACACCGGTTTTCCTTAACAAACGGAAATATTAAAAAAAGAATAGACATAAATAAATAGATACATAAAATAAATAGGGGGGCGCACGGTGGCTTAGTGGTTAGCACGTTTGCCTCACACCTCCAGGGTCCGGGGTTCGATTCCTGCCGGGGCCATGTGTGTGCGGAGTTTGCATGTTCTCCCCGTGTTGCGGGGGTTTCCTCCGGGTACTCCGGTTTCCTCCCCCAGTCCAAAGACATGCATGGTAGGTTGATTGGCAGCTTGGTAAATTGTCCGTAGTGTATGAATGGGTGTGGTAGTGTGTATGTGATTGTGCCCTGCGATGGACTGGCACCCTGTCCAGGGTGTACCCCGCCTTGTGCCCGATGCTTCCTGGGATAGGCTCCAGGTTCCCCGCGACCCTGAAGCAGGAATAAGCGGTTGAAGATGGATGGATGGATGGATGGATGGATAAAATAAATAGAATAGATGAAGAAAAGACAGATCTGTTGGCAGGGAAAATGAAAGCGGGATGTATAGAAAATATTTTCTCCTGTATATTGGGGGGGACAGATTGGTATTTCCTCAACATTGGGGGGGACACGACCCCTCCAAAGAGTGCGTGGTTACGCCCATGTCTCCAGATGTCAGAAAGTCTATCCTGGGAACTAATGTTTGATTATCATTTCCTGCACGTTCCGTTATTAGCGATGCACAGATGACTGCTAATTCTTACATGCTGCTGTTTATGCTCTGTGTAATGCATTCATGCAATATGTACCACATACAATATCACAGCTGCATACCTTGGATGTATATTTAAGACTGTAAACAAATGCTTCATTATCAAGAATCTCTTCTCCACTCCAGATTGTCTGATCGGAATCTGATCCATATTCGGCCACCTCAACCAGCTGAAATCTTGATTGTAGTGAGACTTTGCTACATTATTATGGTCCTTCGAGCCTGATTGAGAGAAAGACCAAACCAATATGGATCCAGCAGTAAGTGACACACTAGAGACAATGGACAGACCTCGCCGCAGGAATAATCCGCCTTCTCACCTGGACGATTACAAGGTTGGCTACTGACCCACTGAGGACTCTCCTCCTACAGCTTCTTCCCACTCCCAGTCAACCAAGAAGCAGCTCGAGGAAAACGTCTCGTAGTGGCGCAAGCTCTCACTCCAGGACAAGTAGGCGCTCAATCACTTCCACTGGCATTTACCTTCTACCGGAACACTCTAGCCTCCAGTCTGTTATGTTGGAGGAGAAGATCAAACAGAGGCAGTTAGATAGTCAATGACAGCAGGTCGAGGAGGACTCAGTGGCTGATGTGGAATACTAGCGGCTACAGACACCAGCTAGAGAAGCCCAGCGTATTCAAGAGGAAGCTCTCACAGCAAAGGAGGCCTTATCCAAGCATCTAGAAAGACAGCATAAGCTGCAACAAGCAGAAACTGAGCTCGAGGTAGCGAAGCTCATATCCTCCCTGTTTCTTAAAGACTCTGGTTCCATGACTCCTCTGCCTCCAGGCTCACCTGTCCGCCTTTCGCCTCCATCTCAGCTCGTACATTTCAGTCCAGTCATAAGTCCACCTCATCTAGCATCCTCCCCCCAGCAGCCATCAACTCAGTCACCAGCTGTGACCTCAACCATACCAACTTACCCATCTGTACAGATTATTCCTGATGACTCTTGGGTGTCTCAGCCATCACTTAGACCACTGCAGTTGACAGTTGAATCCAAGAGTGCACCACTTGTAGCGCTCCAACCGATACCACAAGTAGTCTCATCACCCATCTACAATGTATCTCAGACTACTCCTATAACCACACCACCTCCACCATGCTATAGACATCGAATATGGTACCCCAACCTCCCTTAGGAGCCATAGTCATATCCACTGCTGCACACCCACTGGGTACAAGCAGGCTGTCTGTGCCACAGCAGTGCACCACATCAACACAGCCATATGCAGTACCGCAGACAGCAATTCTTCCTGTGATCACATGTGCACGTCTGCCGCAGCCTTCAGTTACCTGCTCTCAGGCTTCAGCTGTGCCACTGGGTCTAGCCATGCTCAACCACCTCCTTTCATGCCCTTTCCCATTAGGGTCATCCTGCATGAAGGTCATCCCACATATCCTTGTACAGAGCTACTGTTTGTATCAACCTATGGCATCCCCCAACCCAAGTTGCCAGTGTTCGAAAGTAGTAATGAGGGCGACTTTGCCTTGTTAAAGTTAGCACTGGACAATTTGTTGAGTGATCATAGCTACCTCAGTGAACAGTAAAACTATCATGTCTTGCTAAGCCATTTGAAACATCCCAGTGCTCAGCAGCTGGCTAAAACCTATATGTACCATCCACTTCCTTACTCTCCTGCATTGCAGGCTCTTCAAGATAAGTATGGTCAGCCAAGACAGCTTGTTCAGTCAGAGTTGGGTGCCATCATGAGCACTCCACCACTGTAGATGGGTGACGCCTTTGACTCCTGTGCATTATCCATTTAATTATTGGTGGGCATGATGAGGACTCTTGAGGGCCAGAACGATGAAGAGCTCATGTGTGGCTCTCACGTGGATTGTCTGTTAAGTAAATTACTCTCTGTTTGTTGTGATGGCTTTGTTGAATACTGGCTAAGCAGGGGTATTCTCCAGACAGGTACTGACAAGACCTATACACTTCCTGATCTGGCCACCCGGTTGGAGATTAAGTCTCAAGCAAAACGCATCTCTAGCCGAGCTGCAACCTTGTTCCAGAGTGAATCATACAAGTCCTATGGTAAAGCTACGATACCCACTCGTCCAAAGGAGTGGCCAACCAACGTTTTCCTGGCCAATGAGAGTGGCATAAGGTTCCCTAAACCGCAGACCTGAAACCCATGTGACAATAGGGACCATTACCTCAACTCTTGTGACCAATTCAAGAAGTTAACCACTTCACAAATCGTCACTTGGATTAAAGACGGAAAACGCTGCTTGAGATGTGGCACATGCAGTAGAGGCCTGCAATCTCAAGCGTCCATGTAAGGTCTGTAAAGAACTTAATCTCACAGTTCTACATGACTCCAGCAATGACACCTCCAGGGCTGTACTCATGGTAAGTCTGCCACTCAACAGGATTTACCTTGATAGACCTAACCATTCTCCAAAGGTCATGTTGAAAGTGGTCAAAGTACTTCTTCACAATGGTCGATACACTATGGACACTCATGCAGTCCTTGATGATGGATCAGAGAGAACAATAGTGTTTTTGACAGTAGTGCAGCAGCTTAAGTTAACCGGTTCTCCTGAATTGCTTCCCCTACAGACAATTCAACAGTGTCACACTGAACTTGACGGATCATCAATATCGTTTGAGGTGTCCTCTGTATCCAAGCCCATCTACGAAGTTCGCTGTACATAACATATTCACTGCAACCGGTTTGTGTCTAGCGGAGCACAACTACCCAGTGACTGCCCTCCAAAATGCCTATCGAAATATGTAGGATCTGTCACTCCCCTGTGGACAGAGTGAAGCCATTGCTCATTATCAGGTCAGATAATCCCTACCTCTTGACACCAATCCAGCCCATACGCAAGGGCCCAACAGGGGGGCCCATTACTGTCTTCACACAGCTCGGATGGTCTCTCCAGGGCCTGATGAGTCCAATGCAACCCTCATGAGGGAATCAACAGTGTCTTCACATCATGACAGAGCCAACCCATGATGATCTCATCCACCACATAGAAAGGCTCTGGCAGGTTGATACTCTCCCTTACAATGAAAAAATGGTCACCAGGACCAAACATTATTGAGAGGATTACACCCTGCTGCAAAACACCACAATCCGGGTGAATGTGGACGGTGTCTCACGTTACACTGCACCATTGCTGAGACGAACATCGGTGAGTTTACTCCATGTAGCCAAAGAGACTGATCTCCCCAGTTTATGTAGCACTGAACGCAGGCTAGCACGGGATTACCGTCCTTACTGGGTGTCGTCCTGAGATTCTGCCAGCACACTGTTGCTATCAGCGGGGACATCAAAGGTATGTTCCACCAGGTACATTTGCTGCCTGCAGACAGGTCAGTGTTGCAGTTCCTTTCGCGGGACATGTGCAGGGAGGTGGAACCTGATATATATGAATTGCAGGTACTTCCGTTTGGCATTGCATGCAGCCCATGTTGTGCAATTTACGCGCTCCAACACCATGCCCAAGGTCACAAAGATGACATGGCTGACCTAGTCAACATAGTAGAGCATTCTTTTTATTTTGTTAACTGCCTTCACAGCACGCCAACCGCAACTGAAGCCCAGGCAATAGTGGATGGACTGTGCCAGCTTCTCTCTGATGGAGGCTTTGACATAAGACAATGGGCATGCAATGTATCATCCATGATTCAACACCTTCCCACAGATGCCAAGTATGCTAATAGTGAGCGCTGGTTGGCACAGAGCAGCACTGACCTCCAAGAACCCACTCTTGCTCTGCGGTGGAATTGTATCATATCAATGACACCCTGAGGTATAATTTAAGCATTTACATTTATTCACTTGGCTGATGCTTTTATCCAAAGTTACTTACAAATAAGCAAAGCGACATATCGCTTCGGCATATATTGGCAAGTCAATATGACCCTTTGGGGTTCATCATCCTATTCACTACCAGGGCCAAGATTTTTAACCATAACCTTTGGAAACAGAACCTCAGTTGGGACGATCCCATTGAACAACCACATTTGAGAGAACAGTGGCTTGCTTGGGTTGGAGAACTCCCGACTCTCCTTCAGGTGCACTTCCCTCACGCACACACCTCGTCATGGATTGACAACACTTCTGTCATCTGAGAGCTTCATGTCTTTAGTGATTCATCAGAAAGAGCTTATGGTTCGGTAGCCTACTTGCATACTACAGATAGTCAAGGAGAGGTCACAGTAACGTTTGTCTTGGCCAGGTCTAGAGTAGCATGAGGAAATGCCTGTCCATGTCTCACTTGGAGCTGAGTGCAGCCCTGACTGGTGCCCAGATGGCCAAGGTGATCCAAACAGAATTGACCACTCCTATACACAAGGTAACTTTCTGGTCTGACGCCACCACTGTTTTGTACTGGCTGACATCGGAGTCCTGTCGCTACAAGGTGCTCGTAGGAATATGTGTGGCAGAATTCAGAACCTCACCGATATGGCTGAATGGAGGTACAGTGCTTCGGTTCACAACCCTGCTGACTACCTCACCAGATGTCTTACACTAACCAAGTTAGCAGGTCCCCATCAGTGGAGCTCAGAACTAGCCTTCCTGAACCAGCTAGTTGACCAGTGGCCAACAACACCTAAAACTGAAGAAGAGCCAAACTTCAGTGAGTTAAAACACGCTGCTTTTATTGGAAGCATTTCTGTGCTTAGTTGTTCCCTTTCTGATCCAAGCCAGTTCTACACATGGCAAGAGCTTATTCAGGCCACTGTTAGATCCCTGTATGGGGCGGCTGGCACAGACAGTGACTCTCCTGTCAGAGCTTCTGTTTATATTGAAGCTGAGAAGCTCCTCCTGGCATAGGCTCAAAGTGACTCATACCTGCTTGATGGCAGGGCATTAAAGGCTGGGCAATCAATTCCAACTGACAGTCGTTTAGGTCCTCTTGCCCATGAGTATGATGAAGCCACTGGTCTCATTAGAGTGGGTGGACGTTTACGTTGTGCCAGTGACCTTAACCTAGAGAGTATACATCCAATTGTTTTAGACCCTGGCCATCCCGTCACTAAGCTGTGAATTAAGGAGATAGATCAGCGACTCATTCACCCCGACTCAGAAAGGGTTCTAGCTCAACTGCGTCGCTAGTTTTGGGTACTTCGAGGCAGAGAAGCTATTCGTAAGCAGCAGCGCACCTGTCAAGACTGTCAAGCGGTGGCGTGCCAAGCCCCATGATTGGTGGCTCTACCACCCTGCAGGCAGAACCTGTATAGACCACCTTGAGGATGATGACACAGACACTTCTGACAGACTTTGTTAGAGTGTTCAATCATCCTGAAAGACTATTGGGGGCATCTGTGTCAGAAAGGCTGTCCAAGGAACTAATGTTTGATTATCGTTTCCAGCACATTCCATTATTAATGACTAACATTATTAGCAATGCACAGATGACTGTAATTCTTACCTGCATTCATGCAATATGTACAATACACAATATCACAGTTGCATACCTCGGATGTATATTTAAGACTGTAAATAAATGCTTTATTATCAAGAATCTCTTCTCCACTCCTGATTCTCTGATCGGAATCTGATCCATATTCGGTCGCCTCAACCAGTTGAAATCTTGATTGTAGTGAGACTTTGCTACTTTGCTACACTAGAGATGTTCAATCGGGTTCAAGTCTGGGCTCTGGCTGGGCCACTCAAGGACATTCACAGAGTTCTGTAGCCACTCCTTTGTTATCTTGGCTGTGTGCTTAGGGTCGTTGTCCTGTGGGAAGATGAACCTTCGCCCCAGTCTGAGGTCCAGAGCGATCTGGAGCAGGTTTTCATCAAGGATGTCTCTGTACATTGCTGCATTCATCTTTCCCTCGATCCTGACTAGTCTCCCAGATCATGCCGCTGAAAAACATCTCCACAGCATGATGCTGCCACCACCATGCTTCACTGTAGGGATGTTATTAGCCAGGTGATGACTGGTGCCTGGTTTCCTCCAGACATAATGCTTGCCATTCAGGCCAAAGAGTTCAATCATTGGTCTGAGAGTCCTTCAGGTGCCTTTTGCCAAACTCTAGGGGGGCTGTCATGTGCCTGGGCCACTCTACCATTCAGGCCTGATTGGTGGAGTTCTGCAGAGATGGTTGTTCTTCTGGAAGATTCTCCTCTCTCCACAGAGACATGCTGGAGCTCTGTCAGAGTGACCATTGGGTTTTTGGTCACCTCCCTGACTGAGGCCCTTCTCCCCCGATAGCTCAGTTTGGCCGGGCATCCAGCTCTAGGAAGAGTCCTGCTGGTTCCAGACTTCTTCCATTTACAAATGATGCAGGCCACTGTGCTCATTGGGACCTTCAATTCTGCAGGAATGTTTCTGTACCCTTCCCCAGATCTGTGCCTCGATACAATCCTGTCTTGGAGGTCTCCAGACAGTTCCTTGGACTTCATGGCTTGGTTTGTGGTCTGATATGCATTGTTAACTGTAGGACCTTATAGAGATAGGTGTGTGCCTTTCCAAATCATGTCCAATCAACTGAATTTACCACAGGTGGACTCCAATCAAGTTGTAGAAACATCTCCAGCATGATCAGTGGAAACAGGATGCACCTGAGCTCAATGTTGAGTGTCATGGCAAAGGCTGTGAATACTTATGTACATGTTGTTTTTTTTTGTTTTTTATTTTTAATAAATTTGCAAAGATTTCAAAAAAACTTCTTTCATGTTGTCATTATGGGGTATTGTTTGTAGAATTTTGAGGAAAATAATGAATTGAATTCATTTTGGAATATAACAGCATAACAAAATGTGGAAAAAATGAAGCGCTGTGAATACTTTCAGGATGCACTGTATATACTGAACATCAGTAAAGTGTATTTATGCCGGAGACCAGTGTGAAAGTGGGAATATTTGTGCTGTACATCTTCACCAGGAACAGAAGTGGAAAATACTGCTAGTCTGGAATTCAAAACATAAATAATAGATGATGTGTGATGGCTTTTTATTATTTTATTTTGACCCAGTGTGCAACCAGGCCACAGAACCGGCTCTGCTCCAACCCACAGAGGTTCCTCAGGACCAGGTCACGGTAAGTAGTGATGCTAGCGAGAGAAGATTAGATGGGAGGTTAAAATCTCATCTCTATTACGAGCTCAGCAATGAACCTATTAGGGCTAATAGTTAATATGTAACGTATTATATCATGAGGTTTATTATTTATTATCAGGTTTATTAGTGGTGTTTTAAAAGCACTACTACTGTTCTCTTGCATTCTTCCTCTTCTTCTTCTTCTTATTTTGTATAATTATTCTTCCAGATTCCGGAATTCCCGCTACGGAAACTCAAAATGGGAAACATTTCCCACAGACTTGCATTGAGTTGGGAAAGTTTTGGCGCCTTACACGGCCGGCTCTAAAAGTATTGCCTCCGTGCATGTTCGGGTCTAAAATTCATTGAAGCCTGATCTGTCTGGCTCTCAGAAGTATTGGCACCCTATCTGGCCAGCTCTCAAAAGTATGGGCACCCCACACGGCCGGCTCTCAAAAGTATGGGCACCCCACACGGCCGGCTCTCAAAAGTATTGGCGCCCGACATGTTCAGCTCTAAAAAGTATCGCTACAGTACTGGTTCCCGATCTGTCCTGCACTAAAAAGTATTGGCACCCTATCAGTCCAGCTCCGAAAAGTATTGACACCCTCCACAGTCGGCTATAATAAGTATTGCCACCCTACACAGCCGGCTCTAAACAGTATTGGCGCCCTGTTTGACTGGCTCTCAAAAGTATTGGCGCTCTGTCTGTATGGCGTGCTACACGGTCGGCTCTAAAAGTATTGGTGCCATATGCGGCGCCTCTAAAAATTATTGCCATCCTACACGGACGGCTGTAAACAGTTTTGGTGGCCTGTCTGACTCTTGAAAGTATTGGTGCCCCATCCTGGTTTGGCCTCAGCAAGCACCACTCACATTTTCTTCAGGAAATGTACCGGTCTAGGTTGTTATCATCATGGCATAATAAGAATGGTGCTGGGCCAACTTGCAGATATGAACATTAAGCACTCGATTCTTAATCTCTTTTGCCCCATGACTGTGTTTTAGGTGTGTATGTTTGTGTGTGTGTGAGAGAGAGAGAGAGAGAGAGAGAGAGAGAAGTGAGTGTGTGTTTGTGTACAGTCACATTTTGGGAAAATAATTTTTTACCTCCAAACTATAAAAGTGTCTGAAAGTGTGTGTAGAAGTAAATAAAGCCTATAAGCCTTAATAGTTGTACTTTTTTAGGTCTACCTGCCTGAAGCTGAGGAGAAACACCAGACGGCTGCGGAGACCATCGCTCAGCTAGAGGTGGAGAAGTCTTGTCTGAAGGACCAGGTGAAAACACTGAAAGCAATAGTGCAGGACATGCGGAACCTGCTCCATATTGTTGAAGTGGAGAGGTCTGAACTGAAGGACCAGGTGGAGACACTGCGTGGAACAGTGCAGGACATGCGGAACATGCTCCATTTTGTTGAGGTGGAGAAGTCTGGCCTGAAGGACCAGTTAGCGACATTGTATGGAACAGTGCAGTACATGGAGAAGCTGCTCCATGCTGTTGAGGTGGAGAAGTCTGGCGTGAAGGAACAGGTGGAAACACTGCATGGAGCAGTGCAACACATGAGGAGCCAGCTCAATGTTGTCGAGGTGGAGAAGTCTGACCTGAAGGACCAGGTGGAGACACTACATGGAACAGTGCAGGACATGAGGAGCCTGCTCCATGTTGTTGAGGTGGAGAAGTCTGACCTGAAAGACCAGGTGGAGACACTGCGTGGAACAGTGCAGGATATGAGGAGCCAGCTCCATGTTGTTGAGGTGGAGAAGTCTGAACTAAAGGACCAGGTGGAGACACTGTGTGGAACAGTGCAGGACAAGGAGAGCCTGCTCCATGCTGTTGAGGTGGAGAAGTCTGATCTGAAGGACCAGGTGGAGACACTGCGTGGAACAGTGCAGGATATGAGGAGCCAGCTCCATGTTGTTGAGGTGGAGAAGTCTGAACTAAAGGACCAGGTGGAGACACTGTGTGGAACAGTGCAGGACATGGAGAGCCAGCTCCATGTTGTTGAGGTGGAGAAGTCTGAACTAAAGGACCAGGTGGAGACACTGTGTGGAACAGTGCAGGACATGGAGAGCCTGCTCCATGCTGTTGAGGTGGAGAAGTCTGACCTGAAAGACCAGGTGGAGACACTGCGTGGAACAGTGCAGGACATGGGGAACCTGCTCCATGCTGTTGAGGTGGAGAAGTCTGACCTGAAGAACCAGATGGAGACACTGCGTGGAACAGAGCAGGACATGGAGAAGCTGCTCCATGCTGTTGAGGTGGAGAAATCTGACCTGAAGGATCAGGTGGAGACACTGCGTGGAACAGTGCAGGATATGAGGAGCCAGCTCCATACTGTCGGGGTGGAGAAGTCTGACCTGAAGGACCAGGTGGAGACACTGCGTGGAACAGTGCAGGACATGGAGAACCTGCTCACTGAGACTCAGAGGGAGCATGAAAAGCTAATGAATGTAAGTGAGAAAGGTCTTGCATTAAGCAGCCCCTTTATAAATACGAGGACTTTTCATGTTTCTGCTGCATGGAGTTTCATTTACCCAAAATTAAAATTGTATTTTCAAGTTGTTAGATTTCATTCATTAACAGAAATGACCCATTGCAGATGTTAACATTAAGCACTCGAGTTTGAACATCTTTTGCCCCATGTGTGTGTTTTAGGAGCTTCAGGTGATGAATGATGAGAAGAAGAAGAGTCTGATGCACACAGAGGAGTTACTGAAGGTAAACTTTCCTTCTCATGAAATCTTGCTATTGTATTTTGTGTGTGTTTGTGTGTGTGTGTGTGTGTGTACTTGTTTCCTCACATTTTGGGGACATTTTCTCCCCCCATACATTTTAGACTATTCTCATGAGTAATGCACCTGTTTCTAAAAGTATCTGAAAGTGTGTAGAAGTAAATAAATCCTATAAGCCTTAATTGTTGTACCTTTTTTTTTTTAGTTCTCCCTGCCTGAAGCTGAGGAGAAACACCAGAAGGCTGAGGAGACCATCGCTCAGCCGGAGGTGGAGAAGCCTGACCTGACCAACCAGGTGGAGTCACGGCAAGAGACAGTGCAACACATGGAGCACCTGCCAACTGAGACTCACAGGTTGTTTGCTGATTAAATGAATATACATGAGAATAGTCTTGCATTAATCAATGTAACAAGTTATATATTTATGCATTAAAAAAAAAAAAAAAACGTTCTCTTGCCCTTCTTATTTTTCTATACAGAATAAAAATATTGTATTGTTGAAAAATTCTGAAAAAGGTTTTAGTTTTAGAGTAAAAATTAATCCAATAATACTACTAATAATAGTAATCATAATCATAAACTTTATGTATATAACACATTTACTACTTATAAAATGAGCTAATGTACTTTACAATGTTAAGTTAATAAAATTAAATAGTACTATATGCATAATATGAATGCAAGAGTGAGAAAAAAACTAAATTAATAATGTACAATATAAAAATGTATAATACATTTTTTTTGTAAATATGATAGTATGCTATCTTTAATAATCGGTGAGAATTGTAACATTTCACACAGAAAACATAAAAACTACGGCAATGACAAAAATCCTGTATTTTCATAATATTGTATTATTATTTTATTTTTAAACTGATTAGAATTTTAAACCCCCAAACACACACATGCTAAATCCATTTTAATGATCATTTCCCCACACTCTTTCAGCGATAAACTAGAAAGTAGCGACTTCTTTTTTTTAAAACTACACTAAAATGCCTACAGATGTGTCGTTCGGTGGTCACATGACTTCGTCTATTTACACTTTATTTTTGTAACTATTTATGTAAATAAAATAAATATGTTATATGTACTAATGTATATATGACAGTATTTAAAATATCTTAATACACGTTGAACAACAGAGCTGTGTCTTATATGAGCTGAAATAATTATAACAGATAATTTTTATGATTTTTTGTTTAGGATTAGTAAGGCGTTTTTAAAGGACATCTGCAAGCGGAACAAGCTGTACCTGACCCCCAGCTTAAACGACATGTTGTATCTCCACTATAAAGGTGAGAAGAATTATTTCTCAGCCCTGCAGCTGTGTAGTGCACAGAAATTAAACTGTGCTCATTCTGTGTGACAGGTATCAGCATAATCGAGGGTCTGGAGGAGTACACCGGTCTACGCTGTCTCTATCTCCAGTGCAACGCGATACAGAAGCTTGAGAACCTGCAGAACCAGACGGAACTGCGATGTCTTTTCATCCACCAGAACCTCATCCACACACTCGAGAACCTGGAGCCGCTCACCAAACTCAACACGCTCAATGTGTCAAACAACTACATCAGGGTCATCCAGAACATCTGTCAGTGCACACACACACACACACACACAAACACACACACACACACACACACACATACACACACACACTCTCTCAAAAAACCCACAGTTTGTCAGTTTACAGCTGTCCGAGCCACGCTGTTATACAGAAACAGTGCACACATTCCGACCAATCAGGCTCGAGAACTAACTGCACCATGCTATTCTCTATATAAGCATTTTATTGAAATTGATTGTTTTTCATTTTTTTAACCCTACTCTTGTTTATCAGCCTGCCTGAGCGAGCTGTCCACACTCCAGATTTCAAATAACCAACTGGAGAATGTGAGCGATTTGCAGGAGCTGTGTCACTGCCCCTCCATCAGAGTTCTGGACCTGTCAAATAACCGCCTCAACGACCCAGAAATCCTCACTGTACTGGAGAAGATGCCCAATCTGGTACACACACACACACACACACACACACACACACACACTCATGTACACGTACATTACCTAAGCTAAAGAATGCTGACTGAAATGGGAATTAATTACACCTACAGTGGCAAGAAAAAAAACCTTTTGGAATTTCATGGTTTTCTGAATAAATTTGTCATAAAATGTGATCTGATCTTCATCTAAGTCAGGGGTATTGACAATTATAATGTGCCTAAAAGAATAACGCACAAAAAAAAATCTGATCTTTCATGTCTTTATTGAGAACAACCAAAAAAACCTCATAGTGCTTGTGGAAAAAGTATGTGAACCCTCGAGTTAATTTCCTCAAAAAGCTCATTGGAGTCAGGTTTCAGCACACCTGGAGTCTCATTAAGAAAATGAGGCGTGGACTACAGCTACTTTGACTGATAAAAACCCCTCAAACTTTTGTAGTTTGCTCTGCACAAGAAGCACACGCTTATGTGAGCCATGCCTCGCCAAAAAGAGCTTTCAGAGGATCTACGATCAAGAATAGTTGATTTACAGAAAGCTGGCAAGGGTCACAAAGTGATTTCAAAGACTTTAGAAATTCACCAGTCTACAGTTAGGAAAACATTCTACAAATGGAGACACTATGGGAGTGTTGTTACTCTACCAAGAAGTGGGCGCCCAGTCAAAATGACACCAAGAGCACATTGAAGACTCATCAATGAGGTAAAGAAACAACCCCGAATGACAGCCAAAGATTTGAAGGCATCATTTGAACTGGCTAACATCTCTGTTCAAGAGTCTACAATACGCAAAACATTGAACAAGCAGGGTATCTACAGCAGGACACCACGAAGGAAGCCACTGCTTACTAAAAATAACATTGCTGCACGCCTGAAGTTTGCAAAAGAGCACATTGACACTCCACAGCGGTTTGGGCAAAATGTTTTGTGGACTGATGAAACTAAGATTGAATTATTTGGAAAAACCACACTGCATTACATCTGGAGTAGAAAGGACACGGCATATCATCATGAAAACATCATCCCAACTGTAAAGTATGGTGGAGGACACTACATGATTTGGGCCTGCTTTGCTGCATCATGCCCTGACCAGCTTACAATCATTGAGGGGAAGATGAATTCCCAAGTATATCAGACAATTCTTCAGGATAATGTGAGAATGTCTGTACATCTGCTGAAACTGTGTAGAAGTTGGGTGATGCAACAGGACAACGACCCAAAACACTGGAGCAAGTCCACAACAGAACGGCTTCAGATAAACAAAATCTGCCTTTTGGAGTGACCGAGTCAGAGTCCAGACCTCAACCCAGTAGAGATGCTATGGAATGACTTGAAGAGAGACATACACATGGGACGTCCAAAGAATATGACCGAGCTAAAGCAGTTCTGCCAGGAAGAATGGGCTAAAATTCCTCCTGAATGATGTGCAGGTCTGATCCACAGCTACAGGAAGCGCCTGGTTGAGGTTATTGCTGCCGGGGAGGGTGGGGTCAATCAGTTATTAATTATAAGGGTTCACTTAATTTTTCCACTGCCATTTTGAATGTTGAATGAGTGTGTTCAATAAAGACATGAGGGATCAGAATTTTTTTTTGTTATTCTTTTAGGCACTTTATATTTGTCAATACCCCTGACTCAGATGAAGATCAGATCATATTTTATGACGAATTTATGCAGAAAACCATGAAATTCCAAAGGGTTCACATACTTTTTCTTGCCACTGTATATGTTTCAGAGAGTGTTAAACCTGATAGGTAACGACGTCATCAGGAAAATTCCTGACTACAGGAAGTCGCTAATCCTTCGTCTGAAGGAGCTGCAGTGCCTGGACGACCGTCCCGTGTTTCCTAAGGAGAGGTGAGTAAGGATGGCTTCTTCTTCTTTGTTCGGTACTTGGGGTCTACTTGGGGTCGGCTCTTGTAATCTTTTGTCTCCAGATTGCTCTATTCTGGGTCGTAGTTGGGTCTATGTTGTCCCTAGCGAGGTCTTTATTTATAACATCCATCCATCTTAGGCGGGGTCTTCCACAGCTTCTCTTTCCTGTACCAAGCTCCAGCACAGGATGAGTATGGATGGCATTGTGAAATAAAGTGTTAAAAAGAAATGAATTACATTTTGAGATGAGGATACACCAGTCAAACCTTTCTCATGTTTTATTGGAGTTTACTACCTTTTATTTCCACAGACCACACAAAATGATACTGGATAGTGATTAAATAAGGAAAACATCACCAAGGAATTTATTATCTGCTCGCTGTCAGATCCTAATGTGACTCTAAATGAGTGTTTTATTCAAATGTAACTTCAATATAAAAGCCTTAAATCTAGACAGCATAATTATTGATGTAGTGTAAATATAGCTGGTATGAAACGTGTAAATATTTGAATTGTTTCATTACGTGTCTGCACAGGGCCTTTGCAGAGGCTTGGGCTGTGGGAGGTTTGGAAGGAGAATGTAAGGAAAGAGATTTATGGCAAACGAGAGAGAGGAGGAAGATTGAGGAGAGTCTAGATGCCTTGAGACTCCTCGAAGAAAACGCATTGGAGCGACGACGAGCTCGAGAGCAGCAGCATCACGAGGAGAACGGTGTGCACCGCTACGAATAAATTCCTCACGTATTTCCTTTTACATCCTTTTTCGTTCTCGTCTCTAATCTTATTACAGTCAGCATTTCAGGAACGTCCGAGACTGTAGAAGGTCAGAACGTGTCCGGTGAAGACCTCGAGCAGACCGAGCAAGAGCAGGAGGAGGACGTCCAGGTCGCAATAAAAGTAACATCAGAGAGGAATGAGAAGAGCGAACATGATGCGTCTGATGCTCTGTCACTCAGCATCAGTGTGAGTTCAGCCGTTTCATCTGAAACTCCATCCGCATTACACTTGTGCACCAAAGAAACTCCTTTTAAATTTCGGATCAAACCTTTCCACATTTTCTGCTGTTAGAACCTGGAGCCAAAATGGACGTCAAATGTTTTAGCTCGCTAAACGAACAGTTCAACATCATTAGCACGTTTTTGTCCGTAGCTGAGTTCATGGCTGAGTTTTTTTTTTTGCTCTGTTTCGCCATATAACAGAGACTAGCACTTCGTTCCAAAACTCAGGTTTCAATTAGACAATTCGAATCCATTAAAGCGGGTTAGATCAGAACCTTTACCAGGCTGGCATCCGATCCGAACCGTTCGCTTCTTCATGTAGCTCTGCCTTAACGTTAATCTCCATCAGCAAGAACCTCAACGCATCACTTGTTTGTTTCATAATCATGTCCAAATGCTTATAATTCAGTTTTCTTCTCCTCAGGATCTCCCTGATCTGGACGATCTGGATGCCGTCGACATGGAAACAGTGCCGAAGGAACAAATCCGGATTGAGGAGCTGAACTGATGATGTTTATTCAATAAAGTGTTTAATGAGAAATATTTAAATATATTGTATGGTATTGGGGGCACACGGTGGTTAGCACGTTCGCCTCACACCTCCAGGGTCCGGGGTTCGGCCCTGTGTGCGGAGTTTGCATGTTCTCCCGTGCTGCGGTTGTTTCCTCCGGGTCAATCCTCCGGGTACTCCGGTTTCCTCCCCCAGTCCAAAGACATGCATGGTAGGCTGATCAGCGAGTCTAAAGTGTCCATAGTGTATGAATGGGTGTGTGAGTGTGTATGTGATTGTGCCCTGCCAGGATGTACCCTGCCTTGTGCCCGATGCTCCCTGGGATAGGCTCCAGGCTCCCTGCAACCCTGAAAAGGAGTAAATGGATATGGATTGATGGTATTGTGTTTGTGTAGAAATTAAAAAAAGTAAATTTTATCTTATGACATATCGCCATGAATAGCTTGAAATGGTTTTAAAAAATAAAACATAAGCTTAAAGGAATCTATTAAATACAAACTGAAGAGCAAAATGAATTAATAAAACAATTCTAAATCATATACATTTTCACCAGCGTTTAGAATGTGTCATTTTAAATATGAGACATTGTGACATCTCCTAAATAAACAAAATCAGTACACAGAACGTGCTGGCCAGGAGCAAGCACGCAGAACATAGGGTGTGGTCACTGCTCACTTTCAGAGACTCCTGATAGGTCTGATCAGTAGTGGGCGGGGTCCGAGGAGATGCCGAGGTGCGGCCAGAACAAAATCCTAAAAGTTCCCTGAGCACTGCATCCTCCGAGACTCTTAAAGACTCCTAGAGCTCTGCCGTGTTACCGCTGCAATCGGACAGCAAGTTACTCACACACCACTTGAAGACGTCCCAGGATCTGCCGGAAACAATCGCACACACACGGGTCCGAGTCACGAATATGTGGCACGGTAAATCATTCTCGAGAACAAAATCAATCCCAAAAACAAGGCCTAAGATCTAGCTGTAGTATGTTCTCTACAGAAGAATCCCATAATTGTGGAGAAAGGGGCGGAGCTATTGTGAATATATTATAATCTTATATATGTAAGTAGAACAGCTGATTAATAGATATGGAGACAATCCTTAAATTTACAAGACAAAACCTGCTGAATCAGGCCAAGAAGTTGTGTAAGTAACACGGCATGGAGGAACAGCAGAGACTCGGCTCTTCATGTTAGCAGCCTATGAGATGACGAACTGATGGCGTTGATGGCTGTATTAGCATGGAAGCTAGAGCTGTGGAAGCTGATCTGTTTGAGAGGAGGTGAGGGAATGAAACAGACCAAAAGGACCAAAGCGCCGCTGCATCACTCTTCAGGTAGAAATGAAGCGAGGGTCGATTCCCACTAACAGCATGTAGTTGAACAGCATTGTGGGTAATGTACCCAAACTGAAAATAGACTAACAAATCAATAAAATAAAATAAAAAAGTTTAAACAAGCAAAAAATAAATAAAATCAACTCAGTTTAACCATCTAAGAAATCTGTTAACCAACTGAAGAGTAAATATTGATTTTAAATATTGATCTGGAGGTCATTCAGGGTGGATTTTTCCTTAATCACTGTACATAACCAGTCAAACCTTTGCACAGACTAGCTCCTTGAAGGGACTTCATTTTTACCTCTGCTAGTTCAGAATAATAATGAAAACATCGACTCTACGAAATAAATTATTCAATGAGCAAAATTATCAATCAAATCAATTTCATATTTCCCATTTTCTAACCCACTCTTCTCAACCAGCTTCATGTGGGAACGTCACCAAGAAAGCATTTCTCAAGAGCACATTTGGGAAGCTTGACCTAAATTTTGAATGAAAAAAACAAAACAAAACACCATCTGGGTTACTGATCAGAAGGTTAGCAGTTCAAGCCCCAGCACTGCCAAGCTGGCAATGTTGGGCCCTTGAGCAAGGCCCTTAACTCTCTCTGCTCCAGGGATCATAGCTCATCATAGATCATATCATAGCTGACCCTGTGCTCTGACTGGGGTATGCGGAGAAAAGAATTTCACTGTGCTGTAATGTATAAGACTCATTATCTTGTCTCATTATCTAAAATACATGTTTGGCACAAAAACAAGACAGTTCATCACCCAAAAAAACCCCATACCCACAGTGAAGCATGGTGGTGGCAGCATTATGCGATGGGGCTGCTTCTATTCAGATGGGACTGGTGCTGTAATCAAGATATAGAGAATCATGGATAGCTCCAAATACCAATGTATTTTGCCACAAGACTTCTGTTCGACAGCTGAAGAACAGAAAAGTGTGAAAGATGAAGAAAAGTGTCACCTTCCAGCACGATAAGGACCTTAAGCACAAATCCAAGTCAACAAAAGAACAGCTTCAGTAGAAGAAAATCACCATTTTTGAGTCCAGCTCTAAATCCTATCAAAAACCTGTGGAATGACCTGAAGAAAGTGGTTCACAGGAGATCCTCATTCAGTTTGATAGATGTGGAGCATTTCTGCAATGAAGAGTGGAATGAAATTGATAAATCATCATTTATGTTGAGAGGACTCTTACTAAAAATAGAGTGAGTGCTGTACTACAAGCAAAAGGTACTTCAACAAAGTATTAGTCAAAAGGATAAGAAGTTATTGTAAGACCTATTATTTCTTTGGCTTTTCAAATATTACACAAAGAACATAAAAAAATAATAATAATAACACCACAGGAGCACCCTGTCCAGGATGTACCCCGCCTTGTGCCCGATGATCCCTGGGATAGGCTCCAGGTTCCCTGCGACCCTGGAGAAGGAATAAGCGATTGAAGATGGATGGATGGATGGATGGATGGATTACATCAGAATGTAGAATGATGTACGTATAAATCTTATATTAATCATACTAACAAACAAGCTTTCACGAGTAACCTAATGGCATCAAGTGATTAAAATTTTGTAACAGTACTTAGCTAGTATATCAATAATACACTGAAAACAAGGCAGGGTATTTAGATGCAAATTGAAGGGCTTTGCCTTTGTGATGAACATCAGTACACCCTTACCTATTTGGCTAAATGCAATGTCACAGACAAACATGGCATAAAAAAATATCACAGGCAAGATGATAAATGATGTGAAGGAGTGAGAGGCAAAGTTTTACAATACTAATGGGCATTATGGTGGTTAAACTGTTTTACAGTGTTATAAGTATTGAACGCGTCAACATTTTTTACAGTAAATATATTTCCAGTGAGGTTATTCACATGAAATTTTCACCAGACGTCAGTATTAACTTGAGAAATATAAAGAATTCACAACTTTAAAGTTCATATATAAAGTTATATTGTAATAAAGTGGAATGATACGAGAGAAAAGTATTGAACACAATAAGAAAAAGCAGTTCTCCAAGGCAAGGTAAGGCAGGGAACAGGCTGAACTCTGTAAGTAATTACACCCCCTATCTGTGCAAATTAATATCAGCTGGGTTAGTAAATTGATGGTCTATAAAAAGGTTTTTCATTACCAAGGTTTCACACAAGAAACATCTCATGATGGGTAAAAGCAAAGAGCTCTCCCAAGACCATCAATACGTTATTATTACAAAACGTATTGATGGAATCGGATACAGACGTATTTCAAAACTTATGAATCCTCCAGTAAGCACCATTGGGGCCATTATCCTCAAGTGGATGTAACATCACTCCGTCCTCAACCAACCATGCACAGGAGCTCCTCACAAGATTTCTGACCAGGGAGTCAGAAGAGTACCCCAAGAGCGAAGGACCACTCGGAAAGAGCTCCAGAAACACTTGGAGGCAGCAGGTGCCATCGTCAGAGTGAATTCAATGCACTCCAACTGCCATGGCTTGAAAAATGTGGATGCATTCAATATTTATTTCCCCCACTGGTAATTGGTTAATCTGATTGTAATTCTTCTTAACCCCCTTACCACATAAGGCCTAAAAACCGGCTTGCCCGTCTTTGATCTATTCCCGTAAGGACAATATACCGGCCTGGTCGTCCATGCCAAATCCCCGTAAGGCCGATATAGCGGCTTTACAGTGTAAACGGTATACCGGCATTACTCTGCTATGATTCCTTACTTATTTAATTATTATTTTTGGAAGGTTGATGACATCATGACATCACGACGTGATTACGACATTATGGCGTTATTACGATGAAGCTGATCCAAGTGTGAATATTGGTGTAATAGTAGAAGTGAACTAAAAATGCCAAAGCGAAAAGCTAATCGTGTTCCAGCTAAAGTTACACTGACAGTGAACACAGGTACATCTAAAACAGTGGAAAAAAAAGAAAACATACACAGTTACTCAGGCGAGAGCGAGGATTCTAGATAGTGAGAGCAGTGAAAGTTCAGGCGATGTTGAAACCGAAACTGATAGTGCTGCAAACTCTCCTGATTCAGACCCTGATCCGTCTTCATCTTCAGCATCAATCAGTGCGACTGACACTGCAGGGGTTTGGAGTCATAACGTGACCATCTCTGTGCATTCGTGAAAACACTACCTGCTGGTCTGATTATCACCAGAAAGTTGACTTTTGGTGCTAAAATGAATTTGTTCAAAGGCATTGACCACGCTAATGCTCATATAGTACTTCTAAGTGAGTAGAAGGATTTTAGCGAGCATTTTTCGTCATTTCTCTAGTTAAGAATTGTGCTCTAAGTGGAGTGAAAACACTGAACCGCTTCATTTTCAAAGTAATATTACACAAATACAGTATTATAAGTTGTTTCAAGGCCTAAAAATGCTAAAATTAAAATGTTGATATTGGAGTAATTTTGGCCTGGGAACTCAGGGTTGTCGTGGTGTTTCTATGGGGAATAGAGGGTTGTGGGACATAATTCTGTGGGAGCTAAGGGGTAAGAGGGTTAAGTTATAGATTTTGCTAATGCAGCTGTACCAGTAGGCACAGTGATGAGTAACATCAGATATGTGTGTGTGTGTATGGATAACTGCCTGGAGAGCTAAGAATAATCTGGATAACTTCTTTCTCTAGAAGTTCTTTGACAAAGAAAATAACTATTATCTGGGAGATCATGCAACCAGAGTTGCATATGTAACATTCACCGTTAATAAGCACCAGAGGCAGTGGGATTTGTCTATATAAAGCATGCCAACAATGTCATGAGGAATGTGACTCAACATGAAAGGTGACTAACAAGGTCAACTAAGGCCACCTCGGGATTATGAGCAGGACTCTCTGTAGATCACTGTTGTACAGCCCCGGCAGATACTTTAGGTTTCCCTCAGTGAGGCTAACCATGGATAGGCCTACCTGAGTAGCTTGAAAGCTGCACAGCCTAGTGGTTGTCTTAGTGTACCAATACATGCTGATCTCAGAACTGGTAAAAATAACTTGAAGGCGAGATGGATCTTACATCTGATCTTACACAAGGAGACCCAAATGGTGGGGTGTTAGTGTGTGTTGGTGTGTTAGTGGTGTGTTAGTGGTGTGTTGGTGGTGTGTTAGTGGGGTGTTGACTTGGCCAGTCTAAAACCTTCTACTTCCACCTGATGAAGTCCTTTGTTTGATTGTTTCTATAGTCTTCTGAATTCATTCTGCTGCTACCATCATGAGTTACATCATCAAAAAGATTAGTGAGAATGTTCCAGAAGCAGCCGTGCAAGCCCAATCCATGACACTACCTCCACCATGTTTCACAGATGAGCTTGTATGTTTTAGATCATGAGCAGATCCATTCTTTCTCCACACTTTGGCCTTTCCATTACTTTGGTAGAGGTTCATCTTGGTTCCAGAACTTTGCAGCTCATCTTTCCATTTCTTTGTAAATTCCAGTCTGGCTTTCTGAGTCTTACTGCTGATGAGTGGATTGTATCTTCTGTTATGGCCTCTATATTCCTCTTATTCGAATGATGGTTTGTGATACCTTCACCCCTGCCCTGTGGAAGTTGTTGGTGGTCACTCACTGATTATTTTTGGGTTTTTCTTCACAGCTCTTAAAATGTTTGTCATCAGCTGCTGTTGTTTCCCTTTGCCAACCTGTTCCATATCTGCTTATTAGTACACCAGTGATTTCTTTTTCAGGACATTCCAAATTGTTGTTTACATTACATTTACATTTAGTCACTTAGCAGACGCTTTTATCCAAAGCGGCTTACAAATGAGAAAAATACAAGCAAAATCTGTTGTTTTATTGATGCCAAATTTTATACAATGGCTCTGATAGATTTCCCCTATTTTCTCAGATTCAAAATGGATTGTTTTTCTCCTATAGACAGCTCTCTGGTCTTCATGTTGGTTTATCCTTTTGCTCAATAAATGCAGTCTTCACAGGAGAAACCCAGAGCTCAAACCAAGAGTAGACATTCAGAGCTATTAATTCAATTTAACAGGGCATACCTGGGCAGCAAGAAACACCTATCATTCACATACTCCAATATTTATGTTTTTTTTTTTTTTTGTTTTTTTTGTTTTTAAATGAATGGGCTCAAATAAAAGGGTGCCATGTTCTAAGCTGTTAAAACATCGAGTTCTAAATATGAGTAAATACACACACACACACACACACACACACACACACACAGAGCATCTGGAAAGTATTCACAGCGCTTCACTTTTCCCACATTTTGTGATATTATGGATTCAATTCATTATTTTCCTCAAAATTCTACAAATATTACCCCATAATGACAAAGAAGTTTGTTTGAAATCTTTGCAAATTTATTAAAAGTAAAATACAAAAAAAAAAAAAAAAAAACACATTTACATAAGTATTCACAGCCTTTACAAATACTTTGTTGAAGCACCTTTGGCACTAATTACAGCCTCAAGTCTTTTTGAGAATGAGGTTACAAGCTTGGCACACCCATTTTTGGGCAGTTTTCATGTTGGATGGGGAACGTCGGTGCACAGCTATTTTACAGATCTCTCCAGAGATGTTCAATCGGGTTCAAGTCTAGGATCTGGCTGGACCACTCAAGGACATTCACAGAGTTGTCCTTTATCCACTCCTTTATTATCTTGGCTGTGTGGTTAGGGTCATTGCCCTGTTGAAAGGTGAACCTTCACCCCAGTCTGAGGTCCAGAGCGTTCTGGAGCAGGTTTTCATCAAGGATGTCTCTGTATATTGCTGCATTCATCTTTCCCTTGATCCTGACTAGTCTCCCAGTTCCTGCCGCTGCAAAACATCCCCACAGCATGATGCGGCTACCACCATGCTTCACTGTAGGGATGGTATTTGGCCAGGTGATGACTGGTGCCTGGTTTCCTCCAGACATGACGCTTGCCATTCAGGCCAAAGAGTTCAATCTTAGTTCAATCTCTGGTCTGAGAGTCCTTCAGGTGCCTTTTGCCAAACTCCAGGTGGGTTGTCATGTGCCTTTTACTAAGGAGTGACTTTCATCTGCCCACTCTACTATTCAGGCCCGATTGGTGGAGTTCTGCTGAGATGGTTGCTCTTCTGGAAGGTTCTCCTCTCTCCACAGAGACATGCTGGAGCTCGTTCAGAGTAACCATTGGGTTTTTGGTCACCTCCCTGACTAAGGCACTTCTCCCCCGATCACTCAGTTTGGCCGGGTGGCCAGCTCTAGGAAGAATCCTACTGGTTCCAGACTTCTTCCATTTACAGATGATGGAGGCCACTGTGCTCTTTGGGACCTTCAATGCTGCAGAAATGTTTCTGTACCCTTCCCCAGATCTTTGCCTTGATACAATCCTGTCTCGGAGGTCTCCAGACAGTTCCTTGGACTTCATGGCTTGGTTTGTGGTCTGATATGCATTGTTAATTGTAGGACCTTATATAGACAGGTGTGTGTCTTTCCAAATCATATCCAATCAACTGAATTTACCACAGGTGGACTCCAATCAAGTTGTAGAAACATCTCAAGCATGATCATTGGAAACAGGATGCACCGGCGCATATATATATATATATATATTATATATATATATATATATATATATATATATATATATATATATATATATATGCGCTCAGGTGCATCCTGTTTCCATCCTGTGTGTGTATATATATATATATAGATATATATATATATATATATATATATATATATATATATATATATACACACACACATATCGTATATACATATATATATATAGTATTTATTTATTTTTTAAATACATAATATGTTAATTGTATTGCATCTCAATATTGCAATCTCTATGTAAATAATAATAGTAATAATAATAATAATAATAATAATAACAACAACAACAACAATAATAATAACAACAACTCATGAAAAGCACATAAATGGCAGGCGGGCTTTCTTACCGGAAGTGATTCTCTTAGTCACGACGCTTAGCCAATGGGAGCGCAGGACGCTGAATTTTACCCAATCAGATCAGTTTAGGGGCAGGCTTTTTGAATGCAGCGCGGTCACTAAGTCTAAATGGCTGGAGTTCGGTTCTGTGTTTATGTTTTTTTTTCCGCTCATGAAGATAATCGCATTCCGCGCTGAAAGAGTGTTGGGTTCTATGCGGTACTTAACTACAAATAAATCGCATGGACTACTAGTTAGCTGGTTTAACGGGTTGTCGTCGTATTTCCGGTTTTAATAATGCCCACGGTAGGACTGACGGATGCGAACATCACCTCACTGTACCCCCGCTGTGTATGATCCAGGAGCGACCAGGTTAGTCCACTGCACCACAAACACGGACATCTGGTTCTCTTCTAATAACTGCAGGGGTCGTGGGGACCACACCGGAGTACCACACCGAGAACCACACCGGCAGCCTGCTAGCGTTTCAGTTCATGTGTGTAGATCAGCTGAAGTTCTCTCCTGGAAGCCAAACGTTACACTGGAGGATAAATAACACTCACTGACTCTCAGAGCTGTTTATATCAGTTCTGTAGTAACGCGTTTACTCTGCTATGCTACAGCTGGGTTCTCCTTACTGTTTGATAGAACACAGGTTCCCCGATCTGGTCCTGGAGAACCCATGGTGTTTTCCTGGAGAACCCTCTGTGCTTTCCTGGAGAACCCTTTGTGCTTTCCTGGAGAACCCATGGTGCTTTCCTGGAGAACCCTTTGTGCTTTCCTGGAGAACCCTTTGTGCTTTCCTGGAGAACCCTTTGTGTTTTCCTGGAGAACCCATGGTGCTTTCCTGGAGAACCCGTGGTGCTTTCCTGGAGAACCCGTGGTGCTTTCCTGGAGAACCCATGGTGCTTTCCCTAAAATGTCCAGGACAGGGGGTTCTCCAGGACATGTGTGTGTGGTGAAACTGGCAGTGATTACACTTTATGGCCTTAAGTAACATCCTATTACAAATCCAGGTGCATTAATATGGACTTTTTCCTGGTATAATACGCTCCACTCTTCCCCACAGCCACGCCCCAGAGTCTAGCGGAAAGCCTTCCCAGAAGAGCGGAGGTTATTAGAACAGGAATGAGGGAATACATCTGGAACGGGACGTTCAGCAAGCACACATGGGTGTGATGCTCAGGTGTCCAAAATCTTTTCATTAATAATATGTGTGCGTGTTTTGTCTTGCAGGTCACGTCACACGCCGAGCAAGTCGTCATGTATAGTACCCGGGGTATATCTGAAATGTCCTCTTGTCCCATGAGCAGCAGCAGCATTACAGGTCTCCTGTCTGCGCTCTGTGACTGCAGCCTGTCCGGAGTGTCATGGAAGCGGCGCTCTTTTGGAGGCGTCTCCCGCGTGGGGCTCCACCGCGCCCTCCGAAGGCGTGCCTACGCCACGCTGCTTTCCAAACTTTTCCAGGACAGCTCGGCTAAACCCTCCTCGGTGACGGCAAACGCGTTAGCCGATACACCCCCGTACAACAAAATGCTCATGATCTCCTTCGAGCTGCGCGTCTCGGGCCGTGCCGAGGACGCGGAGAGGCTGGAGGGCCTGCTGGGACAGCTGCGTGAAGCAGGCCACTTGTCCGGACTGACCGAGCTTGACTCGGTACTGGAGCTCTTGGCACAGCTGGCAGGTTCCGGTCCTCCACTCGTGTCCTCGTTCAGCAGGGACTGCATGCGGCGTGAACGGCCCGTGCTTCGCAGACCCGCGCTGCAGGGTTACCTCAGCGAGGAGCTGCAGAGGCTGGAGAGCAGGACCTGGGCTCTGGTGCTTGAGGAGGAATGGGGTGCGTTCGGGGGTGTTTGGAGGACTCTCAGCGTATTGGACGCTCCACCAGGGACTGGATTGTTTGGTTTGGAGAGGAGGCAGGACGGAGAGGAGAGGTTTGAGAGAGACACCAGACTGTCTCTGTTTGGAGCGCTGCAGCACTCACGGACAGCAGATTTGGACGTCCGGCTGGACTTGCCGCCAGTCCCCAGTAACGCAGACGTCACGGGACTCAATATACGGGTGAGACGCTGAAACTTTAGTCAGTCAGGGCAGGGCAAGTTCAGTTCATTGAAGGACGATAAATAAGTTTCGTTTAAAACAAGAAAGCAAGAGCTTCTTATCTGACTCGGCAGCTTCCAGTGATATTCTTGTGGAATTTTCCCTTTAAGGTTCGTACAACTCGGATTTTGAAATTCATTTAAAAAAGTGTCGGTTAATAGCGAACTGATGAAGCTGATCCGCGCAAGCCAAAAAGACAAAAAATCCTTTCATTTATTATTATTATTTTTTAAATTATGTCAAATCAACGGCATCGATTCAGTACCATTTAATTTCTATTTGTTAAAAACATTTTAAAAATCACCAAAACCAAAGATCGGACAATTGAATCTCAGAAAAGTGTATCGTGTAAATATTTATCATGATATCGATATTATATTGACATCGTCCTGTCTTTACGCTTTTATATCTCGCCCTGTCTTTACGCTTTTTATATCTCGCCCTGTCTTTACGCTTTTTATATCTCGCCCTGTCTTTACGCTTTTTATATCTCGCCCTGTCTTTACGCTTTTTATATCTCGCCCTGTCTTTACGCTTTTATATATCGCCCTGTCTTTACGCTTTTTATATCTCGCCCTGTCTTTACGCTTTTTATATCTCGCCCTGTCTTTACGCTTTTTATATCTCGCCCTGTCTTTACGCTTTTTATATCTCGCCCTGTCTTTACGCTTTTTATATCTCGCCCTGTCTTTACGCTTTTTATATCCGCCCTGTCTTACGCTTTTTATATCTCCGCCTGTCTTTCCGCTTTTATATCGCGCCCTCATCGCTTTTTTTATATCCGCGCCCTGTCTTTACGCTTTTATATCCCGCCCTGTCTTTACGCTTTTTATCGCGCTGTCTTCCCGCTTTTTTATATCTCGCCCTGTCTTTACGCTTTTTATATCTCGCCCTGTCTTTACGCTTTTTATATCTCGCCCTGTCTTTACGCTTTTTTATATCGCGCCCTGTCTTTACGCTTTTTATATCGCGCCCTGTCTTTACGCTTTTTATATCTCGCCCTGTCTTTACGCTTTTTATATCGCCCTGTCTTTACGCTTTTTATATCTCGCCCTGTCTTTACGCTTTTTTATCTCGCCTGTCTTTACGCTTTTTATATCTCGCCCTGTCTTTACGCTTTTTATATCTCGCCCTGTCTTTACGCTTTTTATATCTCGCCCTGTCTTTACGCTTTTTATATCGCGCCCTGTCTTTACGCTTTTTTTTTCGCGCCCTGTCTTTACGCTTTTTTATATCTCGCCCTGTCTTTACGCTTTTTATATCTCGCCCTGTCTTTACGCTTTTTATATCTCGCCCCTGTCTTTACGCTTTTTTCTAAACGCCCTGTCTTACGCTTTTATATCGCGCCCTGTCTTTACGCTTTTTATATCTCGCCCTGTCTTTACGCTTTTTATATCGCCCTGTCTTTACGCTTTTTTATATCTCGCCCTGTCTTTACGCTTTTTATATCGCGCCCTGTCTTTACGCTTTTTATATCGCGCCCTGTCTTTACGCTTTTTATATCTCGCCCTGTCTTTACGCTTTTTTATATCTGCGCCCTGTCTTTACGCTTTTTATATCTCGCCCTGTCTTTACGCTTTTTTATACTCGCCCCTGTCTTTACGCTTTTTATATCGCGCCCTGTCTTTACGCTTTTTTATATCGCGCCCTGTCTTTACGCTTTTTTATATCGCGCCCTGTCTTTACGCTTTTTATATCGCGCCCTGTCTTTACGCTTTTTATATCTCGCCCTGTCTTTACGCTTTTTATATCTCGCCCTGTCTTTACGCTTTTTATATTCGCCTGTCTTTGGCTTTTATATAGCGCCCTGTCTTTACGCTTTTTATATTCGCGCCCTGTCTTTACGCTTTTTATATCTCGCCCTGTCTTTACGGCTTTTTATATCGCCCTGTCTTTACGCTTTTTATATTCGCGCCCTGTCTTTACGCTTTTATATCCGCCCTGTCTTTACGCTTTTATATTTCGCCCTGTCTTTACGCTTTTTATAGCGCCCCGTCTTTACGCTTTTTATATCGCGCCCTGTCTTACGCCTTTTTATACTCGCGCCCTGTCTTTACGCTTTTTATATCGCGCCCTGTCTTTACGCTTTTTATATCGCGCCCCGTCGCTTCGCCTTTTATACTCGCGCCTGTCTTTACGCTTTTTACTCGCGCCTGTCTTTACCGCTTTTTATACTCGCGCGCCCTGTCTTTACGCTTTTATCAGCGCTTTCTCTTTACGCTTTTTATCGCGCCCTGTTTACGCTTTTTATATCGCGCCCTGTCTTACGCTTTTTATATCTCGCCCTGTCTTTACGCTTTTATCGTACCCGTCTTTACGCTTTTCTCGCGCTACGTCTTGCGCTTTTATATCTCGCCCTGTCTTTACGCTTTTTACTCGCGCCCTGTCTTTACGCTTTTATATCCCTGTCTTTACGCTTTTTATATCGCGCCCTGTCTTTACGCTTTTATATCTCGCCCTGTCTTTACGCTTTTTATATCTCGCCCTGTCTTTACGCTTTTTATATCTCGCCCTGTCTTTACGCTTTTTATATCTCGCCCTGTATTTACGCTTTTTATATCGCGCTTTCTCTTTACGCTTTTTATATATCGCGCCCTGTCTTTACGCTTTTTATATCTCGCCCTGTCTTTACGCTTTTTATATCTCGCCCTGTCTTTACGCTTTTTATCGCGCCGTCTTTACGCTTTTATCGCGCCGTCTTTACGCTTTTTATATCGCGCCCTGTCTTTACGCTTTTTATATCGCGCCCTGTCTTTACGCTTTTTATATCTCGCCCTGTCTTTACGCTTTTATATCGCCCTGTCTTTACGCTTTTTATATCTCGCCCTTTCTTTACGCTTTTATATCTCGCGCCCTGTCTTTACGCTTTTTATATCGCGCCCTGTCTTTACGCTTTTTATATCTCGCCCTGTCTTTACGCTTTTTATATCGCGCCCTGTCTTTACGCTTTTTATATCGCGCCCTGTCTTTACGCTTTTTATACTCCTCGCCGTCTTTCGCTTTTTATATCCGCGCCCGTCTTTACGCTTTTTATATCCTGTTCTTTACGCTTTTATATCCGCCCTGTCTTTACGCTTTTTATATCGCGCCCTGTCTTTACGCTTTTATATAGCGCCCTGTCTTTACGCTTTTTTCGGGGCCCTGTCTCTTTCGCTTTTATATCGCGCCCTGTTTTTACGCTTTTTATATCTCGCCCTGTCTTTTACGCTTTTATATCTCGCCCTGTCTTTACGCTTTTATCGCACCTGTCTTACGCTTTTATCGCCCGTCTTTACGCTTTTATATCTCGCCCTGTCTTACGCTTTTTATATCATCGCCTGTCTTTACGCTTTTATATCGCGCCGTCTTTACGCTTTTATATCTCCGCCCTGTCTTTTACGCTTTTTATATCTCGCCCTGTCTTCCACGCTTTTTATATCTCGCCCTGTCTTTACGCTTTTTATCTCGCCCTGTCTTTACGCTTTTTATATCGCCCTGTCTTTACGCTTTTTATATCTCGCCCTGTCTTTACGCTTTTTATATCTCGCCCTGTCTTCGCGCTTTTTATATCTCGCCTGTCTTCACGCTTTTTATATCGCCCTAATTCACGCTTTTTCTCGCTATCTCTTTACGCTTTTATATATCGCGCCTGTCTTTACGCTTTTATATCTCGCCCTGTCTTTACGCTTTTTATATCTCGCCCTGTCTTACGCTTTTTATTCGCCTGTCTACCTTTTATCGTCAATCTTTACGCTTTTATCGCGCCGTCTTTACGCTTTTATATCACGCCCCTGTCTTTACGCTTTTTATATCGCGCCCTGTCTTTACGCTTTTTATATCGCCCTTTCTTTACGCTTTTTATATCGCGCCCCCTGTCTTTACGCTTTTTATATCTCCGCCCTGTCTTACGCTTTTTATATCTAGCCCTGTCTTTACGCTTTTTTATATCGCCCCTGTCTTTACGCTTTTTATATCTCGCCCTGTCTTTACGCTTTTTATATCGCGCTCTCTCTTTACGCTTTTTATATCGCGCCCTGTCTTTACGCTTTTTATATCTCGCCCTGTCTTTACGCTTTTTATATCTCGCCCTGTCTTTACGCTTTTATCGTGCCGTCTTTACGCTTTTATCGCGCCGTCTTTACGCTTTTTATATCTCGCCCTGTCTTTACGCTTTTTATATCCACGCCCTGTCTTTCAGGCTTTTTATATCGCCCCTTTCTTTACGCTTTTATATCTCGCCCTGTCTTCGGTTTTTATATCTCGCCCTGTCTTTACGCTTTTTATATCTCGCCCCTGTCTTTACGCTTTTTATACTACGCCCCCTGTCTTTACGCGCTTTTATATCTACGCCCTGTCTTTACGCTTTTATATCGCGCGCCTGTCTTTACGCTTTTTATATCGCGCCCTGTCTTTTCGCTTTTTAATATCGCGCTTTGTCTTACGCTTTTTCTAGCGCGCCTGTCTTTACGCTTTTTATATCTCGCGCCCTGTCTTTACGCTTTTTATATCGCGCCCTGTCTTTACGCTTTTTATATCGCGCCGTCTTTACGCTTTTTCATCGCGCCCCTGTCTTTACGCTTTTTTATATCGCGCCCTGTCTCTTTACGCTTTTATATCGCGCCCTGTTTTTACGCTTTTTATATCTCGCCCTGTCTTTACGCTTTTTATATCTCGCCCTGTCTTTACGCTTTTAGCGTGCCGTCTTTACGCTTTTATCGCGCCGTCTTTACGCTTTTTATATCTCGCCCTGTCTTTACGCTTTTTATATCGCGTCCTGTCTTTACGCTTTTTATATCGCGCCCTGTCTTTACGCTTTTTATATCTCGCCCTGTCTTTACGCTTTTTATATCTCGCCCTGTCTTACGCTTTTTATATCTACGCCCTGTCTTACGCTTTTTATATTCCGCCCTGTCTTTACGCTTTTATATCTCGCCCTGTCTTACGCTTTTTATATCGCCGCCCTGTCTTTACGCTTTTTATATCGCCCTGTCTTACGCTTTTTATATCGCGCCCTGTATTACGCTTTTAGCGCTTTCTCTTTCGCTTTTTATATCTCGCCCTGTCTTTACGCTTTTTATATCTCGCCCTGTCTACGCTTTTTATCTCGCCCTGTCTTTACGCGCTTTTTATATCTCGCCCCTGTCTTTACGCTTTTTATCGTGCCGTCTTACGCTTTTTATACGCGCCGTCTTCGCTTTTATATCGCCCCTGTCTTTACGCTTTTTATATCGCGCCCTGTCTTTACGCTTTTTATATCTCGGCCTTTCTTTACGCTTTTATATCTCGCCCTGTCTTTCGCTTTTTTTATATCTAAACCCTGTCTTTACTGGCTTTTTATATCTCGCCCTGTCTTCAGCTTTTTATATCTCGCCCCTGTCTTTCTGTTTTTTATATGGCCCTGTCTTTCAACGCTTTTTATATAGCGCCCCTGTTTGGGGAGAACTGGTTGTGGCATACAATACGTAAAAATTTTAATTCTTTTTGGAAACCATGGACGCTGTGTTCTCTAAACTAAAGAGGACTAAAGAGGAGAGGGACCATCAGGCTGTTTATCAGCGCTCAGTTCAAAAGCCTGCATCTCTGATGGTATGGGGATGCATTAGTGCCTATGGAACGGACAGATTGCACATCTGGAAAGGCCCAATCAATGCCAAAAGGTGTATACCGATGTTAGAGCAACATCTGCTTCCATCCAGATTCCATCCCATCTTTACTTCAGACACCCCCTTTCACCCCCTCCTTTCGAAGATACTCTTTTTATACCCAATTATCTTACTGACCTGCTGCCACTTAACCTTTGCAACATTTTGCAAAATGTTCCTCTAGCTGTTTCTTTTTAGCAACACCTACTTTTCCAGCCTTTTGTTACCCCGTCCCAACTGTTTTGAGATGTGTTGCGGCCATCAAATTCAAAGTGACCTTATTTTTTTTTCTTAAAATGGCACATTTCCTCAGTTCAAACCTTTGATATGTTTTCTATGTTCTCTTGTGAATTACATATGGGTTTATGAGATTTGCAAATCACTGCGTTCTCCTTTTATTTACGTTTTACCCAGCATCCCAACGTTTTTATAATATAATATCGCATATACACGTAGAGTATATTTGTCAAATTGCTGTTTACTTTCTATTGAAATCTAAATAAATGCCCTCATCACATTGTTGCTGCTCTGACTGTGTGAATTACGAGCGATCAGTGGGTCTCATTTATCGAACTGGATACGAACACGTCAACCGTTCGTACGAGCGTTTAGCTCCTGCGTATGTGTACATTTACGAAGTCTAACTCCCATAAACCTTGACTCGATCGACTTCAACTCGTATAATCTGCCTGGATTTCTACACTTTTATATCTGGAATATACCAGCGAATTTCAATAGCTTATTTTGATGACAGCGTCCAGCGGACGCCCGTATCCAGAGTGTCTTCTACACGTGCTTTAGAATCGAAAACGCCTCCTCATGCTTGTTCACTTGGTCAGGGAGTTAGAGTGCCATCGAGACCGTTTCGGAAAGACCATTCGATTTATATTAGCGGTATTGATGAAAGAGTGTAAAAATGAGAAAGCGCGAGCCCAAACCCTGTAAATGGAGACGGATAAAACGAATCGTCCACGACGCCGTATAAACGGAGGACGGGCCGATCTGTCCACACAAACCCGTAAAACGTAAACAAACACTGATGGCAGATTTAGCACTCGTTTATTCTTCTTCTTCTTCTTATATTATTATTATTATTATTATTATTATTACTGCATATTATTAAATACTTTTCTACTTCTTCTTCTTATTATTATTATTGTTGGTATAGAAATTAGTCAAAATAGCGTCCATTTCAGCATTTACCCTGATTGTTCATTTCAGCATTTACCCTGATTGTTCAGCTCCCAGCTGTCTGTGCACACGTCCTTTTATGGAGTTTTGTGGGCGTCGCTACATGCAAATACATGCAAACATTAATAAGAAATGTTGTTGAGCAGGAAGGCGCGTTAGAGCCTCTCAGTTTTCTAGCATTATTAGGCCTCTTTTATCAGTCACTTTCTGTCCCACTCTCCACTTTTCCCTCCAGTCCTCCAGGTCAGAAGGAGCCTCCATACCTGACCGAAGCAGGCAGAGAGGCGTTCGATCGTCTGTATCGGCTCTGGGAAGGCGAGATGAGGAACATGCTGTCCTCTCATACTCCCTCTCCTCTCCTGCCCCTGCCTCTGGACTGCCAGACGCAGCTAGTT